>JAOPSE010000009.1:38501303-39701303 GCA_029449295.1 Zea luxurians | reverse complement strand
AGCCGGGTGTGACACTGGGGTCGGGCGAAGCGGAGTTCGTCGTCTTCAGGGGCTGAGCCCGAGTCCGAGCCCTGGGGTCGGGCGGAGCGGAGTTCGTCGTCTTCAGGGGCTGAGCCCGAGTCCGAGCCCTAGGGTTGGGCGGAGCGGAGTTCGTCGTCTTCAGGGGCTGAGCCCGAGTCCAAGCCCTAGGGTCGGGCGGAGCGGAGTTCGTCGTCTTCAGGGGCTGAGGCCGAGTCCGAGCCCTGGGGTCGGGTGGAGCGGAGTTCGCCGTCTTCCGGGGCTGAGCCCGAGTCCGAGCCCTGGGTCGGGCGGAGCGGAGTTCACCGTCTTCCGAGGCTGAGCCCGAGTCCGAGCCCTGGGTCGGGCGGAGCGGAGTTTCCTATGGTGCCCGAGGCCGGGCCTGGCTGCCTGTCAGCCTCACTCTGTCGAGTGGCACAGCAGTCGGAGCGGCGCATGCGGCGCTGTCCTTCTGTCAGGCCGATCAGTGGAGCGGCGAAGTGACTGCGGTCACTTCGGCTCTGTCGACTGAAGGACGTGCGTCAGGATAAAGGTGTCAGGCCACCTTTGCATTAAATGCCCCTGCGATTTGGTCGGTTGGCATGGCGATTTGGCCAGGGTTGCTTCTTGGCAAAGACCGGGCCTCGGGTGAGCCGGAAGTATGTTCGTCGCCAGAGGGGGGCCTCGGGCGAGACGTAGATCCTCCGGGGTCGGCTGCCCTTGCTCGAGGCTGGGCTCGGGCGAGGCGTGATCGAGTCCCTCGAATGGTCCGATCCCTGACTTAGTCGCACCCATCAGGCCTTTGCAGCTTTGTGCTGATGGGGGTTACCAGCTGAGAATTAGGAGTCTTGAGGGTACCCCTAATTATGGTCCCCGACAGTAGCCCCCGAGCCTCGAAGGGAGTGTTAACACTCGCTTGGAGGCTTTTGTCGCACTTTTTTGCAAGGGGACCAGCCTTTCTCGGTTGCGTTTTGTTCCGGTGGGTGCGCGCGAGCGCACCCGCCGGGTGTAGCCCACGAGGCCTCGGAGGAGTGGTTTGACTCCTCCGAGGTCTTAATGCCTCGCGCAATGCTTCGGCTGGTCTGGTCGTTCCCTCATGCGAGCTGGCCGTAGCCCGGGTGCACGGTCGAGTCCCAAGTCCTCGGGCTGGTATGTTGACGCTGTCAACGGTTTGGCCGGAGCTGGGTTTGCGAGAGCAGCCCCCGAGCCTCTGCACAGGGCGAGAGGATGGTCAAGGGCAGACTCGGCTTTTTTACATACGCCCCTGCGTCGCCTTTCCGCAAGGAGGAGGGGGGAAGCGCCATGTTGCCCTCGGAGGGTGCCGAACATGGTGTCTCCGGTGAGCTGCTGGCGGGTAATCCGAGTGGACGCCCGTGCCCCATTTGTTAGGGGTCGGCTAGAGGCCCGGAGGCACGCTCAAAAGTACCTGCGGGTGATCTGCCGGACCCGGTCCCCTGTCGACGGGGTCCGAGGGCTCGATGCCTTCCTCTGATGGGATTCCGTTACAAGATCATTCCCGCTGGTCTCGAAAATGTCCTAGGGTACCTCGGGAGCATAACCCGAGCCTCGGTTATGTATCGAACGTACCCAGGGTCATCCCTCGCTCTATGTCTGAGGCGGCTGTGAACCCTTCGAGGGCCAGCCTACGAACCCCTGATCAGTAGTGGGCGCGGAGCCCGAGTGGCCTGAGGCGGCCGTTGAACCCTTTCGAGGGGCTGGCCTTCGAACCTCTGACCAGTAGTGGGTGCAGAACCCACGCGCTCTGACGCGGCTGTTGAACCCCCCGAGGGGCCAGCCTTCGAACCTCTAATCAGTAGGGAGGCTCGGAGCCTGTTTCCTTCACGGAGAAGGATCCTTTTTGGGGTATCCCCCTTTCCCGGCCCCTGTTGTAAGAGAGAGAAAGAGGAAAAAGGAAAAGGATACGAAATCGAATGACGTGGCGTACCTTTTTTGACGCGGTCATTATGGCGAAGGCGAAGCGTCGCTCGCTTCCCCTGCCAGAGGCGCCGCCTGTCCCGCCGCGGAGTTAATGCGACGGGGCGAGTGGTTCGCGGGGCGGCCGTTGCGCATGCGTGAGCCGTTCGAGGAACGGAACACGGGCGCGCCGTCTTCACGCCGTGAGAGAGGGTTCTCTCACTGCCCCAGGATGGGACGTAGGCTTGGCTGACGATGTGACCGCTGCTCCCGCCCGCCTGCCACCGCCATTACTGTCGGCCCATTTTTGGCCGTATTGACCGTCGCGCCTGGCTGGCACTGCTGGGTCGTACGCAGGGTTGCCTCGAGTCGCGGTACTGGTTCCGCAGTCGAGGAGGCGTGGCAGTGGTGCGAGTGGCGGTGCAGTTGCTTGCACGTAGCGACCGGCGCGCCGGTTGCATGACGCGTGGGTGTGGGCCCCCATGTTGGGTGCGTTGGAAGTCGAAGGGGCGCGCCCACTTGGCGCGGTTGCATGCCGCCTGCATGGCTGCCCGCCCTTTCGCCCGCTGGTCTGGGCGAAAGCGGAGGAATGCTCGTAACCGCTGGGCGGTTGCATGCACCGCGCGCGGCGGTTTGGCTTCTTCTGCTCTGGGCCAGCTTGCATGACGCGTGGGACCCAGCCCCCGCGCCGTAGGGGGAGGACCTTGGAGCGTGTTGGAGAAGACTCAGCCCACGACGGCTGGGGACGCAAATAGGGAGAGTCGCCTTTAAGAGGAGGGTGACCCCCTTGAAAGGCGACCATGTCTTCGCGCTCCCTTATGCATCGTGTCTTTCCACCTTCCGAGCCCCCGGATGGGGGACACTCGCAATCCTTCCGCCTTGTCGTTGGAGGAACGCAACTCCGTGGGGGAGTTGGTACCTTTCAGCCATCGTTTGGCTTCAAGGATTTTCATCATGCAGCCCGGCTGCACCCCTCCACCGGCGGTCACCCAAGACGGTGACCTCCAGTTCGATGGCGGGGGAAATAAAGCCGGGTTGCGGCCTCTGCCCCTCCCTCAGCCTCAAGGATTTTCATCATCAGTGCTGGGGAGGGGAGTGTGCCGAGTTGGGGTCGGTGATAGTCGCCTAGAGGGGGGTGAATAGGGCGAAACTGAAATTCTCAAGAATAATCACAACTACAAGCCGGGTTAGCGTTAGAAATAAAACCGAGTCCGCAAGAGAGGGCGCAAAACAAATCGCAAGCGAATAAGGAGTGTGACACGAGAATTTGTTTTACCGAGGTTCGGTTCTTGCAAACCTACTCCCCGTTGAGGTGGTCACAAAGACCGAGTCTCTTTCAACCCTTTCCCTCTCTCAAACGGTCCCTCCGACCGAGTGAGCTTCTCTTCTCAAATCAAAGCCGGGAACAAAACTTCCCCGCAAGGGCCACCACACAATTGGTGCCTCTTGCCTTGATTACAATGGAGTTTTGATCACAAGAACAAGTGAGAAAGAAAAGAAGCAATCCAAGCGCAAGAGCTCAAAAGAACACGGCAAATCTCTCTCGCTAATCACTAAAGCCTTGTGAGGAATTGGAGAGGATTTGATCTCTTTGGTGTGTTTAGAATTGAATGCCTAGCTCTTGTAAGTGGTTGAGAAGTGGAAAACTTGGATGTCATTAAATGGTGGGGTGGTTGGAGTATTTATAGCCCCAACCACCAAACATGACCGTTGGTGGAGGCTGTCTGTCGTATGGTTGTAACACCCAAATTCTGAATTTGGGATTGGAAGAAGAAATCTGAGCAAAGTACCCCTTGATAAATAATTAAACTTTATAATTCATTCTTATTTTTTTTAAAAGGTAAATGATCATAATAAAATAACTATGGTTAAAATAAATCATAATAAAGATTAGACATTGGAAAAATGTTCCTATCAAAACAAAGGGAGAATTTTTGAATATACCTTTAACTCTACTACACACTCAAATAATAATAT
This sequence comes from Zea luxurians, assembly GCA_029449295.1. Classification (NCBI taxonomy): domain Eukaryota; kingdom Viridiplantae; phylum Streptophyta; class Magnoliopsida; order Poales; family Poaceae; genus Zea; species Zea luxurians. The sequence goes on along the minus strand of JAOPSE010000009.1, from coordinate 39,697,415 downwards.
ATTGCTATAATGTGGTGTGTGTACTTCATGTTGAAAACATTACTTAGTTAATATAATAATAAAATAAATGAAGAAATACTATGTAGTAATTGTGCATCATGAGAAAGTTTATCTTGTGCATAAATTTGAAATTTAGAATTTAAAACTTGGTTTGATTTGAAATTGAAATAGGAAAGGAAATTTTAATAAAGTTATTCTTTCCCTCCATATTTACACAATAAAGAGAATAATAAATAAATAATTTCAGTGCAGGTAATAGAATAATTAGAATTTGATTTGATGTTTGAATTCTGGAAATTAAAAACCATAATTTGAATTTAGATTGAGTTTTGATTTGGAAATAAAGCAGAAATTATAAAAGAAAAAGAAAACAAAAATGGAAAAACGCACCTGGGCCAAATCTCCTCTGCTCGGCCCATCTCACCCTCCCCGCGCCAGCCCACTAACCGGCTAGCCCAAACCCCCTCGCGTGCGCGCCGCTGGCACTGACGACCGGGCCCCACCGGGCAGCCTCCAGCGCGCTTGCCTGCCTTCCCCTTTTCGCTGACCCGCGGGGCCCGCTTGGCAGACCCGTCTCCTTCACGGACTCGGACTTCACGGCGATGAAATCGCGGGCGCCGAAGCCGGGGGAAACGCGAACCGCGGCGATAAGCTCGGGTCATACACCCGTTTTGACCCTCTCCTCTGCGTATAAGTACCGGCCGCAACCTCGCTCCTCCTCAATTCCGCGTGCTCAACCGATTAGAACCCGGCGCGTGCGATTTTGGCGCGGAGGTGTGAAATCCGCCACCGTGACTGCCCTCACCGACAATACTAGAACCTCGGTACCTGCTTGGCACGGCAAAGCTTCGGCCGCCGTCAATTTTCCCCGCCGGTGCTCTGTGCAAGCTCAATTCGTCGCCGTGGTTTCCTCCTCCGCCGTGCGTCGCGGGCGGCTTCATTTGGCTTCCCTCCTCGGTGAGTATGCACCCCATCGTGTTCGCCCGATCTTTGCGATTGCGTAGCACCCATCGGCGTAGACTTTCGGGCGCTAAATCACCGCGCCCGGAGGTCCGGCCATGGCGCCACCGCGCCTGGCGTCCGCGCCGCCGGTTGGGCGGTCGATGGTAGGCGGATAGGCATCCTCCGTCCGATCGCGATTCGGCGGTCAGGATTAGTTAGGCCGATACCCCTTCACCTGATTGATCCTGCGCCGTTAATATCTGATCGGGTGGTTGTAGGCTCGCGCTGCTCAAGATCCTTTTGGGCCGTCGATCACGAATCCGGTGGTCCATAGTGCGTACCGCTTGGATAGGGTTGCAATCTAATCTGCACCGTGCGAAGGCAATCCAACGGCTCTGGATCCCCGATACCTATTCGCCTTGACGTTTATGCTAAAGAGACCCTGGCAAACATTTGAATCAACCCGCCGTCCCTCGCTACTGTGCTCTGGGTCTCGGGTTTCTTGCGTTGAGACCCCTGACTTTTCCAGGATTTGGCGCGCAGTCCAGATAACAGAGAAATTAGATAAATAATATTAAAAATTGATTTTTAGTATAAAAATAAATCTTAAAACTTGTATAATTCATATTTAATTCATTTTAACTCCAAATTGAGTCATTCCAGTTGCAATGATTTTGTATTAATATTGTTTATCACCTAGTACCTTTGTTTAACCATGAAACTTGAATTAAAATTGTTCATTTGGGTTAATCTATTCTAGGTGCTTATTAACTTCAGAAATTCATAACTAAATAACTATAACTCCAAATTTAGTGATTCTTGTTCCTACGATCTCGTAGCAACGCGTAGATTATTATTATTCAGTTTGCTCTTATGTTTGGTGTGATGTTAATTTTGCCTATACCATGTTTGTCTGTATTGCTACGACTAGCAGTGAGGTCACGAGTCACCTGAAGATCATCCTGGTACCTGGAATCTCAAGTGCCAGGCAAGTTGTGCCCTTGATCACTTCTTTTTACCCACTCATGTTCTAATTAATCATAATGATCTGCATAGGTTAATTTTGATGGGACCCAATAGGTTACCCTAGTTTGTCTATCTTTATACCTTGTTTACCACTGAACTTTTTGGGTAGTACTTGCTAGTGCTTTATGTGGTTTTGGGTATGAAGGTATATTATTCATGATCACACTTTTATTATATGTTTATTATTACTGTTCATGATAAGATCATTATGTTAATTGGAACATGGAGCGACCACCCGGGAAAACAGTGCTACCACAAGGGAGGAATGGGACCCCTTGGCTGATTAATTAGGAAAGCTAGTGGAAGACTACCTTACCCGAAAGGGGCAAGGGCAGTAGGGGAGTGGTCAGTGTAGGGAGGCCCTCGGGAGGATTTTGCTGCGATGGCGGTCCTGCAAGGGATTCCTGCATTGGAACTTCCTATAAACTGTAGCGGGTTTTCGGAAGCTAGTGGAACTTTGTAAAGGCCTCGTAGTGGATCCCTAGCCATTCACCTCGGTAGTGTCTAAGGGCCTTGCAAACCCTGGCGACATGGGATACACGACTTGTGGGTAAAGATGCGCAACCTCTGCAGAGTGTAAAACTAGTATACTAGCCGTGCTCACGGTCATGAGCGGCTCGGACCCTCACATGATTAAATTATGGAACTTAAACTCAATTTGTCATATGCATTGCATCGCAGGTGAAGTTGTTACTTTTGTTCTACTACTTAATTGGGTTTGGTATTTACTTATACTTAGTAACTGCTAATAAAATTTTGACCAACTTTAAAAGCAATGCTCAGCTCTAACCATCTTCTTTGGTAAGCCTTACACTTCACGTGAGCTCCCACCTTTGGCGAGTTCATGCACATTATTCCCCACAACTTGTTGAGCGATGAACGTATGTGAGCTCACTCTTGCTGTCTCACACACCCCACAGGTCAAGAACAGGTACCACAGGATGAGGCGCTTGGAGGATGCTGCGATGTGTTCGTGAGTGGTCTAGGTCGTCGTCTCCCAGTCAACTTTGGGTTGCTGGACCGTTGTCTCCTTATAATGTAATTATTTATTTTGTATAGAACTCCTGTTATATATAAAGATGTGACATTCGATCCTGTGCCACTATACATCATATGTGAGACTTGGTCCCAGCATACCTGGTGTTTATGTTCGCGCCCGGGTTTTGGACCCCTAAAATCCGGGTGTGACAGAAGTGGTATCAGAGGAATGTTGACTGTAGGACGAAACCTAGATAGAACTGGACAACCCTTACCTACTTACCTTTGCTACTCTGGTTCTTTTCTAAACTTGTCTTAATCTTTTCTCATCTATTTCCGCTTCACTCTGATCATTCTTACCTTATCCTTCTAAAGACAAATGTGGATTTCATACTTTGAAATCCAGTGCCTAAAGTGACTTTAGGAATAGGAGACCTAATCCTAGGAACAAAAACAAAACTATTTTTATAAGTGTCTATGTATTTGAATGTTTGTTCTTATGATATCTGTCTGATTTGGATCTTTGTTTGAGTGTGATGGGTTGTGGAGTAATGTCCACAATTACATCTGCATATACATCTAGGCATAAAGGATAGCATTTGTAAGATAACTAGACAATCTAGATTATTCCCCCTAAAAATATATATATATATATATATATATATATATATATAGTATTCCGTATCTATCTCATCTTGACAGATTCTATCTTACCTTTGGACATTCACCCCGTACAACTAGTTACCCTAGTCTTGACATAGAATATCTGGCCCAGCCCTGCCAAAGAAAGTTTCAGTACATAACCAACTATTAGCTTATTCATTCTGTCTACTAAATGATTCCCTTGCAAAGCTATCTTACCATATGCTTCTAACTTAGATGGTCAATACCAGGCGGGGTGGTGGAATTGATTTACCTGCTAATCGACACACTCGGTGGATATATCGACAACCCCAACCACAGCCAGCAGAGATGAATCCTCCCAATCCCCCACCAGGCGGAGTCGATCCACTAATTGCAGCTCAAATGAGGATGATGCAGCAAATGGCTGACACTATGGCAGATATGCGCACCCAAATGCAGTAAGAACGCCAAGAAATGCACCAGGAAAGAGAGGATGCACGAAGGGAAATGCGCCAAGAGCGGGAAGAGATACGCCAGGAAAGAAGGGTACAACAACAGCAGCTGCAACAACAACTTCAACAACAGCAGCAACAACAACAAGTGCCATTGCCTCCACCTCCACCGCCAGTTCCACCCCGAGATAAGCACCGGGAATTCATGAGCCACAAACCACCAACCTTCTCCAACTCCGCAGATCCGCTGCAAGCAGATGACTGGTTAAAATCTATAGAGAAGATGCTCAACATAGCTCAGTGCTCGGATAGAGAGAAAGTACTCTATGCATCAGGTCGTCTTGCTGGTCCCGCTGCGGATTGGTGGGATGCGTACTGCGCTGCTCATGCTGCTGCCGATACAATTACCTGGGCAGAATTCTCCACACAATTCAGGAATTACCATATTCCTGCTGGACTCATGAAGATTAAGAGAAAGGAGTTTCTATCCCTCAAGCAAGGAAGTATGTCCATGAGTGAATACAGGGACAAATTCATCCAGTTATCTCGATATGCTCCTAGAGAGGTTGAGGATGATGAGCAAAAGCAGGAGCTTTTTCTGGATGGTTTGATTGGACCCTTGCAATATCAACTGGTATCGCACACATTCCCATCCTTCCAAAGGCTACTTGACAAAGCTATTGCTGTAGAAAACAAGAGGAGTATATTTGGAGAGAAAAGAAAGGCTGTCAACCAAGGGCAGGCTGGAAGTAGTTCCCGTCCTCGCTATACTACCACTCCAAGTACACCAGCTAGTGGCAGTTCTGGACAACAAACTCATCAGGCACCAACTGCTCCTCCAAAAGCAAGCACTCCAGTAGGAACCGTTGCTCCTAACACAACCGCCATCAGGACATGCTTCAAGTGTGGACAACCGGGACACTACGCCAACTACTGTCCCAACAGGGCTGCCTACACTACACCGGCTCCGATGAAGCAAGGACAAGCCTCGGCAGGAAAGAGTCAGCCCCTATCTATCAACCGGGGACATGCCCATCATGCAGAAGTAGTAGCTAAACCCGGTGAACTTGAAATTCAAGAAGAAGAGCCAGTTGAAGATGAAGTAGTCGGTGAAGAAGTCAACGAGCAACAAGAATAGAGATAAACATAGATATAAATACATATATATATTTTACTATTTGTAAAACCTAAATATTAGTTTAGCTATTAGTTAGTATTTTACTATTTTAGTGATAATAGTAAGGTCTATTAAACCTATGTTTTGTTAAAGGATTATGCATCATGCCGAGAATTCTTTGTTTGTGCATACGTTTCGAGAACAATATGAGTAGACATCCCTTTTATTACTAATCTCGAGGACGAGATTATTTTTAAGGGGGGTAGGATTTGTAACACCCAAATTCTGAATTTGGGATTGGAAGAAGAAATCTGAGCAAAGTACCCCTTGATAAATAATTAAACTTTATAATTCATCCTTATTTTTTTTAAAAGGTAAATGATCATAATAAAATAACTATGGTTAAAATAAATCATAATAAAGATTAGACATTGGAAAAATGTTCCTATCAAAACAAAGGGAGAAGTTTTGAATATACCTTTAACTCTACTACACACTCAAATAATAATATATTGCTATAATGTGGTGTGTGTACTTCATGTTGAAAACATTACTTAGTTAATATAATAATAAAATAAATGAAGAAATACTATGTAGTAATTGTGCATCATGAGAAAGTTTATCTTGTGCATAAATTTGAAATTTAGAATTTAAAACTTGGTTTGATTTGAAATTGAAATAGGAAAGGAAATTTTAATAAAGTTATTCTTTCCCTCCATATTTACACAATAAAGAGAATAATAAATAAATAATTTCAGTGCAGGTAATAGAATAATTAGAATTTGATTTGATGTTTGAATTCTGGAAATTAAAAACCATAATTTGAATTTAGATTGAGTTTTGATTTGGAAATAAAGCAGAAATTATAAAAGAAAAAGAAAACAAAAATGGAAAAACGCACCTGGGCCAAATCTCCTCTGCTCGGCCCATCTCACCCTCCCCGCGCCAGCCCACTAACCGGCTAGCCCAAACCCCCTCGCGTGCGCGCTGCTGGCACTGACGACCGGGCCCCACCGGGCAGCCTCCCGCGCGCGCTTGCCTGCCTTCCCCTTTTCGCTGACCCGCGGGGCCCGCTTGGCAGACCCGTCTCCTTCACGGACTCGGACTTCGCGGCGATGAAATCGCGGGCGCCGAAGCCGGGGGAAACGCGAACCGCGGCGATAAGCTCGGGTCATACACCCATTTTGACCCTCTCCTCTGCGTATAAGTACCGGCCGCAACCTCGCTCCTCCTCAATTCCGCGTGCTCAACCGATTAGAACCCGGCGCGTGCGATTTTGGCGCGGAGGTGTGAAATCCGCCGCCGTGACTGCCCTCACCGACAATACTAGAACCTCGGTACCTGCTTGGCACGGCAAAGCTTCGGCCGCCGTCAATTTTCCCCGCCGGTGCTCTGTGCAAGCTCAATTCGTCGCCGTGGTTTCCTCCTCCGCCGTGCGTCGCGGGCGGCTTCATTTGGCTTCCCTCCTCGGTGAGTATGCACCCCATCGTGTTCGCCCGATCTTTGCGATTGCGTAGCACCCATCGGCGTAGAATTTCGGGCGCTAAATCACCGCGCCCGGAGGTCCGGCCATGGCGCCACCGCGCCTGGCGTCCGCGCCGCCGGTTGGGCGGTCGATGGTAGGCGGATAGGCATCCTCCGTCCGATCGCGATTCGGCGGTCAGGATTAGTTAGGCCGATACCCCTTCACCTGATTGATCCTGCGCCGTTAATATCTGATCGGGTGGTTGTAGGCTCGCGCTGCTCAAGATCCTTTTGGGCCGTCGATCACGAATCCGGTGGTCCATAGTGCGTACCGCTTGGATAGGGTTGCAATCTAATCTGCACCGTGCGAAGGCAATCCAACGGCTCTGGATCCCCGATACCTATTCGCCTTGACGTTTATGCTAAAGAGACCCTGGCAAACATTTGAATCAACCCGCCGTCCCTCGCTACTGTGCTCTGGGTCTCGGGTTTCTTGCGTTGAGACCCCTGACTTTTCCAGGATTTGGCGCGCAGTCCAGATAACAGAGAAATTAGATAAATAATATTAAAAATTGATTTTTAGTATAAAAATAAATCTTAAAACTTGTATAATTCATATTTAATTCATTTTAACTCCAAATTGAGTCATTCCAGTTGCAATAATTTTGTATTAATATTGTTTATCACCTAGTACCTTTGTTTAACCATGAAACTTGAATTAAAATTGTTCATTTGGGTTAATCTATTCTAGGTGCTTATTAACTTCAGAAATTCATAACTAAATAACTATAACTCCAAATTTAGTGATTCTTGTTCCTACGATCTCGTAGCAACGCGTAGATTATTATTATTCAGTTTGCTCTTATGTTTGGTGTGATGTTAATTTTGCCTATACCATGTTTGTCTGTATTGCTACGACTAGCACTGAGGTCACGAGTCACCTGAAGATCATCCTGGTACCTGGAATCTCAAGTGCCAGGCAAGTTGTGCCCTTGATCACTTCTTTTTACCCACTCATGTTCTAATTAATCATAATGATCTGCATAGGTTAATTTTGATGGGACCCAATAGGTTACCCTAGTTTGTCTATCTTTATACCTTGTTTACCACTGAACTTTTTGGGTAGTACTTGCTAGTGCTTTATGTGGTTTTGGGTATGAAGGTATATTATTCATGATCACACTTTTATTATATGTTTATTATTACTGTTCATGATAAGATCATTATGTTAATTGGAACATGGAGCGACCACCCGGGAAAACAGTGCTACCACAAGGGAGGAATGGGACCCCTTGGCTGATTAATTAGGAAAGCTAGTGGAAGACTACCTTACCCGAAAGGGGCAAGGGCAGTAGGGGAGTGGTCAGTGTAGGGAGGCCCTCGGGAGGATTTTGCTGCGATGGCGGTCCTGCAAGGGATTCCTGCATTGGAACTTCCTATAAACTGTAGCGGGTTTTCGGAAGCTAGTGGAACTTTGTAAAGGCCTCGTAGTGGATCCCTAGCCATTCACCTCGGTAGTGTCTAAGGGCCTTGCAAACCCTGGCGACATGGGATACACGACTTGTGGGTAAAGATGCGCAACCTCTGCAGAGTGTAAAACTAGTATACTAGCCGTGCTCACGGTCATGAGCGGCTCGGACCCTCACATGATTAAATTATGGAACTTAAACTCAATTTGTCATATGCATTGCATCGCAGGTGAAGTTGTTACTTTTGTTCTACTACTTAATTGGGTTTGGTATTTACTTATACTTAGTAACTGCTAATAAAATTTTGACCAACTTTAAAAGCAATGCTCAGCTCTAACCATCTTCTTTGGTAAGCCTTACACTTCACGTGAGCTCCCACCTTTGGCGAGTTCATGCACATTATTCCCCACAACTTGTTGAGCGATGAACGTATGTGAGCTCACTCTTGCTGTCTCACACACCCCACAGGTCAAGAACAGGTACCACAGGATGAGGCGCTTGGAGGATGCTGCGATGTGTTCGTGAGTGGTCTAGGTCGTCGTCTCCCAGTCAACTTTGGGTTGCTGGACCGTTGTCTCCTTATAATGTAATTATTTATTTTGTATAGAACTCCTGTTATATATAAAGATGTGACATTCGATCCTGTGCCACTATACATCATATGTGTGAGACTTGGTCCCAGCATACCTGGTGTTTATGTTCGCGCCCGGGTTTTGGACCCCTAAAATCCGGGTGTGACAATGGTGCACCGGACAGTCCGGTGCACCAGCCACGTCACCAAAGCCGTTGGGTTCTGACCATTGGAGCTCTGACTTCTGGGCCCGCCTGGATGTCCGGTGGCGCACCGGACATGCACTGTAGAGTATCCGGTGCGCCAGCATGGGCGTGCCTGACTTCTGCGCGCGCTGGCGCCCATTTAATGCGTCCGCAGGTAGCCGTTGGCGCCGAAGTAGCCGTTGCCCCGCTGTTACACCGGACAGTCAGGTGTACACCGGACATGTCCGGTGAATTATAGCGGAGCAGCCGTCGCGAATTCCTGAGGCAGCCAAGTTCCAGAGCCGCGTCCTCTTGGAGCACCGGACACTGTCCGTTGTACACCGGACACTGTCCGGTGTACACCGGACAGTCCGGTGAATTATAGCGCGCCGGCTCTAAAAATTCCCGAGGCTGAGGAGTTTGAGTTGGACTCCTCTGGTGCACCGGACACTGTCCGGTGGCACACCGGACAGTCCGGTGCGCCAGACCAGAGGTGCCTTCGGTTGCCCCTTTGCTCTTTTGCTGAACCCAATACTTGGTCTTTTTATTAGCTAAGTGTGAACCTTTGGCACCTGTAAAACTTATACACTAGAGCAAACTAGTTAGTCGAATTATTTGTGTTGGGCAATTCAACCACCAAAATTATTTAGGAACTAGGTGTAAGCCTAATTCCCTTTCAATCTCCCCCTTTTTGGTGATTGATGCCAACACAAACCAAAGCAAATATGGAAGTACATAATTGAGCTAGTTTGCATGATGTAAGTGCAAAGGTTGCTTGGAATTGAGCCAATATGAATACTTACAAGATATGCATGGATTGTTTCTTTGTTTTTAACATTTTGGACCACGCTTGCACCACAGATTTTGTTTTTGCAAATTCTTTTGTAAATCCCTTTTCAAAGTTCTTTTGCAAATAGTCAAAGGTAAATGAATGAAGATTATACGAAGCATTTTCAGGATTTGAAATCTTCTCCCCCTATTTCAAATGCTTTTCCTTTGACTAAACAAAACTCCCCCTAAATGAGATCCTCCTCTTAGTGTTCAAGAGGGTTTTGATATATCATTTTAGAAATACTACTTTCTCCCCCTTTTGAATACAAATAGATACCAATTTTGAAAATCATTAGTTTTAAAATTAGGTGGTGGTGCGGTCCTTTTGCTTTGGACTAATATTCTCTCCCCCTTTGGCATGAATCGCCAAAAACGGAGTCATTAGAGCCCTAGAAGTACTTTCTTCCTCTTTGGTCATAAATAAATGAGTGAAGATTATACCAAAGACGAAGTCCTTTTGCTTTTGAACTCTCCCCCAAAAGATGGAGAGATGCGCGGAGCGACGACGAAGGATGAGTTACGGAGTGGAAGCCTTTGTCTTCGCCGAAGACTCCAATTCCCTTTCAATACACCTATGACTTGGTTTGAAATAGACTTGAAAAACACATTAGTCATAGCATATGAAAGAGACATGATCAAAGGTATATAAATGAGCTATGTGTGCAATTTTAGCAAAAGAAATTGCGCGAATCAAGAATATTGAGCTCATGCCTAAGTTTGTTAAAAGTTTGTTCATCAAGAGGCTTGGTGAAGATATCGGCTAATTGATCTTTAGTGTTAATGTAAGAAATCTCGATATCTCCCTTTTATTGGTGATCCCTAAGAAAATGATACCGAATGGCTATGTGTTTAGTGCGGCTATGCTCGACGGGATTATCCGCCATCTTGATTGCACTCTCATTATCACATAGAAGAGGAACTTTGGTTAATTTGTAACCATAGTCCCGCAGGGTTTGCCTCATCCAAAGCAATTGCATGCAACAATGGCCTGCGGCAATGTACTCGGCTTCGACGGTAGAAAGAGCGACCGAATTTTGCTTCTTTGAAGCCCAAGACACCAAGGATCTTCCCAAGAACTGGCAAGTCCCCGATGTGCTCTTTCTATTAATCTTACACCCCGCCCAATCAGCATCCGAATAACCAATCAAATCAAAAGTGGATCCCCGAGGGTACTAGAGCCCAAACTTAGGAGTATAAGCCAAATATCTCAAGATTCGTTTTACGGCCGTAAGGTGAGATTCCTTAGGGTCGGATTGGAATCTTGCACACATGCAAACAGAAAGCATAATGTCCGGTCGAGATGCACATAAATAGAGTAATGAACCTATCATCGACCGATATACCTTTTGATCTACGGACTTACCTCCCGTGTCGAGGTCGAGATGCCCATTTGTTCCCATGGGTGTCTTGATGGGCTTGGCATCCTTCATTCCAAACTTGCTTAGAATGTCTTGAGTGTACTTCGTTTGGCTAATGAAGGTGCCTTCTTGGAGTTGCTTGACTTGGAATCCTAGAAAATACTGCAACTCCCCCATCATCGACATCTCGAATTTTTGTGTCATGATCCTACTAAATTCTTCACATGTAGATTCGTTAGTAGACCCAAATATAATATCATCAACATAAATTTGGCATACAAACAAATTATTGTCAAGAGTTTTAGTGAATAAAGTAGGATCGGCCTTGCCGACTTTGAAGCCATTAGCTATAAGGAAATCTCTTAGGCATTCATACCATGCTCTTGGGGCTTGCTTGAGCCCATAAAGCGCCTTAGAGAGCCTATAAACATGGTTAGGGTACTCACTGTCTTCAAAGCCGGGAGGTTGCTCAACATAGACCTCTTCCTTGATTGGTCCATTGAGGAAGGCACTTTTCACGTCCATTTGATAAAGCTTAAAGCCATGGTAAGTAGCATAGGCTAATAATATACGAATTGACTCAAGCCTAGCTACGGGTGCATAGGTTTCACCGAAATCCAAACCTTCGACTTGGGAGTATCCCTTGGCCACAAGTCGGGCTTTGTTCCTTGTCACCACACCATGCTCGTCTTGCTTGTTGCGGAAGACCCATTTGGTTCCTACAACATTTTGATTAGGACGTGGAACTAAATGCCATACCTCATTCCTAGTGAAGTTGTTGAGCTCCTCTTGCATCGCCACCACCCAATCCGAATCTTGTAGTGCTTCCTCTACCCTGTGTGGCTCAATAGAGGAAACAAAAGAGTAATGCTCACAAAAATGTGCAACACGAGATCTAGTGGTTACCCCCTTATGAATGTCGCCGAGGATGGTGTCGACGGGGTGATCTCGTTGGATTGCTTGGTGGACTCTTGGGTGAGGCGGCCTTTGTTCTTCATCCTCCTTGTCTTGATCATTTGCATCTCCCCCTTGATCATTGCCATCATCTTGAGGTGGCTCATTTGCTTGATCTTCTCCTTCATCAATTTGAGCCTCATCTTCATTTTGAGTTGGTGGGGATGCTTGCGTGGAGGAGGATGGTTGATCTTGTGCATTTGGAGGCTCTTCGGATTCCTTAGGACACACATCCCCAATGGACATGTTCCTTAGCGCGATGCACGGAGCCTCTTCAATACCTATCTCATCAAGATCAATTTGCTCTACTTGAGAGCCGTTAGTCTCATCAAACACAACGTCACAAGAAACTTCAACTTGTCCGGAGGACTTGTTAAAGACTCTATATGCCCTTGTGTTTGAATCATATCCTAGTAAAAAGCCTTCTACAGTCTTAGGAGCAAATTTAGATTTTCTACCTCTTTTAACAAGAATAAAGCATTTGCTACCAAAGACTCTAAAATATGAAATGTTGGGCTTTTTACTGGTTAGGAGTTCATAGGATGTCTTCTTGAGGATTCGGTGTAGATACAACCGGTTGATGGCGTAGCAAGCGGTGTTGACCGCCTCGGCCCAAAACCGATCCGAAGTCTTGTACTCATCAAGCATGGTTCTTGCCATGTCCAATAAAGTTCTATTCTTTCTCTCTACTACACCATTTTGTTGTGGCGTGTAGGGAGAGGAGAACTCATGCTTGATGCCCTCCTCCTCAAGGAAGCCTTCAATTTGAGAGTTCTTGAACTCCGTCCCGTTGTCGCTTCTTATTTTCTTGATTCTTAAGTCGAACTCATTTTGAGCTCGTCTCAAGAATCCCTTTAAGGTCTCTTGGGTTTGAGATTTTTCCTGCAAAAAGAATACCCAAGTGAAGTGAGAATAATCATCCACAATAACTAGACAGTACTTACTCCCACCGATGCTTATGTAAGCAATCGGGCCGAATAGATCCATGTGTAGGAGCTCCAGTGGCCTGTCAGTCGTTATGATGTTCTTGTGTGGATGATGAGCACCAACTTGCTTTCCTGCTTGGCATGCGCTACAAACCCTATCTTTCTCAAAATGAACATTGGTTAGTCCTAAAATGTGTTCTCCCTTTAGAAGCTTGTGAAGATTCTTCATCCCAACATGGGCTAGTCGGCGGTGCCAGAGCCAACCCATGTTAGTCTTAGCAATTAAGCAAGTGTCGAGTTCAGCTCTATCAAAATCTACCAAGTATAGCTAACCCTCCAACACTCCCTTAAATGCTATTGAATCATCACTTCTTCTGAAGACAGTGACACCTATATCAGTAAAGAGACAGTTGTAGCCCATTTGACATAATTGAGATACAGAAAGCAAATTGTAATCTAAAGAATCTACAAGAAAAACATTGGAAATAGAATGGTCAGGGGATATAGCAATTTTACCCAATCCTTTGACCAAACCTTGGTTTCCATCCCCGAATGTGATAGCTCGTTGGGGATCTTGGTTTTTCTCATAGGAGGTGAACATCTTTTTCTCCCCTGTCATGTGGTTTGTGCACCCGCTGTCGATGATCCAGCTTGAGCCCCCGGATGCATAAACCTACAAAACAAGTTTAGTTCTTGACTTTAGGTACCCAAACGGTTTTGGGTCCTTTGGCATTAGAAACAAGAACTTTGGGTACCCAAACACAAGTTTTGGAGCCCTTGTGTTTGCCCCCAACAAACTTGGCAACTACCTTGCCGGATTTGTTAGTTAAAACATATGATGCATCAAAAGTTTTGAATGAAATGTCATGATCATTTGATGCATTATGAGTTTTCTTCTTAGGCAACTTAGCACGGGTTGGTTGCCTAGAACTAGATGTCTCACCCTTATACATAAAAGCATGATTTGGGCCAGAGTGAGACTTCCTAGAGTGAATTCTCCTAATCTTGCTCTCGGGATAACCGGCAGGGTACAAAATGTAACCCTCGTTATCCTGAGGCATGGGAGCCTTGCCCTTAACAAAATTAGACAATCTTTTAGGAGGGGCATTAAGTTTGACATTGTCTCCCCTTTGGAAGCCAATGTCATCCTTGATGCCAGGGCGTCTCCCATTATAAAGCATACTACGAGCAAATTTAAATTTTTCATTCTCTAAGTTGTGCTCGGCAATTTTAGCATCTAATTTTGCTATATGATCATTTTGTTGTTTAATTAAAGACATGTGATCATGAATAGCATTAATATCAACATCTCTACATCTAGCACAAATAGAAACATGCTCAACAATAGATGTTGAGGGTTTGCAAGATTTTAACTCTATAACCTTAGCATGTAATATGTCATTTTCACTTCTAAGGTTAGAAATAGTAACATTGCAAACATCAAAATCTTTAGCCTTAGCAAGCAATTTATCATTTTCAACTTTAAGGCTAGCAAGAGAAATGTTCAATTCATCAATCCTAGCAAGTAAATCAACATTATCATCTCTAGGATTGGAAGTTGAAACATTACAAACATGAGAATCAACCTTGGTAATTAATTTAGCATTTTCATTTCTAAGGTTGTCAATAGTTTCATGGCAAGTGCTTAGCTCACTAGATAGTTTTTCACATTTTTCTACTTCAAGAGCATAAGCATTTTTAACCTTAACATGCTTTTTATTTTCCTTAATTAGGAAGTCCTCTTGGGAATCCAAAAGTTCATCCTTCTCATGAATGGCACTAATTAATTCATTTAACTTTTCCTTTTGTTCCATGTTAAGGTTGGCAAAAAGGGTACGCAAATTATCTTCCTCATCACTAGCATTATCATCACTAGAAGATTCATATTTAGTGGATGATTTGGATTTAACCTTCTTCCTCTTGCCGTCCTTTGCCATGAGGCACTTGTGGCCGACGTTGGGGAAGAGGAGCCCTTTGGTGACGGCGATGTTGGCGGCGTTCTCGTCGTCGGAGGAGTCGGTGGAGCTCTCGTCGGAGTCCCACTCGCGGCACACGTGGGCATCGCTGCCCCTCTTCTTGTGGTACCTCTTCTTTTCTCTCCTCTTGCCCTTCTTGTCGTTATCCCTGTCACTGTCACTTGATAATGGACATTTAGCAATAAAGTGATCGGGCTTACCACACTTGTAGCAAACCTTCTTGGAACGGGATTTGTAATCCTTCCCCTTCCGTTGCTTGAGGATTTGGCAAAAGCTTTTGATGATTAAAGCCATCTCCTCGTTGTCAAGCTTTGAAGCGTCGATTGGTTGTCTACTTGGTGTAGACTCCTCCTTCTTCTCCTCCGTCGCCTTGAATGCCACCGGTTGTGCTTCAGATGTGGAGGGATCATCAAGCTCGTTGATCTTCTTTGAGCCCTTGATCATACATTCAAAGCTCACAAAATTCCCGATAACTTCCTCGGGGGTCATTAGTGTATATCTTGGGTTGCCACGAATTAATTGAACTTGAGTAGGGTTAAGGAAAATAAGAGATCTTAGAATAACCTTAACCACCTCGTGGTCATCCCACTTTTTGCTCCCGAGGTTGCGCACTTGGTTCACCAAGGTTTTGAGCCGGTTGTACATGTCTTGTGGCTCCTCCCCTTGGCGAAGATGGAAGCGACCGAGCTCCCCCTCGATCGTTTCCCGCTTGGTGATTTTGGTGAGTTCATCACCCTCGTGCGCGGTCTTGAGTAAGTCCCAAATCTCCTTCGCACTCCTCAACCCTTGCACCTTGTTATATTCCTCTCTACTTAGAGAGGCAAGGAGTATGGTTGTGGCTTGGGAGTTGAAGTGCTCGATTTGGGCCACCTCATCCCCATCATAGTCTTCATCCCCTACTGATGGTACCTGTGCACCAAACTCAACGACATCCCATATACTTTTGTGGAGCGAGGTTAGATGAAATCTCATTAAATCACTCCACCTAGCGTAATCTTCACCATCAAAAGTTGGTGGTTTGCCTAATGGGACGGAAAGTAAAGGTGTATGTTTAGAAATGCGAGGGTAGCGTAGGGGAATCTTACTATACTTCTTACGCTCTTGGCGCTTAGAAGTGACGGACGCCGCGTCGGAGCCAGAGGTGGATGCCGATGAAGAATCGGTCTCATAGTAGACCACTTTCCTCATCCTCTTTTTCTTGTCCCCACTCCGATGCGGCTTGTGGGAAGAGGATTTCTCCTTCTTCTCTTGTGGTGTGAAGAAGATTTCTTCTCCTTCCCTTTGGAGGAGTCCTTCTTCTTCTCCTTCCTCTTGGTGCGGGACTCTTCCGATGAAGTGCTCCCGTGGCTTGTAGTGGGCTTTTCGCCGGTCTCCATCTCCTTCTTGGTGTGATCTCCCGACATCACTTTGAGCGGTTAGGCTCTAATGAAGCACCGGGCTCCGATACCAATTGATAGTCGCCTAGAGGGGGGGTGAATAGGGCGAAACTGAAATTCTCAAGAATAATCACAACTACAAGCCGGGTTAGCGTTAGAAATAAAACCGAGTCCGCAAGAGAGGGCGCAAAACAAATCGCAAGCGAATAAGGAGTGTGACACGAGAATTTGTTTTACCGAGGTTCGGTTCTTGCAAACCTACTCCCCGTTGAGGTGGTCACAAAGACCGGGTCTCTTTCAACCCTTTCCCTCTCTCAAACGGTTCCTCCGACCAAGTGAGCTTCTCTTCTCAAATCAAAGCCAGGAACAAAACTTCCCCGCAAGGGCCACCACACAATTGGTGCCTCTTGCCTTGATTACAATGGAGTTTTGATCACAAGAACAAGTGAGAAAGAAAAGAAGCAATCCAAGCGCAAGAGCTCAAAAGAACACGACAAATCTCTCTCGCTAATCACTAAAGCCTTGTGAGGAATTGGAGAGGATTTGATCTCTTTGGTGTGTTTAGAATTGAATGCCTAGCTCTTGTAAGTGGTTGAGAAGTGGAAAACTTGGATGTCATTGAATGGTGGGGTGGTTGGGGTATTTATAGCCCCAACCACCAAACATGACCGTTGGTGGAGGCTGTTTGTCGTATGGTGCACCGGACAGTCCGGTGCACACCGGACATGTCCGGTGCGCCAGCCACATCACCAAAGCCGTTGGGTTCTGACCGTTGGAGCTCTGACTTCTGGGCCCGCCTGGATGTCCGGTGGCGCACCGGACATGCACTATAGAGTGTCCGGTGCGCCAGCATGGGCGTGCCTGGCTTCTGCGCGCGCTGGCGCCCATTTAATGCGTCCGCAGGTAGCAGTTGTCGCCGAAGTAGCCGTTGCCCCGCTGTTACACCGGACATGTCCGGTGAATTATAGCGGAGCAGCCGTCGCGAATTCCCGAGGCTGCCAAGTTCCAGAGTCGCGTCCTCTTGGAGCACCGGACACTGTCCGGTGTACACCGGACAGTCCGGTGAATTATAGCGCGTCGGCTCTGAAAATTCCCAAGGCTGAGGAGTTTGAGTTGGAGTCCTCTGGTACACCGGACACTGTCCGGTGCGCCAGACCAGAGGTGCCTTCGGTTGCCCCTTTGCTCTTTTGCTGAACCCAATACTTGGTCTTTTTATTGGCTAAGTGTGAACCTTTGGCACCTGTAAAACTTATACACTAGAGCAAACTAGTTAGTCCAATTATTTGTGTTGGGCAATTCAACCACCAAAATTATTTAGGAACTAGGTGTAAGCCTAATTCCCTTTCAGTCGGCCCCTGCGCGGGCGGCGGCCCGCTCCTTCCCTCAGTGATGGGGGGAAAGGCGTTCACCGTTCGTGGCGCTGGCAGCTGCCGCGTGCCTGGCTCTCTGACCCGAGTGGCTTTGGAGCCGCTTCTGGCGCCGCCTTCCGCCACGGCAGCTGTAAGAGGTTCTTCCGCCGACGAGATAGCCGGGGCTGCCCACGGACCGACCTCCAACTCTACGGCCTTCTGCCCGTCCTTGCCTCACGAGTAAGGGCACGTGCGAGGGCCTCATGGCAGCAGCATCCGCCCTGAGGTCATCGCTGCTGCTGTTCGGCCCCCCGGAGCAGAAGTCGTCGTCGTCGCCGCTGCTGGAGCGGGCGACGGCGAGCTGTTCGTCGGTCTTCTGTTGCTCCGCAGGCCCCCCCAATCGTGTGGGGTTGTTCGTACCTGCGGAGGTGGAACCGGAGTTCCGTTTGTAATGGCACCTTGAATGTCGGTCTTTTGTTCATTGTGGCTATCGGGGCCTGAACGTGTATGTATTTTTGGCGCGGAGCCGTGTTTTTTCCTCATTTTCGAGCACTAAGACTCGCCTGTTGGTTGTCTGAACCGCTTCACCAAGCGTGAGTCGCCCCGTGCAAAGGTGACGAGTGAGGTATCCGTATCCCGGAGGCGTAGGAGTCCCTCGGCTCGGTCGGCCTTGCTGTCCGAGGCTTCTCTTGCTTAGTTAAAGGAATCCCTCAGCCGCTCTTCGATGAGCCAAAGCTAGGGGTACGGTGTCAGCACGGACAGAGGCAGAGTTGGCTCGAAAAGAAGACTTGGTCGGCCAGAGCCTGGCCGGGTCGTCCGTTAGCGGGACCGACGCCGGAGTTGATCTGCCGAGGCCTCGGGCCGAGCTGATGTCTTCGGGGGACAGCTGGTCGAGGCCTCGGGGTGACTAGCCGAGCCGCCTGCTCGAGCCGGATTCTTGGAGGAGACCCTGGCGGCGATGGCCCGGGCGTGATGATGACGTCGTCCTTCAGAGTGGAGATCCTCGGACCGCGTCGCCGTCCGAGGCTAGGTCGGACCTCGTCGAAGGTGTAGTCGACGCCGAGGGTGCTGCTGCTCCCTTCAACTATCGAGATCCGAGCCTGCAGGATCGGATTATCTTGTAGCGTGTGTTTTCTGCGGCCGCCGAGGCCCAAACACGCCATCGCCGTGTTGTAAAGCTGCGTTTCTTTTCCTCTTGTTTCGAGTATCTCGACTTTTTCGTCGGTAACAGATTTGTCTGTGCGAGCGAGAGTTGCTTTTCACAGAAGGTGATGAGTGAGGTATTCGTATCCCGGAGGCGTAGGAATCCCTCGGCTCGGTCGGCCTTTCCGCTTACGCGCACTCTTGCCCGTCCATAGGGTTCTGTCACCGACACAATCGAGAAGGCTCGAAGAATCGCTTCGGCAGAGGAGCTTTCGAGCGCGAAGACTTGTTCGGTCCGCGGAATCACTTATCCGAACGCGAGTTACTTATCGCAGAAGGTGATGAGTGAGGTATCCGTATCCCGGAGGCGTAGGAGTCCCTTGGCTCGGTCAGCCTTGGCTGCTTACATGTACTCCATCGTTTTCAGGATCCACTTTCGAAGTAGTCGAAAAGCACGAAAGACATTCTGGCAGAAAGGATCTTTTTTCGAGGAAAATTTTGACGTAGAGGGGGTTCCCCCCTTTTAGCCCCCGAGGGAGGGTCGGGCTTTGCCGAGGCAAGGCTGACCCTTCCTTGATGACTAAACTTTGCGTGGGAGCGAGGTATATGAACAACTTGAAAGCATCTTAAGGGTAGAAGCGACGTAGCTGTTGGATGTTCCAAGCGTTGCTGTAGACCTCGCCTTGACTGTTGGCCAGCTTGTACGTTCCGGGCTTCAGAACTTTGGCGATGACGAATGGCCCTTCCCAGGGAGGCGTGAGCTTGCGCCGCCCTCTGGTGTCCTGTCGCAGCCGAAGCACCAGGTCGCCCACCTGGAGGTCTCGGGACCGGACCCCTCGGGCGTGGTAGCGTCGCAGGGACTGCTGGTACCGCGCCGAGTGTAGTAAGGCCATGTCCCGAGCCTCTTCCAGCTGGTCCAGCGAGTCTTCTCGACTAGCTTGGTTGCTTTGGTCGGCGTAGGCCCTCGTCCTCGGGGAGCCGTATTCTAAGTCTGCGGGCAAGATGGCCTCGGCCCCATAGACTAGAAAGAACGGCGTGAAGCCCGTGGCTCGGCTCGGTGTTGTCCTCAGGCTCCAGACCACCGAGGGGAGTTCCTTCATCCATCGCTTGCCGAACTTGTTGAGGTCGTTGTAGATCCGAGGCTTGAGTCCTTTTAGAATCATGTCGTTGGCACGCTCTACTTGCCCATTCATCATGGGGTGAGCCACGGCGGCCCAGTCCACCCAAATGTGGTGATCCTCGCAGAAGTCCAGGAACTTTCTGCCGGTGAACTGGGTGCCGTTGTCGGTGATGATGGAGTTCGGGACCCCAAAACGATGGATGATGTTGGTGAAGAACGCCACCGCCTGTTCGGACCTAATGCTGTTTAGGGGTCGGACCTCGATCCACTTGGAGAATTTGTCGATGGCGACCAACAGGTGCGTGTAGCCCCCGGGTGCCTTCTACAATGGGCCGACGAGGTCCAGACCCCACACAGCAAAAAGCCAGGTGATGGGTATCGTCTGCAGAGCCTGAGCGGGCAGGTGGGTCTGCCTCGCGTAGAACTGACACCCTTCGCAGGTGCGGACAATTCTAGTGGCGTCGGCCACCGCCGTCGGCCAGTAGAAACCTTGTCGGAAGGCGTTTCCAACAAGGGCTCGAGGTGCTGCAGGATGGCCGCAAGCCCCAGAGTGTATCTCTCGTAGGAGCTCCTGACCTTCGGCGATGGGGATGCATCGCTGGAGGATGCCTGAGGGGCTGCAGTGGTAGAGCTCCTTCCCATCCCCCAGCAAGACGAACGACTTGGCGCGTCGCGCCAACCGCCGAGCTTCGGCTCGGTCGAGGGGTAGCTCTCCTCGGTGGAGATATCGCAGGTACAGGGTCTGCCAGTTTTGATTAGGCGTGACCCCGCTTCGCTCCTCCTCGATGCGCAGTGCCTCACCCTCGGGGGCCGAGGGTACCTCGGGCTGAACCGAGGGTGCCTCGGGCCGAGCTGAGGGTGCCTCGGGCCGAGCCAAGGGTGCCTCTGACTGAGCCGAGGGTACCTCGGGCTGGGCCGAGGGTGCCTCGGGCTCGGGCGTGTCGTCGATCTTGACGGAGGGTTGATGCAGGTCTCGGGAGAAGGCGTCCGGGGGAACCGTTGTTCGCCCCGAGGCTATTTTAGCCAGCTCGTCCGCAGTCTCGTTGTAGCGCCGGGCGATGTGGTTGAGCTCGAGCCCGTAGAACTTGTCTTCCAGGCGCCGAACCTCATCGCAGTAGGCTTCCATCTTCGGGTCGCGGCAGTGGGAGTTCTTCATGACTTGGTCGATGACGAGTTGCGAGTCATCGCGAGCGTCGAGGCGTCGGACCCCTAGCTCGATGGTAATGCGGAACCCGTTGACCAGAGCCTCGTACTCAGCCACATTGTTGGACGCCAGGAAGTGGAGGCGTAGCACGTAGCGTAGATGCTTTCCGAGGGGCGAGATGAAGAGCAGGCCTGCGCCTGCTCCTGTCTTCATCAGCGACCTGTCGAAGAACATGGTCCAGAGTTCCGGTTGGATCGGAACTGTTGGGAGCTGGGTCTCGACCCACTCAGCCATGAAGTCCGCCAAGACCTGGGACTTGATGGCCTTCCGAGGGGCGAACGAGATCGTTTCGCCCATAATTTCCACCACCCACTTTGCGATTCTACCCGAGGCCTCTCGGCACTGGGTGATCTCCCCCAGGGGGAAGGATGATACCACAGTTACTGGATGAGACTCGAAGTAGTGTCGCAACTTCCGCCGCGTCAGGATCACCGCGTACATCAGCTTCTGAATTTGTGGGTAGCGGATCTTGGTCTCGGACAGTACCTCGCTGATGAAGTAGACTGGCCTCTGGACGGGCAATGCATGCCCCTCTTCTCGTCTCTCAACCACAATCGCGGCGCTAACCACCTGAGTGGTCGCGGCGACATAGATCAAGAGGGCTTCTCCGGCAGCGGGATGCACCAAGATGGGCGCGTTGGTGAGGAGCGCCTTCAGGTTCCCGAGGGCTTCCTCGGCCTCAGGGGTCCAAGTGAAGCACTCGGCCTTCCTTAAGAGGTGGTACAGAGGCAGGCCTCTTTCGCCGAGGCGTGAGATGAAGCGGCTCAGAGCCGCAAGACATCCCATGACTCTCTGTACACCTTTCAAGTCCATGATGGGCCCCATGCTGGTGATGGCCGTGATCTTCTCCGGGTTGGCCTCGATGCCCCGCTCGGAGACAATGAACCCCAAGAGCATGCCTCGGGGAACCCCAAAGACACACTTCTCAGGATTAAGCTTCACGCCTTTCGCCTTGAGACATCGGAATGTCACTTCAAGGTCGGAAAGGAGGTCGGAGGCTTTCCTCGTCTTGACTACGATGTCATCGACGTAGGCCTCGACCGTCCGGCCAATGTGTTCGCCGAACACATGGTTCATGCACCGCTGGTACGTTGCACCCGCATTCCTCAAGCCGAACGGCATGGTGACATAGCAGGACATGCCGAAGGGTGTGATGAAAGAAGTCGCGAGCTGGTCGGACTCTTTCATCCTGATTTGGTGATACCCTGAGTAGGCATCGAGGAAAGACAGGGTTTCGCACCCAGCAGTGGAATCCACGATTTGATCGATGCGAGGCAGAGGGTAGGGAACCTTCAGACATGTTTTGTTTAGACCAGTGTAGTCTACACACATCCGCCATTTCCCTCCTTTCTTTCTCACAAGCACAGGGTTGGCAAGCCATTCGGGATGGAATACCTCTTTGATGAACCCTGCCGCCATTAGCTTGTGGATCTCCTCGCCTATGGCTCTGCGCTTTTCTTCGTCGAATTGGCGCAGAGGCTGCTTGACGGGTCGGGCTCCAGCTCAGATATCCAGCGAGTGCTCGGCGACCTCCCTCGGTATGCCAGGCATGCCCGAGGGACTCCATGCAAAAACGTCGGCGTTTGCGCGGAGAAAGTCGACGAGCACTACTTCCTATTTGGGATCGAGCTCGGAGCCGATCCGGATCTGCTTGGAGGCGTCGCTGCTGGGGTCGAGGGGGACGGACTTAACCGTCTCCGCTGGCTCGAAGTTGCCGGCGTGGCGCTTCACATCTGGCACCTCCTTAGAGAGGCTCTCCAGGTCGGCGATGAGGGCCTCGGACTCGGCGAGGGCCTCGGCGTACTCCACGCACTCGACGTCGCATTCGAACGCGAGTCGGTACGTGGGGCCGACGGTGATGACCCCGTTGGGGCCCGACATCTTGAGCTTGAGGTAGGTGTAGTTGGGGACGGCCATGAACTTCGCGTAGCATGGCCTCCCCAATACTGCGTGGTAGGTTCCTCGGAACCCGACCACCTCGAACGTGAGGGTCTCCCTTCGGAAGTTGGAGGGTGTTCCGAAGCAGACGGGAAGGTCGAGTTGTCCGAGGGGCTGGACGCGCTTCCCGGGGATGATCCCGTGGAAAGGCGCAGCGCCTGCCCGGACCGAGGACAGATCAACACGCAGGAGCCCGAGGGTCTCGGCATAGATAATGTTGAGGCTGCTACCTCCGTCCATGAGGACCTTGGTGAGCCTGACGTCGTTGATGATGGGGTCGACAACGAGCGGGTATTTCCCCGGGCTCGGCACGTGGTCGGGGTGGTCGGCTTGGTCGAAGGTGATGGGCTTGTCGGACCAGTCTAGGTAGACTGGTGCCGCCACCTTTACCGAACAGACCTCCCGACGCTCTTGCTTGCGGTGCCGAGCCGAGGCGTTTGCCGCTTGCCCACCGTAGATCATGAAGCAGTCGCGGACCTCGGGGAACTCTCCTGCCTGGTGATCTTCCTTCTTGTCGTCGTCGCGAGCCCTGCCACCCTCCGTGGGTGGCCCGACCCTGTGGAAGTGGCGCTGAAGCATAGCGCACTCCTCAAGGGTGTGCTTGACGGGCCCCTGATGATAGGGGCACGACTCCTTGAGCATCTTGTCGAAGAGGTTGGCACCTCCGGGGGGGTTCCGAGGGTTCCTGTGCTCGGCGGCGGCGACAAGGTCCGCGTCGGCGGTGTCGTGTTTCGCTTGCGACTTCTTCTTGCCTTTCTTCTTGGCGCCGCACTGAGTTGACGCCTCGGGGGCATCTTCCGGTGGGCGGCCCTGGGGCTGCTTGTCCTTCCGGAAGATAGCCTCAACCGCCTCCTGGCCAAAGGCGAACTTGGTGGCGATGTCCATCAGCTCGCTCGCCCTGGTGGGGGTCTTTCGACCCAGCTTGCTAACCAGGTCGCGGCAAGTGGTGCAGGCGAGGAACACGCCGATGACATCTGAATCGGTGATGTTGGGCAGCTCGGTGCGCTGCTTCGAGAATCGTCGGATGTAGTCCCGGAGAGACTCTCCCGGCTGCTGTCGGCAGCTTCGGAGGTCCCAGGAGTTCCCAGGGCGCACGTACGTGCCCTAGAAATTGCCGGCGAAGGCTTGGACCAGGTCGTCCCAGTTGGAGATCTGCCCCAGAGGCAGGTGCTCCAACCAGGCGCGAGCGGTGTCGGAGAGGAACAGGGGGAGGTTGCGGATGATGAGGTTGTCATCGTTCGTTCCACCCAGTTGGCAGGCCAGCCGGTAGTCTGCGAGCCACAGTTCCGGTCTCGTCTCCCCCGAGTACTTTGTGTTAGTAGTCGGGGTTCGAAACTGGGTCGGGAACGGCGCCCGTCGTATGGCGCGACTGAAAGCCTGCGGACCGGGTGGTTCGGGTGAGGGACTCCGATCCTCCCCGCTGTCGTAGCGTCCCCCACGCCTGGGGTGGTAGCCTCGGCGCACCCTTTCGTCGAGGTGGGCCCGACGGTTGCGGTGATGGTGATCGTTGCCGAGGCGACCCGGGGCCGCAGGCGCTGTGTCGCGCGTGCGCCCGGTGTGGGCCGAGGCTTCCCGCATGAATCGGGAAGTCGCGACGCGATGTTCCGAGGGGTACCCCTTCCTTCGGGAGGCGGAGCTCTCGGCCCGTCGGACCGCGTCGCCCTCTAGGAGATTCTTGAGCTCTCCCTGGATTCGCCGCCCCTCGGTGGTTGATGGCTCCGGCATAGCGCGGAGAAGCATTGCCGCTGCAGTCAGGTTCTGGCCGACTCCACTGGAAGCGGGTGGTGGCCTCACCCTGACATCGTCGGCGATGCGGTGCTGGATACCCTGGGGTAGATGGCGCACTTCTCCGGCCGGAGGTTGGCCCGCCCATTCCTGCCCGATGTCCCGGCGGATCGGCTCAAGCGTTCCTGCTCCCTCGTCGAGCCTGGCCTGCATCCCGCGGATTTGCTCGAGCTGTGGGTCATGACCCCCCACCTGAACGGGGACCACAGCTAGCTCCCGTAGGATGTCAACGCGAGGCACATGCCTAGGGAGATCACCGTTCTCCGGCATACCAAGATGGTTGCCTTTGGAGGGACCCCCTAGATCGACGTGGAAACATTCACGACTTGGGCCGCAGTCCTCGTCGCCGAGGCTGCGGCTACCGTCAGAATAGTCGGAAAGGCAGTAGTCGCATGCGGTCATGAAGTCCCGCATGGCACTGGGGTTACCAAGTCCGGAGAAATCCCAACAGAAATCGGACACGTCATCTTCCTCGGACCCCGAGGGCCCGTAGGTCGAGACATCCGTCAGCCGGTCCCAGGGTGACCACATACAAAACCCCAGAGGGTTTGGACTCGCCTCTACGAGAGCGTCCGCCAAAGCGAAGTCGCTTGGCGGGTCGAGGCTGAATCCAAAGGGCGTGAGATGGGAATCGGTGGGTACCTCTTGGTCGACGGGCGGTGACAAAGTCACGTCAGGGACTGACTGCACCGTCGTCTCAGGTACGAGGGTGACGCCCAGCAAGCCTTTCGCGAGCGTGCTGGCGTCGTCCGTTTGCTTGGAATTGGCGTGTTGCGAGGAGACGGCGCTCGTCTTTGTCTCAAACGCGAGGTCGATGCCCGACGTGCCCTCCGTCGGGGCGCCGGCGCCGTCGACTCGCTCGACAGCCGACGAGGTGCCGCCTCCTGCTTGGCCTTGGTTACCCCGCCTCCTCCTCTGTCGGCGGGGGAGAGGGCGGGGTGAGCTCGAATGTTGTTCTTCCACCACGCGGGGAAGACGTCGTCGATTCCGCCGCCGGCGGGCGGGCTGTCGGCCGCCATTGTCGCTGTCGCACGGCGGGGGAAGGAGTATCATGTCGTAGCTGCCGTCGAGGGACATGAACTCAATACTCCTGAAACGGAGCACCGTCCCGGGCTGGAAAGGTTGCTGGAGACTGCCCATCTAGAGCTTGACGGGAAGCTGTTCGTCAACACGCAGCAGACCCCTACCTGGCGCGCCAACTGTCGGCGTTTCGAGACCGGGGGGGTCCCTGGGCCGACGAGTGAAATGTCGCCGCGTGCCCCAGCCCAGATGGGTCGGCGCGAGACGGAGCGCGAAGGGGGGGAAAAGGCAGCCGGAGCGAGAGAGAGGTGGAAATCCCGCGGCCTTCGTGTTTGTCCCGCGCCCAGGTCGGGTGCGCTTGCAGTAGGGGGTTACAAGCATCCACGCGGGAGGGGAGCGAGCGGCCTCACGCGAGGGCCCTGGTCCTTCCTTTTATAGGCGTAAGGAGAGGATCCAGGTGTACAATGGGGGGTGTAGCAGAGTGCTAACGTGTCTTAGCAGAGGAGAGCTAGCGCCCTAAGTACATGCCATCGTGGCAGCCAGAGAGGTTTTGGCACCCGGTTCGTGTGGTGTCGTGGCCGTCGGAGGAGCGCTGGAGCCTGGTGGAAGGCAGCTGTCAGGGCTGTCGAGTCCTTGCTGACGTCCTCTTGCTTCCGTAAGGGGGCTGAGAGCCGCCGTCGTCATAGGGCGTGCGGGGCGCCATCATTACTTGTCTGGCGGAGCGAGCCAGATGGGACGCCGGTCTTGTTCCCCGTAGCCTGAGTCATCTTGGGGTAGGGTAATGATGGCGCCTCTTGTTGACGTGGTCGGTCTGTGCCCTAGGTTGGGCGATGTGGAGGCTCCTCCGAGGTTGAGGTCGAGTCTGTCTTCCGAGGCCGAGGTCGAGTCCGAGCCCCTGGGTCGGGCGAGGCGGAGACCGTCGGCGGAGGCCAGGGCTGAGTCCGAGCCCTAGGGTCGGGCGAAGCGGAGTTCGTCGTCTTCAGTGGCTGAGCCCGAGTCCGAGCCCTGGGGTCGGGCGGAGCGGAGTTTGTCGTCTTCAGGGGCTGAGCCCGAGTCCGAGCCCTGGGGTCGGGCGGAGCGGAGTTCGTCGTCTTCAGGGGCTGAGCCCGAGTCCGAGCCCTCGGGTCGGGCGGAGCGGAGTTCGTCGTCTTCAGGGGCTGAGCCCGAGTCCGAGCCCTGGGGTCGGGTGGAGCGGAGTTCGCCGTCTTCCGGGGCTGAGCCCGAGTCCGAGCCCTGGGTCGGGCGGAGCGGAGTTCGCCGTCTTCCGGGGCTGAGCCCGAGTCCGAGCCCTGGGTCGGGCGGAGCAGAGTTTTCTATGGTGCCCGAGGCCGGGCCTGGCTGCCTGTCAGCCTCACTCTGTCGAGTGGCACAACAGTCGGAGCGGCGCAGGCGGCGCTGTCCTTCTGTCAGGCCGGTCAGTGGAGCGGCGAAGTGACTGCGGTCACTTCGGCTCTGTCGACTGGAGGACGTGCGTAAGGATAAAGGTGTCAGGCCACCTTTGCATTAAATGCCCCTGCGATTTGGTCGGTTGGCGTGGCGATTTGGCCAGGGTTGCTTCTTGGCGAAGACTGGGCCTCGGGCGAGCCAGAAGTATGTTCGTCACCGGAGGGGGGCCTCGGGCGAGACGTAGATCCTCCGGGGTCGGCTGCCTTTGCCCGAGGCTGGGCTCGGGCGAGGCGTGATCGAGTCCCTCGAATGGTCCGATCCCTGACTTAGTCGCACCCATCAGGCCTTTGCAGTTTTGTGCTGATGGGGGTTACCAGCTGAGAATTAGGAGTCTTGAGGGTACCCCTAATTATGGTCCCCGACAATAATACTAAAATATTTGGCACCCTTGATGATACCAAAAATATATCTTTTAACGACATCAACAATAAGTAAAATAAACTCATTATGAATATTATGGCCAAGATAATGATGATGATTTTTCATTATTTTATCCACAAGCGGCCCTTGACAAAGCCAACAAAGCAACCTTTGGCGTAGACAACCATCAAGAGGGGCAAAAGAGGACATAAGTTTGGGGGAAGGCATTCACAAGGTGCCTAACCATGAAGGTTTTATTATGTCTTTTATAAAGAAGACAAAGGTCACATGACCAAGTATTGCAACATTACCATACGGAAACATATAGAGTTAGCAGCAACTATCAATCAAGTCAACTGAAGGACGTATGCCTATCATCTTTCTGCCCACTAGGTTATGTGCCACAATATGTCCAACATCAAGGTCTCAACACCCATCATTTAGCTTCAAGCGCGTTAGTGCACCAACAGTCTAATCACTTTGAAATCTATCATCCTCAACTTCCATGGATGTCTCAATATGACCAAGATCCTCTTAATTAGTCAGTAATATCCAACCCAAGAACAATTTCAAGTTGATAGAAGAGAGAGGGTCTGAATCTTGAACGATCAATAGTATGGTACCACCAATAAAACATATACTTCCCATAATGGGAGGATCAAGCTTCGAGCTTCTACGGTTTTAACCTCTTCGGTGGTGGTCTTTTCGGAAGCATCATCACCTATTGAATGCATGATGCAAGATGAGTACGATCTAATAAACAAGATTACACGACATGATTTCTAATAATGTATAACATATGGAATACAATAATATGTAGGGGCTATTGCCTGGATGTGAGTGCAATTGTGATTTTACCAATTAAAATTTAACTTTGTGATTTCAAGCCTTCTTTTTTAAAAACAAAGAACAGGTTTGGGCTTGTTCTGATAGAGGCAGTTGACAGTGTGTGTGAAATAGAAGGGCAAAATCACAATTCCAGAACAACCAAATTCAAAAGTAGGGGCAAATTCACAACTACAAATGAAGGGTAATTGTGATTATGCCTCTGTATTTTCGCACCGTCAGGTGCCTGTAACAGAATAGGCCCAAATCTGTTCGTTTTGAAAAGGAGGACCAAAATCATAAAGTTAAATTTTGGGGGTAAAATCATAATTGCTAGGGACAAAAACATAATAATCCCTAATATGTAGAACACCGGACAGTCCATGGGAACGGTCTACGTGATCTTGTGGATGGTCTAATATCTCCCGCGTTTGCAGAACCTCAAAAAAAGGTATACTCGGGTTGAATATTTATTATTTCTACTGGTCAGATGTTAGAGAAATTCAAATTTCACACAATATTAATTATTTGTTGTTTGGCATGACATAACATCAATTTTATAATAAAGGTAGATTGTAACAAGAAGGAACACTTGATGAATCTGTGGATTAGCAAGGCATGACATAGGAGTCGGACCTAGGCCCGTGGGCCGTGCACACCTCGTGGTGATTGTAGATATATAAGGTTGATGGCAGAGGCGAAGCTAGCCTTGAGGTTTGCCGGTGTCAACATAATTTTATATGGGTGTCATGAACATTATAAATAGTACTTTACATTAAATTTTCTAAAATTCATCGGTGTCAACTGTCAACTGACATAGCTTTAGCTCTGAGTACATTTGATGAAATTTGTTAGGAAATTCAGGAACGAGACAAAAAATAATGTTAATTGATGGCGCATGTGGCAAGTAATGGACAACAAGGGTTGATGAGATGAGAATATGAGATGCAATTACAATGGAAGTGCCGTGTAGGCTTGTGAGGGATGCCATGATCTGCGTCTTCGATGAACAATGAGCGAATCACCTTTTTTTTACCATGTATGACTAAGGATGTATGTTTGAATGCACTAGAGCTAATAATGATCTGCTGAAATTAGCTGAAAACATCCAAACAATATAGCTAATAGTTCAGCTATTAGCTACTTTTGATAAATTAGCTAATATTTAGCTAGCTATTTGTTAACTAACTAATTTTAATAGTAATTTTTAAGCCAACTAACTATTAGCTCAAGTGCATTTAAACACCTCTAAATTGACTATGAGAAACGAACAATGTATTACTGAAGACCATAAACACATACTTTTATCCCTTTTGGAAGAGATAAACTAAACCGATGTCTAATTTAAGAGAATCTAGCTCCTCTAGGCATTTGTTTGGACTTTGTAGTACATTGCAGTGATAAAAACAAGGGCACGATTGGCGACTGAAAATCAAAACAAGGCACACCAGGTTTTGCAGAAATATAGTAAGCTTTTGCACAAGAAATACAAGTTTGCGTCCATTAATTAAGCTTCACATGTAGATCGATATCCTACTTTCAGCTGCCCTTTCATCGCTTCCCTATAGCTTTACGAAGAGATTGGCTGATCATTCCGGGCACGACGGCGCCGGAGCCTGCAAACTGCATAGGAATATGAACAGAAACAACAGCGTCAGTAAAACAAGCACGAATCAAGAAGTCAAGGCTGAGTTGCAAAACTGCTAACCAGCACAGCTTGCAATCGCCATGGCTTAATTATTAGCTGGTGGTGCTACCTGAGCTCCTATCTTGAGCCTCATGAAGCCATCTGGTGCCGAAGCCTGAACCGAGAGAGCGTCCAAATGGAGGCTTTTGATGGCGTCGAACACCCGTGTCATCAGGAGCTTCTCCCACAGGCATTGCACCTCCAGGAGCACGTCCCTGTCCGAGACGGTGACGGTGACGTTGCTGGTGCCGTCCATGGGGAGGACCCAGGGGTGCTCCTTCGCGCCACCGGCGAACTCTGGGCTCTTCCTCTTGGAGTTGGAGCCCACACAGACTTTCTTGCTGACACACCCACTGCCACCTTGCCTCCTGGATTCCAGTTCTTGTACCCTTCGTTGAAGCTCCTTTAGGTAGGCTATAGTTTCGGCGAGGATGGATGCTTTGTCCACCTGCCATTTATTTATTTTTTAAATCAATACGGAAGTGTAAATTTTTTTGATGGTTTGTTCTGCCGCGTTACCTTGTGAATGGAGGGAACCAACGACTTGAGAACGAGGAACATCTCGTTGAGCTTCTCCCGGCGCTTTCGCTCTGACATGACGTGGTTCTTGGCGCCGTTTTCCTGGGCTGTTACCGTCGTGCCCCCGCCACCGCAGTTCGTGTTCGCCCAAGCACCGCCGCCGGCCACCGCTTTCTTCAGCAATTTCTGCGGCTCTTCGATGACCGGCACAGCCGCCGCTTCACCGGAGCAGGACTGCGATGACCTCGTCCAAGCCACGAAACTGGTCGCGCGAGAGCCATCAGCGGGTGTGCTTGAGCCATCCACCGGGAGCGCTGACGAGGGGACTTCGAAATTAGACCCGTCCATTATCCAGGCATCCTCTAGCGGCTGCACGTCCATTTCCTCGCAGAGGTTGTAGAACTCGTCGATCCCCTTGGTGATGTGCTCCAGGCTTGCATTTGACGGGCTGTCGGCTTCTCCTAGCTCCTGTCCGGTTCCGTGTCTCCCGGCGGCGGCAGTCACCGTCTCCATGTCCATGGCATTGTGATCGAGGCCCTCGAACACAGCTATGCCTGCGGTCTCCATGTCCATGGCATTGTGATCGAGGCCCTCGAACACAGCTATGTCTGCGGCCTCGCCGGTTTCGTCTGCTGACGGGTTGGAGCTCGGCTGTTCCGAGTATATCGGACATTGCGGCTCCCGAAAGGCTGCGGTTGCTCGGTTGATCAAGTCCGGGTCCTCCGGCACCTGGCAATGCAATTTACAGTAGGTTGGTTCCCGCTCTATTTTAAACCTCTAATGTTAATAGTTAGTCAAGTAATAAAAACTCATTTGGCAAGGAAGCTTATTTGGCATCCTCTAGCGACTAAGTGCCTCTTTGGCAGGGCTTTCTCGGTGGCCCATTTTCTAGCTCTTGGTGAAGCTGTACCAAACGGTTTTAAAAAAAACGGCTCCTCACCGAGAGTCATCAAAGAGCCAGAGCCGTTTGATATTGGGAGCCGAAGCACGAGAAAACAAGTTTCTACCGGCTCCTTCTATCCGGCACACAATAATGTTTAACAAAATTACAGTTTCTGCCACCGTCTCCTCGTGAGAAGTTGTTTTGTCAAGTGAATTGCAAAACGGCTCTGGCTCCTCTAGAAAAGCCAAGAAGCCAGAGGAGCCAGAGCCGAAGCCGTTTTAAGAATAGTAGGAGCGGGCCTAATAAAAGCTCTGGCTTCTCTTTAGAAAAAGCTAAAGTCCTGTCAAATACTTTTTTATACGACTTATTGCAAAAAGTACCTAAAAGCTATACCTAAAAGCTATAGCTATTGCAAAAAGTACTGTCAAATATTAGCTTCACCGGCTCTGGCTCTAACACTTTGGCTCCATTTGGTAGTTCCTCTTAAAACAGTTCCGGCTCTGGCTCCTCTGGCTCTTTAGCTTGTTTGGAGGAGCCGGAGCCGTTGTACAATTCGTTTGGCAAACAACTTCTTTTGTGTTTGTTTTTAATGCTATATCAGGGAAATGAAGGGGGAGTCGACACAAAAACAGCTCTAGCTCCTCGAGGGACTTCCGACGAGAAGCCGTTTTTTATGACCGTTTGGTATGGCTTCACAATGAGCCCGAGTCGAAGCCACCTAAACAGCCAGCCAAAGGAGCCCTTTAATATAGAGAAATGGCTCTGGCTCTAGATAAGCCGTTTCTGCCAAACGATTTGTGAAATGGCTTTAGAGTTAGAGCTGTTTTTAGGCAAGCCAGAGCTCTGCCAAACAGATCCTAAGTTGTTAGATGATTTTAGATTAGCAGCTAACAACTAGTAGTTATTTTAGGGGTACAACTAACAATTAGATGATGCGTTCTAAACCTCTTAGCTAATTAGGTGCTAAGAGTATCTCCAACCATGTCTAAAAATCGGTGCACTATATTGAAATATAGGGCTCAATTCATATAAAACTGCTCTAACAGTGCTATATTTTATAATTTTTAATAAAAAAAATATAGGACACACCATGGAGTGATTTACTTACTACAATAAAATACATAATTTAGGATTTAACTGTTAGAGAGTGTAATTTGTTTTTAACACCCTAAACACTTTAAATAACGTTGTATTTAGTCACCTTGTTGGAGATGTTTTAGCTATTAGTTTTAGATGTTTGAAAGAATTAGGCACAATGAAAAAATATAAAAGTCTAGCTGTTATTCCGGTTCAGGTAGCTTTTATTTTAAAATAATAATGTACAGTGTATATATGGCCGCGACTGAACATACCTTATGTGTAGTACCAAGCTCAAGCACGCCACCCATGAGCGGGATGCAGACGATTGACTGCGGAAGTTAAATACGATCAATGGATGCAATTAAGTGTTGCAGTACGTCAGAAAATCGGCAGACTACATGTACAGTCCGGAAGCGAAGTGCCCTGTGCTTGTGTTTCCGACGAGACGAAGCATGAAAACCGCTTACCTGAATGGACGCGCTCTGCTTGACCGTAGGCATGGCATGCAGGTACCACGCCACGCACGTAGTTCACGATATGATTCAACAAAGATCGCAACCGAGACTAGTGAAAAACATGCATGAAAGGCAATAATAACAAGACACGGCGAAAATGCAGCAGAACTGGGAAACATGCATGCATATATTGCATACCTTGGCCAGGAGCGCGCGGGGGAAGTCCTTGCTGCCGGCGAGGTGCGCGTTGCACAGCCAGACATGCTCGTTGCTCGCGGAACTCCTGCCGGGCAAGCTGTGGCAGAACGCAACGCATGGCAGACAGCAGGTCACGAACAGAAGGGGGGCTTGTCATCGATCAGGGGCATCACGAACAGGAAAAAAAATTCGATCGGTTACCCTTGGCCCGGCAGGAAGGCGTAGGTCATGCAGATCACGTAGTACCACTCGGTGTCCCCGAGGTCCTCCGGCGACAGCGAGCCCACCGGCCGCGCCGCGCGGCGGTCGCACTCGCCGGACCGGAGGGCCTCGTAGAGCTCCCGGAGCTGCTCGCTCCTCTGCATGACCAGCTGGTCGGCCGTCAGCTCCACGGAGTGGGAGATCTTACGCGTCTTCACCTCGCCATTGTAGAACCCGTCCGTCCACGTCAGCACCCTGCAACCATATTTTCTCTTGTCCTTATATGGTCCACCTTTTCCTTTGCATCAGATGATGATGCGCGTCCATATCCCGCAGCGCCCAGAGGCAGAGGCCGGGTAGGGACGAGAAAGACGCGGGTGAGGTGGAGGCGGCGATGACGCCGCCGGAGCAGGTGGCAGCGGAGGCGGCCAGACCAGGTTATTAGAGCGGGGGCGAGCACGGCCACGACGGCGGTGAGAGGAGGGGGAAAAGAGGTCGCCGCTGGTGTAGTAGGCTGAGGCTCTCGCCGGCCAAGGCGGGGCGATGGGCGGCAGGCGGCGCGCGGTGGCGTTGTCGGGAGTCGGGACTCGGGGAGAAGGAAGAAGATGTGGAAGAAAAAAAAACGAATGCAGATTCAAAAAGCAACCATTTTACGGAGAAGCGATAAGTAGATTGCAATAATCGCATCACGGGATCCGACTTTCTTTATTTCATATGTATGTATGTATGTATGTATCAGGCAAACGATCATTCATCAGAGTTGTAGAAAACTGCCAGACAAATTATAGATTATCAGGACTTCAATTTACCGTGGTCGTTGAGTGCTTGAAATGGACCAGAAGAGGGCATAGCTCCAGTTGATGCTCCTCGCGGCTGCAGCAAGCTGCTTCCTCAACGGCCTCCCAGCAGGCTGCAGCAGCTCTTCCTGAGCCGGGGATGCTGAGAGCGCCATCACGCGCCTTACTAATCCTTCACGCAAGCAAGTAGCCAGAAACTCATATCACGCTATAAAGAGACGGTGAATAAGATCAGAAGAGTATATATAATTCCAGCTCGTGCAATTTGGAAGTGATCATTTCCATTTCGTGCCTGACACTGCTAGCTAGTCTGTACTCTGTAGAGGCTCTATGCGAAGGAACCTAGCTAGTTAGCTGCACAAAAGGGACAGAGAGAGAGAGAGAGTACAGCAACTCGATTCTAGATCGGTATCGCTTATTATCTAGGAGTACTGATCATCCAGTCATCCAGACGATCCCTCGTGAAACGGCGGCCAGGGGCGTAGAAGGATGTAGCTACAGAAGCAACGAAACAATGCAAAAAGCTTTCGTGTGCAAAGACCAAAGATTAGGCAAGAATCGGAGGAGGAGCTCACCTCCGCTCCGCGCTACGCTGTAGGTACGGGTGCAAGCAGGCATATATATATATAGGCACCCACATACACTCTCTGTGGCAATGGTGACCTCGATAGGTACTGAGGAACGGGGGGACGAATATATGACTACAGGTAGTCAGGTATCCCACGAGCCTTGGAATCCGAGATGGGTTTGTGGACGGAGCTCCAAAGTGACCGAGCAAGACGGCGACGCAACAAGTATACCACTAGCTAGCTCCGGCATGTAGCAACGTACGCATTTATTACGTTGTGTAAACTATCTAGACGTGTTTGGTTGTACTGTGAAAAAAATTATTGTGACATGTGAGTTGCATAAAAAGCTAAAAAATATTTGATAAAAACTACTAAAAAGTTCTTTCATATATATTTAGACAGTTCTGTCCAAAAACCACTAAAAGATAGATTTAAAGGTGCTTTTAGTTTTACGCCGCGAGAAAGTCGACTTTTGAAAAAAGCCAGCTACTGGACTAAGCCCTTTGATTTGCTTTTTGAGTTTGAGAGTGCAAAAGTCAAAGTAAAAAAACAAAACCAAACACATCTTTAAACACAAAGTTGTATATGGCTATTGTCGGAGAGGAAATTCTCCGGCCGGGTAGCGGAATGCACCCGCTCTAATCCTAAGATGAGGAGGGGCCTTAACGGTTTGCCTGTCTATTGGAAGGTGGAATGAACACACGAGGACACGAAGGATTAGAGTGGTTCAGGCCGCCAGAGCGTAAAACCCTATCTCCACTGTGTGTATGTTGTATTGAGTATGTGTGTAAGCCTATGAGCTTGAGAGCCTAAGAATAACTTGTTCCTGTAACGTTGTGTGCCTTCCCTTTTATAATTTAAGGGAGGCACATACAAGGATGCCGAGTCCCGACATGTGGAACCATGAACATAATGGATGGAACACATTATGTGCATAATTAATACTAATAACACCTGAGTAATCACCGGGCGCCATGATGGCCGTAGTCCACGCAGTATTGATAAGCAGCGACCGTTTCCTTGGTAACGTGCGAGTAATGATGAGCACACCGCCTGCCACTGAAATGGACAGACGCTCGTCTTATCCGCAATAAATGCAGGGGCGGTGTAGCCCAGAGGCCTTACGCTAGGCTCCGCTCGTTGGCTTACGTCACGTGCAGTAGACCACGTGGCAGCATCGGGTCTCCGCCTGGGCGGGAGTAGAAGTGTATGCGGACAGGTCCGGGTCTGGACACGTGTCGGCACCGGACCCCCGCTTGGGTCTTGTTCCAGACCCGAGTATGTTCTGTCCTGGAACCTTGGGACCCCATTGTGGGCGGCCCGGACCCCATACGGGAGGTCCGGATCCCATTCCAGGGGTCCGACTTGCACACGAGGAGGTCCTGGACCAACCTTGGAGATCCGGACTGTATATCCAGGGGTCCGGCGCTCTCCCATGGGGTCCGGACTTACTGTTGATGCCTTGGAGTATATCACCTTCTCTGGACACGTGGCGGCTCCGGACCCGCCCATGTGGTGGAGTCGGGCGCTGCTGTGGACCCAGAGTAGTCGCCCGAGACTGGAGCGAGTCATGGCCTGGTCCCACACACAGCACCTTTACCACGCGACTAAGAGATAGTCGTGTGGGCACTGCATCTTTATACAGTAGTAAGGGGTTCCCTAGTTTAAGGGTACCGACAATGGCCCCCAGACCCGTCTCAAGAAAGGATGCGAGCCTGCAGGTGGGGCCAAAGCTTGTACTTCGCCTCAACATGGCATGACCGGTGATTGGGGCGTCATCTTAGCACGCCTGCTGACGCGCCGCATTAATTTAGCGCATCTGTCGACGCGCGCGCTGTCAATTTGCCTTCGGTCACATCAACTGTCATATCTGTCCTCACGGCCTGACTGACTGCGGCCCCCACGTCTGGCGGTTTCGTCAGGCCATGCGTACAAGTCCAGAGCCCCCAAGAAGGCACTCCGGGTCCCTTGGGAGGGCCCTAGTCCCCCTCGGAGTAGGGTCTGAGCTTTAGCAAGGTCCCGGGGCAAGAAGGACCCTGGCGTGTGTAGGGGTCCGGTGCTGGCACGTGTACAGGCCTTGCCCTGTGCTCCCCGCTGCTGTCGCGTGGCTTGTGGCCCGTGACATAAGCCAACAGGCCGAGCTTGACGTAAAGCCCATGAAGCCGTGCAGCCTCTGCATTTATTGCGCAGAGGACGCGCCGCCTGCCACCACGCCAACGGGTGATGTGCCCTCGCAGCATTTAATGCGTCCTGTCCAATCCGCTGGCAGGCGGCGTCAAGGTCATCCAGCAGGCGGCGTGCCTGCTGAGTCTGATGGCAAACAGTGCGCCCATGCCGAGCAGCGCACTGTACTCATCATCCCTTCTACAAGAAGCCTCCCCTGCACACCGAGGATATGCAAATCTCGGGTGTCAGGATACTAGAAGATCGCCCCAACAGTGAGCATTTGTGGCTTCGTATGCTATATTCGCTATGTCCCTGGGCCCGCATGTCGGAGCTCAGTACCTTTGTGCATACCCCCCTTCAGCTATAAAAGGGGAGGTATGCGGCGTTATAAGGCAGATCCAATCTTAGACTCACAAGCTCCCACAAGCTCTCAAACAATACATCACACAGTGGAGTAGGGTATTACGCTCCGGCGGCCCGAACCACTCTAAACCCTCGCGTGCTCTTGTGTGTTCGTTCACCAGTCTCGTAGCAAGCAAAACGCTTAGGACCCTCCTCTTCTTAGGATTTAGGGCGGGTGCAATCCGCCACCCGGCTGAAGAGATTTTCCCTCGGACATTTGGTGCGCCAGGTAGGGGCTAGGCTTGAAGTTTTTGCTTGTTTTCTCGCTCAGCATGATGGTGCGGATCATCGAGCACCGCGCCGAAACTTCAGAAGATTTGGTGATGGAGCAAGAAGTTGCATCCTCCGCGCCGCGAGTACCTGACCGCCCTGAGTCTGGGACTGCTGTTGTACACACCGTACAGCAGCGCACGCCTGCACAAGCTTCCCGGACTCCATCAAGAGCAGCGCCTACGGCGTTGTCTGCAGCTAGGGAGTTGCTGCGCCACCCCCCTAGCTCCATGGCCTCACCAGGGGCCATGAAGCAGTGGCGTGACGACGTTGATCGGCTACTCGGCATGGCGCATTCCACTTCGACCAGGTCCAGGCCTCGGTCATCCCGACGCCAGCGCGAGGCGACGGCGTCTGTGCACTCGCCCTCTGTAAGGGGTGCACAGACCGACGACCTCCGGGCAGAACTCGACCGCAGGAGTAAGGGAGAGGACGCCCGGATCTCTTTGGAAAGGGCGCGCGAACGCCGCCAAAACATCGAGGGTCGCAACCTCGATCAAGACTTCGCTGCGGCAGCACCGCAGACACCAATGGGCACCCGGTCCCAAACGGGTGTCCCCTTGGCTGGCGTGGGATGCGCCGCCCTCGCGAACCATCTTCGTGCGGCGTCATGGCCGCCCAAGTTCCGGCTGCACCTGCCGGAAAAATACGATGGAACATCAAACCCGTCGGAGTTCCTGCAGGTGTACGTCACCGCTATCACGGCAGCAGGTGGAAACACCGCTGTGATGGTGACGTATTTTCATGTCGCCCTGTCTGGACCTGCCCGGACTTGGCTCATGAACCTCGCCCCAGGGTCAATTTACACCTGGGAAGAGCTCTGCGTACGGTTCGTTGTAAACTTCGCCAGCGCTTACCAGCAACATGGCGTGGAGGCCCACCTACACGCAGTGAGGCAGGAGCCCGGAGAGACCCTCCGGACGTTTATCTCTCGCTTCACCAAGGTACGAGGTACTATACCTCGTATTTCTGATGCCTCCATCATCACGGCCTTCCGACAGAGGGTATGTGATAAGAAAATGTTGGAAAAGCTGGCCACACATGATGTGGAGACTGTCCCCACGCTCTTCGCTCTGGATGACAAGTGCGTCAGAGCTGCCGAGGGCCGTGCATGGCACTCGGCCTCACAAACCGGGACTACCCAGACGGGTGGCTCGGGTGCCGTCCCCCCGGGACGGCAAAAAGAAAGGCCACGGCTACAAAAGGCCGCAGTCTACCGCGCTGGTCGTTGCAGCTACGACCGAGGGCTAGGGCGACCGCAACAAATGTCCACGGCCACAAAGGGGTAACAGCGGCTCGTGCCCTGTACACCCCAACGGTCGCCACAGTGCCGCAGAGTGTCACGAGATCATTGATCTCACAAAACGCGTCAGCGAACGCACCAGCGAGCGATGTGAGCAGTCTTCCAAGGACGGCTCCCCACCTTGCCACCGCCCTGGCAAGGAAAAGGTCGACGACGGCGAGGTAGCCGCGGCTGAGCGAGACCCCTCGGGTATCAGTCACCCGAGGGGGACCTAAAGGATATCTTCACTAGGGACTCCCACTCCGATGGCGACGACTAGACAGACCACCGGCGGGACCCCATGTCCCCCGGTCTACGGAGCTGAAGCCTGCCTTCCTCCGGAAACCCTACGAGATTCCCCGCGGGTCCAGACTTCTAACAGGTTCTTCCAGGAATGACCGCAGCCAGAGACGGGGGCTCCTTTCGTCAAATGCAAATGGAAGCCCGGGGTCGGGACCTAATCTTACAGAAGTACCAAACCAAGTTGTGGCTCCGCAACACTCCCCCAACTGGGAAGGGCCCTTCAAGGTAACGGGAATACTTCGACCCGAGGGCAACTGTCTGGCTACGACTGAAGGATTGCTGCCCCTGGTACTAGGAACACCTCTGTAAGTTTTATCTATAGAGCAAGTCTGAGGGGTCGAAGTGTTTCCCTTTTGTAACTAGGTAACGCATACGTGTACGCCAACCCGGTGGGGCCTACCCCCATAAACCCGGCCTGTTGGTCCGCACCCATGCATGATAAGTTATAAAGGAGAACTACCCTCTCAGATGTACCTCTATGATAGTATTATCCTACTATGCCAAGGTCTTTTCCTGCGGTTTCCGGATTGTATTTTAGCTAACCCACCCGACCAGTTCCCATCCTATCAGGCATAATGACATCTAAATTGAACAGCCAGGCTTGCGGTTTAGGACCTCTATGCGAAAGCAGGAGGACCCGACAACCTGGGGGCCGGCTTTGGAGAATGAGAGCCCGTTCCATGGGGTGGTCCGGAGCCTCTGTGGCCAGTTAGCCTAGTTCCGTACCCAAAATCCTGCACACTCCACCACTCCGTGATGGGTACCCTAGTACTTGGAGCTATAAGTCCTGTGGGTCCGGCAACATGGGGTCTGGAACTAGAGAAGAGATACTTGTCTCCTGGGGTGGTCCGGAGCCGTGTAGCCGCTCAGCCTGGTCCCGTACCGTGGGCCTGCACACTCCACCACCCTGCGGCAGGTGTCCTAGTACCTAGAACCACCATCCGGAGGGTCCAAATGCACAACTTGGCTCCCCAGGCAAGACCCTGCAAGTCCCGAGCATGTATCAAAGGATGGCTAGTGTCAGATGGCGGGTCCTACGGGTGTACTGCTAACGCGCCTTAGCTAAAGCTGTGTGCAGATTCGGGTCTCGGCAAAGCTGCCTCCCGAGAGTTGTTGACAACCCTTTCAGACGCGCTAGAATCCAGTCTCGACACGTCAAGCCTGCATCCCAAGCGGGGGGCCAGATACCAAGGCGAGTCAACAGCATAACACCTCATACAGCAGGAACGAGCAATGCACAGATAAGTGTCAAACACTGCTTTATAAATAATACTCAGAAGTACCTTACAAAAACAGGAAAAAAGCCTGGGGGCCGGTTCTAAAGAACGGGTGCCCGTTCCATGGAGTGGTCCAAAGCCTGTGTGGCCGGTTAGCCTGGTTCCGTACCCGAAATCCTGCACACTCCACCACTCCGTGATGGATGCCCAAGTACTTGGAACTATAAGTCCTGTGCGTCCGACAACCTAGGGTCCGGAACTAGAGAAGCGATGCTTGTCTCCTGGGGTGGTCCGGAGCCGTGTAGCCGCTCAGCCTGGTCCCGTACCGTGGGCCTGCACACTCCACCACCCTGCGGTAGGTGTCCTAGTACCTAGAACCACCATCCAGGGGGTTTGGATACACAACTTGGCTTCCCAGACTAAGATCCTGCATGCATATGTTATTACATTTTGCTTCCAAGCAAACATATGTTATTACATTCCCTTACAAGTGGGGCCCTAGCTCCATTTTTTCAGGAATGAACTACGCTGCACCAACAGGAGTCACGCTGGAAGCTGGCTCCGAGCAACCTCAGCAGCGGCGGCGGCCACCTCTACATCAGCGGATTGCCGGCGATAGCGACCACCTCTGCACCAGCAGCGACAACGACCCCCGCTCCGAGCGGCTTACTAGCGGTGGCGATCACCCCAGGGTGTGCGCCATTGCAAGGAGGTCCACACCCCCGTCCTCCAACGGGGGGGCGACAACGAGGCCATTAAAGCCAAAGAGTCATGGACTCGGCGGCAGGTGGCTTTGATGGTCTCGCCAGCGGAGGCAACCACCTCTGCAACGGGTAGCCTCACCAGCGGCGGCGACCACCTCAGCACCGACGACAGCGACCCCCTCTGCACCGGTCGGCGGCGGCTGCCTCAACACACACGATAGGGTCCTCGCTCCCGTACTCTCACAGGAGTGAGGACAAGACCATCCAAGAACACGGCGCCACCACCCATGGTGTATGACGTCTTGTACAACCCCCCAGTACGGCTGGCGGGCAGGAGAAGCCGTGGATGTGGCAGACCCGCGCACGGCACGACCGTCGCCCGTGCGGTGGACGGACAGCCATGCCCCGGCCAGAGTGGCAGGAGGCAGCGTCAGAGGCGGCACCAAAGCCATCCAGCCCAAAGGGCCAGACACGCTGTAGCTGACGGCCTGCAGCCAGCCGGCCCCGCGTGGCCGAGGTTCGCCTCCTCCGCAAGGCTAGTGAACATCCTCCTCCTCCGAATGCTGGAGGAAGAAGTGGGTCACCAGCCCATGCGAAGGGCAGGGCCCCGACTTGGCTCGCCCTCCACCCCAGTGAGGATGATGAACATCCTTGAAGCTGAG
Organism: Zea luxurians; assembly: GCA_029449295.1. Lineage (NCBI taxonomy): Eukaryota > Viridiplantae > Streptophyta > Magnoliopsida > Poales > Poaceae > Zea > Zea luxurians. The sequence goes on along the minus strand of JAOPSE010000009.1, from coordinate 39,655,581 downwards.
GGTGGGGGGGGGAAGCCGCAGCCCAGCTTGCTTCTCCCCACCGCGAGGCTAGTGGTCATCCTTCTGGGTGGCCACTGGCGGGGGACTGTAGCTGGGCTGCATGATGAAAATCCTTGAAGCCGAGCAATAGCGGAAGAGCACCGACCCCCACGGGGTTGCGCTCCTCTAACAGCAGCAAGAAGAAGACAAGATCGACAGCCCCTCTGCGAGCGCAAGATCTCCGATGATGAGACCGCCGGAGGGGATGGCTCTGACGTGTTTCCCTCCAGCGAACACCGGCGTGCCCCATCTAGAGGCCCAGAAGGCGGGAGGGCGCGAAGGATGCAAGAGGAGCAAGGCATGACTTCTACCCGAGAAGTCGATCCCTTTTTAAGGGAGATTTCCCCCTCTTGCTCCCCGGAGCGCATGGGCTAAGTCTCTCCCGTTGTGCACCAAGGATTCCGCCCTATGACACGTGGGCCAGGCCCCAAGCGTCATATAGGCCAGCCCGAAGCGTGAAGAAGGCAAACCACCACACAAAGGGCGTGCAACCGCCCCGTGGTTATGCACCCCTTCACTTTCGAAGCAACCAGCGGTCGGGAAGACGAACCGCCGTACAAGGAGCGTGCAACCGCTTCGCGGTTAGGCGCCTCTTCATTTTTCACCAAAACCGGCGGTCAAGAAGGCGAACCGCTACACAGGAAGCAAATAACCGCCCCACGGTTGTGCGCTCCCTCAACTTCGCTACACTCGACGGTCCAACATGCGAGCCCAGGCCCACATGTCATGCAACCGGCGCGCCGGTTTTGGGGTGCGGCAAAATCGCACCACCGCTTGTGCCAATGCCGCGTCCCCTCGGGGCCGTCGCAGAAGACTGAAAAGATGAGTTTTCAGAACCGATGCAGCGACTCGAGGCGCCCCGCGCATGGCCCAACAGTGACATTAAGTGCGAAGGTCACGGGCCAGTCAGCCGTGGGAACGGGCGTGACAGTCGGCGTAGCCATAGGCGGGTCGGCGTTAATTGCACCAACAGGCACGCAGGAGCAGCAGGCAGATCGCCAATCAGACTCTAGCCCCGCCTGCAGGCTTGCATCCTTCCCTGAGGCGGGCCCGGGGGCCACTGTCAGTACCCTCAATCAGGGGTACCCTCTACTACAGTATAGAGTAGCTGCGCACCCATGCAACACCTCAAGGCCAGGCGGAGAATGTGCCCGACCCCACCACATGGGCAGGCCCAATGGCGCCACGTGGCAAGTAAAGGTAGTGCATCCTAGTATTCATCGTTGGGTTCGGACGTCCACAGAAGGACACTGGACCCCTGTGCGTACAAGTCCAGAGTCCCCAAGAAGGCACTCCGGGTCCCTTGGGAGGGCCCTGTCCCCCTCGGAGTAGGGTCCGAGCCTTAGCAAGTTCCCGGGGCGAGAAGGACCCTGGCGTGTGTAGGGGTCCGGTGCTGGCATGTGTCCAGGCCTTGCCCTGTGCTCCCCGCTGCTGTCGCGTGGCTTGTGGCCCGTGACATAAGCCAACGGGCCGAGCTTGACGTAAAGCCCATGAAACCGTGCAGCCTCTGCATTTATTGCGGAGAGGACGCGCCGCCTGCCACCACACCAACGGGCGATGTGCCCTCCCAGCATTTAATGCATCATGTCCAATCCGCTGGCAGGCGGCGTCAAGGTCATCCAGCAGGCGGCGCGCCTGCTGGGTCTGATGGCAAATAGTGCGCCCGTGCCGAGCGGCGCACTGTACTCATCATCCCTTCTACAAGAAGCCTCCCCTGCACACCGAGGATATGCAGATCTCGGGTGTCAGGATACTAGAAGATCGCCCCAACAACGAGCATTTGTGGCTTCGTATGCTATATTCGCTATGTCCCTGGGCCCGCATGTCGGGGTTCAGTACCTTTGTGCATACCCCCCTTCAGCTATAAAAGGGGAGGTATGCAGCGTTATAAGGCAGATCCAATCTTAGACTCACAAGCTCCCACAAGCTCTCAAACAATACATCACACAGTGGAGTAGGGTATTACGCTCCGGCGGCCCGAACCACTCTAAACCCTCGCGTGCTCTTGTGTGTTCGTCCACCAGTCTCGTAGCAAGCAAAACACTTAGGCCCCTCCTCTTCTTAGGATTTAGGGCGGGTGCAATCCGCCACCCGGCCGGAGAGATTTTCCCTCCGACAGTGCCCTTTTGCCTTCGCGCTCCTCAGTTCCACGCTCGCGTCGCCGTAGTTGCCATGGCTTCGCTAGCTCATCCCGACCGCTTCCAGACTGAGGCGGCGCTCAACCTGGTGTGCGGCCTGCTTGGGTGGAGCGTGCTGGGGCTCGCCGGAAGGATTCGTGCCGGCGTGGCTCCCTTCGGCGATCTCGTTGCCAGGGAGTTCGTTTTGTTCGTCTCCTACATCTCCTGCGGGTTGGTGCTGCCGATCTCGCCTTTCTTCCTGCTGCTGTTGGAGGAGTTCGGGCTCTAGCTTCAGCACCTTACGCCCCACTCCATCCTCCAAGCGACCATCTTCATCCACCTCTGCGAGATGTTCGTAGGGGTGGCCCCCTGTACTTCCCTCTTTTGCCACTTCTTCATGCTGGTCAAGTATGGGAAGGCCAAGGACCATCTCGGTGCCTACTACTTCCAGACAAGGCTGGATTCAGCTATAGCCTACATCTCCACCTTCGGCGGTGCAAGGTGGGAAAACTGGCGTGGTGACTAGGTGATTGACAACGCCGAGGCCAATGACCGCTTCGTCCTGCCGAGCAACGGGCCATTCCTCGACTGCAAGCATTGGAGGACCAAGCCGTCGCTATCGCTAGAGCTCCTGCCGGTACTGGACAGGATTAAGACCTTGGCAACCGGTGGTCTAACCTCCATGCATGTGGCCGGGGAGTTCCTGAAGCGTCGGGTCATGCCGCTACAGAGGAGGTCATGCCTGTGCTGCTGGTTTACTGCCCTAAATGATATCGGCAGGATCTAGCATGGGCCGGGCACCGATCTATCCTAGGAGGAGCTAGAACTCCCGGTGAAGGGGATTACTGGTGAGTCCTTTGTCCCTGAATCTTTGATACTCCCCTAGGACATCCCGACGCTGTGTGATGATCCAGGATTGCGAACGACGGTCCTGGCCACGCTGCCGACCCTCGACGACAGCGGCGTGGCGGTTCGTCAGATCGGCGGTTGGGACCCCCTCCACGGGATCTAGATCCCCGGTGTACCGGCTGGAGGTCCCCAGCCTGCTGGTGCAGGCCCCAACGCCCCCGCCGCGGCCCCCAGCCCCTTGAACAAGGGCAAAGGGGTTGCAAGCAGTGCCTCCGCCCCAGGTAGCTCCGGGGGGGGGGGGGGGGGGGGGGTCGGAGGAGGAGAGGCGATGGAGGCTGCATCGCGCCGACGGGTCGCTCGTCTCGGACCCCCCAGAAGCGCTAGAGAACTGCGGGTGGGGCCAAGGAGGCCGGCTCCCAGGCTCAGGGCGCGCAGAGGTGCGTCAGTCCTCCGATGCCGCCACCACCGCCACCCTCTAGGGGTGATCACCCCCAAGGGCACCAGCAACAGTAGCAATAGCAACAACAACAACCGCCACCAGCGCAGCAACAACAGCAGGAGCGGCGGTCGTCCCGCTTCCAGGGTCGCTGGAAATTCTAGGGCCCCAAGTAAATGTAGCCCCTTTTTTCCACGAATCTAGTTATCATGTCGACGGGTATTAACCCATCCTTTGTTTGCCAGAGCTTCCTCCCCCTCTGCTCCTAAGGTCGCTCCTCCTCCGCAAGATACCAGGTCCACCGGTGGCTCTGGCTCTCAGCAGCAGGAATCTGCTGAGAGTGGTGTCCGTGGAGCGCACCCAGCTGCCGCCGGGACAGCGCCACATGCCCCCCACGTCCCAACTGGGGGTCCGGCTGCGTCAGAGCCAGCGTCAGGTGTCGCCACGACGGCGGAGGAGGTCCCGGCTGGGGGACCTGCGCCCGCTCCCGACACCGGGGGTGACCTAGGAGGCGCGTCTAGAGATGGCAATGGGTACCTGAAACCCGAAACCCGATGGGTTTTTACCCCATCAGGGCACGATTTTGGGTCAATTTTCATACCCATGGGTTTGTTAATGGGCATAAATGTATACCCGACGGGTTCATGGGTACGGGTTTGTTCTTATAATACCCAAACCCATGAACCCGTGGGTTTTTTAAACCCGACCAAACCTAGTGCATATTATCATTTTATTTTATAAACGAACAACAAACTTATTATCTACCTATTTACTTCCTAATTTTTATCAAATAGTGAATGTATAAGTAGTTGGTGATAGTGTTGCTTGCTTGCTATTATAGTTATTACTAGCGTTATATATGTGGTGGATGTATAACTTAGTGTAAGGTAACTTGATTATACAACTTATTATTTGTATTTAATTCTCTCAACTAATATTTTTATACTAAATCATGAACTCGTTGTTCATTACATAAATTTTGGACCATGATCTACTTATTGATTATAAAAAAAATAAGCATATTGGAGATAAAACCCGTGGTAACCCGTGGGTACCCGCAAACCTGATGGTACGGCTTTGGGCAAAATTTCAAACCCGTCATGGGTACGAGTTTTTTAATGGGTGTAAATATTTTTCACGGGTACGGGTTTGGGATAGCAAAACCCGGCGGGTTTGTACCCGTTGCCATCTCTAGGCGCGTCCAGCTCCATCCCTCCGCCTGCTCCGGAGGAGGTGGAGGTGATTTTTGGGCGGTGGCTCCGGTCAGGTGCCGAGCCAGAGGCGGTGCCAATCCCCCTTACCTGACTGTTGTCTCGCGCCCACCAAGTCCTCAATGAAACCGAGGCAGCCATCCGGCGGGAATGGGAGGCGCTGGAATCCGAGCACCAGCGCCTCAGCGACTGGGAACCCAGCTGGAGGAGCGCACCAAGGCGGCGTCCCGCCAGTTCGCCTCCGAGCGGTCCCAACTGGAGCAGTGAAAGGGAATTAGGCTTACACCTATTTCCTAATTGATTTTGGTGGTTGAATTGCCCAACACAAATAATTGGACTAACTAGTTTGCTCTAGTCTATAAGTTCTACAGGTGCCAAAGGTTCACAATAGGCCAATAAAAAGACCAAGAAAAGGGTTCAAACAAAGAGAGCAAGGGACAACTGAAGGCTGCCCTGGTCTGGCGCACCGGACTATCCGGTGTGCCACCGGACAGTGTCCGGTGCACCAGGGGACTTCAAGCTGAACTCTTCACCTTCGGGAAATCTCAGAGGCGCTTCGCTACAATTCACCGGACTGTCCGGTGCACCACCGGACAATGTCTGGTGCCCCAAGGAAGAGCGACTCTGAACTCGCCACCTTCGGGAATCTGCTCCGCTAAAATTCACCGGACTGTCCGGTGAGTCACCGGACAGTGTCCGGTGAGACAGCGGAGCAATGGCTACTTCACGCGCAACGGTCGACTACAACGCATTAAATGCGCGCCTGCACGCGCAGAGGAGCAGAGCACGCGCGGGTGGCACACCGGACAGCCTACAGGGCCTGTCCGGTGCACCACCGGACAGCCAAGCGGGCCCATAAGACAGAGCTCCAACGGTCGAACCCTAACGGTCTGCTGACGTGGCTGGCGCACCGGACTGTCCGGTGCGCCATGCGACTGCAGCCTTCCAACGACCACTTTGTGGTGGTTGGGGCTATAAATACCCCAACCACCCCACATTCATGGCATCCAAGTTTTCCACCTTCCAACTACTTACAAGAGCTCTAGCATTCAATTCTAGACACACCAAAGAGATCAAATCCTCTCCCAATTCCACTCAAAGCTTTAGTGATTAGAGAGAGTGATTGTTGTGTTTATTTGAGCTCTTGCGCTTGGATTGCTTCTTTTTCTCATTCTTCCTTGCGATCATCTCAATTGTAATCAAGGCAAGAGACACCAATTGTGTGGTGGTCCTTGCGGGGAAGTTTGGTTCCCGGTTGATTGAGAAGAGAAGCTCACTCGGTCCGAGGGACCGTTTGAGAGAGGGAAAGGGTTGAAAGAGACCCGGTCTTAGTGACCACCTCAACGGGGAGTAGGTTTGAGAGAACCGAACCTCGGTAAAACAATCCTTGTGTCTCACTTCTTTATTCGCTTGCGATTTGTTTTTACGCCCTCTCTCGGACTCGCATTATATTTCTAACGCTAACCCGGCTTGTAGTTGTGATTAACTTTGTAAATTTCAGTTTCGCCCTATTCACCCCCCCTCTAGGCGACTTTCATTTGGTATCAGAGCCTGGTGCTTCATTAGAGCCTAACAGCTCGAAGTGATGTCGGGAGATCACGCCAAGAGGGAGATGGAGACTGGTGACAAGCCCACTACAAGCCACAGGAAGGCTTCATCGGAAGAGTCCCGCAACAAGGGGAAGGGGAAGGAGAAGAAATCCTCTTCCCACAAGTCGCATCGGAGCGGTAACAAAAAGAAGAAGATGAGGAAGGTGGTCTACTATGAGACCGACACTTCATCACCATCGACCTCCGGCTCCGACGCGCCGTCCATTACTTCTAAGCGCCATGAGCACAAAAAGTTTAGTAAGATCCCCCTACGCTATCCTCGCATTCCTAAACATACGCCTTTACTTTCCGTCCCATTAGGCAAACCACCAACGTTTGATGGTGAAGATTATGCTAGGTGGAGTGATATGATGCGATATCACCTAACCTCACTCCACAAAAGTATATGGGATGTTGTTGAGTTTGGTGTACAGGTACCATCCGTAGGGGATGAAGATTATGATGAGGACGAAGTAGCCCAAATCCAACACTTCAACTCCCAAGCCACAACTATACTCCTCGCCTCTCTAAGTCGAGAGGAGTATAATAAGGTGCAAGGGTTGAAGAGTGCTAAGGAAATTTGGGACGTGCTAAAGACCGCGCACGAGGGAGATGAGGTGACCAAGATCACCAAGCGAGAAACGATCGAGGGGGAACTCGGTCGCTTCCGTCTTCGCCAAGGGGAGGAGGCACAAGACATGTACAACCGGTTCAAAACCTTGGTGAACCAAGTGCGCAACCTCGGGAGCAAAAAATGGGATGACCACGAAGTGGTTAAGGTTATTCTAAGATCACTTGTTTTCCTTAACCCTACTCAAGTTCAATTGATTCGTGGCAATCCTAGATATACACTAATGACTCCCGAGGAAGTAATCGGGAATTTTGTGAGCTTTGAATTGATGATCAAAGGCTCAAAGAAGATCAACGAGCTTGATGGCCCTTCCACATCCGAAGCACAACCGGTCGCATTCAAAGCGATGGAGGAGAAGAAGGAGGAGTCTACATCAAGTAGACAACCAATCGACGCCTCAAAGCTCGATAATGAGGAGATGGCGCTCATCATTAAGAGCTTCCGCCAAATCCTCAAGCAAAGGAGGGTGAAAGATTACAAGCCCCGCTCCAAGAAAGTTTGCTACAAGTGTGGTAAGCCCGGTCATTTCATTGCTAAATGTCCATTATCTAGTGATAGTGACAGGGGCGACGACAAGAAGGGGAGAAGAAAAGTATGCAGGTGTCTCTTTGTAACACCCCTGGTGTTACTGCAACTAAAACTTGAGCATGACATCATAAACATTGGCATTGCACATGTTTGACACACTTAGAGTGCATTCACTAGGTAAAAATTTCAAAACAAGTTGTATTGTTTTAGTGTTTTGCAAATAGAACCCTAGATAGGGAACTTAGCCCTAAAGGGGGATTAAAGGGGTAAGACATAACCCAAATTGAGAAAACCTAAAAGCCTTAGGGGAATAGTCATAAAAGGTTCCCAAGAATAAAGTTGAATCACATTTAGACCCCTGGGATACCAGAAACCCTAATTGGAACCCTAGAAAATCCTAAAACCAAACCCTAGGGACCTATGTGCAAATTAGTCCATTTTTGGACTAAAGTGCAAAAACCAAGTTAAATAAGTATCTTAAGTCATTTGGGTCACTCATATGTGAATTTACAAGCCAAACCCTGAGTTTTGGACCTAATTGCAAAATAGACCTCAATTGAATTCTATACTAAGTCTGAAAAACAGTGTTATGGGCTCGACTTTTGAGCTTTGTAACTTTCAAACCATAAGGTTTTTGCCCTAGGTCACCACATCAAAGTTGTAGACCAAATTAAGGAGAACAACTTTGTTTAAGGGTGTGAGCATAGTTGTTAAGAGAAATTTGAAGATAATCATGCTCAAAGTCTGGCTGTCAGACTGATAAAGGACTGAAATCAGGCGAACAGTGAACTACCACCAACTTCAAGCCCAATTTCAAGCATGATTCAATGGCTTTTAGTGGCAACACCATATGGCAACATTGTAGATGGTACATTACTCTACAATTTTGCTACAGAGCTTGGCATGGATCATCATTAGGAATCGAGAGAAAATTGGGCTCCAAACTTGACTGTTAGGCTATCTGAATATAACTCTCCATGGTACAGTGCTATCAGGGAGATCAGATCGCCAGCGCAGCTGTCCTCACCGCCGGTGACCTGCCACCGTGATTCGTGCCATCGTCGCCACGATTGGTGCTCGGATGGAGTGGATAGCGCTCTGGATCCTAGAAATATCACCGCCGTAGATAACTCCGGTCACTAAACAAGTCCGACCACCGTACCAAGTTGCCACAGCCGCTGTGGATGACTTCGCCGGTGAACAGCCATCGCTCGACCTTGCGCCGCGTGTCCGGGCGCTTTACCACATCGCTGATAGTCACGCTAAGGTCGTCCAGTGATCGCCGGTGAGACCGCCACGGTAGAAGCCACCTAGCGCTTGCGCCAGTGCCTATTTCTTTCCCGAACGCCGCGCGTAATCGCTCGAATCACCGGCCACCACCCTCGGAGTCTATAAATTGAGTGCACCATCGTCTTCATTAGGTATTTGACCAGCTAGAGCACCCACCTGCACCCCAAACCCCCCACCAGAGAACTCGAATTTGAGACTTCCCCCAAATCAAGTCTCCGCCACCGTGAAACCCACCTCACCGCGGCCAGCCCTTTCACGGTCAGTTCATCCCTCGCTCTCCCTCGTTTGAGTACCCTTGACGCTCTGTGATGCTTACCTTGTCACCAATTCGAACTAAGAGACCACCAGTCATCGGGAACGCATTCATCTGTCCGCCACCCATTCGGTTCACGCGGACAGAGCTTGATAGCTCACAAAATGTGCAATTAACTTAGGGGAAATACTCTCTAGGTCGTGGAATTGGTTTAGTCCAACGCGGAGCGCCGGTCTTGGCCCCATCCGGCCGGTCTAGCTCGTCGGAGTTGGGTTCCCCGCGCTCACCGTCGTCGGGGACCTTCCTCTGCGAAGAAATAGAAACCGAGGGTCATTTTTGCAAGGTGTCAGTGACCCTGTGTAACAGTAAAGAAACCGGATCCCAGTTAGTAAAAACCCCGAGGACCCTTCTGCAAAGCTGCCAGCGCGCGGGCGCGCTTCTGCTTAGGTCTGGGCCGTGTGGGCCAAAGTCAGCCCATTACTGTTGATGCCTTTTTCCTTTTCTTTTTACTTCAGAACCAAATAACTTGTAGAAAATTGTAGAAAAATCCTAAAATTGTGAAACCAATTTTCATAGGCTTCTTATTTTTCCTAGAATTTAATAAAAATAGTTTTATGATTTTTAGAGGAAATAAGGAATTTTAAGGCATTTAAAGTAGTTTAAGGTAATGGTTCTGGATTTTTAGAAAATAAATGGTAATTCCAAAAATGTCCAAACTTTTTATATGAGTCCTATACATTATTTAGAAGCCTTGGGTAGAGTTTGGATTAATTTGGACCTTGTTTGATAACTAGAACCTAAAACCCCCACCCCTGCCCTGTGAACTCCTTTACTGACTCCGGAAACCCTAAATTCTCGGAGTTTCATGAAGGAAAGTTGTATTCAAGACTTAGATAATAAGTTTCTATTATCTTTGCACTCTCATGAGCATTACATGGCATTCATTCTTATGCATATATGTGGTTATGTTTAGAAAACGAAGAAGTTGAAGTGAGTGAAGAAAAGGCACCACCACCTTCGGACTCTCAGGCAGGATCTTGTTTTTATTTTGACATCTGCGGGCCTGAGCCAGACTCACCTACTAACGAAGGCAAGCCCCGGTGCATGCAACCCCTTCCCTTGTGTTTTAAATAATTTTCGCACACTTTAAGTCTTGTGAAATATGCATTAGGTTTATAGGAGTTGCTTGGAACCCTTTGATGCATTGTTTTCCTTGATATCCATACCTTTATAGATACTTCTGGTGAAGTATCAAAAACATGATTTACAAAAATGCTTAGCCCTGCTTAGATCTTGTGGATAGAGGTTGTCCTTAGCCTAGCTCGAGAAAGGATGGCTTCTACCTGCAAGAATATTTTCTTTTAAGGAGCAAAGATGGGATCTTACTGCCAAGTTCTCTGTGATGCTCTTTTCATCCTAAGGAACAGAAACAATCCTAAGGATGGAAGTACTTAAATCGAGACTTGGGTTTGGAACAGGTGATGTTCTACCCAGGTTGGTTAAGGATTGAATGCGTATGTAGGCGTGCTGATCGAGGACCCTTTAACTGGTCACATGCCTCGTCATGGGTAAGCCTTGCCTCGGGCAGACTAAGGCCAGAATAAGATAACACGAAATGGGCGTGGAGCGGTGGCGGGAGTAGCGTGTACCCACCGTGGCAAGAGGCTGGACGGTGGTGTATCTGTGCTCTCGGTTTGTTAAAGCTGAAGATCCGTTGGAAGCCGATGAATGGCTTCGAGTGATTGAACAAAAGTTCGGACTTCTACGTTGTTCAGAGACCCAGAAGCCTTTATTTGCAGCTCAGCAACTACGCGGCCCTACCAGCACTTGGTGGGGAAATTTCGTGGCCGTTCAACCGGCCAATCATCAAATAACCTGGGAAGAATTCAAAGTGGTCTTCCGCGAGCATTATATACCCGAAGGTGTTCTACATATGAAGCAAGAAGAATTCATGAAGCTAAAGCAAGGAGGGGATACTGTTAATCAGTATCTCAATAAGTTTAATCATCTGTCACAATATGTAATCGATCAAGTGAACACTGATTTGAAAAAGAAGAATTGCTTTATGAGAGGTCTAAATGATCGACTGCAGAGAAAAATGGCAACCTGCATAGATCTTACGTATGGAAGAGCTGTCAGTACAGCCTTGGCTGTGGAAGCAAAGTATGCAGGTGTCGGAAAATCTTAGGGATTTGGAGGTGATAGGCCTAGTCAGGGCCCGGTAAAGAGGCAACGGTTTATTCTCCGGCCTTATAACCAGAATCATTCACGTGCACCATCCTTCCCTTTCAAGCAGCCAATAATTATTCGTCCCAATAATGCCCCCACTGCCCCAAGTCAGCCAGGTGCCCCAGGCACTCGATTCCCTGCTTTGCCCAGCTCTTCAACCGGATGTTTCAATTGTGGCAAGTCTGGGCATTTCATCAAACATTGCCCCTATCCCAAGCAGAATCAGTCAAATAATCAGCAAGGATCGGGGAATTCATCTCAAGGCAAGGGAAATATTAAGGTCAAAAATATCAAGAAGACGGGACGCGTATACTATACACAAGTGGCCACTACACCGGACGGATAGCCGGTAATGATGGGTATGTTCCTCGTGGCCAATCATCCTGCAGTCATTCTTTTTGATTCTGGTGCTTCGCATACGTTCATTAGCAAGAAATTTGTGGAGCAACATCACATTGCATGCCATGAATCAAAAGAGGAGTTTAAAATTCACTCACCTGGGGGACAAATCTTTACTAGAGAAGTGGCCTATCAAGTGCCCGTATCATTAGCCGGACGGGACTTTCCTACCAATATGATCGTTCTGAAAGGCCAAGACATAGATGTTATTTTGGGTATGAATTGGTTGGCCAAGCATAAAGCAACACTCAATACTGATCAAAGAACCATCAGGTTGAGTCACAATCAAGAAGAAATTTTCTTGCCCATCCCCATTCCAACCAAAACTACTGGCAGAGTTTATGAAGTCATGATACCGGAAATCAAGGATATTCCGGTAGTGTGCGAGTTTCCCGATGTCTTTCCCGAGGATTTGCCGGGATTGCCACCTGAAAGGGATATAGAATTTGTAATTGAGTTAAAGCCCGGTACGGCTCCCATCTCTCGAAGATCGTACCGTATGCCTCCGAATGAGTTGGCAGAATTGAAGATTTAATTACAAGATCTCCTAGCGAAAGGATTCATCTGGCCAAGCTCGTCGCCATGGGGTTGTCCAACCATATTCGTCAAGAAGAAGGATCAAACCTTATGGATGTGCGTGGATTATCGACCCCTGAATGAGGTCACTATCAAGAACAAGTACCCTCTTCCGAGGATTGACATCCTGTTTGATCAATTGACCGGGGCGAGGGTATTCTCCAAAATTGATCTCAGGTCGGGCTATCATCAGATCCGTATTCGGCCCGAGGATATACCAAAAACCGCATTCACTACGCGGTATGGGTTGTTTGAATATCTAGTAATGCCTTTCGGGTTAACAAATGCTCCGGCCCACTTCACATATTTGATGAACTCGGTATTCATGCCCGAGCTAGACAAGTTTGTGGTGGTCTTCATTGACGATATTCTAATATATTCCAAGAATGAGGAGGAGCATGCTCAACATTTACGGATCATGTTAACGCGCCTGAGGGAACATCAGTTATATGCCAAGTTCAGCAAATGCGCGTTTTGGCTGGAGGAAATTCAATTTCTGGGACATGTTTTATCTGCCAGAGGGATTGCGGTAGACCCCAGCAAAGTCAAGGACATTTTGGAGTGGAAACCCCCAACCACTGTTCATCAAGTCTGAAGTTTCCTTGGACTGGCGGGATATTACCCCAGATTCATACCAGATTTTTATAAGCTTGTGAAGCCAATCACAAGTTTATTGAAGAATGATATTAAATTCAATTGGTCTTGTAAGTGCAATGAAGCTTTTGAGCAATTGAAGATATTATTAACCACTGCTCTAGTATTGGCTCAACCGGACATCACCAAACCCTTTGATGTATATTGTGATGCATCAGGCAGTGGACTCGGCTGTGTATTAATGCAAGAAGGCCGAGTAATTGCATATGCTTCAAGGCAGTTGCACCGACATGAGGAGCATTACCCAACTCATGATCTGGAGCTAGCTGCTGTGGTTCATGCCCTGAAAATTTGGCGTCACTATCTGCTGAGAAATATCTGTCACATTTATACAGATCATAAAAGCTTGAAGTATATCTTCACCCAGTCAGAATTGAATATGAGACAAAGGCGATGGCTTGAGCTTATTAAGGACTATGAATTGGAAATTCATTATCACCCAGACAAGGCCAATGTTGTGGCAGATGCACTAAGCCGTAAGGTTCCCTGTCATTGTCTTATGGTAAAGACCCCTGACAATACCTTATGTCAGGAGATGGAGAAGCTAAACCTGGGAATGGTCCAACAAGGAACCCTGAATCAGCTAAAGCTTGAGTCAGTCCTCTTGCAAAGGATAATTGATGCTCAAAAGGATAATGAGGGTATGAAACACATTTGTGAGAAGATAAGAGCTGGAAAAGCCAAATGTTTTAAAGAAGATGATCAAGGCATTGTATGGTTTAATAACCGCATAGTGGTGCCAAAGAATGAAGAGCTCCGCCAGCAAATTCTCGATGAAGCACATCTTAGTCGCTATTCTATTCATCCCGGAAGCACTAAGATGTACCAAGACTTGAAGCAACATTATTGGTGGACAAAGATGAAGATCGAGATTGCACGCTATGTGGCTAGATGTGACACCTGCAGACGTGTCAAGGCCATACACTTGAAAGCTGTTGGTCCATTACAGTCTCTACCAATACCGACATGGAAATGGGAAGACATAAGTATGGACTTTATCGTGGGATTGCCCAGGACTGCAAAAGGGTATGACTCTATTTGGGTTATTGTTGATCGACTCACAAAGATTGCCCACTTCTTACCTGTTAGGGCAAAGTATACAGTGGCCACTTATGCAGCATTATACATTGCCTGTATTCTCAGTCTGCATGGTATTCCAAAGACTATAGTGTCTGATCGTGGACCCCAATTCGTATCCAAATTCTGGGAAGAACTTCATAAATCTTTGGGTACCAAATTGCTCCACAGTTCGGCTTATCATCCTCAAACAAGTGGACAGACTGAGAGGGTGAATCAAATAATCGAAGATATGATGCGGGCATGTGTTCTGGACTTCTCACAGAAATGGGATGAATGTTTGCCCTTAGCGGAGTTTTCATATAATAATAGCTATCAAGAAAGTATCAAGATGGCACCTTTTGAAGCTTTATATGGACGACAATGTCGAACTCCGCTAAATTGGTCTGAACCAGGTGAAAGGTACTTCTTCAGGCCTGACCTGGTAAAAGAAATTGAAGATAAAGTTCAGAAAATAATACATAATTTGAAGAAAGCTCAAGCTCGGCAAAAGAATTATGCAGACCGACGATGACAACCCTTATCTTTTCTCGTGGGAGATTATGTCTACTTAAAAGTCTCGCCAATTAAGGGTGTATCGCGTTTCGGGATAAAAGGGAAGCTGGCACCCCGGTACATTGGTCCATTCCCTATACTTGAGCAATGTGGACCAGTGGCATATCGACTTCAACTACCCGAAACTTTGTCTGCTGTACATAATGTGTTCCACGTGTCCCAATTGAAGAAATGTCTTCGGGTACCAGATCGAACTATTGAAGTGACAGATGTTGTTCTTGAACCAGACTTGACATACTCTGAGCACCCTATTCGAGTCTTGGATCAAAAGGACAGGGTTACCCAGAGAAGAACTCTCAAGTTCTATAAGATACAGTGGAACCAACATTCTGAAGAAGAGGCTACATGGGAAACTCAAGACTTTTTAGATAAGAATTTCCCCGGCTTTTTAGCCTCATGTAATTTGTAAAGTTATGGTAATGAAGGAATGAACCCCACACCACCCCCTGCCTTGTACCAAAAATAAGGAAATAAAAATGTGACACATTTCCTTTTCCATTACTTACCCGAGGACTTTTAATCTCGGGACGAGATTCTTTTATGGGGGAAAGGATGTAACACCCCTGGTGTTACTGCAACTAAAACTTGAGCATGACATCATAAACATTGGCATTGCACATGTTTGACACACTTAGAGTGCATTCACTAGGTAAAAATTTCAAAACAAGTTGTATTGTTTTAGTGTTTTGCAAATAGAACCCTGGATAGGGAACTTAGCCCTAAAGGGGGATTAAAGGGGTAAGACACAACCCAAATTGAGAAAACCTAAAAGCCTTAGGGGAATAGTCATAAAAGGTTCCCAAGAATAAAGTTGAATCACATTTAGACCCCTGGGATACGAGAAACCCTAATTGGAACCCTGGAAAACCCTAAAACCAAACCCTAGGGACCTATGTGCAAATTAGTCCATTTTTGGACTAAAGTGCAAAAACAAGTTAAATAAGTATCTTAAGTCATTTGGGTCACTCATATGTGAATTTACAAGCCAAACCCTGAGTTTTGGACCTAATTGCAAAATAGACCTCAATTGAATTCTATACTAAGTCTGAAAAACAGTGTTATGGGCTCGACTTTTGAGCTTTGTAACTTTCAAACCATAAGGTTTTTGCCCTAGGTCACCACATCAAAGTTGTAGACCAAATTAAGGAGAACAACTTTGTTTAAGGGTGTGAGCATAGTTGTTAAGAGAAATTTGAAGATAATCATGCTCAAAGTCTGGCTGTCAGACTGATAAAGGACTGAAATCAGGCGAACAGTGAACTACCACCAACTTCAAGCCCAATTTCAAGCATGATTCAATGGCTTTTAGTGGCAACACCATATGGCAACATTGTAGATGGTACATTACTCTACAATTTTGCTACAGAGCTTGGCATGGATCATCATTAGGAATCGAGAGAAAATTGGGCTCCAAACTTGACTGTCAGGCTGTCTGAATATAACTCTCCATGGTACAGTGCTATCAGGGAGATCAGATCGCCAGCGCAGCTGTCCTCACCGCCGGTGACCTGCCGCCGTGATTCGTGCCGTCGTCGCCACGATTGGTGCTCGGATGGAGTGGATAGCGCTTGGGATCCTAGAAATATCACCGCCGTAGATAACTCCGGTCACTAAACAAGTCCGACCACCGTACCAAGTTGCCACAGCCGCTGCGGATGACTTCGCCGGTGAACAGCCGTCGCTCGACCTTGCACCGCGTGTCCGGGCGCTTTACCACGTCGCTGATAGTCACGCTAAGGTCATCCGGTGATCGCCGGTGAGACCGCCACGGTAGAAGCCACCTAGCGCTTGCGCCAGTGCCTATTTCTTTCCCGACCGCCGCGCGTAATCGCTCGAATCACCGGCCACCGCCCTCGGAGTCTATAAATTGAGTGCGCCATCGTCTTCATTAGGTATTCGAGCAGCTAAAGCACCCACCTGCACCCCAAACCCCCCACCAGAGAACTCGAATTTGAGATTTCCCCCAAATCAAGTCTCCGCCACCGTGAAACCCACCTCACCGCGGCCAGCCCTTTCCCGGTCAGTTCATCCCTCGCTCTCCCTCGTTTGAGTACCCTTGACGCTCTGTGATGTTTACCGTGTCACCAATTCGAACTAAGAGACCACCAGTCATCGGGAACGCATTCATCTGTTCGCCACCCATTCGGTTCACGCGGACAAAGCTTGATAGCTTACCAAATGTGCAATTAACTTAGGGGAAATACTCTCTAGGTCGTGGAATTGGTTTAGTCCAAGGTGGAGCGTCGGTCTTGGCCCCATCCGGCCGATCTAGCTCGTCGGAGTTGGGTTCCCCGCGCTCACCGTCGTCGGGGACCTTCCTCTGCGAAGAAATAGAAACCGGGGGTCATTTTTGCAAGGTGTCAGTGACCCTGTGTAACAGTAAAGAAACCAGATCCCAGTTAGTAAAAACCCCGAGGACCCTTCTGCAAAGCCGCCAACGTGCGGGCGTGGGCGCGCTTCTGCTTAGGTCTGGGCCGTGTGGGCCAAAGTCAGCCCATTACTGTTGATGCCTTTTTCCTTTTCTTTTTACTTCAGAACCAAATAACTTGTAGAAAATTGTAGAAAAATCCTAAAATTGTGAAACCAATTTTCCTAGGCTTCTTATTTTTCCTAGAATTTAATAAAAATAGTTTTATGATTTTTAGAGGAAATAAGGAATTTTAAGGCATTTAAAGTAGTTTAAGGTAATGGTTCTGGATTTTTAGAAAATAAATGGTAATTCCAAAAATGTCCAAACTTTTTATATGAGTCCTATACATTATTTAGAAGCCTTGGGTAGAGTTTGGATTGATTTGGACCTTGTTTGATAACTAGAACCCAAAACCCCCACCCCTGCCCTGTGAACTCCTTTACTGACTCCGGAAACCCTAAATTCTCGGAGTTCCGTGAAGGAAAGTTGTATTCAAGACTTAGATAATAAGTTTCTATTATTTTTGCACTCTCATGAGCATTACATGGCATTCATTCTTATGCATACATGTGGTTATGTTTAGAAAACGAAGAAGAAGTTGAAGTGAGTGAAGAAAAGGCACCACCACCTTCGGACTCTCAGGCAGGATCTTGTCTTTATTTTGACATCTGCGGGCCTGAGCCAGACTCACCTACTAACGAAGGCAAGCCCTGGTGCACACAACCCCTTCCCTTGTGTTTTAAATAATTTTCGCACACTTTAAGTCTTGTGAAATATGCATTAGGTTTATAGGAGTTGCTTGGAACCCTTTGATGCATTGTTTTCCTTGATATCCATACCTTTATAGATACTTCTGGTGAAGTATCAAAGACATGATTTACAAAAATGCTTAGCCCTGCTTAGATCTTGTGGATAGAGGTTGTCCTTAGCCTAGCTCGAGAAAGGATGGCTTCTACCTGCAAGAATATTTTCTTTTAAGGAGCAAAGATGGGATCTTACTGCCAAGTTCTCTGTGATGCTCTTTTCATCCTAAGGAACAGAAACAATCCTAAGGATGGAAGTACTTAAATCGAGACTTGGGTTTGGAACAGGTGATGTTCTACCCAGGTTGGTTAAGGATTGAATGCATATGTAGGCGTGCTGATCGAGGACCCTTTAACTGGTCACATGCCTCGTCATGGGTAAGCCTTGCCTCGGGCAGACTAAGGCCAGAATAAGATAACACGAAATGGGCGTGGAGCGGTGGCGGGAGTAGCGTGTACCCACCGTGGCAAGAGGCTGGACGGTGGTGTATCTGTGCTCTCGGTTTGCGTGAACCTGATCTGGTCTTAAGAACCCCGGTGGCGGGTTGACATATGCAAGGGTTAAGTGCTACATATGTCGTGTGATTGGAGATCCTCAGCTGAGTATAATCGATTCGGATCGCCGTACCTTCGCGGTTATGAAGACTTGGTCACTTCCCTACAACCTAAGTCAGGATGTGAACTTCGTGAATAAAAATAATATTGTATTGATGAAATGATGAAATTAGACTAGAGGCAAACAGAGTCTATTAATATTTAATCTGGCGTTAAAATGTTGAAAGTAAGGACTCACTTCAGTAAGCTATTTCTGCAAAAGTATCTAAGTTGATTTTTGCTAAAGCCTCTCCTTGATTCCTAATTATCCAGCATACTCTTGAGAGTCTTTTCTTTAGTCGGGTAAGACTTGCTGAGTAATTCCATACTCAGGGTTTATTCCCTCGTTGTTTTTAGGTGAGGAAGTAGCAGATTTCTGTTGCTTCTGTACCAAGGTGGTTCCTCAGGAGGAAAAGCAAGAGTGAGGATGCGGGAGGACTTGGTCCTCCATAAGAAAACTTTTATGTAAAACTTAACGGGAGGAGTTTTTGCCTCCCTTGGTTATGTAATAATACTACTCTGCACTCGTTTATATTTCTGGTCTGTAATAAACAACTTGATCTTACTTTTTAATAAATGTAAGTTTATGTAATCACTTCCGCATTTCGATATCTCCGATGTTCTGTAATGTCTGTAAGACGGGTGAAACGTTCCTGGAAAGGTAGGAAAAGATACCGAACTTGTCAAGTGGTTCAGGAACATCTACAGGGTTGTCTGATGTTTGTTAGACAAGGACAACTGTAGGTGGGCCTAATGACTTGGGAGGTTCTGTCACACTCTTCCCCAACGTCGGCCACAAGTGCCTCATGGCTAAGGACGGCAAAAGGAAGAAGGTAAAATCAAGATCCTCCACTAAATATGAAACCTCTAGTGATGAGGGTAATGCTAGTGATGAGGATGATAATTTGCGTACCCTTTTTGCCAACCTCAACATGCAACAAAAGGAAAAATTAAATGAATTAATTAGTGCTATTCATGGGAAGGATGATCTCTTGGACTCTCAAGAGGACTTCCTAATCAAGGAAAACAAAAAGCATGTTAAGGTTAAAAATGCTTACGCTCTAGAAGTTGAAAAATGTGAAAAATTGTCTAGTGAGCTAAGCACTTGCCATGACACTATTGCCAACCTTAGAAATGAAAATGCTAAACTTATTGCTAAGGTTGATTCTAATGTTTTTAATGTTTCAATTCCCAATCTTAGAGATGATAATGTTGATTTACTTGCTAAGATTGAAGAATTGAATGATTCTCTTGCTAGCCTTAGAACTGAGAATGAAAAGTTGATTGCTAAGGCTAAGGATTTAGATGTTTGCAATGTTACAATTTCCGATCTTAGAGATAACAATGATATTTTGCATGCTAAGATTGTTGAACTTAATTCTTGCAAACCCTCTACATCTACCATTGCGCATGTTTCTATTTGCACTAGATGTAGAGATGTTGATATTGATGCTATTCATGATCATATGGTCTTAATTAAACAACAAAATGATCATATAGCAAAATTAGATGCTAAAATTGCTGAGCATGAACTTGAGAATGAAAATTTTAAATTTGCTCGTAGTATGCTTTATAGTGGGAGACGCCCTGGCATCAGGGATGGCATTGGCTTCCAAAAGGGAGACAATGTCAAACTTAATGCCCCTCCTAAAAGATTGTCTAATTTTGTTAAGGGCAAGGCTCCCATGCCTCAGGATGACGAGAGCAAAATTAGGAGAATTCACTCTAGGAAGTCTCACTCTGGCCCTAATCATGCTTTTATGTATAAGGGTGAGACATCTAGCTCTAGGCAATCAACCCATGCAAGATTGCCTAAGAAGAAAACTCCCAAGGCATCAAATGATTCTAACATTTTATTTAAGACCTTTGATATTTCTTATGTTTTAACTAACAAATCCGGCAAGGTAGTTGCCAAGTTTGTTGGGGGCAAACACAAGGGCTCCAAGACTTGTGTTTGGGTACCCAAAGTTCTTGTTTCTAATGCTAAAGGACCCAAAACCGTTTGGGTACCTAAAGTCAAGAACTAAAATTGTTTTGTAGGTTTATGCATCCGGGGGCTCAAGTTGGATCATCGATAGCGGGTGCACAAACCACATGACAGGGGAAAAGAAAATGTTCTCTTCTTATGAGAAAAACCAAGATCCCCAACGAGCTATCACATTCGGGGATGGAAATCAAGGTTTGGTCAAAGGTTTTGGTAAAATTGCTATATCTCCTGACCATTCTATTTCCAATATTTTTCTTGTTGATTCACTAGATTACAATTTGCTTTCCGTATCTCAATTATGCAAAATGGGCTACAACTGTCTATTTACTGATGTAGGTGTCACTGTCTTTAGAAGAAGTGATGATTCAATAGCATTTAAGGGAGTGTTGGAGGGTCAGCTGTACTTAGTTGATTTCAATAGAGCTGAACTCAACACTTGCTTAATTGCTAAGACTAACATGGGTTGGCTCTGGCACCGCCGACTAGCCCATGTTGGAATGAAGAATCTTCATAAGCTTCTAAAGGGAGAGCACATTTTAGGATTAACAAATGTTCATTTTGAGAAAGATAGGATTTGTAGCGCATGCCAAGCAGGGAAGCAAGTTGGTGTTCATCATCCGCATAAGAACATCATGACGACTGACAGGCCACTGGAGCTCCTACACATGGATCTATTCGGCCCGATTGCTTACATAAGCATCGGCGGGAGTAAGTACTGTCTAGTTATTGTGGATGATTATTCTCGCTTCACTTGGGTATTCTTCTTACAGGAAAAATATCAAACCCAAGAGACTATAAAGGGATTCTTAAGACGGGCTCAAAATGAGTTCGGCTTGAGGATCAAGAAAATTAGAAGCGATAATGGGACGGAGTTCAAGAATTCACAAATTGAAGGCTTCCTTGAGGAGGAGGGCATCAAGCATGAGTTCTCTTCTCCCTACACGCCACAACAAAATGGTGTAGTGGAGAGGAAGAATAGAACTCTACTGGACATGGCAAGAACCATGCTTGATGAGTACAAGACTTCGGATCGGTTTTGGGCCGAGGCGGTTAACACCGCCTGCTACGCCATCAACCGGTTGTATCTACACCGAATCCTCAAGAAGATATCATACGAACTCCTAACCAGTAAAAAGCCCAATATTTCCTATTTTAGAGTCTTTGGTAGCAAATGCTTTATTCTTGTCAAAAGAGGTAGAAAATCTAAATTTGCTCCTAAGACTGTAGAAGGCTTTTTACTAGGATATGATTCAAACACAAGGGCATATAGACTCTTTAACAAGTCCTCAGGACTAGTTGAAGTTTCTTGTGACGTTGTGTTTGATGAGACTAACGGCTCTCAAGTAGAGCAAGTTGATCTTGATGAGATAGGTGAAGAAGCGGCTTCGTGCATCACGCTAAGGAACTTGTCCATTGGGGATGTGTGTCCTAAGGAATCCGAAGAGCCACCAAATGAACAAGATCAACCATCCTCCTCCATGCAAGCATCTCCACCAACCCAAGATGAGGATGAGGCTCAAGATGATGAAGAGAAAGATCAAGAAGATGAGCCACCTCAAGAAGACGGCAATGATCAAGGGGGAGATGCAAATGATCAAGACAAGAAGGATGAGCAAGTTGCAAGACCGCCACACCCAAGAGTCCACCAAGCAATCCAACGAGATCACCCTGTCGACACCATCCTCGGCGACATTCATAAGGGGGTAACCACTAGATCTCGTGTTGCACATTTTTGTGAGCATTACTCTTTTGTTTCCTCTATTGAGCCACACAGGGTAGAGGAAGCACTTCAAGATTCGGATTGGGTGATGGCGATGCAAGAGGAGCTCAACAACTTCACGAGAAATGAGGTATGGCATTTGGTTCCACGTCCTAACCAAAATGTTGTAGGAACCAAGTGGGTCTTCCACAACAAACAATATGAGCATGGTGTGGTGACAAGGAGCAAAGCCCGACTTGTGGCCAAGGTATATTCACAAGTCGAAGGTTTGGATTTCGGTGAAACCTATGCACCCATAGCTAGGCTTGAGTCCATTCGTATATTATTAGCCTATGCTACTTACCATGGCTTCAAGCTTTATCAAATGGACGTGAAGAGTGCCTTCCTCAATGGACCAATCAAGGAAGAGGTCTATGTTGAGCAACCTCCCGGCTTTGAAGATAGTGAGTATCCTAACCATGTCTATAGGCTCTCTAAGGCGCTTTATGGGCTCAAGCAAGCCCCAAGAGCATGGTATGAATGCCTAAGAGATTTCCTTATTGCTAATGGCTTCAAAGTCGGCAAGGCCGATCCTACTTTATTTACTAAAACTCTTGCAAATGATTTGTTCGTATGCCAAATTTATGTTGATGATATTTGTCGGGGACCATAATTAGGGGTACCCTCAAGACGCCTAATTCTCAGCTGGTAACCCCCATCAGCATAAAGCTGCAGAGGCCTGATGGGTTTGATTAAGTCAGGGATCAGTCCATACGAGTGACTCGATCACGCCACGCCCGAGCCTAGCCTCGGGCGAGGGCAGCCGACCCTAAGATGACTCCGTCTCGCCTGAGGCCTCCTCTTTCACGGTAGACGCATCACCGGCTCGCCCGAGGCCCCGCCTTCGATAAGAAGTAACCCTGACTAAATCACCGCGCCTACCGACCAAGTCACCGGGGCGTTTAACGCAAAAGGTAAGACCGACGGGCGACCAGACTTCGCCAGAGGTGCCATAGGAGGCTCTGCCCGACCCAGGGCTCGGACTCGGGCTAAGGCCCCGGAAGACGGCGAACTCCGCTCCGCCCGACCCAGGGCTCGGACTCGGGCTAAGGCCTCGGAAGACGGCGAACTCCGCTCCGCCCGACCCAAGGCTCGGACTCGGGCTAAGGCCCCGGAAGACGGCGAACTCCGCTCCGCCCGACCTAGGGCTCGGACTCGGGCTAAGGCCTCGGAAGACGGCGAACTCCGCTCCGCCCGACCCAGGGCTCGGACTCGGGCTAAGGCCCCGGAAGACGGCGAACTCCGCTCCGCCCGACCCAGGGCTCGGACTCGGGCTAAGGCCCCGGAAGACGACGAACTCCGCCTCGCCCGACCCAGGGCTCGGACTCCGCTTCGGCCTCTGCCGAACGACCTCCGCCTCGCCCGACCCAGGGGTTCGGGCTCAGCCTCTGTCATGCAGGACGGACTCGACCTCGACTTCGGAGGAGCCTCCACGACGCCCGACCTGGGACACAAGACCGCCACGTCAACAGGAAGCGTCATCATCACCCTGCCCTGAGCCGACTTGGGTCGCAGAGAACAAGACCGGCGTCCCATCTGGCCAGCTACGCCAGATAGGCAATGATGGCGCCCCGCTAGACCATGACGACGGCGGCTCTCAGCTCCCTTACGAAAGCAGGAGGACGTCAGCAAGGGCCCGGCCACTCCGACAGCTGTCCCTCCGTCCGGCTCCGTTACTCCTCCAACAGCCACGACGCCACACCAACAGGGTGCCAAGATCTCTCCGGCTGCCACCTTGGCATGTACTCAGGGCACTAGCACTCCCCCGCTAGACACGTAGTACCTTGCTACACCCCCATTTTGTACACCTGGATCCTCTCCTTACGCCTATAAAAGGAAGGACCAGGGCCTTCTTAGAGAAGGTTGGCCTCGCGGGGACGAAGGGCAGGGGCAGGCGCTCTCTCGGGGCCGCTCGCTCCCCTCACCTCGCGCGGACGCTTGTAACCCCCTACTGCAAGCGCACCCGACCTGGGCGCGGGACGAACACGAAGGCCGCGGGAATTCTCCGACTCCCTCACGACCCGGCTCCGGCCGCCTCGCTCTCGCTCTCTCTCTCTCCCCCCTTCGCGCTCGCCCACGCGCTCGACCCATCTGGGCTGGGGCACGCGGCACACTCACTCGTCGGCTCGGGGACCCCCCGGTCTCGGAACGCCGACAGTTGGCGCGCCAGGTAGGGGCCTGCTGCGTGTTGACGAGTAGTTTCCCGTCAAGCTCCAGATGGGCAGTCTCCAACGACCTCTTCAACCCGGATCGGTGCTCCGTTTCGGGAGTCTCGAGTTCATGTCCTTCGACGGCAACTACGACATGATACTCCTTCCTCCGCCGCGCGACAGCGACAATGGTGGCGGACAGCCCGCCCGCCGGCGGCGGAATCGACGACGTCTTTCCCGCATGGGGGAAGGACAACTTTCGAGCTCGCCCCATCCTCTCCCTCGCCATCGGAGGAGGAGGAGGCGGGGCAACCAAGGCCGAGCGGGAGGCCGCGCTCTGACGGCTGTCGAGCAAATCGACATCCCCGGCGCCCCAACGGAGGACACGCCAAGCGTCGCCCTCGCGTTCGAGGCAAAGGCGAGCGCCATCCCCCCGCAACACGTCGACCCCGAGCAGGTGGACGACGCCGGCGCGCTCACGAAGGGCCTGCAGGACGTCGCCCTCGTACCCAAGACGACAGCGCGATCAGCCCCCGACATGACTTCGTCGCTCCTCGTCGACAAAAAGGTACCGACTGCTCCCCATCTTTCGTCATTTCGACTCGACCTCAACCTGCCTAGCGATCTCGCTTTGGCGGATACTCACGTTGAGGCGAGTGCAACCTCTCTGGGGTTTCGTGTGCGGTCACCTTGGGACCGACTGACGGGTGTCTCGACCTACGGACCCTCTGGGTCCGAGGAAGATGACGACCCCAGCATCTGCTGGGATTTCTCCGGATCTGGCAACCCTAGTGCCATGCGGGACTTCATGACCGCATGTGACTATTGCCTCTCCGACTGTTCCGACGGCAGCCGCAGCCCTGACGACAAGGACTGCGGCCCGAGCCGCGAATGTTTCCACATCGAGCTAGGGGATCCCTCCGGAGGCGGCTGTCTCGGCATGCCGGAGGATGGTGATCCCCCTAGGCCAGCGCCTCGCGCCGACATCCCGCGGGAGCTAGCTGTGGTCCCTGTTCCGGCGGGGGGTTACGACCCACAGCTCGAGCAAGTCCGCGGGGCGCAGGCCGGGCCCGATGAGGGAGCAGGAGCGCTCGAGGCAATCCGCCAGAACATCGGGCAGGTATGGGCGAGCCAGCCCCCGGCCGGAGGAATACGTCACCTGCCCCAAGGTCTCCAGCACCGCATCGCCAACGATGCCAGGGACAGACCGCCACCCGCATCCGGCGGAACCGGTCAGGACCTGGCCGCCGCAGCGATGCTCCTCCGCGCGATGCCGGAGTCATCAACCACCGAGGGACGGCGAATCCAGGGAGAGCTCAAGCATCTCCTGGAAGGCGCTGCGGCCTGGCGGGCCGAGAGCTCTGCCTCCCGAAGGCAGGGATACCCCTCGGAACCTCGTGCCGCGACTTCCCGACTCACGCGGGAAGCCTCGGTCTTCACCGGACGCACGCGCAACACCGCGCCTGCAGCCCCGGGCCACCTCGGCGACGAGCACCCTCATCACGACCGTCGGGCCCGCCTCGACGAAAGGGTGCGCCGAGGCTATCACCCCAGGCGTGGGGGACGCTACGACAGCGGGGAGGATCAGAGTCCCTCGCCCGAACCACCCGGTCCGCAGGTCTTCAGCCGAGCCATTCGGCGGGTGCCGTTTCCGCCCCGATTCCGACCCCCGACTACTATCACGAAGTACTCGGGGGAAACAAGACCGGAATTGTGGCTCGCGGACTACCGCCTGGCCTGTCAACTGGGTGGGACGGACGATGACAACCTCATCATCCGAAACCTCCCCCTGTTCCTCTCCGACACTGCTCGTGCCTGGTTGGAGCACCTGCCTCCGGGGCAGATTTCCAACTGGGAAGATCTGGTCCAGGCTTTCGCCGGCAACTTCCAGGGCACGTACGTGCGCCCCGGGAATTCCTGGGACCTCCGAAGCTGTCGGCAACTGCCGGGAGAGTCTCTCCGGGACTACATCCGGCGGTTCTCGAAGTAGCGCACCGAGCTGCCCAACGTCACCGACTCCGATGTCATCGGCGCGTTCCTTGCCGGCACCACCTGCCGGGACCTGGTGAGCAAGTTGGGTCGCAAGACCCCCACCAGGGCGAGCGAGCTGATGGACATCGCCACCAAGTTCGCCTCAGGCCAGGAGGCGGTAGAGGCCATCTTCCGAAAGGACAAGCAGCCCCAGGGCCGCCCGTCGGAAGATGCTCCCGAGGCGTCTACTCCGCGCGGCGCCAAGAAGAAAGGCAGGAGGAAGTCGCAAGCGAAACACGACATTCCCGATGCAGACCTTGTCGCCGCCGCCGAGCACAAGAACCCTCGGAAGCCCCCCGGAGGTGCTAACCTCTTCGACAAGGCACTCAAGGAGACGTGCCCCTACCATCAGGGGCCCGTCAAGCACACCCTCGAGGAGTGCGTCATGCTTCGGCGCCACTTCCACAGGGCCGGGCCACCCGCAGAGGGTGGCAGGGCTCACGACGACGACAAAAAGGAAGATCACCGAGCAGGAGAGTTCCCCGAGGTCCGCGACTGCTTCATGATCTACGGAGGGCATGCGGCGAATGCCTCGGCTCGGCATCGTAAGCAAGAGCGTCGGGAGGTCTGCTCGGTGAAGGTGGCGGCGCCGGTCTACCTAGACTGGTCCGACAAGCCCATCACCTTCGACCGGGACGACCACCCCGACCACGTGCCGAGCCCGAGGAAGTACCCGCTCGTCGTCGACCCCGTCATCGGCGACGTCAGGCTCACCAAGGTCCTGATGGATGGAGGCAGCTGCCTCAACATCATCTACGCCGAGACCCTCAGGCTCCTGCGCGTCGACCTGTCATCCGTCCGAGCAGGCGCTGCGCCCTTCCACGGGATCATTCCCGGGAAGCGCGTCCAGCCCCTCGGACAGCTCGACCTTCCTGTCTGCTTTGGAATGCCATCCAACTTCCGAAGGGAGACTTTGACGTTCGAGGTGGTCGGGTTCCGAGGAACCTACCACGCAGTGCTGGGAAGACCATGCTACGCGAAGTTCATGGCCATCCCCAACTACACTTACCTAAAGCTCAAGATGCCGGGCCCCAACGGGGTCATCACCGTCGGCCCCACGTACAAACACGCATTCGAATGCGATGTGGAGTGCGTGGAGTACGCCGAGGCCCTCGCCGAGTCCGAGGCCCTCATTGCCGACCTGGAAAGCCTCTCCCGAGAGGTGCCGGACGTGAAGCGACATGCCGGCAACTTCGAGCCAGCAGAGACGGTTAAGGCCGTCCCTCTCGACCCCAGTGGCGACGCCTCCAAGCAGATTCGGATCGGATCCGGGCTCGACCCCAAATAGGAAGCGGTGCTCGTCGACTTTCTCCGCGCGAACGCCGACGTCTTTGCGTGGAGTCCCTCGGACATGCCCGGCATACCGAGGGAAGTCGCCGAGCACTCGCTGGATATTCGGGCCGGGGCCCGACCGGTCAGACAGCCTCTGCGCCGATTCGACGAGGAAAGGCGCAGGGTGATAGGCGAGGAGATCCACAAGCTGATGACAGCAGGGTTCATCAAAGAGGTATTCCATCCCGAATGGCTTGCCAACCCTGTACTTGTGAGGAAAAAAGGGGGGAAGTGGCGGATGTGTGTAGACTACACTGGTCTCAACAAAGCATGTCCGAAGGTCCCCTACCCTCTACCTCGCATCGACCAAATTGTGGACTCTACTGCAGGGTGCGAAACCCTGTCTTTCCTCGATGCCTACTCAGGGTATCATCAAATCAAGATGAAAGAGTCCGACCAGCTCGCGACTTCTTTCATCACGCCCTTCGGCATGTACTGTTATGTCACAATGCCGTTCGGTTTGAGGAACGCGGGTGCAACGTACCAGCGGTGCATGAACCATGTGTTCGGCGAACACATCGGTCGCACGGTCGAGGCCTACGTCGACGACATCGTGGTCAAGACGAGGAAAGCCTCCGACCTTCTCTCCGACCTTGAACTGACATTCCGATGTCTCAAGGCGAAGGGCGTCAAGCTCAATCCCGAGAAGTGCGTATTCGGGGTGCCCCGAGGCATGCTCTTGGGATTCATCGTCTCCGAGCGGGGCATCGAAGCCAACCCGGAGAAGATCGCAGCGATCACAAACATGGGGCCCATCAAGGACTTAAAAGGCGTACAGAGGGTCATGGGATGCCTCGCGGCCTTGAGCCGTTTCATCTCGCGCCTCGGCGAAAGAGGCCTGCCCCTGTACCGCCTCTCAAGGAAGGCCGAGTGCTTCACTTGGACTCCCGAGGCCGAGGAAGCCCTCGGGAACCTGAAGGCGCTCCTCACCCAGGCGCCCGTCTTGGTACCCCCAGCTGATGGAGAAGCCCTTTTGGTCTACGTCGCCGCAACCACTCAGGTGGTCAGCGCCGCGATCGTGGTCGAAAGGCAGGAAGAGGGGCATGCTTTGCCCATTCAGAGGCCAGTTTACTTCGTCAGCGAAGTGCTGTCCGAGACCAAGACCCGCTACCCACAAGTCCAGAAGCTGCTATATGCAGTGATCCTGACGAGGCGAAAGCTGCGACATTACTTCGAGTCCCATCCGGTGACTGTGGTGTCATCCTTCCCCCTGGGGGAGATCATCCAGTGCCGAGAAGCCTCGGGGCGGATCGCGAAGTGGGCGATGGAAATCATGGGCGAGGCAATCTCGTTCGCCCCTCGGAAGGCCATCAAGTCCCAGGTACTGGCGGATTTCGTAGCCGAATGGGTCGATACCCAGTTGCCAACGGCTCCGATCCAACCAGAGCTCTGGACCATGTTTTTCGACGGGTCGCTGATGAAGACGGGAGCCGGCGCGGGCCTGCTCTTCGTCTCGCCCCTCGGGAAACACCTGCGCTACGTGCTCCGCCTCCACTTCCCGGCGTCCAACAATGTGGCTGAGTACGAGGCTCTGATGAACGGACTGCGAATCGCCATCGAGCTAGGGGTCCGACGCCTCGATGCACGCGGCGACTCGCAGCTCGTCATCGACCAAGTCATGAAGAACTCCCTCTACCGCGACCCGAAGATGGAGGCCTACTGTGAGGAGGTTCGATGCCTGGAAGACAAGTTCTACAGGCTCGAACTTAACCACATCGCCCGGCGCTACAACGAGACTGCGGACGAGCTGGCGAAGATAGCCTCGGGGCGAACTACGGTTCCCCCGGACGTCTTCTCCCGGGATCTGCACCAACCCTCCGTCAAGATAGGCGACACGCCCGAGCCCGAGGCACCCTCGGCCTCGTCCGAAGTGACCTCGGCCCAGCCCGAGCCATCCTCGGCTCAACCCGAGGAACCCTCGGAGCCCGAGGGCGAAGCACTGCACATCGAGGAGGAGCAGAACGGGGTCGTGCCAGATCAAGATTGGCAAACCCCGTACCTGCAATATCTCCGCCAAGGAGAACTGCCCCTCGACCGAGCCGAGGCTCGGCGGGTAGCGCGACGCGCCAAATCGTTCGTCTTGCTGGGCGACGACAAGGAGCTCTACCACCGTAGCCCATCGGGCATCCTCCAGCGATGCATCTCCATCGCCGAAGGTCAGGAACTCCTGCGGGAAATACACTCGGGGGCTTGCGGTCATCATGCAGCACCTCGAACCCTCGTCGGGAACGCTTTCCGCCAAGGCTTCTACTGGCCGACGGCGGTGGCTGACGCCACTAGAATTGTCCGCGCCTGCGAAGGGTGCCAATTCTGTGCGAAGCAGACCCACCTGCCCGCTCAGGCTCTGCAGACGATACCCATCACCTGGCCCTTCGCTGTGTGGGGTCTGGACCTCGTCGGCCCTCTGCAGAAGGCGCCCAGGGGCTATACGCACCTGCTGGTCGCCATCGACAAATTCTCCAAGTGGATCGAGGTCCGACCCCTGAACAGCATCAGGTCCGAGCAGGCGGTGGCGTTCTTCACCAACATCATCCATCGCTTCGGGGTCCCGAACTCCATCATCACCGACAATGGCACCCAGTTCACCGGCAAAAAGTTCTTGGATTTTTGCGAGGATCACAGCATCCGGGTGGACTGGGCCGCCGTAGCTCATCCCATGTCGAATGGGCAAGTAGAGCGCGCCAATGGCATGATCCTACAAGGGCTCAAGCCTCGGATCTACAACGACCTCAACAAGTTCGGCAAGCGGTGGATGAAGGAACTCCCCTCGGTGGTCTGGAGCCTGAGGACGACGCCAAGCCGAGCCACGGGTTTCACGCCGTTCTTCCTGGTCTACGGGGCCGAGGCCATCCTGCCCACCGACCTGGAATACGGCTCCCCGAGGACGAGGGCCTACAACGAAGAAAGCAACCAAGCTAACCGAGAAGACTCGCTGGACCAGCTGGACGAGGCTCGGGACAGGGCCTTACTACACTCGGCGCGGTACCAACAGTCCCTGCGACGCTACCACGCCCGAGGGGTCCGACCCCGAGATCTCCAGGTGGGCGATCTGGTGCTTCGGCTGCGGCAGGACGCCCGAGGGAGGCACAAGCTCACGCCCCCCTGGGAGGGGCCGTTCATCATCGCCAAAGTTCTGAAGCCCGGAACGTACAAGCTGGCCAACAGTCAAGGCGAGGTCTACGGCAACGCTTGGAACATCCAACAGCTACGTCGCTTCTACCCTTGAGATGTTTCCAAATTGTTCATATACCTCGCACCCACGCAAAGTTTAGTCAACAAGGAAGGGTCGGCCTCGCTTCGGCAAAGCCCGACCCTCCCTCGGGGGCTAAAAGGGGGGAAACCCCCCTCTGCGTCAAAATTTTCCTCGAACAGAAAATCTCTTTTATCAGAACATCTTTTCGTGCTTTTTGACTACTTCGAAAAGTGGGTCATGGAAACGATAGAGTACACGTAAGCAGCCAAGGCTGACCGAGCCGAGGGACTCCTACGCCTCCGGGATACGGATACCTCACTCATCACCTTCTGCGATAAGTAACTCGCGCTCGGATAAAGTGACTCCACGGATCGAACAAGTCTTTACGTACGGAAGCTCTTCTGTCGAAGCGATTCTTCGAGCCTTCTCGACCGAGTCGGTGAAGGGGCCTCATGGACGGGTAAAAGTACGCGTAAGCGGCAAGGCCGACCGAGCCGAGGGATTCCCACGCCTCCGGGATACGGATACCTCACTCATCACCTTCCGCGAGAAGCAACTCTTGCTCGCACTAACATCCCTGCTACCGACAAAAAGTCCAGATACTCGAAACAAGAGGAAAAGAGACGCAGCTTTATAGCGCAGCAAGGGTGTGTGTTCTGGCCTCGACGGCCGCACAAGGCCCACGCTACAAGACGATTTGACCCTGCAGGCTCGGATCTTGACGCTGGAAGAGGGCGATGACACCCTCGACACCGACAACACCTTCGGCAAGGCCCGACCTAGCCTCGGACGGTGACGCGGTCCGAGGGCCTTCGCTCCAAAGGACAACGTCATCACCACGCTCGAGCAATCTCTGCCAGGGACTTCTCCGAGAACCCGGCCCGAGCGGACGGCTCGGCCGGCCACCTCCGGGGCCTCGGCCGACCGCCTTCCGAGGGCACAAGCCCGGTCCGAGGCCTCGGCTGACCAACTCCGGCGTCGATCCTGCCAACGGACAACCCGGCTAGGCTCCGGCCAACCAGGTTTCATTTCCGAGCCGACTCCGCCTCTGCTCGTGCTGATATCGCTACCCCTGGCCTCGGCTCGTCGAAGAGCGGCCGAGGGGTCTCTTTAACTAAGCTAGAGGAGCCTCGGACAACAGGTCCGACCGAGCCGAGGGATTCCTACGCCTCCGGGATACGGATACCTCACTCGTCACCTTGACACGGGGCGACTCATGCTTGGTGAAGCGGTTAAGACAATCAGCAGACGAGTCTTAGTGCTCGAAAATGAGGAAAAAACACGGCTCCGCGCCGTAATTACATACATGTTCAGGCCCCGAAAGCCGAAATGAACAAAAAACCCGGCACTCGAAGTGCCATTACAAGCGGAACTCCGGTTCCGTCCCCGCGGGAACGGACAACCTCCCCGCCAGGGAAGCCCGTGGAGCAACAAGCTCTGGGCGAATCACCAGCAAACGCGGGACGCCTCTAAGCACCCCGGCAGATCCTCGCAGCCGTCCTCGCCGCGAATGCGAGGAGGAAGACGGAATGTTGCATCCTAGCTGGGCAGCAACAGTTCTCCTTCCCCGGCATGACTGGAGGATGTCTCCGCCGTGGGGCTAAAAGGCGATTGCCACCACCAGAAGCTGGAAAATGAGGTGGCCCGCCGACCCGCGTAGGAGGTGGGGCCCCGGCTCGCCTCGCTCCCCGCCCCGGCGAGGATGACGAACACCCTCAACACTGAGGGCGGAGCCGGGACCGCAGCCCGGTTTGCCCCTCCCCATTCGGGAGCTGGAGGCCACCGTCTTGGGTGATCACCAGCGGAGGGGAGCCGCTGGGCTGTGTGATGAAAATCCTTGAAGCCGAACGATGGCTGAAAGGTACCAACTCCCACGGAGTTGCGTTCCTCCAACGATGGAGCGAAAAGACGGTGGTTCCCCCCATCCGGGGGCTCGGAAGATGGAGAGACACAATGCATAGGGGAGGAAGGAGACATGGTCACCTTACGAAGGGGGTCGCCCTCCTTTTAAAGGCAACTCCCCCTGCTTGCACCCTCAACCGTCACGGGCTGAGTCTTCTCCAACACGCCTCCAAAGTCCTCCCCTGCGGCGCGGGAGCTGGGGCCCGCCTGTCATGCAGACCGGCTCCAAGCAGAAGAAGCCGAACCGTCGCGCACGACGCACGCAACCACCCAGCGGTTACAAGTAATCCTCCGCTTTCGCCCAAACCAGCGGGCGAAAGGGGCAGGCGGCCATGCGGGCGGCATGCAACCGCGCCAAGTGGACGCGCCTCTCCGACTCCTGACAGGCCAGCGCGACGGCTCAAGCCCACGCGTCGTGCAACTGGCGCGCCGGGTGCTGCATGCGAACCGCTGTGCCACTCGCTCCACCACCGCGCCTCCTCGATTGCGGAACCGATACCGCGATTCGAGGCGACTCAGCCCGCGACCCAGCAGCGCCAGCCTGGCGCAGCGGTCAAACGCGGTCAAAAATGGGCCGGCAGTAATGACGGTGGTAGGCGCACGAGAGCAGCGGTCACGCCATCTGCCAAGCTCATGTCCCATTCGGAGGCAGCAAGAGAACCCCCTCTCACGGCGTGAAGACGACGCGCCCGTGACCCGCACCTCGAACGGCTCGCGCACGCGCAACGGCAATCTCGCCAACTACTCACCCCGGCGCATTAACTCCGCGGCTCGACGGACAGCGCTGCGGGCGGGAGCGGCTGGCGACGTTACGCCTTCGCCAAAACAACCACGCCGAAAAAGGTACGCCACGACGTTCAATTTCGAATCCTTTTTCCCTTTTCCTTCTTTCTCTATCTCTTGCAACAGGGACCGGAAAAGGGGATACCCCCAAAGGGATCCTTCCCCGTGAAGGAACTAGGCTCCGAGCCTCCCTACTGATCAGGGGTTCGAAGGCTGGCCCCCCGAGGGGTTCAACAGCCGCCTCAGATCGCGTGGGCCCGACACCCACTACTGGTCAGGGGTTCGAAGGTCGGCCTCCCGAAAGGTTCCACGACCGCCTCAGGCTACTCGGGCTCCGCGCCCATTACTGATCAGGGGTTCGAAGGCTGGCCTGTCGAAGGGTTCACAGTCGCCTCAGACGCCGAGCGAGGGATGACCAGGGGTACGTTCGATACATAACCAAGGCTCGGGCTGCGCTCCCGAGGTACCCTAGGACATTTCCGAGACCAGCGGGAATGACTCTGTAACGGAATCCCATCGGAGGGAGGCAACGAGCCCTCGGACCCCGTCGCTAGGGGACCGGGTCCGGTAGATCACCCGCAGGTACTTTTGGGCGTGCCTCCGGGCCCCTAGCCGACCCCCAACGAACGGGGCACGGACGTCCACTCGGATTACCCGATTGCAGCTCACCGGAGACACCATGTTCGGTGCCCATCGAGGGTAACATGGCGCACTCCCCCCCTCCTCCTTGCGGAAAGGCGACGTAGGGGCGTATGTAAAAAGTCGAGTCTGTCCCTGATCGTCCTCTCGCTCCGTGCGGAGGCTCGGGGGCTGCTCTCGCAAACCCGGCTCCGGCCGAACCGTTGACAGCGTCAACATACCAGCCCGAGAACTTGGGCCCCGACAGTGCACCTGGGCTACGCCCTGCTCGCATGAGGGAACCGCCAGACCAGCCGAGGCATTACGCAAGGCATTAAGACCTCGAAGGAGTGAAACCACTCCTCCGAGGCCTCGGGGGCTACACCCGGCGGGTGCGCTCGCGCGCACCCACCGGAACAAAGTACCACCGAGAAAGGCTGGTCCCCTTGCAAAAAAGTGCGACGCAAGCCTCCAAGCGAGTGTTAACACTCTCTTCGAGGCTCGGGGGCTACTGTCGGGGACCATAATTAGGGGTACCCTCAAGACGCCTAATTCTCAGCTGGTAACCCCCATTAGCATAAAGCTGCAGAGGCCTGATGGGTTTGATTAAGTCAGGGATCAGTCCATACGAGTGACTCGATCACGCCACGCCCGAGCCTAGCCTCGGGCGAGGGCAGCCGACCCTAAGATGACTCCGTCTCGCCTGAGGCCTCCTCTTTCACGGCAGACGCATCACCGGCTCGCCCGAGGCCCCGCCTTTGATAAGAAGTAACCCTGACTAAATCACCGCGCCTACCGACCAAGTCACCGGGGCGTTTAACGCAAAAGGTAAGACCGACGGGCGACCAGACTTCGCCAGAGGTGCCATAGGAGGCTCTGCCCGACCCAGGGCTCGGACTCGGGCTAAGGCCCCGGAAGACGGCGAACTCCGCTCCGCCCGACCCAGGGCTCGGACTCGGGCTAAGGCCTCGGAAGACGGCGAACTCCGCTCCGCCCGACCCAGGGCTCGGACTCGGGCTAAGGCCCCGGAAGACGGCGAACTCCGCTCCGCCCGACCCAGGGCTCGGACTCGGGCTAAGGCCTCGGAAGACGGCGAACTCCGCTCCGCCCGACCCAGGGCTCGGACTCGGGCTAAGGCCCCGGAAGACGGCGAACTCCGCTCCGCCCGACCCAGGGCTCGGACTCGGGCTAAGGCCCCGGAAGACGATGAACTCCGCCTCGCCCGACCCAGAGCTCGGACTCCGCTTCGGCCTCTGCCGAACGACCTCCGCCTCGCCCGACCCAGGGGTTCGGGCTCAGCCTCTGTCATGCAGGACGGACTCGACCTCGACTTCGAAGGAGCCTCCACGACGCCCGACCTAGGACACAAGACCGCCACGTCAACAGGAAGCGTCATCATCACCCTGCCCTGAGCCGACTTGGGTCGCAGAGAACAAGACCGACGTCCCATCTGGCCAGCTACGCCAGATAGGCAATGATGGCGCCCCGCTAGACCATGACGACGGCGGCTCTCAGCTCCCTTACGAAAGCAGGAGGACGTCAGCAAGGGCCCGGCCACTCCGACAGCTGTCCCTCCGTCCGGCTCCGTTACTCCTCCAACAGCCACGACGCCACACCAACAGGGTGCCAAGATCTCTCCGGCTGCCACCTTGGCATGTACTCAGGGCACTAGCACTCCCCCGCTAGACACGTAGTACCTTGCTACACCCCCATTTTGTACACCTGGATCCTCTCCTTACGCCTATAAAAGGAAGGACCAGGGCCTTCTTAGAGAAGGTTGGCCTCGCGGGGACGAAGGGCAGGGGCAGGCGCTCTCTCGGGGCCGCTCGCTCCCCTCACCTCGCGCGGACGCTTGTAACCCCCTACTGCAAGCGCACCCGACCTGGGCGCGGGACGAACACGAAGGCCGCGGGAATTCTCCGACTCCCTCACGACCCGGCTCCGGCCGCCTCGCTCTCGCTCTCTCTCTCTCCCCCCTTCGCGCTCGCCCACGCGCTCGACCCATCTGGGCTGGGGCACGCGGCACACTCACTCGTCGGCTCGGGGACCCCCCGGTCTCGGAACGCCGACAATATTATATTTGGGTCTACTAACGAATCTACATGTGAGGAATTTAGTAGGATCATGACACAGAAATTCAAGATGTCAATGATGGGGGAGTTAAAGTATTTCTTGGGATTTCAAGTAAAGCAACTCCAAGAGGGCACCTTCATTAGCCAAACGAAGTATACTCAAGACATTCTAAACAAGTTTGGAATGAAGGATGCCAAGCCCATCAAGACACCCATGGGAACCAATGGGCATCTCGACCTCAACACGGAAGGTAAATCCGTCGATCAAAAGGTATACCGGTCGATGATAGGTTCATTACTCTATTTATGTGCATCTCGACCGGACATTATGCTTTCCGTATGCATGTGTGCAAGATTCCAAGCCGACCCTAAGGAAGCTCACCTTACGGCCGTAAAACAAATCTTGAGATATTTGGCTTATACTCCTAAGTTTGGGCTTTAGTATCCTAGGGGATCTACTTTTGATTTAATTGGTTATTCGGATGCCGATTGGGCGGGGTGTAAGATTAATAGAAAGAGCACATCGGGGACTTGCCAGTTCTTGGGAAGGTCCTTGGTGTCTTGGGCTTCAAAGAAGCAAAATTCCGTAGCTCTTTCTACCGCCGAAGCCGAGTACATTGCCCCAGGTCATTGTTGCGCGCAACTACTTTGGATGAGGCAAACCCTTAGGGACTATGGTTACAAATTAACCAAAGTTCCTCTTCTATGTGATAATGAGAGTGCTATCCGCATGGCGGATAATCCCGTTGAACATAGCCGCACTAAACACATAGCCATTCGGTATCATTTTCTTAGGGATCACCAACAAAAGGGAGATATCAAGATTGCATATATTAACACTAAAGATCAATTAACCGATATCTTTACCAAGCCACTAGATGAACAAACTTTTACCAGACTTAGGCATGAGCTAAATATTCTTGATTCTAGAAATTTCTTTTGATGTCTTGCACACATAGCTCATAAATATACCTTTGATCATATCTCTTTTATATGCCATGACTAATGTGTTTTCAAGTATATTTCAAACCAAGTCATAGGTATATTGAAAGGGAATTGGAGTCTTCGGCGAAAACAAAGGCTTCCACTCCACTCCATCACTCATCCCTCGCCGTCGCTCCGAGCATCTCTCCGTCTTTTGGTATAATCTTCACTTATATTATTTGTTTGCCAAAGAGGGAGAAAGTAGTTCATAAAAGGGCTTATATTTCACTCAAATATCCATTTTTGGCGATTCATGCCAAAGGGGGAGAGAGTATGAGCCCAAAGCAAAAGGACCGCACCACCACCAAATTTTAAAACTTATGATTTTCAAATTGGTATCTCATTGTGTTCAAAAGGGGGAGAAAGTAGTATTTTCAAAATTGATGTCTTAAAACCCTCTTGAACACTAAGAGGAAGTTTTTATTGAGGGGGAGTTTTGTTTAGTCAAAGGAAAAGCATTTGAAACAGGGGAGAAAATTTTCAAATCTTATAAATGCTTCTCAAAAATCTTATTCATTTACCTTTGACTTATTGCAAAATGTCTTTGAAAAGATTTTACAAAAGAATTTGCAAAAACAAAACATGTGGTGCAAGCGTGGTCCAAAATGTTAAAATTATAAAGAAACAATCCATGCATATCTTATGAATTTCTATTGGCTCAATTCTAAGTAACCTTTGCACTTACAAATATGCAAACTAGTTCAATTATGCACTTCTATACTTGCTTTGGTTTGTGTTGGCATCAATCACCAAAAAGGGGGAGATTGAAAGGGAATTAGGCTTACACCTATTTCCTAATTGATTTTGGTGGTTGAATTGCCCAACACAAATAATTGGACTAACTAGTTTGCTCTAGTCTATAAGGTCTACAGGTGCCAAAGGTTCACAATAGGCCAATAAAAAGACCAAGAAAAGGGTTCAAACAAAGAGAGCAAGGGACAACCGAAGGCTGCCCTGGTCTGGCGCACCGGACTGTCCGGTGTGCCACCGGACAGTGTCCGGTGCACCAGGGGACTTCAAGCTGAACTCTTCACCTTCGGGAAATCTTAGAGGCGCTTCGCTATAATTCACCGGACTGTCCGGTGCCCCAAGGAAGAGCGACTCTGAACTCGCCAGCTTCGGGAATCTGCTCCGCTAAAATTCACCGGACTGTCCGGTGAGTCGCCGGACAGTGTCCGGTGCACACCGGACTGTCTAGTGAGACAGCGGAGCAACGACTACTTCGCGCGCAACGGTCGATTGCAACGCATTAAATGCGCGCCTGCGCGCGCAGAGGAGCAGAGCACGCGCGGGTGGCACACCGGACAGCCAGGCGGGCCCACAAGATAGAGCTCCAACGGTCGAACCCTAACGGTCTGCTGACGTGGCTGGCGCACCGGACTGTCCGGTGCGCCATGCGACTGCAGCCTTTCAACGGCCACTTTGTGGTGGTTGGGGCTATAAATACCCCGACCACCCCACATTCATGGCATCTAAGTTTTCCACCTTCCAACTACTTACAAGAGCTCTAGCATTCAATTCTAGACACACCAAAGAGATCAAATCCTCTCCCAATTCCACTCAAAGCTTTATTGATTAGAGAGAGTGATTGTTGTGTTCATTTGGGCTCTTGCGCTTGGATTGCTTCTTTTTCTCATTCTTCCTTGCGATCATCTCAATTGTAATCAAGGCAAGAGACACCAATTGTGTGGTGGTCCTTGCGGGGAAGTTTGGTTCCCGGTTGATTGAGAAGAGAAGCTCACTCGGTCCGAGGGACCGTTTGAGAGAGGGAAAGGGTTGAAAGAGACCCGGTCTTAGTGACCACCTCAACGAGGAGTAGGTTTGAGAGAACCGAACCTCGGTAAAACAAATCCTTATGTCTCACTTCTTTATTCGCTTGCTATTTGTTTTTACGCCCTCTCTCGGACTCGCATTATATTTCTAACGCTAACCCAGCTTGTAGTTGTGATTAACTTTGTAAATTTTAGTTTTGCCCTATTCACCCCCCCTCTAGGCGACTTTCAAGCAGGACCACAAGGAGTACAAGAGGGACCTCCAGTAGGTGTTCGCCAGGGAGCTGGAGGCGAGCCGGAAGGAGAAGAGGTTGGCCAAGAGGGAGGAGGCCTTGAGCCAGAGGGAGACTCTCACGACAGAGCTCCGGGCCAAGCTGAAAGCCCTAGACCAGACCCTGGAGGCCTAGCGGGTCCAGCAAGAGGAGGCCATAGAAAAGATCAAAAAATGGGAGTGAGAGCTGGAGGACAAGGCCAACAACATTGCCCTCACTGAGGAGAACCTCAAGGAGAAGGATGCGTCCCTGGATAGGCGGGAGATGGATCTCGCCAGGCGAGAGAAGGATCTCGCCTTCAGGGAGGAAATGCTTGAAAGGCGGGGCATGTTGCTGGCCGAGCATGAGCTCGAGGCGGAGGAGAAGGAGTGGAAGCTGGAGGAGCAGATCCGCCGGTTCAAAGCGGCACATGCGGCGCCGGGTCCCCAGGCAACGGAGGCCACCAAGAAAGCCCTGGAAGACCTCCAGGCAGAACACCGCGCTGGGGTCCACCGGATAGCTGAGTGGGCCGGCAAGGCGAGCACGGCGCTAGTGCCACTAGAGATAAGTCCTATCCCGGTGTCGGAGCCGCCAGCATCGATCTCCGACGCCCTCCCGGTGCTCGACTTCGCCGCCAAACGCCTTCATCGCCTAGCCAGATCCTCGGCGCCTGCCTAGAGGCAGAGGGCAGCAGGCTCTGCCGGGCAGTGGTGGATTACGTGCTGACGTGCTTCCGGAGCCACGACCCGGCTATGTCCTTGGCGCTGGTGCTCGATGGTCCGGTGGCCGCCATAGAAGACGCCGCACGGGAGAGCATCCAAGATGTCGTGGAGACGGTGGCCGCGCGCTTCCCGCGCGACCCTGCCAATGCTGATTAGCTTGTTCCTGCAAAGATAAAGCTAGGGCTCCGCTTGAAGGCGGATGTAATAGATTTTGGTTTTGTAAGATACTCTTGAGCACTATTAATCAAACATCACTTATCTGTATACTATTTGTCTTTGTTGTGTGTAGCGTTGCCAACTTCTCCCTGGTACTTGGCCCCTGGGAAGTAGGCTCGACGTGTCGATGCTGGATGCCAGTATACCTAAGAAAGAATTGGTAACTCAGCCCCCAGGAGGTAGTCTCAACTGGGACCTGGACCTGTACACAGCTTTGGCTAGGAAGTTTTAGTAGCACACCCATAGGACCCACCCACTAGTATCTTTTATCGTTTGATTCATGCAACAGGACCTGTAGGATTTAGCTTGGGAAGCCAAGCCATACGCCCGGACCCCCTGGATCATGGCTCCAAATACTAGGACACCCATTGCAGAGTGCTGGAGCGTGTAGGCTTAGGGTATGGAACCAGGCTAAGCAGCTACACAGCTCCGGACCATCCTAGGGGACGAGTGTCCATTCTCTAGAACCGGACCCCAGGTGGCTAGACCCACAGGACTATAGTTCCAAATACTAGGATACCCATCACAGAGTGGTGGAGTGTGTAGGCTTAGGGTATAGAACCAAGCTAAGAGGCTACACAGCTTCGGACCACCCCAGGAGACAAGTACCCATTCTCTAGAACTTGCCCCCAGGCTGCCGGACCCCCCTGCCTTTGTAGAGGGGTCCTAAACTGCAAGCCTGGCTACTCAATTCGGATGTCATTATACCAGCAAGGGTGGGAAGCTATATGGGTGGGTTAGATAAAAAATAATGTTCGTAAATTGAAGTAGAACGAACCATCACAAAAACAAATCTGGGGGGTGAATCTTTTTTTATAACTTGATATACATGAGTGTAGGCCAACAGACCGGGTTTATGAGGGTGGACCTTACCGGGTTGACATACATATATGCGCAACCTAGTTACAAAGAAAGAAAACTGAATTCCTCAGGTTTGCTTTTATGGGTAAAACTTACGGAGATGCTCTATGTTCTAGGGATTGGGAAGAGGCACTCCTTCAGTTGTGGCAAGACGGACACACCCGGGTCGGCATATTTCCGTCACCTTGAAGGGTCCCTCCCAGCTTGGGGAGGGTTTGTGGATCCCTTCTCGGTTCAGTACTCGCCTTAGGACCAGGTCCCCGACCCTGAGCTCCCTACTATGCACGAACCATTGGTGGTAGCGCCTGAGCGCTTGGTTGTACCATGCATTTTGGATCGTCGCTCGCTAGCTGCGCTCGTCGATGAAGTCCACGTCCTCGCGCCGTAGCTGTTCCTACATAGACTCATCGAACGACTGGACCCATGGGGAGCCCATAATGATTTTCGGGGGAAGGCAGGCTTTAGCCCCGTAGACTAGGAAGAACGGGGTCTCCTCGGTAGCTCGGCTGGGTGTGGTCCGGTTCCCCCATAGCATGGACGGAAGCTCGTTGACCCAAGTTGCACCATGCTTTTTCAAGCAGTCATAGGTGCGTGTCTTGAGTCCCCTGAGGATTTCTGCATTTGCCCTCTTCGCCTGGCCGTTGCTCCTAGGATGAGCCACAAACGCAATGCAGAGCTGGGTGCCGATGCCCTCGCAATACTCTTGGAAGAGCCGACTTGTAAACTGGGTCCCTTTGTCCGTAATAATATGGCTTGGGACCCCAAATCTACAGACAATCGACCTGAGAAAAGCAACAGCAACACCCTGGGTGATATTTACCACAGGGGTGGCCTGTGGCCACTTTGTGAACTTGTCGATGGCGATAAAGAGGAAACGGTACCCGCCGATGGCCCTGGGGAATGGTCCCAGGATATTCACCCCCATACGGCGAATGGCCAGGAGGGTGGAATCATTTGCATAGCCTAAGCTGGTGTGTGTATCTACTTTGCATGGAACTAACATGCCGTGCAGAACTTTACCATCTCAGCTGCATCCTGGAGGGCGGTTGGCCAGTAGAAGCCGTGCCGGAAGGCCTTACCGACCAGCATGCGGGATGAGGAATGACTTCCGCACTCACCTCCATGGATCTCCGTGAGCAACTCATGGCCCACCTCCTGGGAAATGCACCGCATGAGAATGCCGTTGGCGCCACGGCGGTAGAGATCCCCTTCTACCAGCGCGTATCGTTTAGCCAACCGCACTATGCGCTCTACGGACACATGATCTTCAGGAAGGATATTTTCCTTCAGGTAGTCCCGGATCTCAGAGATCCATGCATCGGGACCACTCTGAGATACTGGCTGTGGCGCTAAGGGATAGGCGGGACCCCCTGTAGCACACACAATCCTTGGTGGGTTCTGTAGATGTAACGCCATCGGGATCGCTAGCTTCGAGGTGCTAGTCTCACCCCCTTCGCCCAGTTCGGCAGGCTGGGCGGTAGGTCTCAGTAGCCATCTTTCGAAGGTGCCCTCAGGCACGGGTGCCCAAGTTGATGCCCTCATAGAGAGTTCATCTATCGCTGAGTTGTTAGCTCGAGGAACATGTTGTAGTTCCAGGGCCGTGAAGTCCTTTTCCAGCTTCCTCACATGGAGGAGATAAGTTGCGAGTCTGGGCTCGTTGCAGCTACACTCCCCGCGGACCTGCTTGATGATCAGCTCCGGCCGGGTGGCGGAATGCACCCGCCCTAATCCTAAGATGAGGAGGGGCCTTAGCGGTTTGCCTATCTATTGGAAGGTGGAATGAACACACGAGGACACGAAGGATTAGAGTGGTTCAGGCCACCGGAGCATAAAGCCCTACCTCCACTGTGTGTATGTTGTATTGAGTATGTGTGTAAGCCTGTGAGCTTGAGAGCCTGAGAATAACTTGTTCCTGTAACGTTGTGTGCCTTCCATTTTATAGTTTAAGGGAGGCACATACAAGGATGCCGAGCCCCGACATGTGGGCCTAGGAGCATAATGGATGGAACACATTATGTGGATAATTAATACTAATAACACCTGAGTAATCACCAGGTGCCATGATAGCCGTAGTCCACGCAGTATTGGTAAGTGGCGACCGTTTCCTTGGTAACGTGTGAGTAATGATGAGCACACCGCCTGCCACTGGAATGGACAGGCGCTCGTCTTATCCACAATAAATGCAGGGGCGGTGTAGCCCAGAGGCCTTACGCCAGGCTCCGCCCGTTGGCTTACATCACGTGCAGTAGGCCACGTGGCAGCATCAGGTCTCCACCTGGGCGGGGAGCAGAAGTGTATGCGGACAGGTCTGGGTCTAGACACGTGTCGGCACCGGACCCCAGCTTGGGTCTTGTTCTAGGCCCGAGTATGTTCTGTCCTAGAACCTTTTGACCCCATTGTGGGTGGCCCGGACCCCATACGGGGGGTCCGGATCCCATTCCAGGGGTCCGACTTGGTCCTGGACCAACCTTGTAGATCCGGACTGTATATCTAGGGGTCCGACGCTCTCCCATGGGGATCCGGACTTACTGTTGATGCCTTGGAGTATATCACCTTCTCTGGACACGTGGTGGCTCCAGACTCGCCCACGTGGTGGAGTCGGGCGCTGTTGTGGACCTATAGTAGTCGCCCGAGACTGGGGCGAGTCATGGCCTGGTCCGACACACAACACCTTTACCACGCGACTAAGAGATAGCCGCGTGGGCACTGCGTCTTTATACAGTAGTAAGGGGTACCCTAGTTTTAGGGTACTGACAGCTACTATATATGTGTTCCCTATTCCCTATCTCGAAATTTAAAAAGTGTGTGTCATATAGACCCAATAGTCAGTCTCAAACCTTCTTTTTTAGGCTCCTCAATTTGCATTTTACTCTTATCCTAATTGCTAATTAAATATATTAGCACTTATCTAATTTCAAATGTGTCCTCAATTTGAGTTCTTCTGTGGACTGAAGGTTATTATGAACAAAATAGAGATCTTCCCAATCCGTTGCATAGAAAATATGATAGCTGAAATCAGGCGAAGCTTCCTGTCGGGGACCATAATTAGGGGTACCCTCAAGGCTCCTAATTCTCAGCTGGTAACCCCCATCAGCACAAAGCTGCAAAGGCCTGATGGGTGCGATCAAGTCAGGGATCAGTCCATTCGAGGGACTCGATCACGCCTCGCCCGAGCCCAGCCTCGGACAAGGGCAGCCGACCTCGGAAGATCTCCGCCTCGCCCGAGGCCCCCCTCCAGCGGCGAACACGTTCCCGGCTCGCCCGAGGCCCTGTCTTCGCCAAGAAGCAACCCCGACCAAATCGCAGGAGCATTTAATGCAAAGGCGGCCTGACACGTTTATCCTGACGCGCGCCCCTCAGCTGACAGAGCCGAAGTGACCGCCGTCACTTCGCCGCTCCACTGACCGGACTGACAGAAAGACAGCGCCGCCTGCGCCGCTCCGACTGCGGTGCCACTTGACAGAGTGAGGCTGACAGGCAGTCAGGCCCAGCCGCACACCATAGGAAACTCCGCTCCACCCGACCCAGGGCTCGGACTCGGGCAAAGCCCCGGAAGACGGCGAACTCCGCTC
Source organism: Zea luxurians (assembly GCA_029449295.1). Taxonomy (NCBI): domain Eukaryota; kingdom Viridiplantae; phylum Streptophyta; class Magnoliopsida; order Poales; family Poaceae; genus Zea; species Zea luxurians. Next base: position 39,611,136 of record JAOPSE010000009.1, on the reverse strand, counting down.
CGCCCGACCCAGGGCTCGGACTCGGGCAAAGCCCCAGAAGACGGCGAACTCCGCTCCGCCCGACCCAGGGCTCGGACTCGGGCAAAGCCCCGGAAGACAGCAAACTCCGCTCCGCCCGACCCAGGGCTCGGACTTGGGCTCAGCCCCAGAAAACGACGAACTCCGCTTCGCCCGACCCCGGGACTCAAATTCCGCGCTGGCCTCCGCCTCGCCCAACCCAGAGGCTCGGACTCGGCCTCGGCCACGGAAGACGGACTCGACCTCGACCTCGGAGAAGCCTCCACATCGCCCAACCTAGGGCGCGGACCGGCCACGTCAACAGGAGGCGCCATCATTACCCTACTCCAAGCTGACTCAGGCTACGGGGAACAAGACCGGCGTCCCATCTGGCTCGCTCCGCCAGATAGGCGATGATGGCGCCCCGCACGTTCCCTGACGATGGCGGCTCTCGGCCCCCTTACGAAAGCAAGAGGACGTCAGTAAGGACTCGACGGCCCCGACAGCTGTCTCTCCGCCAGGCTCCAGCACTCCTCCGACGGCCACGACATCACACAAACCGGGTGCCAAGATCTCTCCGGCCGCCACGATGCCGTGTACTTAGGGCGCTAGCTCTCCTCCGCTAGACACGTAGCACTCTGCTACACCCCCCATTGTACACCTAGACCCTCTCCTTACGCCTATAAAAGGAAGGGCCAGGGCCCTCTTAGAGAGGGTTGGCCGCTCGGGGACGAGGACGAGACGGGCGCTCGCATAAGGCCACTCGCTCCTTCCCCCGTGTGGACGCTTGTAACCCCCTACTGCAAGCGCACCCGACCTGGGCGCGGGATGAACACGAAGGCCCCGGGATTTCCACCTCTCTCTCTCTCCCATCACCGGCCTCCTCGCTTTCCCCCCTTCGCGCTCGGCCTCGCGTCGACCCATCTGGGCTGGGGCACGCGGCGACACTTCACTCGTCGGCTCAGGGACCCCCCGGTCTCGAAACGCCGACAGTTGGCACGCCAGGTAGGGGCCTGCTGCGTGTTGACGAACAGCTTCCCGTCAAGCTCCAAATGGGTAGTCTCCAGCGACCTCTCCGGCCCGGGACAGTGCTCCGTTTTGGGAGCCTTGAGATCATGTCCCTCGACGGCAGCTACGACATGATACTCTTTCCACCGCCGGGCGACAGCGACAGTGGCGGCCGACAGTCCGCCCACCGGCGGCGGAATCGACGACGTCTTCCCCGCGTGGCGGAAGAACAACCTTCGAGCTCGCCCCGTCTTCTTCCCTGTCGATGGAGGAGGAGGAGGCGGGGCAACCAAGGCCAAGCAGGAGGCGGCGCCTCGTCGGCCGTCGAGCGAGTCGACAACGCCAACACTCCAACGGGGGGCGCGCCGGGCATCGGCCTCGCGCTTGAGACCAAGAGGTACCGACCGATTCCCATCCCATGCCTTTCGGATTTAGCCTCGACCCGCCTAGCGGCTCCGCTTTGGCGGACGCTCTCGTAGAGGCGAATCCGAACCCTCTAGGGTTTCGTATGCGGTCACCTTGGAACCGGCTGACGGACGTCTCGACCTACGGGCCCTCTGGGTCCGAGGAAGACGACGAGCCCAGCGTCTGTTGGGATTTCTCCGGACTTGGCAACCCCAGTGCCATGCGGGGCTTCATGACCGCATGCGACTGCTGCCTTTCTGACTGTTCCGACGGTAGCCGTAGCCTCGGCGACGAGGACTGCGGCCCGAGCCGCGAATGTTTCCACGTCGATCTAGGGGGTCCCTTCGAAGGCAACCACCTCGGCATGCCGGAGGACGGTGATCTCCCTAGGCCGTCGCCTCGCGCCGACATCCCGCGGGAGCTAGCTGTGGTCCCCGTTCCGGCGGGGGGTCATGACCCACAACTCGAGCAACTCCGCGGGGTGCAGGCCAGGCTCGACGAGGGAGCAGGAGTGCTCGAGCCAATCCGCCGGGACGTCGGGCAGGCATGGGCGGGCCAACCTCCGGCCGGAGAAATGCGTCATCTACCCCAGGGATTCCAGCGCCGTATCACCGACGATGTCAGGGTCAGGCCACCACCCGCATCCAGTGGGGTCGGCCAGAACCTGGCTGCAGCAGCAATGCTCCTCCTCGCGATGCCGGAGCCATCAACCACCGAGGGGCGGCGAATCTAGGGAGAGCTCAAGGATCTCCTGGAAGGAGCCGCGGTCCGGCGGGCCGAGAGCTCCGCCTCCCGAAGGCAGGGGTACCCCTCGGAACATCATGCCGCGACTTCCCGATTCATGCGGGAAGCCTCGGTCTGCACCGGGCGCACGCGCAACACAGCGCCTGCGGCCCCGGGTCGCCTCGGCAACGAGCACCATCACCGCGATCGTCGGGCCCACCTCGACGAGAGGGTGCGCCGAGGCTACCACCCCAGGCGTGGGGGACGCTACGACAGCGGGGAGGATCGGAGTCCCTCGCCTGAACCACCTGGTCCGCAGGCCTTCAGCCGGGCCATACGACGGGCGCCGTTCCCGATCCGGTTCCGACCCCCGACTACTATCACAAAGTACTCGGGGGAGACGAGACCGGAACTGTGGCTCGCGGACTACCGTCTGGCCTGCCAACTGGGTGGAACGGACGATGACAACCTCATCATCCGCAACCTCCCCCTGTTCCTCTCCGACACCGCTCGCGCCTGGTTGGAGCACCTGCCTCCGGGGCAGATCTCCAACTGGGACGACCTGGTCCAAGCTTTCGCCGGCAATTTCCAGGGCACGTACGTGCGCCCCGGGAATTCCTGGGACCTCCGAAGCTGCCGACAGCAGCCGGGAGAGTCTCTCCGGGACTACATCCGGCGATTCTCGAAGCAGCGCACCGAGCTGCCCAACATCACCGACTCGGACGTCATCGGCGCGTTCCTCGCCGGCACCACCTGCCGCGACCTGGTGAGCAAGCTGGGTCGCAAGACCCCCACCAGGGCGAGCGAGCTGATGGACATCGCCACCAAGTTCGCCTCTGGCCAGGAGGCGGTCGAGGCTATCTTTCGGAAGGACAAGCAGCCCCAGGGCCGCCCATCGGAAGATGCCCTCGAGGCGTCAGCTCAGCGCGGCGCCAAGAAGAAGGGCAAGAAGAAGTCGCAAGCGAAACGCGACGCCGCCGACGCGGACCTTGTCGCTGCCGCCGAGTACAAGAACCCTCGGAAACCCCCCGGAGGTCCCAACCTCTTCAACAAGATGCTCAAGGAGCCGTGCCCCTATCACTAGGGGCCCGTCAAGCATACCCTTGAGGAGTGCGTCATGCTTCGGCGCCACTTCCACAGGGCCGGGCCACCCGCGGAGGGTGGCAGGGCCCGCGACGACGACAAGAAGGAAGATCACCAGGCAGGAGAGTTCCCCGAGGTCCGCGACTGCTTCATGATCTACGGCGGGCAAGCGGCGAACGCCTCGGCTCGGCACCGCAAGCAAGAGCGTCGGGAGGTCTGTTCGGTGAAGGTGGCGGCGCCAGTCTACCTAGACTGGTCCGACAAGCCCATCACCTTCGACCAGGCCGACCACCCCGACCATGAGCCGAGCCCGGGGAAATACCCGCTCGTCGTCGACCCCGTCATCGGCGACGTCAGACTCACCAAGGTCCTCATGGATGGAGGCAGTAGCCTCAACATCATCTACGCCGAGACCCTCGGGCTTCTGCGTATCGATCTGTCCTCGGTCCGGGCGGGCACTGCGCCTTTCCATGGGATCATCCCTGGGAAGCGCGTCCAGCCCCTCGGACAACTCGATCTTCCCGTCTGCTTCGGAACACCCTCCAACTTCCGAAGGGAGACCCTGACGTTCGAGGTGGTCGGGTTCCGAGGAACCTACCACGCGGTATTGGGGAGGCCCTGCTACGCGAAGTTCATGAACATCCCCAACTACACCTACCTCAAGCTCAAGATGCCGGGCCCCAACGGGGTCATCACCGTCGGCCCCACGTACAAACACGCGTTCGAATGCGACGTGGAGTGCGTGGAGTACGCCGAGTCCAAGGCCCTCATCGCCGACCTGGAGAGCCTCTCTAAGGAGGTGCCAGACGTGAAGCGTCATGCCGGCAACTTCGAGCCAACGGAGACGGTTAAGTCCGCCCCCCTCGACCCCAGCAGCGACGCCTCCGAGCAAGTCCGGATCGGCTCCGGGCTCGATCCCAAATAGGAAGCGGTGCTCGTCGACTTTTTCCGCGCGAACGCCGACATCTTCGCGTGGAGTCCCTCGGACATGCCCGGCATACTGAGGGATGTCGCCGAGCACTCGCTGGACATCCGAGCCAGAGCCCGACCCGTCAAGCAGCCTCTGAGCCGATTCGACGAGGAGAAGCGCAGAGCCATAGGCAAGGAGATCCACAAGCTAATGGCGGCAGGGTTCATCAAAGAGGTATTCCATCCCGAATGGCTCACCAACCCTGTGCTTGTGAGAAAGAGAGGGGGGAAATGGCGGATGTGTGTAGACTACACTGGTCTGAACAAAGCATGTCCGAAGGTTCCCTACCCTCTGCCTCGCATCGATCAGATCGTGGATTCCACTGCTGGGTGCGAAACCCTGTCTTTCCTCGATGCCTACTCAGGGGATCACCAAATCAGGATGAAAGAGTCCGACCAGCTCGCGACTTCTTTCATCACACCCTTCGGCATGTACTGCTATATTACCATGTCGTTTGGTTTGAGGAATGCGGGTGCAACGTACCAGCGGTGCGTGAACCATGTGTTCGGCGAACACATCGGCCGAACGGTCGAGGCCTACGTCGATGACATCGTAGTCAAGACGAGGAAAGCCTCCGACCTCCTTTCCGACCTTGAAGTGACATTCCGATGTCTCAAGGCAAAAAGTGTCAAGCTCAATCCCGAAAAGTGTGTCTTCGGGGTGCCCCGAGGCATGCTCTTGGGGTTCATCGTCTCCGAGCGGGGCATCGAAGCCAACCCGGAGAAGATCGCAGCCATCAGCATGGGGCCCATCCAGGACTTGAAAGGCGTACAGAGGGTCATGGGATGTCTCGCGGCTCTGAGCCGCTTCATCTCACGCCTCGGCGAAAGAGGTCTACCCCTGTACCGCCTCTTAAGAAAGGCCGAGCGCTTCGCTTGGACCCCTGAGGCCGAGGAAGCCCTCGGGAACCTGAAGGCGCTCCTCACGAAGGCGCCTATCTTGGTGCCCGCAGCTGTCGGAGAAGCCCTCTTGGTCTACGTCGCCGCGACCACTCAGGTGGTTAGCGCCGCGATTGTGGTCGAGAGGCAAGAAGAGGGGCATGCATTGCCTATTCAGAGGCCAGTCTACTTCGTCAGCGAGGTACTGTCCGAAACCAAAATCCGCTACCCACAAGTTCAGAAGCTGCTATACGCGGTGATCCTGACACGGCGGAAGTTGCGACACTACTTCGAGTCTCATCTGGTGACTGTGGTGTCATCCTTCCCCCTGGGGGAGATCATCCATTGCCGAGAGGCCTCGGGTAGGGTTGCAAAGTGGGTGGTGGAAATCATGGGCGAAACAATCTCGTTCGCCCCTCGGAAGGCCATCAAATCCCAGGTCTTGGTGGACTTCGTGGCTGAATGGGTCGACACCCAGCTACCAACAGCTCCGATCCAACCGGAGCTCTGGACCATGTTCTTCGATGGGTCGCTGATGAAGACAGGAGCCGACGCAGGCCTACTCTTCATCTCGCCCCTCGGGTAGCACCTACGCTACGTGCTACGCCTCCACTTCCCGGCGTCCAACAATGTAGCTAAGTACGAGGCTCTGGTCAACGGGTTGCGGATTGCCGTCGAGCTAGGGGTTCGATGCCTCGACGCTCGTGGTGACTCACGGCTCGTCATCAACCAAGTCTTGAAGAACTCCCACTGCCGTGACCCGAAGATGGAGGCCTACTGCGATGAGGTTCGGCGCCTGGAAGACAAGTTCTACGGGCTCGAGCTCAACCACATCGCTCGGCGCTACAACGAGACTGCGGACGAGCTGGCTAAAATAGCCTCGGGACGAACAACGGTTTCCCCGGACGTCTTCTCCCGAGATCTGCATCAACCCTCCGTCAAGATCGACGACGCACCCGAGCCTGAGGCATCCTCGGCCCAGCCTGAGGTACCCTCGGCACCGTCCGAGACACCCTCGGCTCGGCCCAAGGCACCCTCGGTTCGGCCCGAGGCACCCTCGGCCCCCGAGGGCGAAACACTGCGCGTCGAGGGGGAGCAAAGCGGGGTCATACCTGATCAAAACTGGCAGACCCCGTACCTGCAATATCTCCACCGAGGAGAGCTACCCCTTGACCGAGCCGAAGCTCGGCGGTTGGCGTGGCGCGCCAAGTCGTTCGTCTTGCTGGGAGAAGGGAAGGAGCTCTACCACCGCAGCCCTTCAGGCATCCTCCAGCGATGCATCTCCACCACCGAAGGTCAGGAACTCCTCCGAGAAATACACTCGGGGGCTTGCGGCCACCACGCAGCACCTCGAGCCCTTGTCGGAAATGCTTTCCGACAAGGTTTCTACTGGCCGACGGCGGTGGCCGACGCCACTAGTGTTGTCCGCACCTGCGAAGGGTGTCAGTTCTACGCAAGGCAGACCCACCTGCCCGCTCAGGCTCTGCAGACGATACCCATCACATGGCCTTTTGCTGTGTGGGGTCTGGACCTCGTCGGCCCCCTGCAGAAGGCACCCGGGGGCTACACGCACCTGTTGGTCGCCATCGACAAATTTTCCAAGTGGATCGAGGTCCGACCCCTGAACTGCATTAGGTCCGAGCAGGCGGTGGCGTTCTTCAACAACATCATCCATCGTTTCGGGGTCCCGAACTCCATCATCACCAACAACGGCACCCAGTTCACCGGCAAAAAGTTCCTGGACTTCTGCGAGGATCACCACATCCGGGTGGACTGGGCCGTCGTGGCTCATCCCATGACGAATGGGCAAGTGGAGCGTGCCAATGGCATGATTCTACAAGGATTCAAGCCTCGGATTTACAACGACCTCAACAAGTTCGGCAAGCGATGGATGAAGGAACTCCCCTCGGTGGTCTAAAGCCTGAGATCGACACCGAGCCAAGCCACGGGCTTCACGCCGTTCTTCCTAGTCTATGGGGCCGAGGCCATCTTGCCCACAGACCTGGAATACAGTTCCCCGAGGACGAGGGCCTATGCCGACCAAAGCAACCAAGCTAGTCGAGAAGACTCGCTGGACCAGCTGGAAGAGGCTCGGGACAAGGCCTTACTACACTCGGCGCGGTACCAGCAGTCCATGCGACGCTACCACGCCCAAGGGGTCCGGTCTCGAGACCTCCAGGTGGGCGACCTGGTGCTTCGGCTGCGACAAGACGCCCGAGGTCGACACAAGCTCACGCCCCCCTAGGAGGGGCCGTTCGTCATCGCCAAAGTTCTAAAACCCGGAACATACAAGCTGGCCAACAGTCAAGGCGAGGTCTACAGCAACGCTTGGAACATCCAACAGCTACGTCGCTTCTACCCTTAAGATGTTTTCAAGTTGTTCATATACCTCGCTCTCACGCAAAGTTTAGTCATCAAGGAAGGGTCAGCCTTGCCTCGGCAAAGCCCGACCCTCCCTCGGGGGCTAAAATGGGGGAACCCCCTCTGTGTCGAAATTTTCCTCGAAAAAAGATCTTTTCCGCCGGAATGTCTTTCATGCTTTTCGACTACTTCGAAAGTGGATCCTGAAAACGACGGAGTACACGTAAGCAGCCAAGGCTGACCGAGCCGAGGGACTCCTACGCCTCCGGGATACGGATACCTCACTCATCGCCTTCTGCCATAAGTAACTCTCGTTCGGATAAGTGATTCCGCGGACCGAACAAGTCTTCACGTTCGGAAGCTCTTCTGCCGGAGCGATTCTTCGAGCCTTCTCGACTGCGTCGGTGACAGAACCCCATGGACGGGTAAGAGTGCGAGTAAGCGGCAAGGCCGACCGAGCCGAGGGACTCCTACGCCTCCGGGATACGGATACCTCACTCATCACCTTCCATGAGGAGCAACTCTCGCTCGCACAAACAGTTTTGTTACCGACAAAAAAGTCCAGATACTCGAAACAAGAGGAAAGGAGACGCGGCTTTACAATACGGCGAGGGTGTGTTTCGGCCTCGGCGGCCGCAGAAAACACACGCTACAAGATAATCCGATCCTGCAGGCTCGGATCTTGACGGCTAAAGGGAGCAGCAGCACCCTCGGCGTCGACAACACCTCTGGCGAGGTCTGACCTGGCCTCGGACGGCGACGCGGTCCGAGGGTCTCCGCTCTGAAGGACAACATCATCACCAAGCCCGGGCCATCACCGCCAGGGTCTTCCCCAAGAATCCGGCCCGAGCAGGCGGCTCGGCCGGTCACCCCGGGGCCTTGGCTAGCTGTCCCCCAAGGACACCAGCCCGGCCCGAGGCCTCAGCAGGTCAATTCCGGCGTCGGTCCCGCTAACGGACGACCCGGCCAGGCTCCGGCCGACCTGGTTTTCTTTTCGAGCCAACTCTACCTCTGTTCGCGCTGGCGCCGCTACCCCTGACCTCGACTCATCAAAGAGCGGCCGAGGGTTTCTTCTAACTAAGCAAGGGAAGCTTCGGACAACAAGGTTGACCGAGCCGAGGGACTCCTACGCCTCCGGGATACGGATACCTCACTCGTCACCTTTACACGGGGCGACTCACGCTTGGTGAAGCAGTTCAGACAACCAACATGCGAGTCTTAGCGCTCGAAAATGGGGAAAAAACACGGCTCCGTGCCGAATTTACATACATGTTCAGGCCTCGACAGCCACAATGAACAGAAACACTGGCATTCGAAGTGCCATTACAAACGGAACTCCGGTTCCAACCCCACAGCAGCAGCCATGATCCCGGTACGGACGCGGCCACCGGAAGGCTTTCGTTCGCGTCCCTACTCAAGGGACGCGAAACAGACATCAAAGCCAAAGAGTCGGGGGTGTGACAGAACCTCCCAAGTAATTAGGCCCACCTATAGTTGTCCTTGCCCACGGACCTCAGACAACCCTATAGGTGCCCCTGAACTACTTGACAAGCTCGGTATCTTTCCTCACCTTTCCAGGAACGTCTCACCCGTCATGCAGACATTACAGAACATCGGAGGTAAAGAAATGCGGAAGCGATTACATAACTTACATTTATTAAAAGTAAGATCAGGTTGCTTATTACAGACCAGGAATATAAACGAGTGCAGAGTAATATTATTACACATACCAAGGGAGGTAAAAACTCCTCCCGACAGTTATCACACAAAAGTCTTAATGGAGGATCCTTTCCTCCCGCACTTCACTCTTGCTTTAATTCATTAGGAACCACCTTGGTACAGAAGCAACAGAACTCTGCTGCTTCCTCACCTAAAAACAACAAGGGGATAAACCCTGAGTATGGAATTACTCAGCAAGTCTTACCCGATTAATGAAAAGACTCTCAAGGGTATGCTGGATAAATGGGAATCAAGGAGAGGCTTTAGCAAGAATCAACTTAGATACTTTTGCAGAAATAGCTTACTAAGGTGAGTCCTTACTTTCAATCTTTTAATGCCATGTTAAGTATTAATAGACTCTGTTTGCCTCTAGTCTAATTTCATCATTTCATCAGTACAACATCATTTTTATCCATACTGTTCACATCCTGACTCTAGGTTGCAGGGAAGTGACCAAGTCTTCATAACCGCGAAGGTACGGCGATCCGAATCGATTATACTCAGCTGAGGATCTCCGATCACACGACATATGTAGCACTTAACCCTTGCATATGTCAACCCGCCACCAGGGTTCTTAAGACCAGATCAGGTTCACGCAAACCGAGAGCACAGATACACCACCGTCCAGCCTCTTGCCACGGTGGGTACACGCTACTCCCGCCACCGCTCCACGCCCATTTCGTGTTATCTTATTCTGGCCTTAGTCTGCCCGAGGCAAGGCTTACCCATGACGAGGCATGTGACCAGTTAAAGGGTCCTCGATCAGCACGCCTACATACACGTTCAATCCTTAATCAACCTGGGTAGAACATCACTTGTTCCTAACCCAAGTCTCGATTTAAGTACTTCCATCCTTAGGATTGTTTCTGTTCCTTAGGATGAAAAGAGCATCACAGGGAACTTTGCAGTAAGATCCCACCATTGCTCCAAAAGAAAATATTCTTGCAGGTAGAAGTCATCTTTCCTCAGGATAACCCCTGAGCTAGGCAGTACAGCAAAAGACAACCTCTATCCACAAGACCTAAGCAGGGCTAAGCATTTTTGTAAAACAATTTTGATACTTCACCAGAAGTATCCATAAAGGTGTGGATATCAAGGAAAGCAATGCATCAAAGGGTTCCAAGCAATTCCTATGAACTTAATGCACATTTCACTTGACTTAAAGTGTGCGAAAAGTATTTAAAAACACAAGGAAAGGGGTTGCATGCACCGGGGCTTGCCTTCGTTAACAGGTGAGTCTGGCTCGGATCCGCAAATATCAAAGTAGAAGCAGTTGCCTGCTTGAGAATCCGAGGGTGGTGGTGTCCTTTCTTCGGTGACTTCCACTTCTTCTTCACGTTCTAATCATAACCATACATATGTATAAGAACAGATGCCATGGGATGCTCATGAGGGTGCAAAAATAATATAAACTTATTATCTAAGTCTTGAATACAACTTTCCTTCACGGTACTTCGAGAACTTAGGGTTTCCGGAGTCAGTAAAGGAGTTCATAGGGCAGGGGGGGTGTTTTTGGGGTTTGGTGACCAAACAAGGTCCAAATCAACCCAAACTCTACCCAAGGCTTCTAAATAATATGAGGAGCTCATATAAAAATTTTGAACATTTTTGGGATTACAATCTATCTTTTAAAAATCCAAAACCACTACTTTTAACTACTTTAAATGCCTTTAAATTCCTTATTTAACCTAAAAATCACAAAACTATTTTTATTAAATTCTAGGGAAAATAAGAAACCTAGGAAATTTGGTTTCACAATTTTAGGATTTTTCTACATTTTATAACAAATTTCCCAAGTTCTTCTGAAAAAGAAAAAGAAAAAGACTCAACAGTGTTGGGCCTAAACTGGCCTAAGCGGCCCAAGTCCACGCAGAAGCGTGCGCGCGCCCGCGCCCGTGCTGGCGGTTTTGCAGAACGACCCTTGCGTTTTCGTCTAACAGCGAACGAGTTCTTTCACTGTTTCTATGTATCACTGACAGTTTGCAGATAAGCCCTTAAGTTTCTATTCCTTCGCAGACCGAGGTCCACGACGGCGCTCCGCACGGCAGAGCTCCGGCGAGCATCTGCACTGGCCGATTAAGGCGACGACCGGCGCTCTCGAGCGGTGGACATCACATCGGACCTACCCCGAGTGTTTCCCCTAACCTAATTGCACAAATGGTGAGCTATCAAGCTCTGTCCGCGTGAACCGAATGGGTGGCGGACAGTTGAGTGCGTTCCCGGTGATTGGTGAGCCTGTAGTCCAAATTGGTGGTTCGGCAAGCATCGTAGACATGTGAGAAAGCTTAAACGAGGGAGAGGCAGGGTTGGACTGACCGGGAAGGGAGCTGGCCGCGTTGAGGTCGGTTTCGGGTGGCGGAAACTCGAATTGGGGGAAATGAGCGATTCTCCGGCTATGGGGGCTAATTGGAAGCGGGAGTGGTGGCTGTGGCTTCGGTATGACCTAGCGCAGCTGGCCGGGGGCTCAATTTATAGGCAGAGCAAGCGGTGGCCGTGAATTTTGGACAAGACACACGGCGGTCGGCAGTGAGGAAGAACGGTGGTGCAGTGAACACGTGTTCACCGCCGTGGCAGTAACTCCGGTGGTCGACAAGGAGTTTAGAGGGGGTCACGGCGATGCGATGGCACGGTTAGGACACGCGGTGGCCAACGGCGATGGCACGACGACGGTGAGCACTTTACCCGCGGGCGGTGAGCCAGGGGAGATGAACTACGGCTAGCCGGAGTGGCTCCTAGGTCACTGGCGGCGATGATCTTTTGACCCCGCGACGTTATCAACTTACCCCGAGCGTGAATCATGACGCCGACGACGCGAATCACGGTGGAGGGGTCACCGGCGTCGAGCTGTCCGCGCTGGCGTCCTAATCTGTGCACTGTACCATGGGGAACACCCCATCTGAGCACCTGACAGCCAGAGTTGAGGGTCGATTTTCTCCAAAATTCCTATGGTAACACAAGTTAATCTTTGCAGCAAACTTGTAGAGCATTATACCAACTACAAACTTGCTATGGCAACCATAGGTAGATTTCCACTGGATCATGCTCAGAATTTAGCTTGAAGTCGATGCTAGTCCACTGCTAGTCTGAAAATTCAGACCATAACCGCCTGACAGTCCAACTTTAGGCTCATTTATCTTAGAATTCTTCATAACAACTATGCTCACTCTCTTAAGCAAAGTTGTTCTCCTTTAATTCCTCTACAAATTTGGTGTGGTGACCTAGGGCAAAGATCCTAGAATTTGAAAGATACAAGACTCCAAAGTTGGGCCAATATCACTGAAATCAGACTTAGGCATTTGAGAAAGAGTGTGGCTCTTTTGCACATAAGTCCAAATCTCAGGGTTTAACTTGCAAACTCACATATTTGTGACCCAAATGACTTAAGATACCTATTTAACTTGGTTTTTGCACTTTAGTCCAAAAGTGGACTAATTTTGCACATAGGCCCCTGGGTTTTAGTTTTAGGGTTTTCCAGGGTTCCAATTAGGGTTTTTGGGATTCCAGGGGTTTAAATGTGATTCAACTTTGTGTTTGGGGATATTTTATGACTCTCTCCCTAAAGTCTTTAGGTTTTCTCATCTTGGGTTAGGTTTTACCCCTTTAATCTCTATTTAGGGTCAAGTCCCTTAACCAGGGTTCTATTTGCAAAAACACTTAAACAATACAACTTGTTTGAAAATTTTACCTAGTGAATGCACTCTAGGTGTATCAAACATATGCAATGTCAATTCTTATGATGCTATGCTCAAGTTTTAGTTACAGTAACACTAGGGGTGTTACATCCTTTCCCCCATAAAAGAATCTCGTCCCGAGATTTAAAGTCCTAGGGTGAGTAATGGAAAAGGAAATGCTTCACATTTGTATTTCCTTATTTTTGGTACAAGGCAGGGGTGGTGTGGGGGTTCACTCCTTTATTGCAATAACCATATACACTTTACAAATTACATGAGGCTAGAAAGCCTGGGAAATTCTTATTCAAGAAGTCTTGAGTTTCCCACGTAGCCTCTTCCTTAGCATGTTGGTTCCATTGTATCTTGTAGAACTTGAGAGTCTTTCTCCGGGTAACCCTGTCCTTTTGATCCAGAACTCGAATAGGATGTTCCGAGTATGTTAAATCTGGTTCCAGGACAACATCTGTCACTTCAATGGTTCGATCGGGAACCCGAAGACACTTCTTCAATTGCGACACATGGAACACATTATGGATAGCAGACAGAATTTCGGGGAGTTGCAGTCGATATGCCACTGGCCCGCATTGCTCAAGTACCGGAAATGGACCAATATACCTGGGTGCAAGTTTCCCTTTAACCCCGAAACGCGATACACCCTTCATTGGTGAAACTTTCAAGTAGACATAATCGCCTACCGGAAAGCATAAGGGTTGTCGTCGTCGGTCTGCATAGCTCTTTTGTCGAGTCTGAGCTTTCTTCATATTATGAATAATTTTCTGAACCTTTTCTTCGACCTCCTTTACCATATCAGGCCTAAAGAAGTACCTTTCTCCAGGTTCAGACCAATTTAGCGGAGTTCGACACCGTCGCCCATATAAAGCTTCAAAAGGTGCCATCTTGATACTTTCTTGACAACTGTTATTGTATGAAAACTCCGCTAAGGGCAAACATTCATCCCATTTCTGTGAGAAGTCCAGAACACATGCCCGCAGCATATCCTCAAGTATTTGATTGACCCTCTCAGTCTGTCCACTTGTTTGAGGATGATAGGCCGAACTGTGGAGCAATTTGGTACCCAAGGATTTATGAAGTTCTTCCCAAAACTTGGATACGAACTGAGGTCCACGATCCGACACTATAGTTTTTGGAATACCATACAAACTGAGAATACAGCCAATATATAATGCTACATAAGTGGCCACTGTATATTTGGCCCTGACGGGTAAGAAGTGGGCAATCTTTGTGAGTCGATCAACGATAACCCAAATAGAATCATACCCTTTGGCCGTCCTGGGCAGTCCCACAATAAAGTCCATACTTATGTCTTCCCATTTCCATGTTGGGATTGGCAAAGATTGTAATGGACCAACAGTTTTCATGTGTATGGCCTTGACACGTCTGCAAGTGTCACACTTAGCCACATAGCGTGCAATTTCGATCTTCATCTTTGTCCACCAGTAATGTTGCTTCAAGTCTTGGTACATCTTAGTGCTTCCGGGATGAATAGAATAACGACTAAGATGTGCTTCATCAAGAATTTGCTGGCGGAGTTCTTCATCCTTTGGCACTACTATGCGGTTTTTAAACCATAGCACACCTTGATCATCTTCCTTGAAACATTTGGCTGTTCCAGCCCTTATTTTCTCCCGTATGTGCTTCATGCCCACATTATCCTTTTGAGCATCAATTATCCTTTGCAAAATGATTGACTCAAGCTTTAGCTGATTCAGAGTCCCTTGTTGGATCATCCCCAGGTTTAACTTTTCCATCTCCTGACATAAAGTGTTGTCAGAGGTCTTTACCATAAGACAGTGGCAGGAAGCCTTACGGCTTAGTGCATCTGCCACAACATTGGCTTTGCCTGGGTGATAATGGATCTCCAGTTCATAGTCCTTAATAAGCTCAAGCCATCGTCTTTGCCTCATATTTAATTCTAACTGGGTGAAGATATACTTCAAGCTTTTATGATCTGTATATATATGACAGATATTTCCCAGCAGATAGTGACGCCAAATTTTTAGGGCATGAACCACAGCAGCTAGCTCCAGATCATGAGTCGGGTAATGCTCCTCATGTCGGTGCAACTGCCTTGAAGCATATGCAATTACTCGGCCCTCTTGCATTAATACACAGCCGAGTCCACTGCCTGACGCATCACAATATGCATCAAAAGGCTTAGTGATGTTCGGTTGAGCCAATACCGGAGCAGTGGTTAATAATGTCTTCAATTGCTCAAAGGCTTCATTAACATAGAAGACCAATTGAACTTAATGTCATTCTTCAATAAACTTGTGACTGGTTTCACAAGCTTAGAAAAATCTGGTATGAATCTGCGATAATATCCAGCTAGTCCAAGAAAACTCTGGACTTGGTGAACAGTAGTTGGGGGTTTCCACTCCAGAATATCTTTGACTTTGCTAGGATCTACCGCAATTCCTTTGGCCGATAACACGTGCCCCAAAAATCGAACTTCCTCCAGCCAAAACGCGCACTTGCTGAACTTGGCATAAAGCTGATGTTCCCTCAGGCGCGTCAATACAATCCATAGATGCTGAGCATGCTCCTCTTCATTTTCAGAATATATCAAGATATCGTCGATGAAGACCACCACGAACTTGTCCAACTCGGGCATGAACACCGAGTTCATCAAATAGGTGAAGTGGGCAGGAGCATTTGTTAGCCCGAAAGACATTACCAGGTATTCAAACAATACGTACCGCGTAGTAAACGCGGTCTTCGGTATATCCTCAGGCCGAATACGGATTTGGTGATAGCCCGACCTGAGATCGATTTTAGAAAATACCCTCGCCCTAGTCAGTTGATCAAATAAGATATCGATCCTTGGAAGAGGGTACTTATTCTTGATGGTGACCTCATTCAGGGGTCGATAATCCACGCACATTCGTAGGGTTTGATCCGTCTTCTTAACAAAAATGGTGGGGCAACCCCATGGAGACGAGCTTGGCCGGATGAATCCCTTGTTCAGTAGATCTTGTAATTGAATCTTCAATTCCGCCAACTCATTAGGGGGCATACGGTACGATCTTCGGGAGATGGGAGCCGTACCGGGCTTTAGCTCAATTACAACTTACTATTTCTACTTTTACAAGCTATACTACTATTCCTGCTTATTCTTGGTAGCTTCATTGTCAGGGGTGGGAGACCATACGTCGACCAGCCTCAAAGAAGGAGGGGGCCTAAAAAGGTCTAACTCTCCACCAAGCGCTTCGCCCGCAGTGTGCGAGGTTCCGGCTTCAGACCTAACGGGATCCGCAGGGACATTTGGGTGTATTTGCGAATACAGTACATGAACTTCTTCATGTAAAGTATTGCAATATACCTGCAAGTTGTCAATAGCAACGCTAAGTTCGTTGACTCGTGCTCGAGCCTTCGCTTCCTTAGCTAAAGCTACCGAACGAGACTGCACTGCCCAATCAAGTGCCAAATCTCGGTCAGCTAGTTGATCTTGCAGGGTGCGGATGTAACTTCTTAAATCATTTATTCGGTCACCGTCCGCAACCCATAGATTAGTCCTGCGTTGCAACTCCACTTGAAGTTGATTCACGCGAGCTTCGAGATCACCAATAGGATCGTTGCTCCCGCTACTGTTGTCTTGCTCTCGTGGGGCAAGTTGATGTCGGGGCACACCAATGGGTCAAGTATGCTTACGTGCCGTTTTCCTTGTACGTGGAGGCATTTGCTAAGGGGGAAAATTTATTAGTACAATTCTTAGCATGATGCATGAATAAGTACAGAATCAACCTTAGTCGATTCAACCTTCTATACATTGCACTCTTCCTATCTGGTCCTTGAAATAAACTCTTCAGAAATACTTAGGTAAGAAGAGAAGCAATTTTCTAGATAAGTCTTAGGAAATTCTTTTGAAGATGTCACAATAATATCTGTCAAGAAGGGCTACGCTCCGATACCAGCTGTGACGGAACCTCCCAAGTAATTAGGCCCACCTATAGTTGTCCTTGCCCATGGACCTCAGACAACCCTATAGGTGCCCCTGAACTACTTGACAAGCTCGGTATCTTTCCTCACCTTTCCAGGAACGTCTCACCCGTCATGCAGACATTACAGAACATCGGAGGTAAAGAAATACGGAAGCGATTACATAACTTACATTTATTAAAAGTAAGATCAGGTTGCTTATTACAGACCAGGAATATAAACGAGTGCAGAGTAATATTATTACACATACCAAGGGAGGTAAAAACTCCTCCCACAGTTATCACACAAAAGTCTTAATGGAGGATCCTTTCCTCCCGCACTTCACTCTTGCTTTACTTCATTAGGAACCACCTTGGTACAGAAGCAACAGAACTCTGCTGCTTCCTCACCTAAAAACAACAAGGGGATAAACCCTGAGTATGGAATTACTCAGCAAGTCTTACCCGACTAAGGAAAAGACTCTCAAGGGTATGCTGGATAAATGGGAATCAAGGAGAGGCTTTAGCAAGAATCAACTTAGATACTTTTGCAGAAATAGCTTACTAAGGTGAGTCCTTACTTTCAATCTTTTAATGCCATGTTAAGTATTAATAGACTCTATTTGCCTCTAGTCTAATTTCATCATTTCATCAGTACAACATCATTTTTATCCATACTGTTCACATCCTGACTCTAGGTTGCAGGGAAGTGACCAAGTCTTCATAACCGCGAAGGTACGACGATCCGAATCGATTATACTCAGCTGAGGATCTCCGATCACACGACATATGTAGCACTTAACCCTTGCATATGTCAACCCGCCACCGGGGTTCTTAAGACCAGATCAGGTTCACGCAAACCGAGAGCACAGATACACCACCGTCCAGCCTCTTGCCACGGTGGGTACACGCTACTCCCGCCACCGCTCCACGCCCATTTCGTGTTATCTTATTCTAGCCTTAGTCTGCCCGAGGCAAGGCTTACCCATGACGAGGCATGTGACCAGTTAAAGGGTCCTCGATCAGCACGCCTACATACACGTTCAATCCTTAATCAACCTGGGTAGAACATCACTTGTTCCTAACCCAAGTCTCGATTTAAGTACTTCCATCCTTAGGATTGTTTCTGTTCCTTAGGATGAAAAGAGCATCACAGGGAACTTTGCAGTAAGATCCCACCATTGCTCCAAAAGAAAATATTCTTGCAGGTAGAAGTCATCTTTCCTCAGGATAACCCCTGAGCTAGGCAGTACAGCAAAAGACAACCTCTATCCACAAGACCTAAGCAGGGCTAAGCATTTTTATAAAACAATTTTGATACTTCACCAGAAGTATCCATAAAGGTGTGGATATCAAAGAAAGCAATGCATCAAAGGGTTCCAAGCAATTCCTATGAACTTAATGCACATTTCACTTGACTTAAAGTGTGCGAAAAGTATTTAAAAACACAAGGAAAGGGGTTGCATGCACCGGGGCTTGCCTTCGTTAACAGGTGAGTCTGGCTCGGATCCGCAAATATCAAAGTAGAAGCAGTTGCCTGCTTGAGAATCCGAGGGTGGTGGTGTCCTTTCTTCGGTGACTTCCACTTCTTCATGTTCTAACCATAACCATACATATGTATAAGAATGGATGCCATGGGATGCTCATGAGGGTGCAAAGATAATATAAACTTATTATCTAAGTCTTGAATACAACTTCCTTCACGGTACTTCGAGAATTTAGGGTTTCCGGAGTCAGTAAAGGAGTTCATAGGGCAGGGGGTGTTTTTGGGGTTTGGTGATCAAACAAGGTCCAAATCAACCCAAACTCTACCCAAGGCTTCTAAATAATATGAGGAGCTCATATAAAAATTTTGAACATTTTTGGGATTACAATCTATCTTTTAAAAATCCAAAACCACTACTTTTAACTACTTTAAATGCCTTAAAATTCCTTATTTAACCTAAAAATCACAAAACTATTTTTATTAAATTCTAGGGAAAATAAGAAACCTAGGAAAATTGGTTTCACAATTTTAGGATTTTTCTACATTTTATAACAAATTTCCCAAGTTCTTCTGAAAAAGAAAAAGACTCAACAGTGTTGGGCCCAAACTGGCCTAAGCGGCCCAAGTCCACGCAGAAGCGTGCGCGCGCCCGCGCCCGCGCTGGCGGTTTTGCAGAACGGCCCTTGCGTTTTCGTCTAACAGCGAACGAGTTCTTTCACTGTTTCTATGTATCACTGACAGTTTGCAGATAAGCCCTTAAGTTTCTATTCCTTCGCAGACCGAGGTCCACGACGGCGCTCCGCACGGCAGAGCTCCGGCGAGAATCTGCACTGGCCGATTAAGGCGACGACCGGCGCTCCCGAGCGGCGGACATCACATCGGACCTACCCCAAGTGTTTCCCCTAACCTAATTGCACAAATGGTGAGCTATCAAGCTCTGTCCGCGTGAACCGAATGGGTGGCGGACAGTTGAGTGCGTTCTCGGTGATTGGTGAGCCCGCAGTCCAAATTGGTGGTTCGGCAAGCATCGTAGACATGTGAGAAAGCTTAAACGAGGGAGAGGGAGGGTTGGACTGACCGGGAAGGGAGCTGGCCGCGTTGAGGTCGGTTTCGGGTGGCGGAAACTCGAATTGGGGGAAATGAGCGATTCTCCGGCTATGGGGGCTAATTGGAAGCGGGAGTGGTGGCTGTGGCTTCGGTATGACCTAGCGCAGCTGGCCGGGGGCTCAATTTATAGGCAGAGAAAGCGGTGGCCGCGAATTTTGGACGAGACACACGGCGGTCGGCAGTGTGGAAGAACGGTGGTGCAGTGAACACGTGTTCACCGTCGTGGCAGTAACTCCGGTGGTCGACGGGGAGTTTAGAGGGGGTCACGGCGATGCGATGGCGCGGTTAGGACACGCGATGGCCAACGGCGATGGCACGACGACGGTGAGCACTTTACCCGCGGGCAGTGAGCCAGGGGAGATGAACTACGGCTAGCCGGAGTGGCTCCCAGGTCACTGGCGGCGATGATCTTTTGACCCCGCGACGTTATCAACTTACCCCGAGCGTGAATCATGACGCCGACGACGCGAATCACGGCGGAGGGGTCACCGGCGTCGAGCTGTCTGCGCTGGCGTCCTAATCTGTGCACTGTACCATGGGGAACACCCCATCAGAGCACCTGACAGCCAGAGTTGAGGGTCGATTTTCTCCAAAATTCCTATGGTAACACAAGTTAATCTTTGCAGCAAACTTGTAGAGCATTATACCAACTACAAACTTGCTATGGCAACCATAGGTAGATTTCCACTGGATCATGCTCAGAATTTAGCTTGAAGTCGATGCTAGTCCACTGCTAGTCTGAAAATTCAGACCATAACAGCCTGACAGTCCAACTTTAGGCTCATTTATCTTAGAATTCTTCATAACAACTATGCTCACTCTCTTAAGCAAAGTTGTTCTCCTTTAATTGCTCTACAAATTTGGTGTGGTGACCTAGGGCAAAGATCCTAGAATTTGAAAGATACAAGACTCCAAAGTTGGGCCAATATCACTGAAATCAGACTTAGGCATTTGAGAAAGAGTGTGGCTCTTTTGCACATAAGTCCAAATCTCAGGGTTTAACTTGCAAACTCACATATTTGTGACCCAAATTACTTAAGATACCTATTTAACTTGGTTTTTGCACTTTAGTCCAAAAGTGGACTAATTTTGCACATAGGCCCCTGGGTTTTAGTTTTAGGGTTTTCCAGGGTTCCAATTAGGGTTTCTGGGATTCCAGGAGTTTAAATGTGATTCAACTTTGTGTTTGGGGATATTTTATGACTCTTTCCCTAAAGTCTTTAGGTTTTCTCATCTTGGGTTAGGTTTTACCCCTTTAATCTCTATTTAGGGTCAAGTCCCTTAACCAGGGTTCTATTTGCAAAAACACTTAAACAATACAACTTGTTTGAAAATTTTACCTAGTGAATGCACTCTAGGTGTATCAAACATATGCAATGTCAATGCTTATGATGCCATGCTCAAGTTTTAGTTACAGTAACACCAGGGGTGTTACAGGGGGCCGGCCCGTGGGCGGCGCCGACGGCCTCAAATGGGGGGGGGAGCTTCCTCCGGCTGCCACCACGGCAGCACGGACGGCGGCGTCCGCCTCTCCACCAACGCCAACGGTCTGCAAGGCGCACCGGCAGGTCCTCACTCCAGTCCTCGCCGCGAAAGTGAGGAGAAGGACGGAATGTTGCATCCTAGCTGGACAGCAACAGTTCGCCTTCCCCGGCATGGCTGGAGGACGCCTCCTCCGCAAGGGTGGAGGATGGTTGCCACCACCAGAAGCTGGAAGAAGAGGTGGCCAGCCGGCCCGCGCAGGAGGTAGAGCCCCGGCTTGCCTCGCTCCCCGCCCCAGCGAGGATGATGAACATCCTTGAAGCTGGGGGTGGGACCAAGATTGCAGCCCGGCCTGCCTCTCCCCATCCAGGGGCTAGAGGTCACCGTCTTGGGTGGCCGCCGGCGGAGGGGTGCGACCGGGCTGCATGATGAAAATCCTTGAAGCCGAACGACGACTGAAAGGTACCAACTCCCGCTGAGTTGCGTTCCTCCAACGACGAAGCGGAAAGACGGTGGATATCCCCCATCCGGGGGCTTGGAAGATGAAAAGACACGATGCATAAGGGAGCGCGAAGACACGGTCACCTTCCAAGAGGGTCACCCTCCTTTTAAAGGCGACTCTCCCTACTTGCGTCCCCAGCTGTCGTGGGCTGAATCTTCTCCAACACGCTCCAAGGTCCTCCCCCTACGGCGCGGGGGCTGGGTCCCACACATCATGCAAGCCGGCCCAGAGCAGAAGAAGCCAAACCGCCACGCGTGGTGCATGCAACCGCCCAGCGGTTACAAGCGGCTCTCCACTTTTGCCCAGACCAGCGGGCGAAAGGGCGGGCAGCCATGCAGGCGGCATGCAACCGCGCCAAGTGGGCGCGCTTCTCCGACTCCCAACACGCCCAGCATGGAGGCTCAAACCCACGCGTCATGCAACCGGCGCACTGAATGCTTCGTGACTGCAACTGCACCGCCACCTATGCCACCACCGCGCCTCCTCGACTGCGGAACCAATACCGCGACTCGAGGCGACCCAGCGCACGACCCAGCGACTCCAGCCTGGCGCGATGGTCAATGCGGCTGAAGACAGACCGCAGTAATGGCGGTGGCAGGCGGGCAGGAGCAGCGGTCACATCGTCAGCCAAGCTTACGTCCCATCCGGGGGCAGCGAGAGAACCCTCTCTCACAGCGTGAAGACAACGCGCCCGTGATCCGTTCCTCGAACGGCTCGCGCACGCGCAACGGCTGCCCTGCGAACCACTCGCCCCGTCGCATTAACTCCACGGTGGGACAAGCGGCGCCTCTGGCAGGAGAAGCGAGCGACGCTTCGCCTTCGCCATAATGACCGCGTCAAAAAAGGTACGCCGCGTCGTTCAATTTCGTATCCCTTTTCTTTTTTCCTCTTTCTCTCTCTTGCAACAGGGACCGGGAAAGGGGGATACCCCGAAAAGGATCCTTCCCCGTGAAGGAACCAGGCTCCGAGCCTCCCTACTGATCAGAGGTTCGAAGGCTGGCCCCTCGGAAGGGTTCAACATCTGCCTCAGAGCACGTGGGCTCCACACCCACTACTGGTCAGAGGTTCAAAGGCTGGCCCCTCGGAAGGGTTCAACGGCCGCCTCAGGCTACTCGGGCTCCGCGCCCACTACTGATCAGGGGTTCGAAGGCTGGCCCCCGAAGGGTTCACAGCCGCCTCAGACACAGAGCGAGGGATGACTATGGGTACATTCGATACATAACCAAGGCTCGGGCTGCGCTCCCGAGGTACCCTAGGACATTTCCGAGACCAGCGGGAACGATCTTGTAATAGAATCCCATCAGAGGGAGGCATCGAGCCCTCCGACCCCATCACCAGGGGACCGGGTCTGGCAGATCACCCGTAGGTACTTTTGGGCGTGCCTCTGGGCCCCTAGCCGACCCCTAACGAGTGGGGCACGGACGTCCACTCGGATCACCCGCCTGCAGCTCACCGGAGACACCATGTTCGGCGCCCATCGAGGGCAACATGGAGCTCTCCCCCCTCCTCCTTGCGGAAAGGCGACGCAGGGGCGTATGTAAAAAAGTCGAGTCTGTCCCTGATCGCCCTCTCGCCGTGTGCAGAGGCTCGGGGGCTGCTCTCGCAAACCCGGCTCCGGACAAACCGTTGACAGCGTCAACATACCAGCCTGAGAACTTGGGACCCGACCATACACCCGGGCTACGGCCAGCTCGCATGAGGGAACGACCAGACCAGCCGAAGCATTGCGCGAGGCGTTAAGACCTCGGAGGAGTCAAACCACTCCTCCGAGGTCTCGGGGGCTACACCCGGCGGGTGCGCTCGCGCGCACCCACCGGAACAAAATACAACCGAGAAAGGCTGGTCCCCTTGCAAAAAAGTGCGACGAAAGCCTCCAAGCGAGTGCTAACACTCCCTTCAAGGCTCAGGGGCTACTGTCGGGGACCATAATTAGGGGTACCCTCAAGGCTCCTAATTCTCAGCTGGTAACCCCCATCAGCACAAAGCTGCAAAGGCCTAATGGGTGCGATCAAGTCAGGGATCAGTCCATTCGAGGGACTCGATCACGCCTCGCCCGAGCCCAGCCTCGGACAAGGGCAGCCGACCCCGGAAGATCTCCGCCTCGCCCGAGGCCCCCCTCCAGCGGCGAACACGTTCCCGGCTCGCCCGAGGCCCTGTCTTCGCCAAGAAGCAACCCCGACCAAATCGCAGGAGCATTTAATGCAAAGGCGGCCTGACACCTTTATCCTGACGCGCGCCCCTCAGCTGACAGAGCCGAAGTGACCGCCGTCACTTCGCCGCTCCACTGACCGGACTGACAGAAAGACAGCGCCGCCTGCGCCGCTCCGACTGCGGTGCCACTTGACAGAGTGAGGCTGACAGGCAGTTAGGCCCGGCCGCACACCATAGGAAACTCCGCTCCACCCGACCCAGGGCTCGAACTCGGGCAAAGCCCCGGAAGACGGCGAACTCCGCTCCGCCCGACCCAGGGCTCGGACTCGGGCAAAGCCCCGGAAGACGGCGAACTCCGCTCCGCCCGACCCAAGGCTCGGACTCGGGCAAAGCCCTGGAAGACGGCGAACTCCGCTCCGCCCGACCCAGGGCTCGGACTCGGGCAAAGCCCCGGAAGACGGCGAACTCCACTCCGCCCGACCTAGGGCTCGGACTTGGGCTCAGCCCCAGAAAACGACGAACTCCGCTTCGCCCGACCCCGGGACTCAAATTCCGCCCTGGCCTCAGCCAACGGCCTCCGCCTCGCCCAACCCAGAGGCTCGGACTCGGTCTTGGCCACGGAAGACGGACTCGACCTCGACCTCGGAGAAGCCTCCACATCGCCCAACCTAGGGCGCGGATCGGCCACGTCAACAGGAGACGCCATCATTACCCTACTCCAAGCTGACTCAGGCTACGGGGAACAAGACCGGCGTCCCATCTGGCTCGCTCCGCTAGATGGGCGATGATGGCGCCCCGCACGTTCCCTGACGATGGTGGCTCTTGGCCCCCTTACGAAAGCAAGAGGACGTCAGCAAGGACTCGACGGCCCCGACAGCTGTCTCTCCGCCAGGCTCCAGCACTCCTCCGACGGCCACGACATCACACAAACCGGGTGCCAAGATCTCTCCGGCCGCCACGATGGCGTGTACTTAGGGCGCTAGCTCTCCTCCGCTAGACACGTAGCACTCTGCTACACCCCCCATTGTACACCTGGACCCTCTCCTTACGCCTATAAAAGGAAGGGCCAGGGCCCTCTTAGAGAGGGTTGGCCGCTCGGGGACGAGGACGAGACGGGCGCTCGCATAAGGCCACTCGCTCCTTCCTCCGTGTGGACGCTTGTAACCCCCTACTGCAAGCGCACCCGACCTGGGCGCGGGACGAACACGAAGGCCGCGGGATTTCCACCTCTCTCTCTCTCTCCCATCACCGGCCTCCTCGCTTTCCCCCCTTCGCGCTCGGCCTCGCGTCGACCCATCTGGGCTGGGGCACGCGGCGACACTTCACTCGTCGGCTCAGGGACCCCCCGGTCTCGAAACGCCGACACTTCCCTATTAAGATTGCAAGTTTTTCGGGTAAGTATTTGGGTCTGCCTCTGCACATTAGCAATCTAAGGAGGATTGGCGTTCAACCTTTAACTGACAAAATTGGATGTTGCCTGTAAAGTAGGAAAGGGAAGTTCCTATCCTCGGCAGGTTTCGATATTTTGGTTAAAATTGTTCTTTCGTCACAACCAATCTACCATCTCACTATTTTCCCAGCTCAGAAATGGCTAATCAAGAAAATTGACCGATGTATGAGAGGTTTCCTATGGAAAGGCGAAGAACCAGAAAAGGTTAATGGTGGCCACTGCTTGGTAAATTAGTCAATGGTGTGCACACCAAAAGCCTTGAGAGGATTGGATATCCTAGACCTCGAACGTTTCACTAGGGAACTGAGGCTAATATGATGTTGGTTTAAATGGAAGAGCAACAATAGGCCCTAGGTAAACATGCAGATCCCTTGCGACAAAATAGACAAAGAACTTTTTCGTGTGTCCATGACTTTTATAGCAGGCATGGGTAACAAAGCTCTTTTCTGGCACTCAATTTGGTTAAATGGCCAAGCTCCAAAAAATCTAACACCCAATATTTTCAGCAAATCCATGCTGAAGAACATCATTGTTCAGAAGGCCCTCAGGAATAATGTCTAGGTGTCTCATTTGCAGGGGTGGTTTCACGGCAGGACATAAGGGAGTATGTTTCCTTGTGGGAGGCGATCCAAGAAACAAACAGAGAGGATTCGGTCGAGGATGAGATAAGATGGAAATGGCTAGCCAATGGTGAATATTCCACTTCTAGTGCTTATTGCATTCAATTTGTTGGAAGATCTCAACGGTCAAAACTTGCACCAATCTAGTAACATAAAACAAAGCCAAAGTTTAAGCTATTTGCTTGGATTCTTCTGTAGAAGAAAATCTTAACTGCCAGCAATTAGGTAGGGGTGGGCACATTTTTACCATAAACCGAAAACCAAACCGAATCGTACCGAACCGGACCGAAATTTCGGCTTTTTCGGTAGTTCAGTTCGGTTTTTGTATCTCAGAAGTTTGGTTTTCGGTATCGTAATCGGTTTTCACCGTATACCGAACCGAAATACCAAAAACTGAATACCAAACTTTATCAATTCTAAAATTTGACTATTTGATTATGTGAACTAAATGTGTGAAGCAATTAAATTATTATTCACTTATTTATATGTGATGTATGATGTATCTTTAAATATTTGTACCTATATAATTTTTACTTTTTTAAAATTATGTGTAATCTATCGTGTAAACTTGTTGCATGTGTTGTCTTGAGTATAAGTTTGGTATTCGGTTTTTTACCGAAAAACCGAGTAAAAAACCGAAACCAAACTTCTCGGTTTTTCATTTTTTAGAAAACCGATTGGTTTCTAACGTCTAGAAAACCGAAGTTTTTTAAAACCGAAAAACCGAACCGAAATTTCAAAAAAAAAACCGAATGCCCAGCCCTACAATTAGACCAAAAGAATGGCCGCATGACCCGATCTAAAAGCTCTGTAATATTGAACCAGAATTGCCTACTCATCTCTGCAAGGATTGTTTTTTTTCTTAAGGCAAGTTTGGAACATGTTAGCAAGTTAGTTAGGCCTTAATCATTTGCGTAATGTTCGTCGGGAGATTCCCTTATCAGCTACTGGTGGAAATGCAGGCGAAGAATCCATAGGATCGATAGAAGGGACTTTGACGGTCTAATATGTTATTTTTTGTGTAATATTTGGAAGGAAAGAAATAGAAGAATTTTTCAACATACAAGATGTCACCCTTTCAATATTGTGTTCCTAGTCAAAGAGGATGTTGATCACTGTTGGCTTCGGGCCCCTAGGTTGTTAGTGGGTGCTTTTAGTGGCTTTTTATGTTTGTCTCTTTTTTTTTGTTTTGTAAGAGTTTTTCTCTCTGTTGGAGTGGTCAAGTGTCTCGAGCAGAGCGGTGGTCTCTGCTAACTGTATGTTTGGTACTGTTTTTCTTTTCCCTTCTAGTATTAATTTCGGCAGCTCTCTTTCAATAAAAACAGTAGATTACTTCTGAAATGTACAGACATGTTTTTTATAGTTTTTTTTTCTAAAGTCGCTGTACGGGTGGAACACAACTTGGAAGCTTTCGTATAGTTTTTTATTATTATATTTCGTACAAAAGTGACATCAGGGTCAGGGAAAAGGATGTGTGTGTTTTGCTCTGACGAGATAGGTACTCCACAACGTTAGATGTGTAGCCTTGTAGGCAACTTCTTTTACACGACAACGTCCAATAATCAAATAGTTGGAGTTCAATAAGAAATCAATAATCGATAACCACATCCAGTAACCACACATTTCTATGGAAAACACTGCAGTTACCTCTCTTTCTCAAGTCGACACAGACAAAGACGGTCTTGACATCGAACAAACTCTGTCTTTGACAGTTTGACTAGAACGGCTACATGGTCGTCGTCGTTGGCCAAATGCGTCGACTAGCTTCGAACGACAACGCCTGTCAGATCGGCGTCGATGGGTCGGTCACTAGTACACGAAAAACTCTATAATACCGAACGTAAACCTATTTGTACTGTCGTCTTTCAGCGCGATATTAATAGAAACCATCATTTTTGCATGCGAATAACTGAGGACCATCTAAAAAATATTTCTGGAAAACGTAAAACAGGTTTTAAAAAACAACAAACCGTCTGTCTCTATTAAAGTCGCAAGTCATTTTTTCCGCAAAATTCACACGCTATGTGGTTCCTAGGAATCGAATCGAGTAGAAATCATCATTTTTACATGTACTTAACTGAGGACTGTTTGAAAATTATTCTTGGGAAAAATAAAACGGGTACCTATGATATCTTTTATATCTAGACTATAGTTTTGTTGCTCACATAATATAACCAATTGAGTGTAAATTATTTGTTTGAGACCGTAAACAAATTTAAATAAAAAAAAGTTGTCAAGTATAAAGTTAATTAACTTTTTGAAATTGTATAACTTTTATTTTGACACTTTTTTCATCCGAGGTCATTTGCAAAAATTGAATTTTAAATCTTACAAATTTAGATATAATTTTTGAGAGCCGAAATGATTTTTAAAAAGTTATCAAGTACAAAGTTTCATGCTTTTAGAGATCTATAACTTTTATATTAGTGATTTTTTCATATGAAGTCATTTGAAAAATTTTAAAAAATAAGAGTAAAAATGGTTTCTACATACGGTTTGTTAAGAAAATCGTATGTAGAAATCACGGTTTTTTAAGGAACCGGCAGTAAAAATAACACATACGCATGATAACTGAATTGGTCTCTAAAAATTAGATGACACGTAGACTTTTAGCTTTTTTTTCTACCAGTGGGTGTACATGTGAGTGACCGGAGACCGGCCGGCTGCCCTCTGCAGTCGATCGAGCTCCAGCACTGTGCATCGCGTGACCGACCGGCGGTCGGGCTGGGCCCCGACGGTGGTGTATTGTTGCCTCAAGTGCAATGTTTGTGCATTCATCCGCTGTCCATCGCGCGTGTGAATTGAGTATATGCCCATTGCGCAGGCGCGCCTGGTTTGACGTGAGGTGAGGTGAAAGATGCAATTAATCGGGATCATGCGAACATGTGAGAGATCTGTCGCGCGTCGGTACCGACCGATCTAATACGACGCAACATGAAGAATTGAAGAGGATAGGTCTACCAACTCATGTCTCATAAGACGTGTATTAATTAAGATCAATCTTTATTTTGTCTCGAGCAAATCGTGTATATGGTCGTGTAAAATATTGTTTTATACTTTAGGCTGTATTGTTTAGATAGTAAAGTTTGAAATAAAAGATACGATGAGAGATGAGATGGATAAACTATTGTAGACAACCCTAGAGTTGAGTTTCCGTGTGGAGTTATTAGCATAGATGTTACGTGATAACACTCTCAATGAGATATGTTTAGAAGGACAATGTCTTTCATATAACAGATCTGATACGTTGATGGGTTAAACACGATGAAACTACACGGTACAGTTATTAACACAAAAGCTAATATGACAGTCTTGTTAACCCACTGAAACTAGTCAAATAATACACAAATAAGAGGGATATCAAGTCATCAGTCTCCATGTTGTGGCAGGTAGTGATGCTAGGCAAGTTCAAATACCCATACTTAGAACATTAAAAAGAGTGAAATACACGAGAGGTCTACTAATTTTAACGGGTGTCATTCAGGTCCATTAAATTAGGAACTGTATTTTGGGGCTACTATGCCTTTTAAGTAGTTTACGGATATCCATGCCCTTTGTTTGACATTTAGATCCAACATGGTAGGTCCATTTACAAGCCAACGTGGTAGATATATGAAATTAACCTCCTTCCTTCTCTTTTTCTATTAACTGTGTGATCAATGGCATAACAACTACTCGGTGTGATCAGCTCGAGAATGGTTTCCATCTGATAACTTCACGATATATAGAAACCTAGGGCTCGAAGACTAGATGAGATCTATAGAGTTGAACTTCAAGGATAAATTTCATGGATGGGTTGGATTTAGTGTTTGAGTTTTCCACCGCTATCGGTTATGCAAACAACTAGTTGTTAAGAACTTATTTGGCATCTTATAAGTACATTTTATACTTGGAATATTGATGTCTCCTTTTATGTGCAACTGTGATATAATGTTAGTGCCATCCAGATTTAAACCTGAAAGAGAAATGGGTCTTAAAACCATTTCTACACCTGTTTTGGTGATTGAAGACCATCACAATCATTTGAGCTAACTAGTTTGCGAAGTTATGAAATAAGGCACTCGAGAAATAATTCAAGAAAGATCAACTCTCAACTCGGGATGTCGCAGACCGTTTGGATCCCAAGCTCGGACCATCCGCGATACCATGGATCATCTCAGTTAGGAACAATGTCAAAGTGTCATATGAACTATGGATTGTTTGATGAGAAAAGGAGTACCATCCGACAAAATTTGTGTGGACCATTTGGCCCCATGCACGGACTATCCGCACGTTGAAAAACAGACAAACACGAATGTGCCAGATTCAGTAAAATGAATTTTAAAGTCCATGTGAACCGTCCGGAGGCACGACTTGACCATCCATGTCAAACTTTATCTGACATTTGATGACGCATTTAATGCGATTATAACTGTTGATATAGCCGTTATAACTGGTCCTTGTGATCCAGCCACTGATCTTGCAAGGGAGGACCGTCCGGACCACGCATGCAGACTGTCCGTGTGTGACATAAAGGTGGCAACGACTAGGAGGTGGTTGGTGGCCATAAATACTCCCCAACCACCACCTTTATTGATATCCAAGCTTCTGACTCTCTCATTCATTGCAAAGAGCAAAGATTTCACTTCAACCACACTTAGAGCATCAAAGATCTCTCCAAGTGCCATAATTTTGTTTGAGGATCATTAGTGATTAGTACTTTGAAGAGACTCAAGGGAGTGTGACTTTGTGGTTTTCTTGTTGCTCTTTTAGCTTGGTGTTTTGATCGTGCTCTTTCTTCTTCTAATCTCATTATTAAGTTGTAACGATCTAGCAAGAGACTCTGATTCTTTGTGTGGAGGTCCTTGCAGGACTAAGTGTCCCTCGAAAAGGGAAGAGCACTCATTCGGTCTACATGACTGTTTGAGAGAGGGAAAGGGTTAAAAGAGACTCGTCCTTAGTAGACTGCTCAACGGGGAGTAGGTTCTTTAGAACCGAACCTCGGGAAACAAATCGTCATGTTCTTTGTGCTTAATCTTTACTTGCGATTTGATTCTACCTCTAATCCCTCTCTTGTTCTCTTGGTTGCGATTGATTTCACATCAATTTAAGTTGGCTCCCAAAATAATTCCGCAACCATTTGAGCAACTCTTACAAGAAGAACACCTCTCTCTCACCCCGATTAACTATATTCTCGTTCTAACACTAACACGAAGTTGAAGTTTGTGTTTAAGTTTATAAATTTTAGGTTTCATCTATTCATCCCTCTCTAGGTGACTTTCAGAACCTTGTGGTCTCAATCAGTTATATGCTATGCAATATGGCATAGTTCCTATTGTACATGCAACTAGGGGCCTTAGAGTAAGGCATCCATCCTATATTATGCCTTTTTATACCATATAAGAAACATGCAACCAAATTTGAGTCAAGGACTCAAAACTTGAGTGATGGGTGTATGTGTACCTGGCTTAAAGTTGAGTAGTAGAGAAATTGTCAGGTTTGCAGTGTGTGTACATGTTTAGTAATGAAAATTTGCTCAACTTGGTATGATATGCCTCGACATTCTTAAGGACAAATGGAGTCCCACACTTCATATATACGAACAGTTCTGCTCTGGTAACTGCTTATTTTACCAAGATGGTATATGGATATATAATCACTTACAACAAATGAAGTGCTCAATCAGCATATTATATTATCTTAATTTGATAAAATTCCAATTTTCTCGTTGTAATATTGACTCACTTGCCCTGGTTTAGCATGTGTTTTTTAGGAAAGTTGTATGTTTTTCGTTATGTGAAACGCTTGGTTTCTTTTCTATGAATACTTTCGCCTTTAGTTGTGAATTGTGTATTCTATCTGTCAAATTAAGTTGTTCCCTTGTCACCATGAAAACCATGAAAGTTTACTCTAAATGTTCATTTTATTACTCTCAATAGAGAGAGCTAAAGACCCTGGAGCATGTAGAGAAAACAAAAAAGAAATAGATGAAGGAACCTTTTCGAGAGCAGTTTACGTGATTCAGTTGGAGTCAGTTTTTTTTTTAAAAGACAGATTTGTGAAAACTGCGTACTCCTATAATGACTACAGTCTACAGTGCGCGCTAAACAACTGGCCGGTGCGCGGTCTCGTACGGTGTCCGTCATTCTATTTGATCTAGTTGTGCTCAGCAAGGACGTCAGATTTTAAAATTCCGTACGGTGGCCGGTGCGCGGTCTCGTACAAAGTTAAGAAATAAGATGAAAGATAGTTTTATATGATTAGTTCGTCATTTTATTGAACGGGGTATTTTTTAAAAGTCGAAGAAGATAATATAATTAAGATATTTACGTCCCTCGAAAGCATTGAATAAAATAGCCAGGAAAAATAGTTTTGTAAATTTGTAGTACTCTTTTATGCCTATATTTCTATTATTGATATGTCTTTTGAACTATTTATATTATACCTAGCGGATGATTTTCAACTTAATCTATAAATTTAAACCTTAATGTGTTACTTGGTACGTGTGTGTCTATATATATATACTAGCTCAGTGCCCGTGCGTTGCAACGGGATCATATAATAGCTCGATAACTTATATATACAAATGTGTGTTATATTGTTATGAGATGGAGGACGACATCCATGAGCCGTCCGGATGACGTTGAAGAGAAACTCGGGCCTGTGACGCACGAGCACTCACCTAGTAGTGTATTATATAAGATTTAACAAGACAATTTAAAGGCAAAAATTCAAGAATGATCTTTCATAGACTACTATAAATTCATGACTAAAAGCTCACTGTAATTGACTTGCTTGAAGAACACAATAATACTACTGTGAATATGTGATACAACTTAATCACAGTAGTAAAATTACATCTGATGTTGTATTTGGTAAAAAAATATTTTTCAGAGTT
Organism: Zea luxurians; assembly: GCA_029449295.1. Taxonomy (NCBI): domain Eukaryota; kingdom Viridiplantae; phylum Streptophyta; class Magnoliopsida; order Poales; family Poaceae; genus Zea; species Zea luxurians. The sequence goes on along the minus strand of JAOPSE010000009.1, from coordinate 39,578,711 downwards.
CAGAGCCAACAACTAAACTCAGGTGTTACAAGGTACAACGAACCTTACTATTCAGATTATTAATATAAAAACTCAAGACAGGTGTAATCCTCAAACAATTATAAGCAATGTGTATAGGAATTTTAGACATAATAGTGCCTACCACATGCTTTAGTATTCAGATTATTAACACAAACTCATGACATAATGACCAAAAAATATTAACATACAAACATGTACATAATGTTGTTTAGGAATTTCAGACATATATAGAGGTCAAATAGAGGAATTTTAGACAATGAACAATTATCATCATCAATAGGCTGGAGTTCAAATTCTTAATATATGAACTTGACATATAATAGTGCCTCTAGCAGTGTCGCCTTAGTTTAAAAGCAGTAATATGGCATAGAGAGGAGAGGAGAGGAAAGAAAAGAAGAGAGGAAATAAACAATATCTATTGCTTTCCATATAAACTCATAAAGTTATATATATTCCAATCCCATGGAGAGATGAGGGGAGGAGAGCTACAAAAACCAATCCTGTTCTGTTTCTCCTTTCAGGCCTAACCCTATGCAGCAGCATATTCATCCAAGAAACCAACAACCTGTAACATATCCCTTATTATCCTACCCATTACAAACTTGTCATTAAAATTAAATTCAGTACTGACTAATATTATCTCGATCAATCTTCAAGGACATCAAGCTCGATTTTGCTATGCTACAGAGAATGGTGCATGTGAACCCTTCTTCCTTATATACATCAGGTGGTCTAAAGTTGGCTTTAACCTTTAGCCCACCTTACATTAGAGATTTGGACATCAAAAGAAAGCTAAAACATTCTAAAGCTTTTAGATCTCTAAGTTTAGAAGAGGGAGGCAAACATGCCCTAGAATATTGGAGATCGCAGCTGCTGCTATCACCAAGTAACACACTAAGATATCAAAGACCACAACTGCTGCTATCACCGTTTAAAGTACAGGATTCAGTGGTGGTGCTTTTGCTTCTACCTTAACAACTAAGATCTCAATCCATCCTAATTTGTCCAACCGAACTCTGAATGAAAAAAAGGAATCGCATTTCAGGAATGATTGACGAGTTAGCACAATGCAGGTTCAGAACCTTTGGTTATTTCCAAAATAAAGACTCGCATGTATGGCTATAACAATTTATACTTTTAAAAATGGATACTTATTGAGACCTGATAACCACATTTAGCTAGCTTAGCAGGAGGGAGCATGCTAACTCATAATGCCTTGTAATTACTAAATACTGATAAACCAGCGGAGCCATACCTCATTGACATCCTCAAGTAGCTCTAACAAACAAATTAGGGGACATGACAAATAAATTAGGGGACACTACCTCTGCTTATCTGCACAAGCAGGGCCCAAGAGAGGTGGGGCCCGGCCATAGGAACGGAGCTCTCAGCTCCCACACCGTGCACCAGTAAATGCGAGCAGCTGGTCTGGCCTTCCAGTAATCCGATTTGTATGCAGTGTGATCCAGGATTCACATGGATAAGGATGAAATCAAGAGAGCGCTAGCTAGGATCACACGCCAATAGCACAAGGAAGGAAGGAATGAGCGAGCGAACCTTGAGGAAAACATCGCCGACGGGCTTCTTTGTGTGGCTCTCCGTCGTTGGTCGCAACCCCGCCACAGCCCTCACTCGTCGCACATCGCGTTGTGGTCACGGTCGGGGCTGCCCTTCCGTCCGGTCGACTGGTCGAGCATGGGGCGATCAAGCAGGACTCGAGGAGGAGGTAGCGGATTTATGGCGACGGATCGGGGTAGCGGGGCCGAGTGTGGGTTGTTGGCTTGTTGCGCCCATGGGCGTGGTAGGCGGGGGGTGGGGGCGGGCGGAGGGATCATGAGCTAGAGGGGGAGATCGTGGAGGGAGTGGGCAGTTTGGAGGGAGATCGTGGGGGATTCCTTTGCGCGGGCGTCTGGGAGTGAGCGGGTGCTCCTGAGATGGCTGAGATCGACGATGAACAGGAGAGCACGGGACGGAGACGGCGCTAGCAGGAAGAGCTAGAGGGCGAGGGCTTGCTGGGCAGAGAAAACAAGGGAGACTGACCCTAAAGCCAAGCTGGGTTAGGGTAAGAAGCGTGCGGCCTCTTGGCAGCTACTTGGGCCGCACCAAAGAAACACAGCCCACGCGACCTATGTCGTCATCACGGCTTGCACATTTTTATGACCATACCGGCCAGCCAACATAGCTTCTACCGGCTTATAAGCCTTCCTTCTTTAGAGAAAGCAATCATGGTCAAATGCTCCTACTAGTGTCAAATTGAGGCAACTTTTTGCGCGAGCAGACGTGGGTCCGGTGTGTGCAAAACTAATGGTGGCTGTCACGTGGGCGTCTGTAGTCTGCAATGTGGGCCCAATGTCCGGAGTGTGTGATGGCTTGCACGATAGGAATGGCTGAATGGGAATGGGGGATTTTGTCATATGGGACCGGAGTGCCCCAAGTCAGGAGTTGCTCGACGTCCCGCGTCACAGAATGTGATGGTTTGCCAGACAACAGCGGTGGAGGAGCCATTATGGCTTAGTGTGGCATCAGCCATACCTTACTTTTAATAACTCTCATATCTTCTACTATAACATCAAAATAAGATATGGTGTGGTGGATATGATGTCTCTAATAGATGTTTTCTTAACATATAGTTGATGGAGATACAATTCATTCATCAAATGAATATATATATATAGCTGAATGCCCGTGCGTTGCAACGGGAATATATAATACCACTATACTACGATAACTTATATACAAAATATGTGTTATACCGTTATGAGAAAATGTTTCATAATCAATTTGTGATTCTGGCCATACATAAATTTTGTTATTTATAATCTATCTGTTTCACCACTACATTGCAACTATCAGTATCATGCAGACTTCGATATATGTCACGATTTGCATGGTCTCATTATTGGAGAGCACGTTTCACACATACCGGAAGAAATTCGCTCGTACAGCGTTAGTCATCGGACACGTACCACCATACGCTTTTGCTTTAACAAAAAGGTAAGTGTGTGTGTTTGCAAGACTAATGGTTAAACACCGTATAACCATAAAGTTAGAATACTATATTAATATATTAAATAAATTAATCCAATAGACATAGATTAACCCAATTAACATAGGATAAATAAATATATAATTATAAAAGTATGAAACATGGTATAATCAATGTTGTTACTGCGTAGTAAATATTCATACGAGACTAACACAACTGGAACGGTTCAATTTAGAATTAAAATGGGGAAGTTACGAAATTCCAAAGTTTCTATGTATTTGATATAGGATTAATTAGGAAATCAATTTTATTGTTGTTTTTATGACAAAACAGAGGTATTATGTGATATAAAATAATATTATAGAATTATAGAAATTGGAATAAACTCATTTGGATTTAATATGAAATTTCCATGAATTAAATGGGTTTCTGCAATTATTTTTAAACTAAAAATCAATTTCTAAACTCCTTTTCTCTATTTTCTTTATTTCCTGGACTGCGTCCCAAATTCCAGAAAGATCAGGGGCCAAGCTATAAATGTTTTTCTAGACTCAGTGAGCATACAGAGTGGACGGCGGGTTAAACACAAATAAAGTCTTAGTTGAAGTTATACACAATTCAACATGAGTCACGTTGGCTAGAGGGTGGAAGTCTAGGCATTCTACTAATAGATCTAAGGTTCGATCCTTGAGCAGCATGGTTTGATTTTTTTTTCTGCGCGCGGAACGGGGGAGGGCAGAACGACAGACTACTCTTACCTTCTTAATAAGTAGTATATATATATATATATATATATAGTTATAGTATTAGAAGCCCTGGTCTTCCATAAATGCAAGGAGCCCCGGTCAGGCTAGGTGTGTGGGTCGACGTGGCAGGTGGTGGTAGTACCGCGCGCATGCACCGAGTCAAGGTGGGGTCGTACGTGCGCATCCACTATTACCATTTATGCATCCGTTTTATTCGAATTCCGTATGCATAAACGCGTAACTGACACGGTGAGTCCGCTCGTTCCGCGCGGGTTCTCCGAAGTCGTGGTGTCGTCCCGCGTGGGAATTGACCGCGTTTATACTTGCATATTATGACTCCAACGGTTACATAAATTGACACCGCGATGCGGGCTGGTCGGTGTGGTGTAGTATTTGGGATTTATGTTTGTATAATTCGATGTTAACAACTGCGTATCAATTGGGATTTATTATATAACGTACTTTGGCGTGGGTCTTGATTAATTCTTTTTTTGTAAACGATACTTTGCACAGCTATTTATGCTTAATATGAACACGCAGTAACCAAACCTTCCAACTGACTGTGCGCTGACTAGTGGACCCACAGTCCCGCGCCACTCCCCCGCGGGCCGACCGAGCCAATATGGTCAACGAGCCAGACCCATCAGACCCCTTTCAATTAACTCAGCTCGGGTCCACCCAAACCCTAAAAAAATCAGCTCCTCCCCGTCGCCATCATTCGCTCCTGCGATCGCCATCGACGACCGCCCCCACCGCTTCCACCCGCCGTAATCTCTGCGCTTCATCGATTCACCGCCGTCGTTCTCCTCCCCTGGTTCGTTTCCCCTCTCACTCTTTCGAGTTCCCCACATTCTTTTACATAGTTCAGTCGCTAATGTCCATCAGGTTCGCCACGCCCCTTCTACGTCCCTTCAATTGATTTATATTAATTGAATCACCTCATTATATGTAGTATCCGATAATGGCTTCCAATTTTTTCAATTGCATATTTGTTACATACTGTTCATTTTTATATAGGTACTGAATGTTATTTATAAACAATATATATATATACAATAGCAATCAATAGATTAGTGATGTTATTTTACTGTGTTATTATTGTTGTTTCTGAGAGTTATACTACATATAATTTTATGAATTATATTGCATAATTTGTTTATGCACACTATGTACTGTTTTATTTAAATGTGTTTTTTCACATATCTGTTGTTATGCATTCCTTCTTCTCATTTATGTTGTCTACATCTGTTGTTATGCACAATATACACACTATAAATTCCACAACAGTTTTATAATGTTATATTTATTCAATTATTATGTATGTTATAGTATGCTTACCTGATGTTCTTTTTCATTTAAGAAGGTTGTTCTACCCCAAAAAATGAAGTCCGTGGATCGTCCTCCGGCTAATCCTAAACGTATAACCATCGAGTCAAGCCAAGAATTCTTTAGTGTTGAGATACCACGTCCGGCCTCTTGTGGAGTTCCTCCAAACACAAAGCATTCTATTCATCGTCCTACACCTGTCGAGAGACCATCTGTTATTCATGAAGCCAATGAACAAACTGGATCTGGCGATGATGACGATGACTTTATGACACCTACAAAGAAGCGTAATGCTGCTGGAAGTCCTATCAAAATCCTACGGAAGACATGCACAAAGAGGACGAAAGTAGTAGAAACTCCACGACAGGTTATATGTTATACTTATGTTTTCATATATATTAAATACTAATTAGTATACAATAGTCATGAGCTGATACAACATATTAGATATTATTTAGTAGTATACAGTAAGGATGAAACTAGTCGAAATTTCACGATAGGTTACAAGGTATGAATTGCAGTTACAATATCATATTTAGTTTACAACCTTTGGCCACCTTTTTTATTTTGTACAGACAATGCAGGTATTATTTATTTTAGTTGCACCCCGTACATTATGAGTGCTAATTTTATGGCTCATGCCACATTTATTTCATTGTTTTCATACCATATTAGATATTATTTAGTAGTATACAGTAAGGATGAAACTAGTCGAAATTTCACGATAGGTTACAAGGTCTGAATTGCAGTTACAATATCATATTTAGTTTACAACCTTTGGCCACCTTTTTTATTTTATACAGACAATGCAGGTATTATTTATTTTAGTTGCACCCCGTACATTATGAGTGCTAATTTTATGGCTCATCCCACATTTATTTCATTGTTTTCATACCATTTAACATACTTTTTTTCAGAAACTCAATGTTAGATGCAACGCTCAGGATGTTATTATAACCATTAAGATATTGAATGAGAGGCAACGACAAGCCGTTGCTAGAAAAGGATTTTCCAATATTCTTGACATGACCCTTGATGCACTGGGTAGCTGATCTCATCTTTGTTGGTTGATGGATAAGTTGGACCACAAGGATATGACTATTCGCCCCGGTCAAGGCAAGGAACTAAAGATTACGAAAGAAACTGTCCACCTTATACTAGGCCTACCGAATGCTGGCGGTGGTAAGCCACTAGGAATCGATGAAGCAGTGGCGGGCAATAACTTGAGGGCTGAACTTGGATTGTCTAAGGATGAGTTCGTTGTTGCATCTCTTCAGGACCGATTTAGAAAAGGAAACGATGATGACCTCTCTATCAGATGCTTCTTTTTTATATTGTTCAATAGATTGTTGTTCCCCACTTCCAGCTGGGGCATATCTAACCATGAGGTGTTATTGATGGAAGAAATGGATCGTTTCCATGAGACAGACTGGTGCCACTTAATTTTTAATGACCTCTGCGAAGCTGCACAAAAGTGGCATACAAGAAGCACTTCTAACGTGTTCACGATGATATATGGATGCTCAGTTGTCATACTAGTAAGTAAATAACATTGGACTATTCATTTTTTTGGCATATCGAATGGAATCTATTTTACTTGTGCAGTTACCATCCCTGATAGTATAAATTAATTATTGTTTTTTTGTAGTTGTACTATTTGGACCACTTGCGTGATGCTGCAGCCCCCCCAATAAACGTGGCACATCCCGCATAAAATTCTTTGATAAAAACATTATCCAAGCTCTGACAAAAGCCGATAAGAGGAAGCCACGCCAAAGCGGTGAACCTTTTGGCCATTGTGAGGTATGTCATATGTACATAAAATAATAGGAATGTATTACCCTGCATTAGAGATGTCCAAATGGGCCGTGTCCGTCGGGCGGCCCGTGGCACGGCACGTTTTTGGCCCGTCACGAATACGGCACGGCCCGGTGGTTGACGGGCTCGGGCCGGCACGGCCCGTTAGTCGGGCCGGGCTTGGGCCGCTATCGTGGCACGCCGTGCCGGCCCGAGCACGGCCCGGTTTTTTTATTTTATTTTTCAGTGCATTTATTTATATATTAGAAGCAACTTTAATAGTTTAGATACAAAATAAGTTTGGTTTAGTTGGTTAGAGTAGTGTAGCTAGGCATTTTAAACCCTCCAACCAAGGTTCGAATCCTAACAAAGCTTATTTTTAGTCTTTTTTTACTTATTTTTCTTCCCACCCGGTCAAAGCACGGCGGGCCTTAGCGAGCTGCGGGCCGGCCCGGCCCGGCACGGCTATGTGCGGGCCGTGCTTGGGCCTAGAATGTGGCACGGTGGCCCAGCCCGGCACGGCCCGTCAACCTAACGGGCCGAAACGTGCCGGACCGAAGGCGGGCCCGTGCCGGGCCGCACGGCCCACCCGTTTGGACATGTCTACCCTGCATAAATATGCATTTTCTCTTATTATGTGAATGTTTTATGCATGTAGCATCTCTATTAGTTTTCGTACCATTCTGAATAAACTCGTAATAGACACCATATACTTCATTTTTTCAGTGGGTCCCACAATACATTTATGGTTATCTTTCATGTATTTATTTATATTACAAATTATTTTTTCAGTTCCGAAGCACTTCTGAAACTTGCTATTCTGCTGTCCCTAGTGTCCAGTTACAATCAGAGGTCAGTTTATTACAAAACATACATGACATCTATGTGCATAAATAACTTATGTACATTACAGATGTTTTATGCACTATTATATCCATATGTTTCTAAGAATTAATTATGACATATGCATTATCATTTATTACATCACAGCATAGGGACAGGACAAACATTTTTGATGTCCCTCGTCCCGATCCTTGTGGTCATCATACCATTCATATTCAGCTCCCATTGATCAAGGATATGCCTTCAAGTAAGATCAAGCAGCTCCAACCATGTGACCGACCGAAATTCATTGAAAAATTTGTTGAGTACAATTCTGAAGTTGGCAAAGCGTGTTCCATCATAAAAAGTACTCTTACCAAGATGGTTGTGAAGCAGTATGAACTAGCGGACACATTTGCTGAGTTAATTGATGATGTCCTTCGCACGGAGTCTGGCGACCCAGACAATGCTGCAGAAGCGCCTCAAACAGCTAAACCTCCAGATATATCTCAGCATATGTCGTCAGGTTACCTTCCCTCATTGTCATTTTTTCAATTTATGTACTTAACTCTATGCATTTATCAGTTCTTGCTGTTTAAATACTACAACTTTTTAATTACAGAGGCACACATCCATAAGGGTACCCAGAATACTCAGGACCTGACTATGCCATATTCACAACCGAATACGGAGTTGACAGGTACCCAGTTTGAGGAAATACACGAAAAGCAACAACAAATGCGTCGTGCATTTGAGGGCTGCCCTGACGATTTGGATGTTACTGCGCCCATGGAGACGAACACAAACTCAAACGCGGAAAAGCAGGTATTTTATACAGTATCATCATGGTTACATTATATGTTAATTTCCAATTTGCATCCAAAATATTAGACAAAACCATAATAATGTATACAGGATTACCATTTTAATGTTGGCAATAATATGCCGAGCGACATAAACATGTCACATCGACATATACCAGACTGCAACCCTATGAGCTCATATCCGTCTTCCCACTTGCCGATGTTTGACGCCACACCGCAAAAACATGTATATGTTTCATCTTTGTTTTGTCCATTGTAATCTCAATTATCGATTAAATTTAATTGACACATGAATGAGTCTTTAAACATAGTATCATTGTTTTTTGGGTCAGGGAGGTGACATTGATGCATCTCATGACACTCCAACTTACACGGGCCCCCTTTTTGATCAGACACCTAGTGGTCATGTAAGTACTCCAGTTATACATTTATTGCATGCTTGCTTCTCATAGCTCATTCATAAATTACTATACTCTCTACCTGCATTGTGTTTCAGGTTGCATATGGTGAGGAAACACATAGCTTGCACACTACACATGACCACTCCCTGCCATGTTTAACAGAATTGGACTGTGCTCGGTCGCTCCGTGATTTTTTGTGCTCCTCAAAACCCGACCCAAACAGGTTTGTCTTTAACTATTAAGTCAAAATAACATGTAGGTTGTTGCTTACATATATAATGAATAACATATATGTTTTTACATTATTATATAGGAAGATCACAGAATTCGGTGAATGTATTGGAAATTGTCTCGATATTCAACAATCATTTGCAGATGGGATGTGTCTGGATAATGTGTTCATGCAGTGTTTCATCTAGTGTTTTCGCGATGAAGAAATAAATAATTGCTCGTCCATCAACAAAAACAGACTTGTACTGGACGTCAATGTTGGTGTATGTACCATTCATTAATACCTACCTATTTTTGCAATTGTTTACATACAGTTTTATATGACACAGTAATTATGATTATGCAGACTCTCCTCAATTTTGAGGAGCATGAACGCTACAGCAAGTCACCTCAGATTTTTGATCAAACTGTCCTTGATGCTTATCTAGACAAGACACTGCCCTAGCTGGACAACTTTGTTGACTACAAAATGGTATAAATATTTATCTTTGTATCAACGTTTTTCTGTTATGCAATTATATTCATCGCTCACCTTAACACTAATGGTATCATTTCGTATCTCTAACTCCTGATATTTGACAGATCATGGTCCCTATACTTCATATGGGACATTGGACATTGTATGTCATCAATATCCAGTTTTGATGAATTCACATTTTAGATTCAAATCCATATGGTCCGGAGTTGGGTGGTACTACATGGAAGATGTTTCATTACTCCCAAAAGGACATAGGCTCCAGGAAATTACGATGGGCTAGGGTTATAATGAACAGATTGAACAAATCTTTGCAACAAGTCCGGCCCAATTCACGCATCCCTAAATTTGGAAATTTCCCAATTGACATGCCACCTATGTGCCCCACCATGGTAGCTGGATCTAATGACTGTGGCTTCTTTGTCATGAGATACATTCAGTACTATGACTATATGGATGGTTCTATCAAGCAATATATACAATGAGTAAGTCATTTTATGGTTATGCAGTTTGTATTTATACATTCAACATTTATGATATAACCTATTCACTTCGGGATAATGTGTACTCTGCAGGAAAACTCTGGTGACCTACGATCTCTGGCTCTATATTACCTCACCTTTCATAGCAAGAACATGTGCCTCCCATTGCCTCCGGAAATTCAAAGATTCAAGTTTGCACGCAAGTAAAATCGCTGGATCAACCTTTTGTGAATCGCAATTCTTGCCTTCTGTCGTTGAGAGCCGTTGAGAGCAATCCAGGAAGGCAATTCTTGCCTTCTGTCGTCTGGCGCACCGGACACTGTCCGGTGCGGATTTCTTTCCTTCTGTGGCGCAGCCGACCGTTGAAGATCCAGAGCCGTTGGCGCACCGGACATTGTCCGGTGCCCCCTTCTGACCGTTGGCTCGGCCACGCGTCGCGCGCGGATTACGCGGCCGACCGTTGGCCTGGCTGACCGTTGGCTCACCGGACAGTCCGGTGCACCACCGGACAGTCCGGTGATTTATAGCCGTACGCCGTTAATCGCTTCCCGAGAGCGACGACTTCGCTTGTGAATGGCTCACCGGACAGTCCGGTGATTTATAGCCGTACGCCGTTGATCGCTTCCCGAGAGCAGCCAGTTGACAGTCGCCAGCCTGGCGCACCGGACACTGTCCGGTGCACCCAGACTGTGCAGAGTCCAAATTGGTCTTTTCCTGTTTCTAGCACTTAGACACAATACATTAGTCTCCAAAACAATGTACTAAGTCTTAGAAACATACCTTTAGTCTTGATTTGCACTTTGTCCATCAATTGGTATAGATTAACACTTAAGCACTTGTGTTGGCACTCAATCATCAAAATACTTAGAAATGGCCCAAGGGCACATTTCCCTTTTAATCTCCCCCTTTTTGGTGATTTATGCCAACACAACAAAAAGCAACTAAAGAAGTGTAACATCAATGCAAATGAGAACACAAATTTGTTTTGATTCAAATTTGGCATATTTGGATCATTCTTTGCCACCACTTGGTTTTGTTTTTTTTGCAAAACAACCTCAATTTCCTATCTCTAAGTCAAACACACTTGTTGAGACATAAAGGGAGTTGTTCCAAGAGAAATTGATCAAAGATTTCAAAAACTCCCCCTTTTTCCCATAATCAACTATTCTCCCCACAAGAGGCCAACTTTTGACAAAAGAGACAACAAGAGAGTTTTGACAAACCAAAAGCTCTATTCTACTATTTTCAATATTCTCAAGTGGTAGCTAATCCATTTATTGCTTTGGCCTTATTTTCTCCCCCTTTGGCATCAAGCACCAAAACGGGATCAATCTTGGCCCCTAAACCTCATTGCCTCACCAAAATCTTCAAATAAGAGTACAAAGGCAATAAGAATATGGAGATGAACTTGGAGTGAGTTACCCTCTCATCGGAGTGCAGTGGAAGTCTTGCATGGTCCAAGTTCACCTTTTCCCTTTCAATCCTCCTTTGAGGCTAAATCAAGCAAGCTCAAACACATGGTTAGTCTCAAAGGGTCAAGCTGTAGCACATCTCCCCCTAAATATGTGCATCACTCACACATGGACTTTTGAGGTCCGGGGAGAGTTTGTACAACTTGAGCATCAGAAATAAACAAAATGCATAAGAGAACATGATCAAAGCATAATACACATGTATGCTACACATCAATCCAAGTTTTGTGAATCTAAGACATTTAGCTCACTACGCAGCCTGCAAAAGGTCTTCTCATCTAAAGGCTTGGTAAAGATATCGGCTAGCTGGTTCTCGGTGTCGGCGTTTCGAGACCGGGGGGTCCCCGAGCCGACGAGTGAGAGTGCCGCGTGCCCCAGCCTAGATGGGTCGAGCGCGTGGGCGAGCGCGAAGGGGGGAAGAGAGAGTGAGGTCGGTGGCCGGAGCCGGGTCGAGAGAGAGAGAGAGAGAGAGAGAGACGGAGATCCCGCGGCCTTCGTGTTCGTCCCGCGCCCAGGTCGGGTGCGCTTGCAGTAGGGGGTTACAAGCGTCCGCGCGGGTGAGGGGAGCGAGCGGCCCCAAGAGAGCGCCTGCCCCTGCCCTCGTTCCCGCGAGGCCAACCTTCTCTAAGAAGGCCCTGGTCCTTCCTTTTATAAGCGTAAGGAGAGGATCCAGGTGTACAAAATGGGGGTGTAGCAAGGTGCTACGTGTCTAGCAAGGGAGAGCTAGAGCCCTAAGTACATGCCAAGGTGGCAGCCGGAGAGATCTTGGCACCCAGCCGGTGTGGTGTCGTGGCTGTTGGAGGAGTAACGGAGCCTGATGGAGGGACAGCTATTGGAACAGCTGTGCTCTTGCTGACGTCTTCCTGCTTTCGTAAGGGAGCTGGGAGCTGCCGTCGTCATGGTCTAGCGGGGCGCCATCATTGCCTGTCTGGCGGAGCTGGCCAGATGGGACGCCGGTCTTGTTCTCTGCGACCCAAGTCGGCTCAGGGCAGGGTGATGATGACGCTTCCTGTTGACGTGGCGGTCTTGTGTCCTAGGTCGGGCGACGTGGAGGCTCCTCCGAAGTCGAGGTCGAGTCCGTCCTGCATGACAGAGGCCGAGCCCGAGCTCCTGGGTCGGGCGAGGCGGAGGTCGTTCGGCAGAGGCCGAGGCGGAGTCCGAGCCCTGGGTCGGGCGAGGCGGAGTTCGTCGTCTTCCGGGGCCTTAGCCCAAGTACGCCGTCTTCCGGGGCCTTAGCCCGAGTCCGCCGTCTTCCGGGGCCTTAGCCCGAGTACGAGCCCTGGGTCAGGCGGAGCGGAGTTCGCCGTCTTCCGGGGCCTTAGCCCGAGTCCGAGCCCTGGGTCGGGCGGAGCGGAGTTCGCCGTCTTCCGGGGCCTTAGCCCGAGTCCGAGCCCTGGGTCGGGCGGAGCCTCCTATAGCGCCTCTGGCAGAGCCTGGTCGCCCGTCGGTCTTACCTTTTGCGTTAAATGCCCCGGTGATTTGGTCGGTTGGCGCGGTGATTTAGTCAGGGTTGCTTCTCAACGAAGGCAAGGCCTCGGGCGAGCCGGAGGTGCGTCTGCCGTGAAAAAGGGGCTTCGGGTGAGACGGAAACACCTCAGGGTCGGCTGCCCTTGCCCGAGGCTAGGCTCAGGCGAGGCGCGATCAAGTCGCTCGTATGGACTGATCCCTGACTTAATCAAACCCATCAGGCCTCTGCAGCTTTATGCTGATGGGGGTTACCAGCTGAGAATTAGGCGTCTTGAGGGCACCCCTAATTATGGTCCCCGACAGTAGCCCCCGAGCCTCGAAGGGAGTGATAACACTCGCTTGGAGGCTTTTCGTCGCACTTTTTTGCAAGGGGACCAGCCTTTCTCGGTTGCTCTTTGTTCCGGTGGGTGCGCGCGAGCGCACCCGCCGGGTGTAGCCCCCGAGGCCTTGGAGGAGTGGTTTCACTCCTTCGAGGTCTTAATGCCTTGCGCAATGCTTCGGCCGGTCTGGTAGTTCCCTCATGCGAACAGGCCGTAGCCCAGGTGCACTGTCGGGGCCCAAGTTCTCGGGCTGGTATGTTGACGCTGTCAACGGTTCGGCCGGAGCCGGGTTTGCGAGAGCAGCCCCCGAGCCTTCGCACGGAGCGAGAGGACGATCAGGGACAGACTCGGCTTTTTTACATACGCCCCTACGTCGCCTTTCCGCAAGGAGGAGGGGGGGAGAGCGCCATGTTACCCTCGATGGGCACCGAACATGGTGTCTCCGGTGAGCTGCAATCGGGTAATCCGAGTGGACGTCCGTGCCCCGTTCGTTGGGGGTCGGCTAGGGGCCCGGAGGCACGCCCAAAAGTACCTGCGGGTGATCTGCCGGACCCGGTCCCCTGGCGACGGGGTCCGAGGGCTCGTTGCCTCCCTCCGATGGGATTCCGTTACAGAGTCGTTCCCGCTGGTCTCGGAAATGTCCTAGGGTACCTCGGGAGCGCAGCCCGAGCCTTGGTTATGTATCGAACGTACCCCTGGTCATCCCTCGCTCGGTGTCTGAGGCGACTGTGAACCCTTCGAAGGGCCAGCCTTCGAACCCCTGATCAGTAATGGGCGCGGAGCCCGAGTAGCCTGAGGCGGTCGTGGAACCTTTCGGGAGGCCGACCTTCGAACCCCTGACCAGTAGTGGGTGTCGGGCCCACGCGATCTGAGGCGGCTGTTGAACCCCTCGGGGGGCCAGCCTTCGAACCCCTGATCAGTAGGGAGGCTCGGAGCCTAGTTCCTTCACGGGGAAGGATCCCTTTGGGGGTACCCCCTTTCCCGGTCCCTGTTGCAAGAGATAGAGAAAGAAGGAAAAGGGAAAAAAGGATACGAATTTGAACAGCGTGGCGTACCTTTTTTGGGTGTGGTCGTTTTGGCGAAGGCGGAGCGTCGCCAGCTGCCCCTGCCTGAAACGTCACCTGTCCAGCCGCGGAGTTAATGCGCCGGGGCGAGTAGTTGGCGAGGCTGCCGTCGCGCGTGCGCGAGCCGTTCGAGGTACGGGTCACGGGCGCGTCGTCCTCACACCGTGAGAGAGGGTTCTCTCACTGCCTCCGGATGGGACATGAGCTTGGCTGATGGCGTGGCTGCTGCTCTCGCGCGCCTGCCACCGTCATTACTGCCGGCCCACTTTTGACCGCGTTTGACCGCTGCGCCAGGCTGGCGCTGCTGGGTCGCGGGCTGGGTCGCCTCGAATCGCGGTAGCGGTTCCGCAATCGAGGAGGCGCGGTGGTGGCGTAAGTGGCACAGCGGCTTGCATGCTGCATCCGGCGCGCCGGTTGCGCGACGCGTGGGCTTGGGCCTCCGCGCTGGCCTGCCAGGAGTCGGAGGAGCGCGGCCACTTGGCATGGTTGCACGCCGCCTGCATGGCTGCCTGCCCCTTTCGCCCGCTGGTCCGGGCAAAAGTGGAGGGTTACTTGTAACCGCTGGGTGGTTGCGCGCGTCGTGCGCGACGGTTCGGCTTCCTCTGCTCGGAGCCGGTCTCCATGACTTGTGGGTCCCAGCCCCCGTGCCACGGGGGAAGGCTTTGGAGGCGTGTCGGAGAAGACTCGGCCCGTGACGGTTGGGAGCGCAAGCAAGGGGAGTTGCCTTTAAAAGGAGGGCGTCCCCCTTCGTAAGGCGACCATGTCTTCTTCCTTTCTTATGCATCGCGTCTTTCCACCTTTCAAGCCCCCGGATGGGGGAAACCGCCGTCTTTTCGCCCCATCGTTGGAGGAACGCAACTCCGTAGGAGGTGGTACCTTTCAGCCATCGTTCGGCTTCAAGGATTTTCATCATGCAGCCCGGCTGCACCCCTCCACCGGCGGTCACCCAAGAGGGTGACTTCCGGCTTGATGGTGGGGGAGAGCGAGCCGGGCTGCGGCCTCTGCCCCTCCCTCAGCCTCAAGGATTTTCATCGCTAGGCCAAGAGGGAGGACGAGGCGAGTCAGGGGGCTGCCTCCGCGTGGGTCGGTTGCCCTCTTCTTCCCCGTTCGTCTGGGGGAGAACGGCATCCTCCAGCATCACGGAGGCTCCCTCCAGCCATGCCGGGAGAGGCGGGTTGTCGTCGCACAGCCAGGGCGCCATGCCGCGTCCTCCGTCCGGACGACGATTGCGCCGCGCGCCGCGAGGGCAGTGCCTACGCCCTGGACGGCCCTGGCATGGGCGAAGACCTGCCGGCGCGTTCCGAGGCGTCGGCGGACGGAGGTGGCATCTCTACCGATGAGATTGCCAATTCCGCCAGTAGCCCTGGATTTCCGTCTCCTGGCCTGAATGGCTGGCTCTCGTCCTCGGGGGGTGAGAGTTTTTTCCGCCGCCCCGCAGGCCCGCCCCTATCGAGTGGGGTTGTTTGTACCTGCGGGGGGGAACCGGAGTTCCATTTGTAATGGCACTTCGAGTGCCGGGTTTTTTGTTCGTTTCGGCTTTTGGGGCCTGAACATGTATGTAATTACGGCACGGAGCCGTGTTTTTTCCTCATTTTCGAGCACTAAGACTCGCCTGCTGATTATCTGAACCGCTTCACCAAGCGTGAGTCGCCCCGTGTCAGGTGACGAGTGAGGTATCCGTATCCCGGAGGCGTAGGAGTCCCTCGGCTCGGTCGGACCTGCTGTCCGAGGCTCCTCTAGCTTAGTTAAAGAGGCCAGGGGTAGCGATACCAGCATGAGCAGAGGCGGAGTTGGCTCAAAAACGAAACCTGTTTGGCCGGAGCCTAGCCGGGTTGTCCGTTGGCAGAATCGTCGTCGGAGTTGGTCAGCCGAGGCTTCGGACCGGGCTGGCGCCCTCGGTAGGTGGTCAGCCGAGGCCCCGGAGGTGGCCGGCCGAGCCGTCCGCTCGGGCCGGGTTCTCGGAGAAGTCCCTGGCAGGGATTGCTCGGGCGTGGTGATGACGTCGTCCTTCGGAGCGGAGGCCCTCGGACCGCGTCGCCGTCCGAGGCTAGGTCGGGCCTTGCCGAAGGTGCTGTCGATGCCGAGGGTGTCATCGCCCTCTTTCAGCGTCAAGATCCGAGCCTGCAAGGTCAAATCATCTTGTAGCGTGGGCCTTGTGCGGCCGTCGAGGCCAGAACACACACCCTTGCTGCGTTATAAAGCTGCGTCTCTTTTCCTCTTGTTTCGAGTATCTGGACTTTTTGTCGGTAGCAGGGATGTTAGTGCGAGCGAGAGTTGCTTCTCGCGGAAGGTGATGAGTGAGGTATCCGTATCCCGGAGGCGTGGGAGTCCCTCGGCTCGGTCGGCCTCGCCGCTTACGCGTACTTTCACCCGTCCATGAGGCCCTGTCACCGACTCGGTCGAGAAGGCTCGAAGAATCGCTTCGACAGAAAGGCTTTCGAACGTAAAGACTTATTCGATCCGCAGAGTCACCTTATCCGAACGCGAGTTACTTATCGCAGAAGGTGATGAGTGAGGTATCCGTATCCCGGAGGCGTAGGAGTCCCTCGGCTCGGTCAGCCTTGACTGCTTACGTGTACCCCGTCGTTTCTAGGACCCGCTTTTCGAAGTAGTCAAAAAGCACGAAAGATGTTCTGGTAAAGGAGATTTTCTTTTCGAGGAAAATTTTGACGCAGAGGGGGTTTCCCCCCTTTTAGCCCCCGAGGGAGGGTCGGGCCTTGCCGAGGCGAGGCCGACCCTTCCTTGTTGACTAAACTTTGTGTGGGTGCGGGGTATATGAACAACTTGGAAACATCTTAATGGTAGAAGCGACGTAGCTGTTGGATGTTCCAAGCGTTGCCGTAGACCTCGCCTTGACTGTTGGCCAGCTTGTACGTTCCGGGCTTCAGAACTTTGGCGATGATGAACGGCCCCTCCCAGGGGGGCGTGAGCTTGTGCCTCCCTCGGGCGTCTTGCCGCAGCCGAAGCACCAGGTCGCCCACCTGGAGGTCTCGGGGTCGGACCCCTCGGGCGTGGTAGCGTCGCAGGGACTGCTGGTACCGCGCCGAGTGTAGTAAGGCCCTGTCCCGAGCCTCGTCCAGCTGGTCCAACGAGTCTTCTCGGCTTGCTTGGTTACTTTCATCGTCGTAGGCCCTCGTCCTCGGGGAGCTGTATTCCAGGTCCGTGGGCAAGACGGCCTCGGCCCCGTAGACCAGGAGGAACGGCGTGAAACCCGTGGCTCGGCTCGGCGTCGTCCTCAGGCTCCAGACCACCGAGGGGAGTTCCTTCATCCACCGCTTGCCGAACTTGTTGAGGTTGTTGTAAATCCGAGGCTTGAGCCCTTGTAGGATCATGCCATTGGCGCGCTCTACTTGCCCATTTGACATGGGATGAGCTACGGCGGCCCAGTCCACCCGGATGTTGTGATCCTCGCAAAAATCCAAGAATTTTTTGCCGGTGAACTGGGTGCCATTGTCGGTGATGATGGAGTTCGGGACCCCGAAGCGATGGATGATGTTGGTGAAGAATGCCACCGCCTGCTCGGACCTGATGCTGTTCAGGGGTCGGACCTCGATCCACTTGGAGAATTCGTCGACGGCGACCAGCAGGTGCGTGTAGCCCCCGGGCGCCTTCTGCAGAGGGCCAACGAGGTCCAGACCCCACACAGCGAAGGGCCAGGTGATGGGTATCGTCTGCAGAGCCTGAGCGGGCAGGTGGGTCTGCTTCGCATAGAATTGGCACCCTTCGCAGGCGCGGACAATTCTAGTGGCGTCAGCCACCGCCGTTGGCCAGTAGAAGCCTTGGCGGAAAGCGTTCCCGACGAGGGTTCGAGGTGCTGCATGATGGCCGCAAGCCCCCGAGTGTATTTCCCGCAGGAGTTCCTGACCTTCGGCGATGGAGATGCATCGCTGGAGGACGCCCGAGGGGCTACGGTGGTAGAGCTCCTCCTCATCGCCCAGCAAGACGAACGACTTGGCGCGTCGCGCTACCCGCCGTGCCTCGGCTCGGTCGAGGGGCAGTTCTCCTTGGCGGAGATATTGCAGGTACGGGGTTTGCCAATCTTCATCTGGCATGACCCCGCTCTGCTCCTCCTCGATGCGCAGTGCTTCGCCCTCGGGGGCCGAGGGTTCCTCGGGTTGAACCGAGGGTGGCTCGGGCTGGGCCGAGGTTACCTCGGACGGGGCCGAAGGTACCTCGGGCCCGGGCGCGTCGCCCATCTTGACGGAGGGTTGGTGCAGATCCTGGGAGAAGACGTCCGGGGGAACCGTTGTTCGCCCCGAGGCGATCTTCGCCAGCTCGTCCGCAGTCTCGTTGTAGCGCCGGGCGATGTGGTTAAGCTCGAGCCCGTAGAACTTGTCTTCCAGGCGTCGAACCTCCTCACAGTAGGCTTCCATCTTCGGGTCGCGGCAGTGGGAGTTCTTCATGACTTGGTCGATGACGAGCTGCGAGTCGCCGCGTGCATCGAGGCGTCGGACCCCTAGCTCGATGGCGATTCGCAATCCGTTGATCAGAGCTTCGTACTCCGCCACATTGTTGGACGCCGGGAAGTGGAGGCGTAGCACGTAGCGCAGGTGTTTCCCGAGGGGCGAGACGAAGAGCAGGCCCGCGCCGGCTCCCGTCTTCATCAGCGACCCGTCGAAAAACATGGTCCAGAGCTCCGGTTGGATCGGAGCCGTTGGCAACTGGGTGTCGACCCATTCGGCTACGAAGTCCGCCAGTACCTGGGACTTGATGGCCTTCCAGGGGCGAACGAGATTGTCTCGCCCATGATTTCCACCGCCCACTTTGCGATCCGTCCCGAGGCTTCTCGGCACTGGATGATCTCCCCCAGGGGGAAGGATGACACCACAGTCACCGGATGAGACTCGAAGTAATGTCGCAGCTTTCGCCTCGTCAGGATCACTGCATACAGCAGCTTCTGAACTTGTGGGTAGCGGATCTTGGTTTCGGACAGCACTTCGCTGACGAAGTAAACTGGCCTCTGAATGGGCAATGCATGCCCCTCTTCTTGCCTTTCGACCACGACCGCGGCGCTAACCACCTGAGTGGTGGCGGCGACGTAGACCAAGAGGGCTTCTCCATCAGCCGGGGGTACCAAGATGGGCGCCTGGGTGAGGAGCGCCTTCAGGTTCCCGAGAGCTTCCTCAGCCTCGGGAGTCCATCTGAAGCACTCGGCCTTCCTTAAGAGACGGTACAGTGGCAGGCCTCTCTCGCCGAGGCGCGAGATGAAACGGCTCAAAGCCGCGAGACATCCCATGACCCTCTGCACGCCTTTTAAGTCCTTGATGGGCCCCACGTTTGTGATGGCTGCGATCTTCTCTGGGTTGGCTTCGATGCCCCGCTCGGAGACGATGAATCCCAAGAGCATGCCTCGGGGCACCCTGAAGACGCACTTCTCGGGATTGAGTTTGACGCCCTTCGCCTTGAGACACCGGAATGTCAGTTCGAGGTCAGAGAGAAGATCGGAGGCTTTCCTCGTCTTGACTACGATGTCATCGATGTAGGCCTCGACCGTGCGACCGATGTGTTCGCCGAACACATGGTTCATGCACCGCTGGTACGTTGCACCCGCGTTCCTCAAACCGAACGGCATGGTGACGTAACAGTACATGCCGAAGGGCGTGATGAAAGAAGTCGCGAGCTGGTCGGACTCTTTCATCTTGATTTGATGATACCCTGAGTAGGCATCGAGGAAAGACAGGGTTTCGCACCCTGCAGTGGAGTCCACGATTTGATCGATGCGAGGTAGAGGGTAGGGGACCTTCGGACATGCTTTGTTAAGACCAGTGTAGTCTACACACATCCGCCATTTCCCCCCTTTCTTCCTCACAAGTACAGGGTTGGCAAGCCATTCGGGATGGAATACCTCCTTGATGAACCCTGCTGCCATCAGCTTGTGGATCTCCTCGCCTATCACCCTGCGCCTTTCCTCGTCGAATCGGCGCAGAGGCTGTCTGACCGGTCGGGCTCCGGCCCGAATATCCAGCGAGTGCTCGGCGACATCCCTCGGTATGCCGGGCATGTCCGAGGGACTCCACGCAAAGACGTCGGCGTTTGCGCGGAGAAAGTCAACGAGCACTGCTTCCTATTTGGGGTCGAGTCCGGAACCGATCCGGATCTGCTTGGAGGTGTCACCACTGGGGTCGAGAGGGACGGCCTTGACCGTCTCCGCTGGCTCGAAGTTGCCGGCGTGTCGCTTCACGTCCGGCACCTCTCGGGAGAGGCTTTCCAGGTCGGCAATGAGGGCCTCGGACTCGGCGAGGGCCTCGGCGTACTCCACGCACTCCACATCGCATTCGAACGCGTGTTTGTACGTGGGGCCGACGGTGATGACCCCGTTGGGGCCCGGCATCTTGAGCTTCAGGTAGGTATAGTTGGGGACGGCCATGAACTTCGCGTAGCATGGCCTTCCCAACACTGCGTGGTAGGTCCCTCGGAACCCGACCACCTCGAACGTCAAGGTCTCCCTTCGGAAGTTGGAGGGTGTTCCGAAGCAGACAGGAAGGTCGATCTGCCCGAGGGGCTGGACGCGCTTCCCAGGGATGATCCCATGGAAGGGCGCAGCGCCTGCTCGGACGGATGACAGACCGACGCGCAGGAGCCTGAGGGTCTCGACGTAGATGATGTTGAGGCAGCTGCCCCCATCCATCAGGACCTTGGTGAGCCTGACGTCGCCGATGACGGGGTCGACGACGAGCGGGTACTTCCCCGGGCTCGGCACGTGGTCGGGGTGGTCGTCCCGGTCAAAGGTGATGGGCTTGTCGGACCAGTCTAGGTAGACTGGTGCCGCCACCTTCACCGAGCAGGCCTCCCGACGCTCTTGCTTACGATGCCGAGCCGAGGCATTCGCCGCATGCCCTCCGTAGATCATGAAGCAGTCGCAGACCTCGGGGAACTCTCCTGCTTGGCGATCTTCCCTTTTGTCGTCGTCGTGAGCCCTGCCGCCCTCTGCGGGTGGCCCGGCCCAGTGGAAATGGCGCCGAAGCATGACGCACTCTTCGAGGGTGTGCTTGACGGGCCCCTGATGGTAGGGGCACGTCTCCTTGAGTGCCTTGTCGAAGAGGTTAGCACCTCCGGGGGGCTTCCGAGGGTTCTTGCGCTCGGCGGCGGCGACAAGGTCTGCGTCGGGAGCGTCGCGTTTCGCTTGCGACTTCCTCCTGCCTTTCTTCTTGGCGCCGCACGGAGTAGACGCCTCGGGAGCATCTTCCGACGAGCGGCCCTGGGGCTGCTTGTCCTTTCGGAAGATGGCCTCTACCGCCTCCTGGCCGGAGGCGAACTTGGTGGCGATGTCCATCAGCTCGCTCGCCCTGGTGGGGGTCTTGCGACCCAACTTGCTCACCAGGTCACGGCAGGTGGTGCCGGCGAGGAACGCGCCGATGACATCGGAGTCGGTGATGTTGGGCAGCTCGGTGCGCTGCTTCGAGAACCGCCGGATGTAGTCCCGAAGAGACTCTCCCGGCAGTTGCCGACAGCTTCGGAGGTCCCAGGAGTTCCCGGGGCGCACGTACGTGACCTGGAAGTTGCCGGCGAAGGCCTGGACCAGATCCTCCCAGTTGGAAATCTGCCCCGGAGGCAGGTGTTCCAACCAAGCGCGAGCAGTGTCGGAGAGGAATAGGGGGAGGTTGCGGATGATGAGGTTGTCGTCGTCCGTCCCACCCAGCTGACAGGCCAGGCGGTAGTCCGCGAGCCACAATTCCGGTCTCGTCTCCCCCGAGTACTTTGCGATAGTAGTCGGGGGTCGGAATCGGGTCGGGAACGGCGCTCGCCGAATGGCTCGGCTGAAGACCTGCGGACCGGGTGGTTCGGGCGAGGGACTCCGATCCTCCCCGCTGTCGTAGCGTCCCCCACGCCTGGGGTGGTAGCCTCGGCGCACCCTTTCGTCGAGGCGTGCCCGACGGTCGCGATGAGGGTGCTCGTCGCCGAGGTGGCCCGGAGCCGCAGGCGCGGTGTTGCGCGTGCGCCCGGTATAGACCGAGGCTTCCCGCATGGGTCGGGAAGTCGCGGCACGAGGTTCCGAGGGGTACCCCTGCCTCCGGGAGGCAGAGCTCTCGGCCCGCCGGGCCGCAGCGCCTTCCAGGAGATGCTTGAGCTCTCCCTGGATTCGCCGTCCCTCGGTGGTTGATGACTCCGGCATCGCGCGGAGGAGCATCGCTGCGGCTGCCAGGTCCTGACCGGTTCCGCCGGATGCGGGTGGCAGTCTGGCCCTAGCATCGTTGGCGATGCGGTGCTGGAGACCCTGGGGCAGGTGGCGTATTTCTCCGGCCGGGGGCTGGCCCGCCCATACCTGCCCGACGTCCCGGCGGATTGCCTCGAGCGCTCCTGCTCCCTCATCGAGCCCGGCCTGCGCCCCGCGGACTTGCTCGAGCTGTGGGTCGTGACCCCCCGCCGGAACGGGGACCACAGCTAGCTCCCGCGGGATGTCGGCGCGAGGCGCTGGCCTAGGGAGATCGCCATCCTCCGGCATGCCGAGATGGCTGCCTCCGGAGGGATCCCCTAGCTCAACGTGGAAACATTCGCGGCTCGGGCCGCAGTCCTTGTCGTCAAGGCTGCGGCTGCCGTCGGAACAGTCGGAGAGGCAGTTGTTGCATGCGGTCAGGAAGTCCCGCATGGCACTGGGGTTGCCAGATCCAGAGAAATCCCAGCAGATGCTGGGGTCGTCGTCTTCCTCGGACCCAGAGGGTCCGTAGGTTGAGACGCCCGTCAATCGGTCCCAGGGCGACCGCACACGAAACCCCAGAGGGGTTGCACTCGCCTCAACGTGAGTATCCGCCAAAGCGAGATCGCTAGGCAGGTTGAGGTCGAGTCGAAATGACGAAAGATGGGGAGCAGTCGATACCTTTTTGTCGATGAGGAGCGACGAAGTCACGTCGGGGGCTAACCGCGCCGTCGTCTTGGGTACGAGGGCGACGTCCTGCAGGCCCTTCGTGAGCGTGCTGGCGTCGTCCACCTGCTCGGGGTCGACGTGTTGCGGGGGGACGGTGCTCGCCTTTGCCTCGAACGCGAGGGTGACGCCTGGCGTGTCCTCCGTTGGGGCGCTGGGGATGTCGATTTGCTCGACAGCCGTCGGAGCGCAGCCTTCCGCTCGGCCCTGGTTGCCTCGCATCCTCCTCCTCCGACGGTGAGGGAGAGGATGGGGCGAGCTCGAAAGTTGTCCTTCCCCCACGCGGGAAAGACGTCGTCGGTTCCGCCGCCGGCGGGCGGGCTGTCGACCGCCATTGTCGCCGCTGTACGGCGGTGGAAGGAGTACCATGTCGTAGCCGCGGTCGAGAGACATGAACTCGAGGCTCCCGAAACGGAGCACCGTCCCGGGTTGGAGAGGTCGTTGGAGACTGCCCATCTGGAGCCTGACGGGAAACTGCTCGTCAACACGCAGCGTGCCCCTACCCGGCGCGCCAACTGTCGGCGTTTCAAGACCGGGAGGTCCTCGAGCCGACGAGTGAGAGTGCCGCGTGCCCCAGCCCAGATGGGTCGAGCGCGTGGGCGAGCGCGAAGGGGGGAAGAGAGAGTGAGGTCGGTGGCCGGAGCCGGGTCGAGAGAGAGAGAGAGAGAGACGGAGATCCCGCGGCCTTCGTGTTCGTCCCGCGCCCAGGTCGGGTGCGCTTGCAGTAGGGGGTTACAAGCGTCCGCGCGGGTGAGGGGAGCGAGCGGCCCCAAGAGAGCGCCTGCCCCTGCCCTCGTTCCCGCGAGGCCAACCTTCTCTAAGAAGGCCCTGGTCCTTCCTTTTATAAGCGTAAGGAGAGGATCCAGGTGTACAAAATGGGGGTGTAGCAAGGTGCTACGTGTCTAGCAAGGGAGAGCTAGAGCCCTAAGTACATGCCAAGGTGGCAGCCGGAGAGATCTTGGCACCCAGCCGGTGTGGTGTCGTGGCTGTTGGAGGAGTAACGGAGCCTGATGGAGGGACAGCTATTGGAACAGCTGTGCTCTTGCTGACGTCTTCCTGCTTTCGTAAGGGAGCTGGGAGCTGCCGTCGTCATGGTCTAGCGGGGCGCCATCATTGCCTGTCTGGCGGAGCTGGCCAGATGGGACGCCGGTCTTGTTCTCTGCGACCCAAGTCGGCTCAGGGCAGGGTGATGATGACGCTTCCTGTTGACGTGGCGGTCTTGTGTCCTAGGTCGGGCGACGTGGAGGCTCCTCCGAAGTCGAGGTCGAGTCCGTCCTGCATGACAGAGGCCGAGCCCGAGCTCCTGGGTCGGGCGAGGCGGAGGTCGTTCGGCAGAGGCCGAGGCGGAGTCCGAGCCCTGGGTCGGGCGAGGCGGAGTTCGTCGTCTTCCGGGGCCTTAGCCCAAGTACGCCGTCTTCCGGGGCCTTAGCCCGAGTCCGCCGTCTTCTGGGGCCTTAGCCCGAGTACGAGCCCTGGGTCGGGCGGAGCGGAGTTCGCCGTCTTCCGGGGCCTTAGCCCGAGTCCGAGCCCTGGGTCAGGCGGAGCGGAGTTCGCCGTCTTCCGGGGCCTTAGCCCGAGTCCGAGCCCTGGGTCGGGCGGAGCCTCCTATAGCGCCTCTGGCAGAGCCTGGTCGCCCGTCGGTCTTACCTTTTGCGTTAAATGCCCTGGTGATTTGGTCGGTTGGCGCGGTGATTTAGTCAGGGTTGCTTCTCAACGAAGGCAAGGCCTCGGGCGAGCCGGAGGTGCGTCTGCCGTGAAAAAGGGGCTTCGGGCGAGACGGAAACACCTCAGGGTCGGCTGCCCTTGCCCGAGGCTAGGCTCGGGCGAGGCGCGATCAAGTCGCTCGTATGGACTGATCCCTGACTTAATCAAACCCATCAGGCCTCTGCAGCTTTATGCTGATGGGGGTTACCAGCTGAGAATTAGGCGTCTTGAGGGCACCCCTAATTATGGTCCCCGACATCGGTGCTAATATAAAACACTTCGATATCTCCCTTTTGCTGGTGGTCTCTCAAAAAGTGATGCCGGATGTCAATGTGATTTGTGCGGCTGTGCTCAACAGGATTATCCGCCATGCGGATAGCACTCTCATTATCACATAGGAGTGGGACTTTGCTCAGATTGTAGCCAAAGTCCCTGAGGGTTTGCCTCATCCAAAGTAGTTGTGCGCAACGCTGTTCTGCGGCAACATACTCGGCCTCAGCGGTGGATAGGGTAATGGAAGTTTGTTTCTTAGAACTCCATGACACCAGGGACCTTCCTAAGAATTGGCACGTCCCTGATGTACTCTTCCTATCGACCTTACATCCAGCATAATCGGAGTCTGAATATCCAATTAAGTCAAAGGTAGACCCCTTTGGATACCAGATCCCAAAGCAAGGCGTAGCGACTAAATATCTAAGAATTTGCTTCACGACAATTAAGTGACACTCCCTTGGATCGGATTGAAATCTAGCACACATGCATACACTAAGCATAATATCTGGTCTACTAGCGCATAAATAAAGCAAAGAACCTATCATGGACCGGTATGCTTTTTGATCAACGAACTTACCTCCTTTGTTGAGGTCGACGTGTCCGTCAGTTCCCATCAGAGTCTTTGCGGGCTTGGCGTCCTTCATCCCAAACCGCTTTAGCAAGTCTTGCGTGTACTTCGTTTGGGAGATGAAGGTGCCGTCCTTGAGTTGCTTCACTTGGAACCCAAGGAAGTAGTTCAACTCGCCCATCATCGACATCTCAAACTTTTGAGTCATCACCCTGCTAAACTCTTCACAAGACTTTTGGTTAGTAGAACCAAATATTATGTCATCGACATAGATTTGGCACACAAATAAGTCACCATCACAAGTCTTAGTGAATAAAGTTGGATCGGCTTTCCCAAACTTGAAAGCATTAGTAATTAAAAAGTCTCTAAGGCATTCATACCATGCTCTTGGGGCTTGCTTAAGTCCATAGAGCGCCTTAGAGAGCTTACATATGTGGTCGAGGTACCGTTCATCCTCGAAGCCAGGGGGTTGCTCAACGTACACCTCTTCCTTTATTGGCCCATTGAGGAAAGCGCTCTTCACATCCATTTGGAACAACCTGAAAGACTGGTGAGCGGCATATGCTAGCAAAATACGAATGGACTCTAGCCTAGCCACAGGAGCAAAAGTCTCCTCAAAGTCCAAACCTGCGACTTGGGCATAACCTTTTGCCACAAGTCGAGCCTTGTTCCTTGTCACCACCCCGTGCTCGTCTTGTTTGTTGCGGAACACCCACTTGGTTCCCACAACATTTTGCTTGGGACGAGGCACCAGTGTCCAAACTTCATTTCTCTTGAAATTGTTGAGCTCTTCTTGCATGGCCAACACCCAGTCCGGATCTAGCAAGGCCTCTTCTACCCTAAAAGGCTCAATAGAAGAGACAAAGGAGTAATGCTCACAAAAATTAACTAATCTAGAACGAGTAGTTACTCCCTTACTAATGTCACCCAAAATTTGGTCGACGGGATGATTCCTTTGAATCGTCGCTCGAACTTGAGTTGGAGGGGCCTGTGGTGTTTCTTCCTCTTCAACTTGGACATCCTGTGCTCCCCCTTGATCACACGCCTCTTTCTGAGGAACCTGTTCATCATTTTGAGTTGGGGGTGCACCATCGTTGAGGAAGAAGGTTGATCTTGCTCCTTTTGTTCCTGTGGCCTCACTTCTCCAATCGCCATGGTGCGTATTGCGGCCGTTGGAACGTCTTCTTCATCTACATCATCAAGATCAACAACTTGCTCTCTTGGAGAGCCATTAGTCTCATCAAATACAACGTCGCTAGAGACTTCAACCAAACTCGATGATTTGTTGAAGACCCTATACGCCTTTGTATTTGAGTCATAACCTAACAAAAACCCTTCTACAGCTTTAGGAGCAAACTTAGAACTTCTACCTTTCTTCACTAGAATATAACATTTGCTCCCAAATACACGAAAGTATGACACATTGGGTTTGTTACTGGTTAGAAGCTCATACGAAGTCTTCTTGAGGAGGCGATGAAGGTACACCCGGTTTTTGGCGTGACAAGTTGTGTTCACGGCTTCCGACCAAAATCGCTCGGGCGTCTTGAATTCTCCAAGCATTGTCCTCGCCATGTCAATGAGCGTCCTGTTCTTCCTCTCTACCACACCGTTTTGTTGTGGTGTGTAGGGAGCGGAGAACTCATGCTTGATTCCTTCCTCCTCAAGGTACTCCTCCACTTGTAAGTTCTTGAACTCGGACCCGTTGTCGCTTCTTATCTTTTTTACCTTGAGCTCAAATTCGTTTTGAGCTCTCCTTAGAAAGCGCTTTAGGGTCCCTTGGGTTTCTGATTTATCCTGCAAAAAGAATACCCAAGTGAAGCGAGAAAAATCATCAACTATAACAAGACCATACTTACTTCCTCCTATGCTTAGATAGGCGATGGGTCCGAAGAGGTCCATATGAAGCAACTGCAAAGGTCTTGATGTGGTCATCACATTTTTGGTATGATGAGAGCTTCCCACCTGTTTACCTGCTTGACAAGCTGCACAAAGGTCTATCTTTTTTGAAAGTAACATTTGTTAGACCTATCACATGTTCTCCTTTTAGAAGTTTGTGAAGGTTCTTCATCCCCACATGTGCTAAGCGGCGATGCCACAGCCAGCCCATGCTAGTCTTAGCAATTAAGCATGCATCTAGACCGGCCTCCTCTTTTGCAAAATCAACTAAATAGAGTTTGTCGTCTAATACACCCTTAAAAGCTAATGAACCATCACTCCTTCTAAAGACAGACACATCTACATTTGTGAATAAGCAGTTATATCCCATATTACAAAGCTGACTCACAGACAACAAGTTATATCCAAGCGACTCAACTAAAAACACATTGGAAATGGAGTGCTCGGATGAAATAGCTATTTTTCCTAACCCTTTCACCTTGCCTTGATTCCCGTCACCGAATATGATTGAGTCTTGGGAATCTTTGTTCTTGACGTAGGAGGTGAACATCTTCTTCTCGCCTGTCATGTGGTTTGTGCATCCGCTGTCGATAATCCAGTTTGATCCCCCGGATGCATAAACCCGCAAGGCAAATTTAGGCTTGGGTCTTAGGTACCCAACTCTTGTTGGGTCCTAAAGGTTAGTGACAATATCCTTAGGGACCCAAATGCAAGTTTTATCTCCCTTGCATTTTGCCCCTAATTTCCTAGCAATCACCTTTCTATCCTTTCTACAAATTGCAAACGAAGCATTGCAAGCATGATAAATTGTAGAAGGTTCATTAATTTTCCTAGGAACATGAACAACATTTCTTCTAGGCATAACATTTTTCCTAGTCAAATTTCTATTATGCATAATAGAAGAACTTGAGGCAATCATTGCATTTGAATTGTAAGCATTACAACTCCTATCATAATGAACATTTCTAGAAAATTTCCTGTCATGGTACATGAAAGCATGGTTCTTTTGACAACTATTAGTCATAGGGGCCTTCCCTTTCTCCTTGGCAGAAATGGGAGCCTTATGACTAGTTAAGTTCTTGGCTTCCCTCTTGAAGCCAAGCCCATCCTTAATTGAGGGGAGTCTACCAATAGTGTAGGCATCCCTTGCAAATTTTAGTTTGTCAAATTCATCCTTGCTAGTCTTAAGTTGGGCATTAAGACTAGCCACTTCACCATTTAGTTTTGCAATGGAAACTAGATGTTTACTACAAGCATCAACATTAAAATCTTTGCACCTATTGCAAATCACAACATGTTCTACACAAGAGTTAGATCTATTTGCTACTTCTAACTTAGCATTCAAGTCATCATTAATACTCTTTAAGTTAGAAATAGACTCATGGCATGTAGATAGTTCACATGAAAGCATTTCATTTCTTTTGACTTCTAGAGCAAGAGAATTTTGCGCACTAATAAATTTATCATGCTCTTCATACAAAAGATCCTCTTGCTTTTCTAACAATCTATTCTTATCATTTAAAGCATCAATCAATTCATTAATCTTATCAATCTTAGTTCTATCTAAGCCTTTGAATAAGCATGAATAGTCAATTTCATCATCACTAGATTCATCTTCACTTGAAGAAGCGTAAGTACTAGTATTACGAGTGCTTACCTTCTTTTCCCTTGCCATGAGGCAGGTGTGATGCTCGTTGGGGAAGAGGGATGATTTGTTGAAGGCGGTGGCGGCGAGTCCTTCGTTGTCGGAGTCAGACGAGGAGCAATCCGAATCCCACTCCTTTCCAAGATGTGCCTCGTCCTTTGCCTTCTTGTAGTTCTTCTTCTTTTCCCACTTTCCACTCTTCTTTTCCTGGTCACTCTCATTATCGGGACAATTAGCGATAAAATGACCAATCTTACCACATTTGAAGTAGGAGCGCTTCCCCTTCGTCTTGTTCTTGTTGGGGTGCTCCTTGCGACCCTTTAGCGCCGTCTTGAACCGCTTGATGATGAGGGCCATTTCTTCCTCATTAAGCTCGGCCGCCTCAACTTGCGCCACCTTGCTAGGTAGCGCCTCCTTGCTCCTTGTTGCTTTGAGAGCCACGGTTTGAGGCTCGTGGATTGGGCCATTCAATGCATCGTCGACGTATCTTGCCTCCTTGATCATCATCCGCCCGCTTACAAACTTCCCAAGTACTTCTTCGGGCGACATCTTTGTGTACCTGGGATTCTCACGAATATTGTTTACAAGATGTGGATCAAGGACAGTAAAAGACCTTAGCATTAGGCGGACGACGTCGTGGTTCGTCCATCGTGTGCTTCCATAGCTCCTTATTTTGTTGATGAGGGTCTTGAGCCGGTTGTACGTTTGGGTTGGCTCCTCTCCCCTGATCATTGCGAATCTCCCAAGTTCGCCCTCCACCAATTCCATCTTAGTGAGCATGGTGACGTCATTTCCCTCATGTGATATCTAGAGTGTGTCCCAGATCTGCTTGGCATTGTCCAAGCCGCTCACCTTATTGTATTCTTCCCTGCACAGAGATAAAAGGACAGTAGTAGCTTGTGCATTTTTATGTATTTGTTCATTGATGAACATGGGACTATCTGTACTATCAAAATGCATTCCATTTTCTACTATCTCCCATATACTTGGATGGAGAGAGAACAAGTGGCTACGCATTTTATGACTCCAAAATCTGTAGTCCTCTCCATCAAAGTGAGGGGGTTTACCGAGGGGAATGGAAAGCAAATGAGTATTGGAACTTTGCGGAATACGAGAATAATCAAAGGAAAAATTTGAATTAACCGTCTTCTTTTTCTTGTAGTCGTTGTCGTCGTCCTTTTGGGAAGAGGACTCGTCGCTGTCGTCGTAGTAGACGATCTCCTTGATGCGCCTCGTTTTCTTCTTCTTCCCGTCTTTTCTTTTGTGACTCGCGCCCAAGTTAGTAGGCTTGTCATCCTTTGGATCATTGATGAAGGACTCTTTCTCCTTATCGTTGACCACCATCCCCTTGCCCTTAGGATCCATCTCTTCGGGCGATTAGTCCCTCACGTGAAGAGAACGACTCCGATACCAATTGAGAGCACCTAGAGGGGGGGTGAATAGGTGATCCTGTAAAAACTTGAAACTTAATCCACAAAACTTGATTAAGAGTTAGCACAATAAAGCCAAGTGGCTAGAGAAGAGTTCTTGCACAACACGATAATCACAAGAAGATCAACACAGAGATGGCACAATGGTTTATCCTGTGGTTCGGCCAAGTCCAACACTTGCCTACTCCATGTTGTGGCGTCCCAACGGACGAGGGTTGCACTCAACTCCTTTCAAGCGGTCCAAAGACCCACTTGAATACCATGGTGTTTTGCTTTCACTTTACTATATCCCACTTGCGAGGAATCTCCACAACTTGGAGCCTCTCGCCCTTACACTTTAATCACAAAGAAGCACAGAAGTAAGGTTGGGATGAGCAACACACACAAGACACAAAATCAGAGCAACAATACGCACACAAGTCACAACACGAGCTCTCAACACAACTCAAAGAGTTCTCTACTCAAATGGAGCTCTAGTTGCTATCACAAAGAATCGAATGCGCGAATATGAAGTCTTGGTGCTTAGGAATGCTCAAGGGATGCTTGGTGTACTCCTCCATGCGCCTAGGGGTCCCTTTTATAGCCCCAAGGCAGCTAGGAGCCGTTGAGAGCAATCCAGGAAGGCAATTCTTGCCTTCTATCGCCTGGCGCACCGGACAGTCCGGTGCGGATTTCTTTCCTTCTGTGGCGCAACCGACCGTTGAAGATCCAGAGCCGTTGGCGCATCGGACACTGTCCGGTGCACACCGGACAGTCCGGTGCCCCCTTCTGACCATTGGCTCGGCCACGCGTCGCGCGCGGATTACGCGGCCGACCGTTGGCCCGGCTGACCGTTGGCTCACCGGACAGTCCGGTGCACCACTGGACAGTCCGGTGATTTATAGTCGTACGCCGTTAATCGCTTCCCGAGAGCGACGACTTCGCCTGTGAATGGCTCACCGGACAGTCCGGTGCACCACCGGACAGTCCGATGATTTATAGCCGTACGCTGTTGATCGCTTCCCGAGAGCAGCCAGTTGACAGTCGCCAGCCTGGCGCACCGGACACTATCCGGTGCACCACCGGACAGTCCGGTGCACCCAAACTGCGCAGAGTCTTGGCTGCTTAGCCAAGTCTTTTCCAAATTGGTCTTTTCCTGTTTCTAGCACTTAGACACAATACATTAGTCTCCAAAACAATGTACTAAGTTTTAGAAACATACCTTTACTCTTGATTTGCACTTTGTCCATCAATTGGCATAGATTAACACTTAAGCACTTGTGTTGGCACTCAATCATCAAAATACTTAGAAATGGCCCAAGGGCACATTTCCCTTTCACTATGTGTATTAAACAAGTTATGAAACCTCTCTTGTATAATGCACTGTTCAGTTCAAACTTCGACTATTCGCTCATATTTCTATCAGTGATTTACTCACTAGTTATTGTTATTCTCTGTTTTCTTTACAAATATATTATTCACCAGTATGTGTCACAAATTCTTCTGTACAGACGAATTACGCTATTTTGTTAGCACAATTACGCAAATTTGCATCTAGTTTACAACAACTTTAATTATAGACATTGCATCATTTTTACTTATACTTTGTCAATAACAACTGGTATCAGATTTATAAACTCGCACACATGCGTAATAACAATTATGTTACTACATTAATCACAATTTATTTTGACTTGTGTTTTCTTCACAAAGACAGTTTTAGCCAGTTTTTGCCGCCAAGATTTGTACAGCGTCGAATTACGCTGTTTTCATAACACAATTACGCATATTTCGTAAACAGTTTACAAAACCTTACATTTCATGCAGTACATCATTATTAATTATACTTTGTGAATATCGACTGGTTCCAGCATTTATAAATTCATCCATAGTTGCAATAACAAGTATGGCACTACATTACATTTGTCATAAAATATGAAATCATCTACTCCCCACTAGATGAATCATTTTCTGTGACACCACCTTGAGGTTTTTTGAAGTGCATGTCTCATTCCAATTTGGAGCACTAGATGAACCCTTGTTCCTAGAACCTATGGGCTGCCCTCTCTTTCGACCAGTAAGGCTGGCCAACCGAAGCCTATTCTCCTCCACAGATAGACAAGTGCGACTATTGTGACCATCAACAATGCCACACCTTTGACACTTTCTGTTCTTTTTCTTGTCTCCTTTTGCCCCCAATTTAATAACTCTTTTTTCGTTATCACTGATTGTTCTGCCCTTTGGCTTCGCGTTATCTGGTCTTCTCAAGCTTACTCCACTCACATTAAAATCTAGCTTCTACAATTAAGAAAAAATATGATACATAAATCCAATTATTTGTATGTAATTTTAAATAATACCCATGCAGATGTGTTTGTAATAGTACCATTACCTTTTTAATCGTCATATCTATTGCACACACATCAATCAGTGGTATGCTAGTCGTCAATTGTCTAGCATCGTGCTGCACACATATACCATTGATGTTACATTCATAATCAGCATCAAGGTCCAATCGTTACTATTTTGTATTGTAACAACTTTTCCTCTTTTATAAGCATGTATTACCTGTTCCAATATTTGTTGTGGCATAGCACATTGGGTATCGCACACACCACCTTCTTGTAAAGTAGGCACCAATTGAATTTCCTAACAAATCATACAATTGACAATAAATAGTTGTGTTTATGACAAATAGTTCACACCATTATACATAGTAAACATCATATAAAATATTACACATACACCAGCCTGCGCCCTTCTTGTCGTTATATTATCTCCCGTCATGTCTCTTACATCATCCCTGTCACCCTGTATCAGGCAAGTTTCACATATTTCCCATTTACCAAAACTATAAACTTAGTATATCAATTAAAATACACGTCTATTTCAATTAATATATTAAATACCTGTATTCCTTCGCCATCACTAGTACTATCATCACCTTCTATATCTGGCTCCAACCGTGAAAGTAGCAAAAGCAGTTCATCCATCATCTCTAGGGCTCTATCATATCCAGCCTTTGAAAGACTTGCATGATGTACTACTTTCATTGACTTTTTAAGCAACATCTTTTGCCTATATGATTTAGTCTCACCGTCTTTACCCTTCAAATTCTTATCATCCCTTGAAAAAGTCACATCTTGTATAGCAGAGTAGGTGTATCTCTAAAGGATGTATTCCGAAGGTATTCGATCAATTTGAAGATGCATAAATGTTTGTAAAAGATGCACACAAAGCAGACCTACAGCAAAACATGTAAAAAATGTGTTCGTTTATGTTCACTCATTATAAATAAACATTTTTATACAACAATTACCCAATATGACATACCTGTATGCTCCCAATGCTTGCATTCACATTCATACTTTCCAGCATCTACATCAGCCATTACTTTGAATTGGTGTTGCCCCCACACAATCTTATTTGACCTTGAAGTATGCTGAACCACCCAATCATTCACACCACCATCTGGATCATGTGATATCTTGTATGCAGTAGCATATTTCAAAGACTCGTGAAACTTATTCATTACAGCCCTTGTGTATGTCCTCGCTACACGTATCTCAAACATATACAATGTATTTGTTTCCTTTTGGCCCTACAGTAGACAAAAATTATACGTTATAATACGTTACGTTAAATATTATGATATAATAATATTCTATGTACTCACGATGCATCCTAGTGCCTCTTTTGCCTCTTTCATCTTCCTACTGTGTAGAAGCTTCAACATTTGCTTGGCGAATTGATGTAGTGGTGTGTTTGCATCGACATAAGCACTTTTTACGAGTTTGTTCATGCTCTCGCTACGCTGTGTAGAGACCATCAACCCACAATAATCATGTTTGAAAAAAGCTGGTATCCAATCTTTACGAATTTCATACATTCTGGAAAGACTGATGTTATCATGTAGATGGAAATAATCAATCAGCATTGCCCAGGCAATCTCAAACTTAGTTATAGTTAAAGGATGATGTATTATAGATTGGAACCTTGTTTTGAAATCCTCTTCCTCAAATCTAGCATACAACTCGTTTAAATACGGCATATACCTGTTCTGAACATGCCACAAACACAAACGATGGATTGTGTTTGGAAATACCCTGCCTAGTGCAACTGGCATTGCTGGATCTTGATCTGAAATCATAAATTTTCACAACATTATGCAACACATTACCAACTATAATTGCATTCAATACAATCATAGTAGAACGTAATAATTGTTAAGCTTATTAATCATACCTGTAAGCATTACTCGTGGTCCTTCAGCTCCCATGCACGTTTTGAATGCATTGAAAACCCACTCGAATGTGTCTACAGTTTCGTCACCCAACAATGTGAAACCAAATACGGTGCACTGCAGATGGTGGTTACAACCAACAAACATTCTCAGGGGTTTGTCATATAGATTTGTCTTATGAGTTGTATCAAAGGTAACTGCATCTCCAAAGTCAATGTAATCTGCTTGCTGGCTAGCATGGGACCAAAAAATGCTCAAAATCTTTCCTTCTTGGTTTAGTTGGAAGTCAGAGAAAAATTGTGGGTTATCTTTTTTACACAATGCAAAAAAAGATAGGAGCTTAGACACATCATTGACATTTCTTTCTCTTTGTCGCGCTTTCTTCCTGTGAACATTAAACAATATGCCATAGTCAATACGTACACAACGTCATTATGTCATTATATCAGTGTAAATAACAAAATGACTTACAGGTTGATCATGTCTTGTGTAGTTAACGGTACATTCTCTGGTCCGCCATGCATTTCTGAAACAAAATCTATAATACAGTGTTGCGGAATCCTGCTTTCTTGCATCGCACTAAGGAACTCCATGTATTCTGGATCATGTGTCTTGTTGCACTGTAACTGATTCTTTTCTGTAATCTTCCTGAAGAACTCATGATTATGTTCCAAACGAATAAGCATCATTATATTATTTTGTGTCTTGTTGCACTGTAACTGATTGTTTTCTGTAACCTAACTTTTCTATATCAAATTGTATATATATTTATTTTGGACCGTGTATCGTTATCTAAAACTTTAGATTCGTCATTGCGTGCGGCTATCGGCTCCTGGTATCATTTGACTGTTAGTTGTAGCCGCCGTGTAGGTGGAGTAGGTCTCCGCTTCACTATTTCTTTTCCTATTCCAATTCCAAGCGAGGTTGGACTGGTTGGTGGCTGCCTATCTGGCTCCGTCAACAAGTGATGGAAAGCTCGTACGACGTTTGATATGATCTTGTAGTATGAACAAGTGAGCGTGATATTATAAATATATTATAGACAATGTAGTGTTCGAATAGATATTAATATAGATGTCCACATCTGACCTCACGCTTAAGATTATCGTTAACCATATTCTCTATATTTTTTACACTGCAGCTTTAATCCACCGGTTTCTGATTTTTACAGTATTTTGTCTCTATATATGACAGTTGTCGCAGTTCGAACAACTTTAATCCAGCCGCAGTTGTCTCATTTATAATCTGTCTACATTATAATCTGCCCTGGTTATATAATCTAACTTATTTTGAAATAACAGTTAATTCAAAATAAGTTAGGTTATATAATCTAGATAGATTATAATCCTAAAGGCTTGTTCGGTTAGAGGTGGATTGAGGGGGATTGAAGGGGATTCAATCCCCTTCTATACAAATTTAAATAGGAGGGGATTTAATCCCCCCAATCCCCTTTAAACCCCTTCAAACCGAATAAGGCCTAAGGGGGTGTTTGTTTGGGATTATAATCTGGATAGATTATATAATCTAATAAATTTTAAGCTGACACTTAGCTTAAAATTTATTAGATTATATAATCTGTTCAGATTATAATACTAAACAAACGCCACTAAACAAGTCGACTCTATATTTTATTACTATTCGACAATGTCCTCTATTTTTTAGATAATGGAAAACAGGTTCCGGCTTTGTCCTTCACAAAAGGAGGGTACAACGTTACATACAAACTGACATC
This sequence comes from Zea luxurians, assembly GCA_029449295.1. Lineage (NCBI taxonomy): Eukaryota > Viridiplantae > Streptophyta > Magnoliopsida > Poales > Poaceae > Zea > Zea luxurians. The sequence continues at coordinate 39,541,947 of JAOPSE010000009.1, read as the reverse complement.
AAAAGACCAGCACTCGAGTGCAATTTTACACCACAAACATTAACATAAACATGATACCCAACAGACAAACTATAACCTCAAAATGTAATCCTGTTTGTAAAACTCCAACCAAAATAAGAAAAAATTTGCATAGATTCGGCTTCGATCCGTCGAAACGTCTCCTTGATTATCTCTTGGTCTTTAACCCTTTGCAAATGTTCCCAAAATCTAAACCAATGGGTCGCCCGAAATAGAACATGCAAATAAGTAACCATTGGGGTTTTATTAAACACTAAGTCATTCCGACTTATCCAGATAGCCCAACATAAAGCTGCAACACCTGTAATAATCAGAATTTTAACTTTGAGATGCACTCCATGCAACTAAAATCTAAAATTATGTATAAATGATCTCGGGGTACTTAAACCAAAACAACAATATAAAAGTCTCCAAAAGAATCTAGCGTAATGACATTTAAAAAAACAAGTGTTGTATAGATTCATTCGAATCACAGAACACACATTTTTTTGCTTCCCTGTCATCTACGCTTAGCTAGATTGTCTTTTGTGAGTGCCACACCTCTAATTAGATACCACATAAATAAAGATCTTAATTTTCAGAGGTGTTTTCATCTTCCATAGCGGTTTGAAATAGAAAATCTTGTCATTATTAATAAGAGCATTATACATCGAACGGACAGTAAAAAGACTCGAGGTTGACAAATTCAATTTGAACTCATCTCTCCAAGTGGATAGATGAGTATGAGCAATACTCAAGACCAATCTTTTCCAACATAAAAGATTACCACCCACCAGCACTCTACGGAAAGAAATGTTTAGAGGAATCCTACTAAAAACATTCGACACCGTATCGCTTTTTTTATAAACTATATTATATAAGGACGAAAATTTCAGCATTAAAGGCTGGTTACCCATCCACGTGTCCTCCCAAAATCTAATCTGTTTCTCATCTTTAAGAATAAAAGAACCAAGAACAAAGAATTGGTCTTTAACTTTCAGTAGCCCAAACCAAAAATGAGAGTCACCAGGTTTTCTACCTACCTTTAACAAGGTACATGATTTGAGGTATTTGTTCCTAAGTAAATTCTGCTATAGACCGTCCTCATTAATCAATTTAAATAACTATTTACCAAGCAAACACTTATTTTGAAACTCTATGTTCTTAATACCTAGACCCCCTTGGTCTTTAGGTTGACAAAGAATATTCTACCGTGCAAATCTATTTTTTTTTATGATGAAGACTTTTGTACGCATATATTTGTCGTACTTTATATCTTAGAGAATGGAGTAACATTATCTTATCTATATTCATATGGTGCATTAGAGGATATCGTTTAAGCGTGTAGATGAAGGGATCTTCTCCAGAGCAGTTTACGTGATTGGGTTGGAGTCAGTTTAAGATAGATTTGTGAAAACAGTGCGCGCTGGTGCGCGGTCTCGTACGGCGTCCGTCATTCTATATTTCTAGTTGTGCTCAGCAGGGACGTCAGATTTTAAAATTTCCTCTATGTGGAACGTCAGGTGTTCTGGGCCGGCTGGCCACCGGAGAAGAAGTAGAAAGTTTTGACAGGTACGGTAATTGATCTTCGGTCACATCACATCCTCATGATCTTAATAACTCAATGTACGTCACAACAAAGGTTGCTTGGAGAACTCTCTCCCTTCAAGCTTGAAGATCTTTACCATTCTCATGAAGATGACATTTGTAGTTACCGCTGGGACTCTAGCATCTATTCTCCCTCAAAAGCTAAAGCTGGGTCGGCTGCGAGCCGGTGTCGCAGGTTAGTACGTATATTATATCGCAAGCTGGAGAATGACTAGCTTGCTTCGTGTTTAGATTGTTATTTATCTTAAAAACTGGATTACGAGCCAACTTTAATGTGTTTATATATTTAGCTTCAAGTAACAATGCGATGTGATTTATCTGTCTTAATGATGGAACCCAATATGATATCTCCCCATTATCTAAAAAAATTACTCTACATCAAATCCATGTGGGAAGCCACGGGCCACGGCAAGCTGCCTGCTGTCCTTTCTTGTCTGAACATCGGCTTTCGAGTTGTTGTTTTTTATTGCTTGTATTGTTTGCAGTTGCACCTATCATGCTCTCCTATCAATCAGTCGCATAGCAGTTGCTGCCTGTTCCGAAGCGGACGGACGGACGGCCGACCAATGGCTGTAGCACTAGAACGGACGTCGTCGCTGACACAGTAACATGACTCATTCCGGACCCCTACTCAAGTCCACTCCCACTCCCAAGTCCCACCCAAGGCACGCACGCAATCTAAATCTAAATTTTATCGGTTTCTCCCGTGCTCACACCGTGAATCCGTGATACTAGGGCTGGCCGCGATACTGGCCGGATGAAATGCTCGTGGCTAGTTGGCTCGCTCGGTTCACGGTTAGATCGGTTTGTTTAAATTTTTTCACGAACTGAGCTTGTCGGCGTTCCGAGACCGGGGGGTCCCCGAGCCGACGGGTGAGTGTGCCGCGTGCCCCAGCCCAGATGGGTCGAGCGCGTGGGCGAGCGCGAAAGGGGGAGAGAGCGAGGTGGCCGGAGCCGGGTCGTGAGGGAGTCGGAGAATTCCCGCGGCCTTCGTGTTCGCCCCGCGCCCAGGTCGGGTGCGCTTGCAGTAGGGGGTTACAAGCGTCCGCGCGAGGTGAGGGGAGCGGGCGGCCCCGAGAGAGCGCCTGCCCCTGCCCTTCGTCCCCGCGAGGCCAACCTTCTCTAAGAAGGCCCTGGTCCTTCCTTTTATAGTCGTAAGGAGAGGATCCAGGTGTACAGAATGGGGGTGTAGCAAGGTGCTACGTGTCTAGCGAGGGAGAGCTAGCGCCCTAAGTACATGCCAAGGTGGCAGCCGGAGAGATCTTGGCGCCCTGTTGGTGTGGCGTCGTGGCTGTTGGAGAAGCAGTGGAGCTTGACGGAGGGACAGCTGTTGGAACAGCTGTGCTCTTGCTGACGTCTCCCTGCTTTCGTAAGGGAGCTGAGAGCCGCCGTCGTCATGGCCTAGTGAGGCGCCATCATTGCCTATCTGGCGGAGCTGGCCAGATGGGACGCCGGTCTTGTTCTCTGCGACCCGAGTCGGCTCAGGGCAGGGTGATGATGACGCTTCCCGTTGATGTGGCGGTCTTGTGTCCTAGGTCGGGCGACGTGGAGGCTCCTCCGAAGTCGAGGTCGAGTCCGTCCTGCATGACAGAGGCCGAGCCCGAACTCCTGGGTCGGGCGAGGCGGAGGTCGTTCGGCAGGGGCCGAGGCGGAGTCCGAGCCCTGGGTCGGGCGAGGCGGAGTTCGCCGTCTTCCGGGGCCTTAGCCCGAGTCCGAGCCCTAGGTCGGGCGGAGCGGAGTTCGCCGTCTTCCGGGGCCTTAGCCCGAGTCCGAGCCCTGGGTCGGGCGGAGCGGAGTTCGCCGTCTTCCGGGGCCTCAGCCCGAGTCCGAGCCCTGGGTCGGGCGAGGCGGAGTTCGCCGTCTTCCGGGGCCTTAGCCCGAGTCCGAGCCCTGGGTCGGGCGGAGCTTCCTCTGGCGCTTTTGGCCAAGCCTGGCTACCCGTCAGTCTTACCTTTTGCGTTGAAGGCCCCAGGGATTTGGTCGGTTGGCGCGGTGATTTAGTCAGGGTTACTTCTTATCGAAGGCGGGGCCTCGGGCGAGCCGGTGATGCGTCTGCCGTGAAAGAGGAGACCTCAGGCGAGACGGAGTCATCTCAGGGTCGGCTGCCCTCGCCCGAGGCTAGGCTCGGGCGTGGCGTGATCAAGTCGCTCGTATGGACTGATCCCTGACTTAATCAAACCCATCAGGCCTCTGCAGCTTTATGCTGATGGGGGTTACCAGCTGAGAATTAGGCGTCTTGAGGGTACCCCTAATTATGGTCCCCGACAGTAGCCCCCGAGCCTCGAAGGGAGTGTTAACACTCGCTTGGAGGCTTGCGTCGCACTTTTTTGCAAGGGGACCAGCCTTTCTCGGTGGTACTTTGTTCCGGTGGGTGCGCGCGAGCGCACCCGCCGGGTGTAGCCCCCGAGGCCTCGGAGGAGTGGTTTCACTCCTCCGAGGTCTTAATGCTTTGCGTAATGCCTCGGCTGGTCTGGCGGTTCCCTCATGCGAGCAGGGCGTAGCCCAGGTGCACTGTCGGGGCCCAAGTTCTCGGGCTGGTATGTTGACGCTGTCAACGGTTCGGCCGGAGCCGGGTTTGCGAGAGCAGCCCCCGAGCCTCCGCACGGAGCGAGAGGACGATCAGGGACAGACTCGGCTTTTTTATATACGCCCCTACGTCGCCTTTCCGCAAGGAGGAGGGGGGGAGTGCGCCATGTTACCCTCGATGGGCACCGAACATGGTGTCTCCGGTGAGCTGCAATCGGGTAATCCGAGTGGACGTCCGTGCCCCGTTCGTTGGGGGTCGGCTAGGGGCCCGGAGGCACGCCCAAAAGTACCTGCGGGTGATCTGCCGGACCCGGTCCCCTAGCGACGGGGTCCGAGGGCTCGTTGCCTCCCTCCGATGGGATTCCGTTACAGAGTCGTTCCCGCTGGTCTCGGAAATGTCCTAGGGTACCTCGGGAGCGCAGCCCGAGCCTTGGTTATGTATCGAACGTACCCCTGGTCATCCCTCGCTCGGCGTCTGGGGCGACTGTGAACCCTTCGACAGGCCAGCCTTCGAACCCCTGATCAGTAGGGGGCACGGAGCCCGAGTAGCCTGAGGCGGTCGTGGAACCTTTCGGGGGCCGACCTTCGAACCCCTGACCAGTAGTGGGTGTCGGGCCCACGCGATCTGAGGCGGCTGTTGAACCCTTCGGGGGGCCAGCCTTCGAACCCCTGATCAGTAGGGAGGCTCGGAGCCTAGTTCCTTCACGGGGAAGGATCCCTTTGGGGTTATCCCCCTTCTCGGTCCCTGTTGCAAGAGATAGAGAAAGAAGGAAAAGGGAAAAAGGATTCGAAATTGAACGTCGTGGCGTACCTTTTTCGGCGCGGTTGTTTTGGCGAAGGCGAAACGTCGCCAGCCGTTCCCGCCCGTAGCGCTATCCGTCGAGCCGCGGAGTTAATGCGCCGGGGTGAATAGTTGGCGAGGTTGCCGTTGCACGTGCGCGAGCCGTTCGAGGTACGGGTCACGGGCGCGTCGTCTTCACGCCGTGAGAGGGGGTTCTCTTGCTGCCTCCGGATGGGACATGAGCTTGGCAGATGGCGTGACCGCTGCTCTCGCGCGCCTGCCACCGCCATTACTGCCGGCCCATTTTTGACCGCATTTGACCACTGCGCCAGGCTGGCGCCGCTGGGTCGCGGGCTGGGTCGCCTCGAATCACGGTATCGGTTCCGCAATCGAGGAGGTGCGGTGGTGGAGCGAGTGGCACAGCGGCTCGCATGCAGCAACCGGCGCGCCAGTTGCACGATGCGTGGGCTTGAGCCGTCGCGCTGGCCTGTCAGGAATCGGAGAGGCGCGTCCACTTGGCGCGGTTGCATGCCGCCTGCATGGCCGCCTGCCCCTTTCGCCCGCCTGTCTGGGCGAAAGTGGAGGATTGCTTGTAACCGCTGGGTGGTTGCGTGCGTCGTGCGCGTCGGTTCGGCTTCTTCTTAGAGCCAGTCTGCATGACAGGCGGGCCCCAGCCCCCGCGCCGCAGGGGAGGACTTTGGAGGCGTGTTGGAGAAGACTCAGCCCGTGACGGTTGAGGGTGCAAGCAGGGGGAGTTGCCTTTAAAAGGAGGGCGACCCCCTTCGTAAGGCGACCATGTCTCCTTCCTCCCCTTATGCATTGCGTCTCTCCGTCTTCCAGGCCCCCGGATGGGGGAAACCGCCGTCTTTTCGCCCCATCGTCGGAGGAACGCAACTCCGTGGGAGTTGGTACCTTTCAGCCATCGTTCGGCTTCAAGGATTTTCATCATGCAGCCCAACCGCTCCCCTTTGCCGGGGGTCACCCAAGACGGTGACCACCAGCCCCTGGATGGGTAGGAGCAGCTGGGCTGTGGCCTTTGCCCCGCTCCCAGCTGGTCTTCATCATCCCGGCCGGGACAGGACTCGGGCCAAGCCGGTGCTCTGCCCCTTGCGCGGGTCGGCCGACCGCCTCCTCTTCCAGCTTCTAGCGGTGGAAACCATCCTCCAGTTCTGCGGAGGAGACTTCCTCCAGCCATGCCGGGGAAGGCGAACTGTTGCTTCCCAGCTAGGATGCAACATTCCGTCTTCCTCCTCGCGTTCGCGGCGAGGACGGCTGCGAGGATCTGCCGGGGTGCTTAGGGGCGTCCCGCGTTTGCTGGTGATTCGCCCAGAGCTTGTTGCTCCACGGGCTTCCCAGGCGGGGAGGTCGTCCGTACCCGCGGGGACGGAACCGGAGTTCCGTTTGTAATAGCACTTCGAGTGCCGGGTTTTTTGTTCATTGTGGCTGTCGGGGCCTGAACATGTATGTAATTACGGCGCGGAGCCGTGTTTTTTCCTCATCTCCGAGCACTAAGACTCGTCTGCTGATTGTCTGAACCGCTTCACCAAGCATGAGTCGCCTCGTGTCAAGGTGACGAGTGAGGTATCCGTATCCCGGAGGCGTAGGAGTCCCTCGGCTCGGTCGGCCCTATTGTCCGAGGCTCCTCTAGCTTAGTTAAAGAGACCCCTCGGCCGCTCTTCGACGAGCCGAGGCCAGGGGTAGCGATATCAGCACGAGCAGAGGCGGAGTTGGCTCGGAAATGAAACCTGGTTGGCCGGAGCCTAGTCGGGTTGTCCGTTGGCAGGATTGCCGTCGGAGTTGCTCAGCCGAGGCTTCGGACCGAGCTGGCGCCCTCGGAAGGCGGTCGGCCGAGGCCTCGGAGGTGGCCGGCCGAGCCGTCCGCTCGGGCCGGGTTCTCGGAGAAGTCCCTGGCAGAGATTGCTCGAGCGTGGTGATGACGTCGTCCTTCGGAGCGGAGGCCCTCGGACCGCGTCGCCGTCCGAGGCTAGGTCGGGCCTTGCCGAAGGTGTTGTCGACGCCGAGGGTGTCATCGCCCTCTTCCAGCGTCAAGATCCGAGCCTGCAGGGTCAAATCGTCTTGTAGCGTGGGCCTTGCGCGGCCGTCGAGGCCAGAACACACACCCTTGCTGTGTTATAAAGCTGCGTCTCTTTTCCTCTTGTTTCGAGTATCTGGACTTTCCGTCGGTAGCAGGGATGTTAGTGCGAGTAAGAGTTGCTTCTCGCGGAAGGTGATGAGTGAGGTATCCGTATCCCGGAGGCGTGGGAGTCCCTCGGCTCGGTCGGCCTTGCCGCTTACGCGTACTTTTACCCGTCCATGAGGCCCTGTCACCGACTCGGTCTAGAAGGCTCGAAGAATCGCTTCGACAGAAGAGCTTCCGTACGTAAAGACTCGTTCGATCCGCGGATTCACCTTATCCGAGCGCGAGTTACTTATCGCAGAAGGTGATGAGTGAGGTATCCGTATCCCGGAGGCGTAGGAGTCCCTCGGCTCGGTCAGCCTTGGCTGCTTACGTGTACCCCGTCGTTTCCGGGACCCACTTTTCGAAGTAGTCAAAAAGCACGAAAGATGTTCTGGTAAAAGAGATTTTTTTTTGTTCGAGGAAAGTTTTGACGCAGAGGGGGTTTCCCCCCTTTTAGCCCCCGAGGGAGGGTCGGGCTTTTGCCGAGGCGAGGCCGACCCTTCCTTGTTGACTAAACTTTGCGTGGGTGCGAGGTATATGAACAACTTGGAAACATCTTAAGGGTAGAAGCGACATAGCTGTTGGATGTTCCAAGCGTTGCCGTAGACCTCGCCTTGACTGTTGGCCAGCTTGTACGTTCCGGGCTTCAGAACTTTGGCGACGATGAACGGCCCCTCCCAGGGGGGCGTGAGCTTGTGCCTCCCTCGGGCGTCTTGCCGCAGCCGAAGCACCAGGTCGCCCACCTGGAGGTCTCGGGGTCGGACCCCTCGGGCGTGTTAGCGTCGCAGGGACTGCTGGTACCGCGCCGAGTGTAGTAAGGCCCTGTCCCGAGCCTCATCCAGCTGGTCCAGCGAGTCTTCTCGGCTAGCTTGGTTGCTTTCTTCGTTGTAGGCCCTCGTCCTCGGGGAGCCGTATTCCAGGTCCGTGGGCAGGACGGCCTCGGCCCCGTAGACCAGGAAGAACGGCGTGAAACCCGTGGCTCGGCTCGGCGTCGTCCTCAGGCTCCAGACCACCGAGGGGAGTTCCTTCATCCATCGCTTGCCGAACTTGTCGAGATCATTGTAAATTCGAGGCTTGAGTCCTTGTAAGATCATGCCGTTGGCGCGCTCTACTTGCCCATTCGACATGGGATGAGCTACGGCGGCCCAGTCCACCCGGATGTTGTGATCTTCGCAAAAATCCAAGAATTTTTTGCCGGTGAACTGGGTGCCATTGTCAGTGATGATGGAGTTCGGGACCCCGAAGCGATGGATGATGTTGGTGAAGAACACCACCGCCTGCTCGGACCTGATGCTGTTCAGGGGTCGGACCTCGATCCACTTGGAGAATTTGTCGACGGCGACCAGCAGGTGCGTGTAGCCCCCGGGCGCCTTCTGCAAGGGGCCGACAAGGTCCAGACCCCACACAGCGAAGGGCCAGGTGATGGGTATCGTCTGCAGAGCCTGAGCGGGCAGGTGGGTCTGCTTCGCATAGAATTGGCACCCTTCGCAGGCGCGGACAATTCTAGTGGCGTCAGCCACCGCCGTTGGCCAGTAGAAGCCTTGGCGGAAAGCGTTCCCGACGAGGGCTCGAGGTGCTGCATGATGACCGCAAGCCCCCGAGTGTATTTCCCGCAGGAGTTCCTGACCTTCGGCGATGGAGATACATCGTCGGAGGATGCCCGAGGGGCTACGGTGGTAGAGCTCCTTCTCATCGCCCAGCAAGACGAACGATTTGGCGCGTCGCGCTACCCGCCGAGCCTCGGCTCGGTCGAGGGGCAGTTCTCCTTGGTGGAGATATTGCAGGTACGGGGTTTGCCAATCTTGATCTGGCACGACCCCGTTCTGCTCCTCCTCGATGCGCAGTGCTTCGCCCTCGGGCTCCGAGGGTTCCTCGGGTTGAGCCGAGGATGGCTCGGGATGGGCCGAGGTCACCTCGGACGAGGCCGAGGGTGCCTCGGGCTCGGGCGCGTCGCCTATCTTGACGGAGGGTTGGTGCAGATCTCGGGAGAAGACGTCCGGGGGAACCGTCGTTCGCCCCGAGGCTATCTTCGCCAGCTCGTCTGCAGTCTCGTTGTAGCGCCGGGCGATGTGGTTAAGCTCGAGCCCGTAGAACTTGTCTTCCAGGCGTCGAACCTCCTCACAGTAGGCCTCCATCTTCGGGTCGCGGCAGAGGGAGTTCTTCATGACTTGGTCGATGACGAGCTGCGAGTCGCCGCGTGCATCGAGGCGTCGGACCCCTAGCTCGATGGCGATTCGCAATCCGTTGATCAGAGCCCCGTACTCGGCCACATTGTTGGACGCCGGGAAATGGAGGCGGAGCACGTAGCGCAGGTGTTTCCCGAGGGGCGAGACGAAGAGCAGGCCCGCGCCAGCTCCCGTCTTCATCAGCGACCCGTCCAAAAACAAGGTCCAGAGCTCTGGTTGGATCGGGGCCGTTGGCAGCTGGGTATCGACCCATTCGGCAACGAAATCCGCCAGTACCTGGGACTTGATGGCCTTCCGAGGGGCAAATGAGATTGCTTCGCCCATGATTTCCACCGCCCACTTCGCGATCCGCCCCGAGGCTTCTCGGCACTGGATGATCTCCCCCAGGGGGAAGGATGACACCACAGTCACCGGATGCGATTCGAAGTAATGTCGCAGCTTTCGTCTCGTCAGGATCACTGCATATAGCAGCTTCTGGACTTGCGGGTAGCGGATCTTGGTCTCGGACAGCACTTCGCTGACGAAGTAAACTGGCCTCTGACTGGGCAAAGCATGCCCCTCTTCCTGCCTTTCGACCACGATCGCGGCGCTGACCACCTGAGTGGTTGCGGCGACGTAGACCAAGAGGGTTTCTCCATCAGCTGGGGGTACCAAGACGGGCGCCTGGGTGAGGAGCGCCTTCAGGTTCCTGAGGGCTTCCTCGGCCTCAGGAGTCCAAGTGAAGCACTCGGCCTTCCTTAAGAGGCGGTACAGGGGCAGGCCTCTTTCGCCGAGGCGCGAGATGAAACGGCTCAAGGCCGCGAGGCATCCCATGACCCTCTGTACGCCTTTTAAGTCCTTGATGGGCCCCATGTTTGTGATGGCCGCGATCTTCTCCGGGTTGGCTTCGATGCCCCGCTCGGAGATGATGAATCCCAAAAGCATGCCCCGGGGCACCCCGAAGACGCACTTCTCGGGATTGAGCTTGACGCCCTTCGCCTTGAGACACCGGAATGTCAGTTCGAGGTCGGAGAGAAGGTCAGAGGCTTTCCTCGTCTTGACTACGATGTCGTCGACGTAGGCCTCGACCGTGCGACCGATGCGTTCGCCGAACACATGGTTCATGCACCGCTGGTAGGTTGCACCCGCGTTCTTCAAACCGAACGGCATTGTGACATAACAGTACATGCCGAAGGGCGTGATGAAAGAAGTCGCGAGCTGGTCGGACTCTTTCATCTTGATTTGATGATACCCTGAGTAGGCATCGAGGAAAGACAGGGTTTCGCACCCTGCAGTGGAGTCCACAATTTGATCGATGCGAGGTAGAGGGTAGGGGACTTTCGGACATGCTTTGTTGAGACCAGTGTAGTCTACACACATCCGCCATTTCCCCCCTTTTTTCCTCACAAGTACAGGGTTGGCAAGCCATTCGGGATGGAATACCTCTTTAATGAACCCTGCTGCCATCAGCTTGTGGATCTCCTCGCCTATCACCCTGCGCCTTTCCTCGTCGAATCGGCGCAGAGGCTGTCTGACCGGTCGGGCTCCGGCCCGAATATCCAGCGAGTGCTCGGCGACATCCCTCGGTATGCCGGGCATGTCCGAGGGACTCCACGCAAAGACGTCGGCGTTCGCACGGAGAAAGTCGACGAGCACTGCTTCCTATTTGGGGTCGAGCCCGGATCCGATCCGAATCTACTTGGAGGTGTCGCCACTGGGGTCGAGAGGGACGGCCTTAACCGTCTCCGCTGGCTCGAAGTTGCCGGCATGTCGCTTCACGTCCGGCACCTCTCGGGAGAGGCTTTCCAGGTCGGCGATGAGGGCCTCGGACTCGGCGAGGGCCTCGGCGTACTCCACGCACTCCACATCGCATTCGAATGCGTGTTTGTACGTGGGGCCGACGGTGATGACCCCGTTGGGGCCCAGCATCTTGAGCTTCAGGTAGGTGTAGTTGGGGATGGCCATGAACTTCGCGTAGCATGGCCTTCCCAACACTGCGGGGTAGGTTCCTCGGAACCCGACCACCTCGAACGTCAAAGTCTCCCTTCGGAAGTTGGAGGGTGTTCCGAAGCAGACAGGGAGGTCGAGCTGTCCGAGGGGCTGGACGCGCTTCCCGGGGATGATCCCGTGGAAGGGCGCAGCGCCTGCTCGGACGGATGACAGATCGACGCGCAGGAGCCTGAGGGTCTCAGCGTAAATGATGTTGAGGCAGCTGCCCCCATCCATCAAGACCTTGGTGAGCCTGACGTCGCCGATGACGGGGTCGACGACGAGCGGGTACTTCCCCGGGCTCGGCACGTGGTCGGGGTGGTCGTCCCGGTCGAAGGTGATGGGCTTGTCGGACCAGTCTAGGTAGACTGGTGCCGCCACCTTCACCGAGCAGACCTCCCGACGCTCTTGCTTACGATGCCGAGCCGAGGCATTCGCCGCATGCCCTCCGTAGATCATGACGCAGTCGCGGACCTCTGGGAACTCTCCTGCTTGGCGATCCTCCCTTTTGTCATCGTCGCGGGCCTTGCCACCCTCTGCAGGTGGCCCGGCCCTGTGGAAGTGGCGCCGAAGCATGACGCACTCCTCGAGGGTGTGCTTGACGGGCCCCTGATGGTAGGGGCACGTCTCCTTGAGTGCCTTGTCGAAGAGGTTGGCGCCTCCGGGGGGCTTCCGAGGGTTCTTGTGCTCGGCGGCGGCGACAAGGTCTGCATCGGGAACGTCGCGTTTCGCTTGCGACTTCCTCCTGCCTTTCTTCTTGGCGCCGCGCGGAGTAGACGCCTCGGGAGCATCTTCCGACGGGCGGCCCTGGGGCTGCTTGTCCTTTCGGAAGATGGCCTCTACCGCCTCCTGGCCGGAGGCGAACTTGGTGGCGATGTCCATCAGCTCGCTCGCCCTGGTGGGGGTCTTGCGACCCAACTTGCTCACCAGGTCACGGCAGGTGGTGCCGGCGAGGAACGCGCCGATGACATCGGAGTCGGTGACGTTGGGCAGCTCGGTGCGCTGCTTCGAGAACCGCCGGATGTAGTCCCGGAGAGACTCTCCCGGCAGTTGCTGACAGCTTCGGAGGTCCCAGGAATTCCCGGGGCGCACATACGTGCCCTGGAAGTTGCCGGCAAAAGCCTGGACCAGATCTTCCCAGTTGGAAATCTGCCCCGGAGGCAGGTGCTCCAACCAGGCACGAGCGGTGTCGGAGAGGAACAGGGGGAGGTTGCGGATGATGAGGTTGTCATCGTCCGTCCCACCCAGTTGACAGGCCAGGCGGTAGTCCGCAAGCCACAATTCCGGTCTCGTTTCCCCCGAGTACTTTGTGATAGTAGTCGGGGGTCGGAATCGGGGCGGAAACGGCGCCCGCCGAATGGCTCGGCTGAAGACCTGCGGACCGGGTGGTTCGGGCGAGGGACTCCGATCCTCCCCGCTGTCGTAGCGTCCCCCACGCCTGGGGTGATAGCCTCGGCGCACCCTTTCGTCGGGGCGTGCCCGACGGTCGCGATGAGGGTGTTCGTCGCCGAGGGGGCCCGGGGCCGCAGGCGCGGTGTTGCGCGTGCGCCCGGTGTAGACCGAGGCTTCCCGCGTGAGTCGGGAAGTCGCGGCACGAGGTTCTGAGGGGTACCCCTGCCTTCGGGAGGCAGAGCTTTCGGCCCGCCGGGCCGCAGCGCCTTCCAGGAGATGCTTGAGTTCTCCCTGGATTCGCCGACCCTCGGTGGTTGATGACTCCGGCATCGCGCGGAGGAGCATCGCTGCGGCGGCCAGGTCCTGACCGGTTCCGCCAGATGCGGGTGGCGGTCTGTCCCTGGCATCGTTGGTGATGCGGTGCTGGAGACCTTGGGGCAGGAGACGTATTCCCCCGGCCGGGGGCTGGCTCGCCCATACCTGCCCGATGTTCTGGCGGATTGCCTCGAGCGCTCCCGCTCCCTCATCGAGCCCGGCCTGCGCCCCGCGGACTTGCTCGAGCTGTGGGTCGTGACCCCCCGCCGGAACGGGGACCACAGCTAGCTCCCGCGGGATGTCGGCGCGAGGCGCTGGCCTAGGGGGATCACCATCCTCCGGCATGCCGAGACAGCCGCCTCCGGAGGGATCCCCTAGCTCGATGTGGAAGCATTCGCGGCTCGGGCCGCAGTCCTTGTCGCCAAGGCTGCGGCTGCCGTCGGAACAGTCGGAGAGGCAGTAGTCACATGCGGTCATGAAGTCCCGCATGGCACTAGGGTTGCCAGATCCGGAGAAATCCCAGCAGATGCTGGGGTCGTCATCTTCCTCGGACCCAGAGGGTCCGTAGGTCGAGACACCCGTCAATCGGTCCCAAGGCGACCGCACACGAAACCCCAGAGAGGTTGCACTCGCCTCAACGTGAGCGCCCGCCAAAGTGAGATCGCCAGGCGGGCTGAGGTCGAGTCGAAATGACGAAAGATGGGTAGCAGTCGGTACCTTTTTGTCGACGAGGAGCGATGAAGTCACATCGGGGGCTGATCGCGCCGTCGTCCTGGGTACGAGGGCAACGTCCTGCAGGCCCTCCGTGAGCGTGCTGGCGTCGTCCACCTGCTCGGGGTCGACGTGTTGCGGGGGGATGGCGCCCGCCTTTGCCTCGAACGCGAGGGCGACGCTTGGCGTGTCCTCCGTTGGGGCGCTGGGGGTGTCGATTTGCTCGACAGCCGTCGGAGCGCAGCCTCCCGCTCGGCTTTGGTTGCCCCGCCTCCTCCTCCGATGGCGAGGGAGAGGACGGAGCGAGCTCGAAAGTTGTCCTTCCCCCACGCGGGAAAGGCGTCGTCGATTCCGCCGCCGGCGGGCGGGCTGTCCGCCACCATTGTCGCTGTCGCGCGGCGGTGGAAGGAGTATCATGTCGTAGCTGCTGTCGAGAGACATGAACTCGAGGCTCCCGAAACGGAGCACCGTCCCGGGTTGAAGAGGTCGTTGGAGACTGCCCATCTGGAGCTTGACGGGAAACTGCTCGTCAACACGCAGCAGGCCCCTACCTGGCGCGCCAACTGTCGGTGTTCCGAGACCGGGGGGTCCCCGAGCCGACGGGTGAGTGTGTCGCGTGCCCCAGCCCAGATGGGTCGAGCGCGTGGGCGAGCGCGAAAGGGGGAGAGAGCGAGGTGGCCGGAGCCGGGTCGTGAGGGAGTCGGAGAATTCCCGCGGCCTTCGTGTTCGCCCCGCGCCCAGGTCGGGTGCGCTTGCAGTAGGGGGTTACAAGCGTCCGCGCGAGGTGAGGGGAGCGGGCGGCCCCGAGAGAGCGCCTGCCCCTGCCCTTCGTCCCCGCGAGGCCAACCTTCTCTAAGAAGGCCCTGGTCCTTCCTTTTATAGTCGTAAGGAGAGGATCCAGGTGTACAGAATGGGGGTGTAGCAAGGTGCTACGTGTCTAGCGAGGGAGAGCTAGCGCCCTAAGTACATGCCAAGGTGGCAGCCGGAGAGATCTTGGCGCCCTGTTGGTGTGGCGTCGTGGCTGTTGGAGAAGCAGTGGAGCTTGACGGAGGGACAGCTGTTGGAACAGCTGTGCTCTTGCTGACGTCTCCCTGCTTTCGTAAGGGAGCTGAGAGCCGCCGTCGTCATGGCCTAGTGAGGCGCCATCATTGCCTATCTGGCGGAGCTGGCCAGATGGGACGCCGGTCTTGTTCTCTGCGACCCGAGTCGGCTCAGGGCAGGGTGATGATGACGCTTCCCGTTGACGTGGCGGTCTTGTGTCCTAGGTCGGGCGACGTGGAGGCTCCTCCGAAGTCGAGGTCGAGTCCGTCCTGCATGACAGAGGCCGAGCCCGAACTCCTGGGTCGGGCGAGGCGGAGGTCGTTCGGCAGGGGCCGAGGCGGAGTCCGAGCCCTGGGTCGGGCGAGGCGGAGGTCGTCGTCTTCCGGGGCCTTAGCCCGAGTCCGAGCCCTGGGTCGGGCGAGGCGGAGTTCGCCGTCTTCCGGGGCCTTAGCCCGAGTCCGAGCCCTGGGTCGGGCGGAGCGGAGTTCGCCGTCTTCCGGGGCCTTAGCCCGAGTCCGAGCCCTGGGTCGGGCGAGGCGGAGTTCGCCGTCTTCCGGGGCCTTAGCCCGAGTCCGAGCCCTGGGTCGGGCGGAGCTTCCTCTGGCGCTTTTGGCCGAGCTTGGCTACCCGTCAGTCTTACCTTTTGCGTTGAAGGCCCCAGGGATTTGGTCGGTTGGCGCGGTGATTTAGTCAGGGTTACTTCTTATCGAAGGCGGGGCCTCGGGCGAGCCGGTGATGCGTCTGCCGTGAAAGAGGAGACCTCAGGCGAGACGGAGTCATCTCAGGGTCGGCTGCCCTCGCCCGAGGCTAGGCTCGGGCGTGGCGTGATCAAGTCGCTCGTATGGACTGATCCCTGACTTAATCAAACCCATCAGGCCTCTGCAGCTTTATGCTGATGGGGGTTACCAGCTGAGAATTAGGCGTCTTGAGGGTACCCCTAATTATGGTCCCCGACAGAGCTGATATTCAAACTCGTTTCGTTAACGAGCCATCTCACAAGCTAAACGAGCTACCACATTCCAGTAAAATGAAACTATATGCATATTATTTACAGAATAATTGACGAATATGTTATATATATGTGAGGTGTCTATGACCTATGAGTTAAACTAATGATTAATAAACTATGTTTATGTGTTAATTTTGTCTATACAAATATAATTGTGGGTTAAACTGATGACATGTATGTGAATTGTGAATTGATGAGTGATAAATTGTGCTAATTTGATGTTACATTGACGTGGTTTGTAAAACTATTAGTATAATTACTATTTTTTATTGTTAAATTAGTTTGAAATTAACTAAAAAATAATTATTATGTACATATTTTTTTTATTTTTTTCTGCTCTGGCTCGCAAGCTAAACGAGTCAGCTCGAGCTCATAAATGAGCTGAGCCAAGCTGACCTTGTGGCTCGTTAACTTAACAAACCGAGTTGACTTGTTATCCATCCCTACATGATACACTCGGGTCATCTCCTCCTCCACCGTAGAGGCTGATGAGGCTCAACGCTGCACGTCGGAGGGCTGGCGGAGTTGGACGGCCCGGCGGGGCGTGGCAGATGCATGTTAGCATTTTAAGAGATTGATCCATATAAATCTTTAAAAAATCTAAAAAAATAGTGTTTAGTATAATATATATAGTTAATATGATGACTACACTGTCTATTTTGAGTGGTTAAGAAAAGAACAATGTCTGCACACCTTTATTGTGAATTTAGTGTTTAGGATTTACGTGAAATCATAAAACTTTATTGCACACCAGTTAGGTTTCTATACATAGTGCATGGCAAATTTCACGAAATATTTTCAAAATTTTATCACAGTCATTACATATGATATCATGACATTTCGATAAGTTTCATGATTTTCTGATTTTGTTTGTATTTTATACTATTTTTAAAAACAACTAGATCGTAAGTTCACGGTCATGTTTCGTGAGCGTTGTGCTTGAAAATTCTGGTTTGTTTCTGAAATAGACTGTAATTTGTGGTAAATAACATTAATATCATTTTTGCATTCAGTGTTTTGCATTTTTGGAGTGAATTACAGTTTAATTCTGAATTATATGAAGAAATTTAATTAAACGAACTAAATCTAAAAGGTATAGCAAACAAATTGATAATTGTGTCAAAATTGACATTTAGGTCTACATACCGTAGGAACACACTATAAAAAGTTTAATAAAAAAAATAAAAATATACTTTGCCGAGTGTCCAAAAAATTAGACACTCGCCGTAGAGGTTAATTTGACAAGTGTGTTATAGGACACTCGACAAAGAATTTATTAAAAAATAAAAAGATCTTTGCCGAGTATTATCTAGGGACACCCAACAAAGATTACTTTTAATTTTTTAATAAATTATTTCTCGAGTGTCTGATCAGAATCACTTGACGAAGTACATTTTTTAAAAAATTAAAAAACTCTTCGCCTAGTGACAGATCGTGGAAACTCGGCAAAGTTTTCTTGCATGAACTGGTGCCCACTTTCAGTCTCTCTCTCACTCACACACACACTCTCACTCTCTCACTCGCACACTCTCATCGGCGCCTCGCATCGCCGCTGCGCGCCACCATCGCCGGCGTTGTCCTTGCCCTCGTCGTCTGTGTCGTCCTCCACACTATCGTCGTCCGCGCCGAGGCTTAATCCTCCCTGGGCCTCTCCCGCCGGGTATTTTCTTCCCCTTAGGACTAGTTTGGGAACCTCAATTTTCTAAGGGATTTCTATTTTTCCATGGGAAAATGAACTAATTTCCCTTGGGAAAATAGAAATCCCTTGGGAAATTGGGGTTCCCAAACTAGCCCTTAGTATTTTCTTTCGCTGGGTATTACGAATGCCAAAGTTCACATAAGCACATTGTATTTTCTTCCCCTTAGTATTAGTGAAATAATAATGTTGCAGTCAAGCAAGAACATGTTCCACGCTTAGAAAATCAATCAAGAAAATGTTGGTGCAATGGCTTTCACGCTTGGAAAATTAATCAAGAAAATGTTTATTTAGTTACATTTCCACTAGTTTTCTTTATGACAGATAAGCCATTCTAGTGACAATACTTTTTGTTTATTACACTTATGCATTATGCATTCCATTATGCTTCTGGTTTCTACTTCATAATCTAAACATGTGATTTTCTCTCATGGATTGGAAATACATATGTGATTATCGACCATCGTGTGGTTGATATATGTGTAGGTGTCGGCCATCGTTTTGTTAGTTTATATTAGCAGGTTTTGTAAACCTCCTCGTGAGGTGGAGGTGCTGCCGTATTTTTTTGTTGACAGGCTTGTGATCTTTTTTGCAGAGAAGGTACTTGTCTTCCTAGCCGTTGCGGGTCTGTCTGCACCGCGACGCGTCACCACCACACTAACCCGCCACAGCCCTGCTAGCCTAACTCCACCGTCACCCTAGGTATAACCTCTATTTCCGCATCATGGTCGTAGATCACGTAACCCAGTTAGGAGTCTCCCGTTCAAAAGAGATACGGTGTATATATGTAGATACATATTTATGACATATATTATATGTTTGTGGACTTATTTATGTGAGTACTTATTAGTGTTGTGAACTATTTTGTGGTACTTGTGACTTTGTGAACAAACATGTGATCTTTGTGAAGAAACATGTGATCTTTGTGAGCTATGTCGTGTGTTTGATGTATATGATGATTCTGTTATTTTTGTGATGTATATGTGATGATTATGTGATATATCTTTTGTTTGTTTGGATGGAATAACAAAAACAAATAAAAAAGGTATTATGGTCACTTTATCGAGTGTTATACTCGGCAAAGAGGTACTTTGACGAGTGTCATGGCCATAACACTCGACAAAGAAGGCACACCTGTAAACCGATAAAGCTTCTTTGTCGAGTGTTGTGGCCAAGACACTCGACAAAGGAACTGGTGGCAAAGGGGCAATTGGTGCTCCCGTTGCCGAAAGCTAGTCTAGCTGACACTCGGCAAAGGAACTGACAAAGGAGACCACGAGAGCCTTCTTTGCCAAGAGTCGGTACAGAAGACACTCGGCAAAATGGGAGCCTTTGCCAAGTGTCACTATGGTACTCGGCAAAGTCTCCGTCACCTAGCGCCGTGACGGTGACTTTTCTTTGCCGAGTATCAAGTGGCACTCGGCAAAGTCTTTATCGAGTGCCCGACAAAAAATACTTGGCAAAGAAGCCGTTGCCGATGTACAGTTCACTGAGACTTCTTTGTCGAGTGTCACACTCTGCAAAGACTTCGCCGAGTGTTTTTCAGGCTTTTCCTAGTACTTCAGGCACTTGGCAAAACAACTGTGTCCGGTAGTGACAGTGCCGATGTGATGAAGAACTAGCTAATAAATAATATTTGGTCCTTGTATGGACCAAGGAAAATTGTCCCCTGGCGGGTGCTCTAACGAGGATTAATGGGAAGTGCCGACTCTGAGAGAACTCGAAAAAGGCATCGAGTAGTCTTAAATGTTAGATATACCATATGTATTTATATTTGAGCAATTAACTTTAAAAATTTAGATTCTTAAAATTGCCATGGCAGTATATATATGATTGAAAATTAGGGTATAAAACTTTTAATTACATATTAGTCACTCGGATGAAATTAGGCTTGCAATTAGGAGTTAGTTTAAGATATATTTTTTGGAGAAGCACAATTCATTTTGTTGTAATGGGAGACATGTTTTGCACTGAATTGAGAATTCACCGGAGGTTTAATTTGAAAGGCTCATCATTAGGCCGCTCTCTACTGATAAAATTGAAATTGATGAGCATATTTTTCCTGGCGTGAAGCTCTACTTAAGTGAATATATATTTTTCTCAACAAATCCTGCTTCTTACGTGTGCTGTTATGTGGTCACATTACACTTATCTCAAGTACTATTGGTACGGTGTCCATTATAGAGCTCCACGTCACTTGCGGACACGTGCAACCATGGCAGCAGATATAGATTGACTGTTGTTTCTGAAGAAGGTAAGGACTAAGCACACACGGAACCTGTAGGCTGTAGGCTGTAGTGACTACGAGGGATCCACATTCCACATTCATTCATCATGATGAAGAGATTCCCTACCCAATACTTGATGATGATGCCGGACGACTAGAAATGCTACAGATGGTAATGCATGCGCGAGTACGTATGTAGCTGTTAATTTGGTGCGACCTGCAAACAGAGAAGTTTATATACCTTGATGGAAACTGTTACTACGTACTCCCTCCGTTTCTTTTTATATGTCGCTGGATAGTGCAAAATTGTACTATCCAGCGATAAATAAAAAGAAACGGATGGAGTAGTATTTGGCGTGCGAAAACCCGCTCGCCACTCCAGTCTCCAGGGAGGCAGAATGGCAGATGACAAGAAATAATAGGCTTTGATCAGATGAAGAAGCTGACAGTTGACACTACACGATCACGGAGCGCCTCACGCTTTGCACCATGTAATCAGGGGTAGACGCTACAACAAGATATGGATGTGGTTTGTCTGTAGTCGAATTTAGATCGGCTTTGTCAAGAGAGGGAGTAATGTACCCAGTTGGTCTAACAGCGAACTAGGTTCTTGACCTCGCGCTCTGATTGAGGTGTCCAGCCTAAGACAAGGTTGGTGGCTCCTGTAACGTAGTCTATATATAGAGAGATAGAGGTTGACGGCTAAACACGAGGTTCGTAATGTCGTCTCTATTCCCCACCTCAACCCTCTAGATCGATCTCGAGAGAAGGCTGTCAGCAATGGAAAGCTTACCATCGACATCGATCTCGCTTTCCCGAACGTCGCTGCCCTAGCGTAGAACTTCACTGATGATCGTGTAGCGATCGGGTTGAAGGTACAATCTGTATTATTGATTTGTAATATAGTGGTTAGGGTTATTTGAAGATCCAACACCTCTTCCTTCGTCTATCTCTATCCTTCTCTTCTCACATATCTTTTCTCTTAATGATTTTAAAATGGAGCAGCATCTAAAGGGTCTCTTATGTCCGACGGCCACCTAGGAGACTGTCAGAGATAAGCTTATGTCCGACTGTCCCGAGCAGCCGTCGGACGTAACGCAGTATATTCGAGAGTTGTCAGAGTGGCCTTATGTCCGACGGCTGTCAGTTAAGCTGCCGGACATGGCTTATGTCTGACGGTCTCCTAAGGGGCCGTTGGAAATAAACGATTTTAACCGACGGCCTCTGTCCGCGCCGTTTCATTCTGTCTCTCCCGCTCCCGCATGTCCACCAGCCGCCGCCGCTGCAAGGTGTCTCCGCCGCCGCCTAAGCGGCTCCTAGCGACCTCCCGCCCCGCCCCAACGACCAGCCGCCCGAGCACGAGCCCGTGGCCGCCTCCGTGACCACCCCGACACCACCAGAGCCGCCCCAACGCAGCTCGCGCCCGTCCGAGCCTCTGCCCCTGTCCCCGACGCCACCGGCGCCCGCTCCGACCCCGCTGGCGCTGGCTTCACCAGCTCAACGTCCGGCTACGTGAGTAAATTTTATAATTTTTAGTATAATTTTGTATATGCATATAGATTGTTTGCTAGTAGTCATGTTTGGTTTTGTTATGTCCGACGGCTTGAGTTAATTATGTAACTAAATTAGCTTGTTTTAGTTTATTTATTAGTACCTATATAATTTAAAATTTTAATTTCCGAGGGTAATTATTAAGTCATCGGAAATAAGGTTATTTTATTTGATTTAGGGTCCCGTGAAATGATTTTTCTGTAGTGATATTGTATTAGTGTGGTTCATTAGTAATCATAACTAATTAAGTTAACATCTCGTATCTAGTATGGAGGAGGATCATCAATGGATGTATGAAGGTTGGAAGAAAAGAGATGCTCTATCAAGTGAGTGGGTTGCCAAGACTGACGCGTTTCTCGATCGTGCTTTTGCTCGGTCAGAGACTGGAACCGATATTAGGTTCCCTTGTAGCAAGTGTCGGAACATTTATTTCCTTGACAGGAGGACTATGTCGATAGATCTTTGTAAGAACGGTTATATGCCAGGCTATGAGGTGTGGGTGTACCACGGTGAGGACCCACCTCCTCGTATTGTATTAGAAGTTCAGTCACATGAAGAGGGGGACTATGATAGGATGGAAGAGATGCTTGACGATATACGCCATGAGCTTCTAACCATCGATTCGGAGAACCCCGAACAACCCACCGATTATGAGGATCCAGCTACACCTGAGGTTCAGAAGTTCTTCGAGCTCCTTAAAGCTAACGAAGAGCCGTTGCATGAGCACACGAAAGTGACCGTCCTTGTATGTGTGACTCGACTTATGGCTATTAAGTCTAAGTTTGCATTCTCAAACAACTGCTACAAGGAGATTTTGAACTTGATTAGTGATGTACTTCTGGAGAATCACAAGATGCCAAAGGACATGTATCGGTCCAAAAAGTTGCTCTCTAGGCTCGGTATGGACTATGAAAAAATCGATGTCTGTGACAATAACTGTATGCTTTTCTGGAAGGAGGCCGCGAGTGAGAAGAAGTGTACTGTATGTGGTGAGCGTAGATTCGTAGAGGTTGAAAACGTGATGGTTTGACCGTGACGACAAAGATTGCACGTAAGCAGCTTCGTTACATGCCTCTTATACCTCAGTTGAAATGTTTGTTCATCTCCAAGAATACAGCCAGACACATGAGGTGGCACAAAGAAGGGGTACGTGAGAATCCAAATGTCATGGCGCATCCAGCTGATACAGATGCATGGAAGGCACTAGATGCTTTTGATTCTAGCTTTGCTGATGAAGTGCGGAATGTCCGCTTTGGTTTGGCAACAGATGGTTTCTCGCCTTTCAATCTAACTACAACGTCCTACTTATGTTGGCCCGTCTTTGCTGTTCCATACAACCTTCCACCAGCTCTTTGCATGAAATATGAATTTATTTTCTTGTGTCTTGTAATACCTGGTCCGGATCATCCTGGAACAAAGAGCGATGTGATGATGAGACCCCTGATTGAAGAATTGAAAATTTTGTTGGAAGGAGTCGAGGCGTACGATTGTTACAAGAAACAGAAGTTCAACCTGAGAGCTGCGTTTTTGTGGTCTATTCACGATTTTATGGCTTATGGTATCTTTGCTGGATGGAGTTGTCATGGGATTTTGACATGTTCGAAATGCGTTGAATACACTTTATGCTTTCGACTAAAGTTTGGTGGAAAGATATGTTACTTCGATTGCCATAGATGTTTTTTGCCAGAGGATCACCCGTTCAGGTTCGATAGGAACACTTTTAAAAAGGACACGATTGTGACGAGAGGACCACCCAAGCGTCTTAGTGGTCAAGAGATTCTCGCGAGACTTAATGATTTGAAACTAAAAGAACATGGAAATCGTTTTGAAGGTTATGAAACCGAGCATAATTGGACTCACAAATGTGGTCTATGGGAACTCCCTTATATGAAAGCCTTGGTTCTAATGCATAACGTTGATGTGATGCACCAGGAACAAAATATGGGTGAAAGCATTATCAGCCCTTGCATGAATATCACTAACAAAACAAAAGACACCCTAAGGCTAGAAAAGACTTGGCCTTAATCTGTAGAAGACCAACTATAGAGATAGGAGAGAACCAGAAGAATCCACGTGCTCCTTTCAGTATTAAACCTTAGAAACAATTGATGAAATGGTTGAAAAACTTAAAGTTCCTAGATGGTCACGCTGTGGGCTTTAGAAGGTCTGTGAATTTGAAGACGGGCAAGTTTTCTGGGTTGAAGAGTCATCACTACCACATAATAATGGAAAGACTCCTTCCTGTTATGTTTCGTGGTTTTGTAAAAATGATGTCTCGAAAGCGTTAGCAGAGCTAAGCTACTTTTATAGACATCTTTGTGCTAAAGAAATAAAGAAAGAGATGATAGAGAAGCTTGAGCAACAAATACCAATTTTGGTATGCAAACTTGAAAAAAATATTTCCACCAGGTTTCTTCAATCCGATGCAACATCTACTTGTTCACCTACCATACGAAGCTAAGTGTTGGGACCATGCTTCGTCGCTGAAGGTCCTTTAAGAAGAAACAACTTCGATGAAAGCTGCTTATACGAAATGTCGAAGCTACCACTTGTGAAGCTTCGGAGTTATAGCATGCCCGAAGGAGAAGAATTGAACCGACTTAAGGATAGATTGACCCTTTAGTCCATAAGGGCCTGAGTCATCATTGTAAACTTTTGTAAAGGGCATGAATGTAATTCTGCATGGGCTGTGTCCCTTGCCTATAAATAGGTGAACAGTACTCCCGTACTGTTCACGCTGACTCGGCATTTGCTTTTGCGTCACGCTTGTACTTTTGCCTTCCCTTAAGCCGAAGGTACGTTTGTAATATATAGTCATTTCTATTTTTCCATGTTAATAAAATAGAAATGATCTTATAATAATATTTGTATTAAGCTTTATACCCTATATAAATTCTTCGTCATTATCTCTTGTGATTACGAAGGTATGTCCTTCGTAACCTTCGTCCGAAATTCATTATATCCCAAAGGGAAATAATGTTTCAAAGACGAAGAACTTTAACATTTAACACTTTTTATGTTGCCTTGTTCTTAACCCTTAGCATTTGAGAACAAGTCCCCAACATTGGCGCCCACCTCCGGTCAACTCACTTCCACTTTTTTGAGCTGATGGCTTCGTTCAACGATCAAGCTGGAGCTGCTTTGGCCTCGAAGCTGGTGCTCCCGATAACAGGTGGTTCATGCTCAGAGCCAGCCAACAAAAAACAGAAGAAGGAAGCACAAAGAAGGGTACAGCATGTTGGAGTGCAAGGACCCTTCATCAAGTCAAGATGGTCTCACATTCCAATCACCTTCTCCCAAGAGGATCTTCAACTCAAAGATTTCCCTCATAATGATGCTATGGTTATTTCTTGTGTTATCAAAGGGTTTCTGGTCCATAATGTTTTGGTTGATACAGGCAGTGCAGCTGATATCATATTTGCTAAGGCCTTCAGACAAATGCAAGAGCCAAAAGACAAGATTCATGATGCTACACACCCTCTCTATGGCTTCGGAGGAAGACAGATTGTAGCACTTGGCAAGATCACCATGCCGGTGACCTTCGGATTTATTAACAACACCAGAACTGAGCAAGTTGTGTTTGATATTGTTGACATGGAGTACTGATAGTCGCCTAGAGGGGGTGAATAGGGCGAAACTGAAATTTACAAATATAAACACAACTACAGCCGGGTTAGCGTTAGAAATAAAATCGAGTCTGCAAGAGAGGGTGCAAAACAAATCGCAAGCGAATAAGAGTTGTGACACGCGGATTTGTTTTACCGAGGTTCGGTTCTTGCAAACCTACTCCCCGTTGAGGAGGCCACAAAGGCCGGGTCTCTTTCAACCCTTTCCCTCTCTCAAACGGTCCTTCGGACCGAGTGAGCTTTCTCCTTCTCAATCAACCCGGGAACAAAACTTCCCCGCAAGGACCACCACACAATTGGTGTTTCTTGCCTTGGTTACAATTGAGTGATTGATCACAAGAACAAAGTGAGAAAGAAAAGGAAGCGATCCAAGCGCAAGAGCTCGAAAGAACACGGCAAATCTCTCTCGCTAATCACTAATGCCTTGAGTGGAATTGGAGAGGATTTGATCTCTTTGGTGTGTCTAGAATTGAATGCCTAGCTCTTGTAAGTGGTTGAGAAGTGGAAAACTTGGATGCAATGAATGGTGGGGTGGTTGGGGTATTTATAGCCCCAACCACCAAACTAGCCGTTTGGTGGAGGCTGACTGTCGCATGGTGCACCAGACAGTCCGGTGCACACCGGACATGTCCGGTGCGCCAGCCACGTCACCAAGCCCGTTGGGTTCCGACCGTTGGAGCTCTGACTTCTGGGCCCGCCTTGATGTCCGGTGGCGCACCGGACATGCACTGTAGAGTGTCCGGTGCGCCAGCATGGGCGTGCCTGACCTCTGCGCGCGCTGGCGCGCATTTAATGCACCCGCAGGTAGCCGTTGGCGCCGAAGTAGCCGTTGCCTCGTCGTCTCACCGGACAGTCCGGTGCACACCGGACATGTCCGGTGAATTTTAGCGAGCTAGCCGCCGCAGATTCCCGAAGCCGAAGAGTTTGGAGCCGCGTCCCCTTGGAGCACCGGACACTGTCCGGTGTACACCGGACATGTCCGGTGAATTATAGCGCGCCGTCTCCAGGATTTCCCGAAGGTGAAGAGTTTGGCCTGAAGTTTCCTGGTGCACTGGACACTGTCCGGTGGTGCACCGGACACTGTCCGGTGGCACACCGGACAGTCCGGTGTGCCAAGCCAGGGCAGCCTTCGGTTGATCCTTGCTCCATTTGTTGAACCCTTTGCTAGGTCTTTTTATGGCTAAGTGTGAACCTTTTGCACCTGTAAAACTTATACACTAGAGCAAACTAGTTAGTCCAATTATTTGTGTTGGGCAATTCAACCACCAAAATCATTTAGGAAATAGGTGTAAGCCTAATTCCCTTTCAATCTCCCCCTTTTTGGTGATTGATGCCAACACAAACCAAAGCAAATTTAAAAGAGCATAATTGAACTAGTTTACATAATGTAAGTGCAAAGGTTACTTGGAATTGAGCCAATATAAATATTTAAGATGTGCATGGATTGTTTCTTTCTTATTTAACATTTTGGACCACTTTTGCACCACATGTTTTGTTTTTGCAAATTCTTTTGTAAACTCTTTTCAAAGTTCTTTTGCAAATAGTCAAAGGTAAAAGAATGAGATTTTGCAAAGCATTTTCAAGATTTGAAATTTTCTCCCCCTATTTCAAATGCTTTTCCTTTGACTAACACAAAACTCCCCCTAAATGAGATCCTCCTCTTAGTGTTCAAGAGGGTTTTGATATATCATTTTTGAAATACTACTTTCTCCCCCTTTTGAACACAATAAGATACCAATTTGAAACTTACAAATTGAAAATTTCCAATTTTGGAATTAGGTGGTGGTGGTGGTGCGGTCCTTTTGCTTTGGGCTCTATACTTTCTCCCCCTTTGGCATGAATCGCCAAAAACGGATACTTAGAGTGAAATATAAGCCCTTTCACTAACTACTTTCTCCCCTTTGGCAAATAAAATATGAGTGAAGATTTTACCAAAGCCGGAGTCCTTTTGCCTTGTGCTTTCTCCCCCAAGGATGAGGAGAGGCTTGGAGCGACGGCGAGAGATGAGTTACGGAGTGGAAGCCTTGTCTTCGCCGAAGACTCCAATTCCCTTTCAATATACCTATGACTTGTTTGAAATATACTTGAAAACACATTAGTCATAGCATATATAAAAGAGACATGATCAAAGGTATATTCATGAGCTATGTGTGCAAGTTTAACAAAAGAAGTTCCTAGAATCAAGAATATTGAGCTCATGCCTAAGTTTGGTAAAGGATTGTTCATCAAGAGGTTTGGTAAAGATATCGGCTAATTGATCTTTAGTATTAATATAAGCAATCTCGATATCCCCCTTTTGTTGGTGATCCCTAAGAAAATGATACCGAATGGCTATGTGTTTAGTGCGGCTATGCTCAACGGGATTGTCGGCCATTTTGATTGCACTCTCATTGTCACATAGCAAGGGGACTTTGGTTAATTTGTAACCGTAGTCCCGCAGGGTTTGCCTCATCCAAAGCAATTGCGCGCAACAATGGCCTGCGGCAATGTACTCGGCTTCGGCGGTAGAAAGAGCGACCGAATTTTGCTTCTTTGAAGCCCAAGACACCAAAGACCTTCCCAAGAACTGGCAAGTCCCCGATGTGCTCTTTCTATTGATTTTACACCCCGCCCAATCGGCATCTGAATAATCAATTAAATCAAAAGTGGATCCCCGAGGGTACCAAAGCCCAAACTTAGGAGTATAAGCTAGATATCTCAAGATTCGTTTTATGGCCGTAAGGTGTGATTCCTTAGGGTCGGAATGGAATCTTGCACACATGCAAACGGAAAGCATAATATCCGATCGAGATGCACATAGATAAAGTAATGAACCTATCATCGACCGGTATACCTTTTGATCCACGGACTTACCTCCCGTGTCGAGGTCGAGATGCCCATTTGTTCCCATGGGAGTCTTGATGGGCTTGGCATCCTTCATCCCAAACTTGGTTAGAATGTCTTGAGTGTACTTCGTTTGAGAAATGAAGGTGCCTTCTTGGAGTTGCTTGACTTGAAATCCTAAGAAGTACTTCAACTCCCCCATCATTGACATCTCGAATTTCTGTGTCATGATCCTACTAAATTCTTCACAAGTAGACTCGTTAGTAGACCCAAATATAATATCATCAACATAGATTTGGCATACGAACAAGTCATTTGCAAGAGTCTTAGTAAATAAAGTAGGATCGGCCTTGTCGACTTTGAATCCATTTGCAATAAGGAAATCTCTAAGGCATTCATACCATGCTCTTGGGGCTTGCTTGAGCCCATAAAGCGCCTTAGAGAGCCTATAGACGTGATTAGGATACTCACTGTCTTCAAAGCCGGGAGGTTGCTCAAGATAGACCTCTTCCTTGATAGGTCCGTTGAGGAAGGCACTCTTCACGTCCATTTGGTAAAGCTTGAAGCCATGGTAAGTAGCATAGGCCAATAATATACGAATTGACTCAAGCCTAGCTACGGGTGCATAGGTTTCACCAAAATCCAAACCTTCGACTTGTGAATACCCTTGGCCACGAGTCGAGCTTTGTTCCTAGTCACCACACCATGCTCGTCTTGCTTGTTGCGGAAGACCCACTTGGTTCCTACAACATTTTGGTTAGGACGTGGAACCAAATGCCATACCTCATTTCTAGTGAAATTGTTGAGCTCCTCTTGCATCGCCACCACCCAATCCGAATCTTGAAGTGCTTCCTCTACCCTGGTTGGCTCAATAGAGGAAACAAACGAGTAATGTTCACAAAAATGAGCAACACGAGATCGAGTAGTTACCCCCTTATGAATGTCGCCGAGAATGGTGTCGACGGGGTGATCTCGTTGGATTGCTTGGTGGACTCTTGGGTGTGGCGGCCTTGGTTCTTCATCATCCTCCTTGTCTTGAACAATTGTATCTCCCCCTTGATCATTGCCGTCATCTTGAGGTGGCTCATCTCCTTGATCTTCTTCTTCATCAACTTGAGCCTCGTTCTCATTTTGAGTTTGTGGAGAAGCTTGTGTGGAGGATGATGGTTGATCTTGTGCATTTGGAGGCTCTTCGGATTCCTTAGGACACACATCCCCAATGGACATGTTCCTTAGCGCGATGCACGGAGCCTGTTCTTCACCTATCTCATCAAGATCAACTTGCTCTACTTGAGAGCCATTAGTTTCATCAAACACAACGTCACAAGAAACTTCAACAAGTCCTGAGGACTTGTTAAAGACTCTATATGCCCTTGTGTTTGAGTCATATCCTAGTAAAAAACCTTCTACAGTTTTAGGAGCAAATTTAGATTTTCTACCTCTTTTAACAAGAATAAAACATTTGCTACCAAAAACTCTAAAATATGAAATATTGGGCTTTTTACCAGTTAGGAGTTCACAGGATGTCTTCTTGAGGATTCGGTGTAGATATAACCGGTTGATGGCGTAGCAGGCGGTGTCGACCGCCTCGGCCCAAAACCGATCCGGCGTCTTGTATTCATCAAGCATGGTTCTTGCCATGTCCAGTAGAGTTCGATTTTTCCTCTCCACTACACCATTTTGTTGTGGAGTGTAGGGAGAAGAAAACTCATGCTTGATGCCCTCCTCCTCAAGGAAGCCTTCAATTTGAGCATTCTTGAACTCCGTCCCGTTGTCGCTTCTAATTTTATTGATCCTCAAGCCGAACTCATTTTGAGCCCGTCTCAAGAATCCCTTTAAAGTTTCTTGGGTCTGAGATTTTTCCTGTAAAAAGAACACCCAAGTGAAGCGAGAATAATCATCCACTATTACAAGACAATACTTACTCCCGCCGATGCTTATGTAAGCGATCGGGCCGAATAGATCCATGTGGAGTAGCTCAAGCGGCCTGTCGGTCGTCATGATGTTCTTGTGTGGATGTTGAGTTCCAACTTGCTTCCCGGCTTGGCAGGCGCTACAGATCCTGTCTTTCTCAAAATGTACATTTGTTAGTCCTAAAATGTGTTCTCCCTTTAGAAGCTTATGAAGATTCTTCATCCCAACATGGGCTAGTCGACGGTGCCAGAGCCAACCCATGTTAGTCTTAGCAATCAAGCAAGTATCGAGTTCAGCTCTATTGAAATCAACTAAGTATAGCTGACCCTCTAATACTCCCTTAAAAGCTACTGAATCATCACTTCTTCTAAAGACAGTGACACCTACATCAATAAACAGACAGTTGTAGCCCATTTTGCATAATTGGGATACGGAAAGCAAATTGTAATCTAAAGAATCAACAAGAAAAACATTAGAAATAGAATGGTCAGGAGATATAGCAATTTTACCCAAACCTTTGACCAAACCTTGATTTCCATCCTCGAATGTGATAGCTCGTTGGGGATCTTGGTTTTTCTCATATGAGGAGAACATCTTTTTATCCCCGGTCATGTGGTTTGTGCACCCGCTATCAATGATCCAACTTGTGCCCCCGGATGCATAAACTTACAAAAGAAGTTTAGTTCTTTGTTTTAGGTACCCAAATGGTTTTAGGTCCTTTAGCATTAGACACAAGAACTTTGGGTACCCAAACACAAGTCTTTGAGTCCTTGTGTTTGCCCCCAACAATCTTGGCAACTACCTTGCCGGATTTGCTAGTCAACACATAAGAAGCATCAAAAGTTTTAAATGAAATGCTACGATCATTTGATGCATTAGGAATTTTCTTTCTAGGCAACTTGGCATGGGTTGGTTGCCTAGATCTAGATGTCTCACCCTTATATATAAAAGCATGATTAGGGCCAGAGTGAGACTTCCTAGAATGAATTTTCCTAATTTTGCTCTCAGGATAACCGGCAGGGTACAAAATGTAACCCTCGTTATCCTGAGGCATGGGAGCCTTGCCCTTAACAAAATTAGACAATTTCTTAGGAGGGGAATTAAGTTTGACATTGTCTCCCCTTTGGAAGCCAATGCCGTCCTTAATGCCAGGGCGTCTCCCATTATAGAGCATACTTCTAGCAAATTTAAACTTTTCATTTTCTAAGTTATGCTTGGCAATTTTAGCATCTAACATTGCTATATGATCATTTTGTTGTTTAATTAAAGACATGTGATCATGTATAGCATTAATATCAACATCTCTACATCTAGTACAAATAGAGACATGCTCAGTAGATGTAGAGGGTTTGCAAGTTTTTAATTCTACAACCTTAGCATGTAATATATCATTTTCACTTCTAAGGTTGGAAATAGTAGCATTGCAAACATCAAAATCTTTAGCCTTAGCAATTATTTTTTTATTTTCATTTCTAAGGCTAGCAAGAGAAACATTCAACTCATCAATTCTAGCAAGTAAATCAATATTATCATCCCTAGAATTGGAAGTTGAAGCATTACAAACATGTGAATCAACCTTAGCAATTAATCTAGCATTTTCATTTCTAAGGTTGGCAATAGTGTCATGGCATGTGCTTAGCTCACTAGTTAATTTCTCACATTTTTCTATCTCTAGAGCATAAGCATTTTTAACCTTAACATGTTTTTTATTTTCCTTAATTAGGAAGTCCTCTTGGGAGTCCAAAAGGTCATCCTTTTCATGAATGGCACTAATTAATTCATTTAATTTTTCTTTTTGTTCCATGTTAAGGTTGGCAAAAAGGTTGCGCAAATTGTCTTCCTCATCACTAACATTATCATCACTAGAAGACTCATATTTAGTGGAGGATTTAGATTTAACCTTCTTCCTTTTGCCGTCTTTTGCCATGAGGCACTTGTGACCGACGTTGGGGAAGAGGAGGCCCTTGGTGACGGCGATGTTGGCGGCGTCCTCGTCGAAGGAGGAGTCGGTGGAGCTCTCGTCAGAGTCCCACTCGCGGCACACGTGGGCATCGCCGCCCTTCTTCTTGTAGTACCTCTTCTTTTCTCTCCTCTTGCCCTTCTTGTCGTCGCCCCTGTCACTATCACTAGATAATGGACATTTTGCAATAAAATGACCGGGCTTACCACATTTGTAGCACACTTTCTTGGAGCGGGACTTGTGGTCTTTCCCTCTCCTTTGTTTGAGGATTTGGCGAAAGCTCTTGATGATGAGCGCCATCTCCTCGTTGTCGAGCTTGGAGGCGTCGATGGGTGTTCGACTTGGAGTAGCCTCCTCCTTCTTTTCTTCCGTCGCCTTGAATGCGACGGGTTGTGCCTCGGGCGTGGAGGAGGTGCCTTGCTCGATGATTTTCTTTGAGCCTTTAATCATTAGCTCAAAGCTCACAAATTTTCCTATCACTTCCTCGGGAGACATTAGCTTATATCTAGGATCACCTCGAATTAATTGAACTTGAGTAGGATTAAGAAATACGAGGGATCTAAGAATAACCTTCACCATTTCATGGTCATCCCATTTTTCGCTCCCGAGGTTGCGCACTTGGTTCACCAAGGTCTTCAAGCGGTTGTACATGGCTTGTGGATCCTCCCCTTGGTGAAGCATGAAGCGACCGAGCTCCCCCTCGATCATCTCCCGCTTGGTGATCTTTGTCACCTCATCTCCTTCGTGCGCGGTCTTGAGTACGTCCCAAATCTCCTTCGCACTTTTTAGCCCTTGCACCTTGTTATACTCCTCTCGACTTAGAGAGGCAAGGAGTATAGTGGTTGCTTGGGAGTTAAAGTGGTGGATTTGGGCCACCTCGTCCGAGTCGTAGTCGTCATCCCCTATGGATGGTACTTGTACACCAAACTCAACAACATTCCATATGCTTGTGTGGAGTGAGGTTAGATGATGTCTCATTTTATCACTCCACATGTTATAATCTTCACCGTCAAAAACCGGTGGTTTGCCTAATGGAACGGAGAGTAAAGGAGTACGCTTTGAAATATGGGGATAGCGTAAGGGGATCTTACTATACTTCTTGCGCTCTTGGCGCTTAGAAGTAACGGACGATGCATCGGAGTCGGAGGTCGATGGTGATGAAGAGTCGGTCTCGTAGTAGACCACTTTCCTCATCCTCTTGTGCTTGTCTCCTCTCCGATCCGATTTGTGAGAAGAGGATTTCTTCCCCTTCCCTTTGTTGGAGGAGCTCTTCTTCTCCTTCCTCTTGTTGCGGGACTCTTCCGATGAAGTTGACCTGCGGCTCGTAGTGGGCTTGTCGCCGGTCTCCATCTCCCTCTTGGCGTGATCTCCCGACATCACTTCGAGCGGTTAGGCTTTAATGAAGCACCGGGCTCTGATACCAATTGATAGTCGCCTAGAGGGGGGTGAATAGGGCGAAACTGAAATTTACAAATATAAACACAACTACAGCCGGGTTAGCGTTAGAAATAAAATCGAGTCCGCGAGAGAGGGTGCAAAACAAATCGCAAGCGAATAAGAGTTGTGACACGTGGATTTGTTTTACCGAGGTTCGGTTCTTGCAAACATACTCCCTGTTGAGGAGGCCACAAAGGCCGGGTCTCTTTCAACCCTTTCCCTCTCTCAAACGGTCCTTCGGACCGAGTGAGCTTTCTCCTTCTCAATCAACCCGGGAACAAAACTTCCCCGCAAGGACCACCACACAATTGGTGTCTCTTGCCTTGGTTACAATTGAGTGATTGATCACAAGAACAAAGTGAGAAAGAAAAGGAAGCGATCCAAGCGCAAGAGCTCGAAAGAACACGGCAAATCTCTCTCGCTAATCACTAATGCCTTGAGTGGAATTAGAGAGGATTTGATCTCTTTGGTGTGTCTAGAATTGAATGCCTAGCTCTTGTAAGTGGTTGAGAAGTGTAAAACTTGGATGCAATGAATGGTGGGGTGGTTGGGGTATTTATAGCCCCAACCACCAAACTAGCCGTTTGGTGGAGGCTGACTGTCGCATGGTGCACCGGACAGTCCGATGCACACCGGACATGTCCGGTGCGCCAGCCACATCACCAAGCCCGTTGGGTTCCGACCGTTGGAGCTCTGACTTCTGGGCCCGCCTTGATGTCCGGTGGCGCACCGGACATGCACTGTAGAGTGTCCGGTGCGGCAGCATGGGCGTGCCTGACCTCTGCGCGCGCTGGCGTGTATTTAATGCACCCGCAGGTAGCCATTGGCGCCGAAGTAGCCGTTGCCTCGTCGTCTCACCGGATAGTCCGGTGCACACCGGACATGTCCAGTGAATTTTAGCGAGCTGGCCGCCACAGATTCCCGAAGCCGAAGAGTTTGGAGCCGCGTCCCCTTGGAGCACCGGACACTGTCCGGTGTACACCGGACATGTCCGGTGAATTATAGCGCGCCGTCTCCAGGATTTCTCGAAGGTGAAGAGTTTGGCCTGAAGTTTCCTGGTGCACCGGACACTGTCCGGTGTGCCAAGCCAGGGCAGCCTTCGGTTGATCCTTGCTCCATTTGTTGAACCCTTTGCTAGGTCTTTTTATTGGCTAAGTGTGAACCTTTTGCACCTGTAAAACTTATACACTAGAGCAAACTAGTTAGTCCAATTATTTGTGTTAGGCAATTCAACCACCAAAATCATTTAGGAAATAGGTGTAAGCCTAATTCCCTTTCAAGTACCCTTACAATGCAATCATTGGTCGTGGTACTCTCAATGCCTTCGAGGCAATTCTTCATCCTGCTTATCTTTGCATGAAGATACCTTCGGATCAAGGACCCATTGCTATTCATGGAAGTCAGGAAGCTGCCAGAAGGGCCGAAGGAAACTGGACTGACTCAAAAGCAATCCATAACATAGATGGAGCTGAAGCTTGTGAGCAATACAAGTTCAGAAGGGAGAAAGCAGCTTCGGCAGATCAGCCGAAGCCCATGCTCTTATGCGAGGACATAGCAGAGCAGAAGGTGCTGTTGGGATCCCAACTATCCGAAGAACAGGAGAAAACCTTGATAAGGTTCTTGTTCAACAACAAAGATGTTTTTGCATGGTCGGCTAATGATCTTTGCGGAGTTAACAGGGATGTTATTGAACACTCGCTCAATGTTGACCCATCCTTCAGACCCAGAAAGCAGAGGCTTCGGAAGATGTCTGATGACAAGGCCGAAGGGGCTCGAAATGAAGTCAAAAGACTCCTCAGCGCAGGAGTTATCAGAGAAGTAAAATACCTGGAATGGCTAGCTAACACTGTTATGGTAAAAAAGGCCAATGGCAAATGGAGAATGTGTATCGATTTTACTGATCTCAATAAGGTATGTCCGAAGGACGAATTTCCATTGCCAAGGATAGATTCCTTAGTTGATGCAGCAGCTTCATCAGAGCTTATGAGTCTGCTAGATTGTTATTCAGGCTATCATCAAATTTGGATGAAGAAGGAGGATGAGCCGAAGACCAGCTTCATAACCCCTAGTGGAACATATTGTTACCTTCGGATGCCTGAGGGGCTCAAGAATGCTGGAGGAAGCTTCAGCAGAATGACAGCGAAGGTTCTTCAGTCTCAGATAGGCAGAAATGTGCTAACTTATGTTGATGATATCATTGTAAAAAGCACGAAGCAAGAAAATCACATTACTGATCTGCAGGAGACCTTCGCTAATTTTAGACAGGCTGGTCTAAAGTTGAATCCAGAAAAATGTGTCTTCGGAGTAAAGAAGGGAAAATTTCTTGGTTGCCTAGTTTCAACAAAGGGAATTGAGGCTAATCCAAGTAAAATTGAAGCCATACTTCGAATGGAACCACCAAGTACAAAAAAGGGGGCTCAAAGATTGACGGGGAGGCTGGCATCTCTCAACAGATTCATATCCAGATCAGCAGAGAGGAACTTACCATTCTTCAAAGTGCTGAAGTCAGCCGAAGTCTTTCAATGGGGACCAATCCAACAGAAAGCCTTCGAAGAGTTGAAGCAATATTTGATAGATCTAACAACATTAACTCCACCAACGCCATGGGCTCCTTTGTTATTATATGTGGCAGCTTCGCACTCAGCGGTAAGTGCAGCACTTGTCCAGGAGAAGCTTGACGGCCAAGTTAAGAGGCAGGCCCCAATATATTTTGTATCCGAGGTTCTTAGTCTATCAAAGAAAAATTACAGAGAATTGGAGAAGGTACTGTATGCTGTCTTGATGGCCTCCAGGAAGCTTCGGCATTACTTTCAAGCTTACAACATAATTGTTCCTTCTTCCCAACCTCTGAAGGATATTATGAGAAACCGAGAAGCTACTGGAAGAATTGGAAAATGGGCTGCAGAGCTCAATGAATTTTGTATTGATTATGTTCATAGATCCTCGATTCAGTCCCAGGCGTTAGCAGACTTCGTTGCTGACTGGACGCCAGGGGCTCAGGAGGAAGAAACAAATAAAGATGCCGAAGCATGGACAGTGTTTTGCGATGGATCTTGGGGAACCTTCGGAGCAGGAGCGGCTGCTGTGTTGGTTTCACCTTCCAAAGTTAAAACTTGTTATGCGGCAAGGCTTGATTTTAATTGCACAAATAATATCGCTGAATATGAAGCTATGCTCTTGGGTCTTTGGAAGCTAAAGGCAATGGGAATCAGAAGGGCCATTCTTAAAACTAATTCTCAAGTTATTTCAGGTCATGTTGACAAGAGCTATAAAGCAAGAGACCCGAAGCTTGAAAAGTATCTAGATACAGTCCGAAGGATTGAGGCTTCCTTCGAAGGTTTCTCTGTAAAAAATATCCCTCGCGGAGAAAATGAATACGCTGATCTATTGGCCAAGTCAGCAGCCCAAGGGCTGCATATACCTTCGGAAGTATTTTTTGAAACAATAAAAGCACCTTCAGTCGAGCTTCTTGAAAAAGCAATCCTTAACATATCCCCTGTTTATAGTGAGGATTGGAGAACTGAGATCGTCTCTTTCCTTCAGGGTAATTTTCTTTCAGACGACGAAGCTTATAACAAGAGAACAGAAGCAAGGGCTCGACCATATGTCATAATAGAAGGGGAGTTATACAAGCATGGGGTCTGTTCCCCATTACTCAAGTGTTTATCCAGATCCGAAGGTATAGAATTAATGAAGGAAATACATGCAGGCCTGTGTGGATCTCACATTGGATCTAGGCCCTTGCTCGGGAAAGTTTTTCGCCAAGGTTTTTATTGGCCAAAGGCAGCTTCGGATGCAGCGGATATAGTCCAAAAGTGTGAAGGTTGTCAGAAATGTGCAAGAGATCAAAAACAACCTCCGTCTTTAACTCAATTGATACAACCCACTTGGCCGTTGCAAAGGTGGGGCCTTGATTTGCTAGGCCCATTACCACCAGCACAGGGGAACTTAAAATATGTGGTAGTGGCAGTGGAGTATTTTTCCAAATGGATTGAGGCAAAGCCTTTAGCCACAATAACTTCATTTACTATCCAAAGGTTTTTCTGGCAAAACATTATTTGTCGCTTCGGAGTGCCGAAGGCCATTAGTGTGGACAATGGAACACAGTTTGACTCTGAAGCCTTCAGAGAATTTTGTGATCAAATTGGCACGAAGATCCATTTTGCATCGGTTCGACACCCAGAGTCAAATGGACTTGTCGAAAGAGCTAATGGGATCATAATGACAGGAATAATGAAATCAATCTTCAATCAGCCAAGGGGAAAATGGCCTGACGTGCTAATCAAAGTGGTATGGAGCCATAATACAACCATGTCAAGGTCAACAGGTTTTACGCCCTTTAAATTATTGTTCGGTGACGAAGCAATAACACCAGAAGAGGCCAAAGCAGGATCAATAAGGACAGTAGCTTCAGCAGAAGACAGAGACAAAGTTGATTGTTCTATAGAAAAAGATGCTATTAAAGGAATCAGACTTCAAGCTGTGGAAAATATCAATAAATATCAAGCTGAAACAATAAAATAGCATGACAGAAAAGTCAAGCTGAAGAACATTGAGCCAGGACACTTGGTACTTCGAAGAGTAGCCAACCCTAAGACAACAGGCAAGTTACAGCTGAAGTGGGAAGGCCCCTTCTTGGTAGTATCCTCGTCAAGACCCGGTTCTTACAGATTGAAGGATATGGACGGCAACGACATTCCTAGATCGTGGAATGCGGATGAGCTGCGGCGATATTATGTTTAGTTTGATGTAATTTTTTATACTTCATTTTATTTTTCTTTTTATGGCACCCTTTTCCTTTCTGAAGGGGGAGAAAGGTTTTTAATGGGGCCATAACATGTAATTTCTCTTTTATTTCAGTTCTATATGAGCAAAATCCCCCAAAGATGTAAATGTAAAAACTGAGAACGCACCATCGAGTGCCAAAAAAACAGGGGAGAAGCTCGAAAGCCGTCCCTAAGGGGATGCAGAGCACGACGAAGCTACCAAAGAAGTCGCTCCAAAGGGAGCGCAGTGTAAGTTTTCTGCTCAAAAGTCGTTCCAAAGGGAATGCAGAGCTTACAGCAAAAAGTCAACGCTGATACCGCCGAAAGTAAAAGGCGAAGAAGCTCCTAAGGGAGGCTTACAGCGAAAAGTCAACGCTGATACCACCGAAAGTAAAAGGCGAAGAAGCTCCTAAGGGAGGCTTACAGCGAAAAGTCAACGCTGATACCGCCGAAAGTAAAAGGCGAAGAAGCTCCTAAGGGAGGCTTACAGCGAAAAGTCAGCGCTGATATGTGATTATTTCTAAGGAAATAACGGTTGTGGTTATGGCTTCGGATATGTGTTTGGTCATTCATTTGCATACCACATTACATCATAACATTTGCATTCATAAACATTCATCCAGGCATAAGTAGGATAACCATCATCATAGCATAAGTGGTTGCTTCGATGTTAAAGAAGAGCTTCGGTAAAAAGAAGAAGCAGTCTTTTATGCTTCATTCCGTACGAAAAGAAGGGCTTCGGCAAAAAGAAGAAGCAGTCTTTTATGCTTCGTTCTGTACGAAAAGAAGGGCTTCGGCAAAAAGAAGAAGCAGTCTTTTAAGCTTCGTTGTGTACGAAAAGAAGGGAAGGTGTTTTTTCGCCTTCGGCTCAAAATACTAATTTCGTCCACACCAAAGCACTTCATACATTGATGGAAGGGTAAGAATATATATTACAAGGTATGAACAAAGTTCATCAAGAACAGTTTAGCTATATTTACAAAAGTTATAACAAAGGTCTCTTGAGTCTTTCTACAGTCTACTCCTACTGATCTTCATGGGGATTCAGCTTCGGCGTCATACTCTTTAAGCATCGGTTTCGGCTTCGTCATCCTACATAAATTAAGGTATTGTGAGTAAAAATCAAGTTTGAAGGAAAAGGTAAGCATAAGGTATGGTTTCTTACTGGTTCAAGATGACTTCGAGCTTCGTCTCTAGCTTTTTCTCGCCCGCCTTTTGTCCATATCATCTTTATAAATCTATTTGAAATGCTTCGGGCAAGGTCAGGAATATCATCTAGAATTGATGGTGATAGAGTGAAATTGGGCCTATTGACAATTCTTCCATGGTCACAGCCAGCCTTCAGAAATGCTGCAGCAGTGCCCCGAGAAGCTACCCAGGCACAGAAGTCACCATGCCCGGCTATAACTTCATCAAGCTCATCAATTTCACCTTCAATGTGTCCGAAGGTTCTTGGTAAATCTTCAGCTGAAGGGGTGAATTTTTCACTGCTGGCCCCGACTGAATAAAAGATCTTTTTTAGCCGTTGAATACAGTTATTACTGAATTTCAAACATTTGTCTTGAAGGCTTGCCAATGATTTTTTCAAATCTGAGTTTTTTTGAACTTCGGCCTCAAATTTTGCATTAAGATCTTGCTTTTCTTGTTCAAAGTGTTCTGATTGGCAGAGAAGCTTCGTATTCAATTCTGCTATTTTAGCTTCAGTTTCTGCCAATAAGCCTTCAGTTGTCTGAAGCTCGAAGTCTTTCTTTTCAATAGCAGCTGATTGCTCTTTTATTTTGCTCTCTAGATTCTCAATTATAACCTCGTATTTTTTATCTTCCAAATCTTGCTGCATTTTCAAAGCTTTGCTCAGCAGCATACTCTGCACATAAACAACCTTCGTTAGAAACATCTTCATTATTAAAAACAATAAAAGTCAGAGAAGAGTTGTTTACCTTGAAATTGGAATAAAATAAACTACCAACGATATGCTGTCGTCGGTAGCGACTGATGTCTGTTTCCAGCTTCGGGAAACCGATACTCTTTGATAGAGTACCGATAACCTTAGCTCCGGTCTGATCCCGGATACAGTCCAATTTCTCATCGTCAATACCCCCGAAGAGAAGTGCTCCTGGCTTGTATCCACAAGATTTGGCATATTCTTTCAGCTCTTCTATTTCGGTTTTTGATAGTTCTTGTCCAACTAAATTTTGAAATATGAAAGCTTCGTCTTCTGAAGTATCGTCGGCTTTTTCCTTTCCTTTCCCAGGCACTGTGGCCATGGTTTCTTCGGCGGCTGTAGCAGCTTCCTCTGTGGCCATATCTAGCAGTATTTTATCGATGTGTTCAATTGTGGTTTCCATGTTAAAATCTTCAGCCGTGGTAGCTTCGGTAGCCACGACCTCCGAAGGTGCGACTTCGATATTTCTTATGACCTCAGCGGCTGACGTCTTCCGAGCTGAAGCTCTCGGTGGCGTCTTGTCAATGACTTCTGTCACTGCGATGATTCTTTGTCTCTTTGTTTTATTCTGTCACTGCGATGATTCTTTGTCTCTTTGTTTTAGTTGTTTTCTTCGTTTTTTCGGGCTCCTCTTCCTTCTGAAAAAGCTTCGTCAGTTGGGGCCCTAATGGACTTAGCTTCACAGGCAGGGATTCAGTCATTACCTTTAAAATCTCCTCCACGTCAATGGTAGAGGGTGATGCAGGAGTCTCTTCTTCATCAGATATTTTTCGCTTCGGAGACGGAACTCTTCTCTTCTTTGGAATGCTTCTTTTCGGGCCTATCTTTGGATTTTTCCCTTTTGGTTGTTCTTCGTCATCTTTATTCAAAGCTTCGGCTACTCTTTTCCTCTTCTGGCCCTCAGCACCCTTATCCAGCCGTTCATAGTCAGGATATTCAAAACCCAAGGCATCCATCACTCGATTCATTCTTTGCTTCGGACAGGTGCCGAAGGCCGCAGTCATTAACTGATCTTCTTTTTTAGAGTAATTGCCGAGGATCTCATTGCACATAACTTCAATTGTATCCAGCCATTCTTGGCAAGGTGCTTGAAAATATTTCTTAAACTTGTAATAGTAGGGTAACCGGACAAGTTCCCCTTCTTTCTTCTTCCTCTTTAGCTTCGGCATTTCCCATTCTTTCAAAGTCGGGAAAACTCTGAAAGCCAAGAACTCTTGCACCAGGTCCCTAGTGCTGATATGCTCCGAAATGATTTTAAATTCAGCCAAAGCAATTTGGGTTGGGCCTTCTGGTGTCATATTGCATTGGGGTCTGGTTTCTCCGAAGCTTAGTTCAAGCGGACTCTGGACCAGCTTCTCCTTGTCATCTTCAACTTTGACGTAGAACCATTCAGACTTCCAGCCTGCCGGCCACTTGCTTCGGTAGTTAATCACAGGAAATTTTGTAGTCTTCCGGTAAGCAAAGTTGTAACAACCAAAATTTTCATGCAACCCATCCTTCCTGGCTTTGGTTTGGTAATGTAGTTCGTGCACCCGGCAGAACCCTTCGGAAAATGGTTCCACCCCCTAGCTTCGGAGGGCCCAGATATAAACACTGATCCTAACGATAGCGTTAGGAGTCAGCTGATGGAAGTAGATCCCAAATTTCTTCAGTACATCTGCAATCATTCCATGGAGTGGAAGTCTTAATCCAGCTTTGAAGAAACTTTTAAAAACCACTATTTCATCTTTTTCTGGCTCCGGGGTGGTTTCTTCTCCACCAAAGCGAATTGATTTCTTTTCTGCTTCACGAAGATAGCCCAATTTTACCAGTTTAGGGAAATCAGCCTTGGAAATGGTAGATTTGCCGAAATCCAAGTGGCTGGGTTTGCTCGGCACTGCGCTGCTGTAATCATCTTTGAAATCAGTCTCTTCAGCAGCAACGCGTTCTGCTTCAACGGCAGGGGTGTCTTCGGCAGCTTGTGTGTCTTCTGGCGTTACTAGCCCAGAGCGCCTCATAGCTTCGGAAATTGGAACAGTTTCAACAGCTTTGGCCTCGCCACCTTCACGCTCAACCCTAGCAGTAGAGCGTAATCTGGCCATTTGATTTTGAATTTTCTTGAAAATTCTTTGCGAATTAATAACCTTTTTTCCGAAGCTCTTCTTGTGACGAAGCAGATTCTAAACTGCAGCTTCGTTCGAATGCAAAAGTCAAGCTTCGGCTATGGTTAAAATTTTTGGCAGCGAAACAGTGCAATGGTAATGAATGCTGTGGTAACTTCACTCCTACCCATCTGTTTATATACTGCTGCAGGTAAGAAGGTGGATCGTCAAGATTTTTACACCAGGCAAACAGTCGCCCGCACTCGCTGCATGGTGGGACCGCTCCGCACTCGGAAGTCTCATCGTTTTCGACAACGAGCTCAGGGAAGGTGTTTTTTCGGACCTTCGGCTTCCCGAAGCCTAGAAGACTTTTTTCACGGATCAAGCTCGTTACGAAAAACGATCTAGCACCACGAAGGGGCTACTGTTGGGACCATGCTTCGTCGCCGAAGGTCCTTTAAGAAGAAACAGCTTTGGTGAAAGCTGCTTATACGAAATGTCGAAGCTACCACTTGTGAAGCTTCGGAGTTATAGCATGCCCGAAGGAGAAGAATTGAACCGACTTAAGGATAGATTGACCCTTTAGTCCATAAGGGTCTGAGTAATCATTGTAAACTTTTGTAAAGGGCATGAATGTAATTCTGCATGGGCTGTGTCCCTTGCCTATAAATAGGTGAACAGTACTCCCGTACTGTTCACGCTGACTCGGCATTTACTTTTGCGTCACGCTTGTACTTTTGCCTTCCCTTAAGCCGAAGGTACGTTTGTAATATATAGTCATTTCTATTTTTCCATGTTAATAAAATAGAAATGATCTTATAATAATATTTGTATTAAGCTTTATACCCTATATAAATTCTTCGTCATTATCTCTTGTGATTACGAAGGTATGTCCTTCGTAACCTTCATCCGAAATTCATTATATCCCAAAGGGAAATAATGTTTTGAAGATGAAGAACTTTAACATTTAACACTTTTTATGTTGCCTTG
This sequence comes from Zea luxurians, assembly GCA_029449295.1. NCBI lineage: Eukaryota > Viridiplantae > Streptophyta > Magnoliopsida > Poales > Poaceae > Zea > Zea luxurians. The sequence goes on along the minus strand of JAOPSE010000009.1, from coordinate 39,499,221 downwards.
TTCTTAACCCTTAGCATTTGAGAACAAGTCCCCAACACTAAGGTAGGAGGAACTGTGCAGTATAGATGGATGTATCACATAGAAAGGACACTAAAGAAGCTACGTGCAATGGTTGGTAATAAGAGACGAGTTGAAGGGTGCATCGCTGAAGAATTCAAATACAAAGAGATAACATCGTTCACGGGCCTGTACTTTGCAGAGGAACACAATGTCAATGCCTCTCGTTGCAGTATCATGTCGACGAGCCCCCTATGAGTGATATTGAAATTTTTTAATGGAGGGGCAAAACTGTAGGACCCAGCACAACATACTGTTTCACCAATGACGAATGGAAGACTGCTTTACTCTACATGTATAACAACATGGAAGAGATGAGTCAGTTTCTCCTGTAAGTGTAAACTTAATTTTTAGTCATTGCCGCTACAATTTTTTTGTTATACTAAAAGGTTTGTTTCCTTGTACTAACAGTGAATTTGATTCTCAAAATTGGATGTCTGGCTGTAAATGTGACCAGATTCGTCGAGAGGGAAAAGATGGGGGACCTAATTTCTTGTGATGGTTTCGAGATTATGTAGATATAAATGACAATATACACTCGGACCTTCGACAATTATCCCTAAGAGCAGTAACTACCAGACATTATGGTCGGTATGATGTCAATGGTTTTAGATTCCGTTCTACAAGGTTCGAAGATGATCATCCTCTAGCAGCCACGACAAATTTCAGAGTTGTAACTAAAGCTGTCGATGATGAAAGGAAGGTGACTAATTATTATGGAGTCATTAATGATATACTCAAGTACAAGTTTTTTGGAGATAAATAACTCAAAGTGGTGTTCTTCGATTGTGATTGGTTTTCTCCAAATACAACGCAAGAAAACCAATATGGCATGGTGGAAGTCAAACACAACGATCGATTAAAAGGCCACGACACTATAATCCTTGCCCACCAATGCGAGCAGGTGTATTATATGACATATCCATCTAAGAAAAAGGGTTTGGTTGATTGGAGGGTAGTGTATAAAGTTAATCCTCGTGAACGACTATATGCTCCTGGTGATGCTGATTATGTTGAAAGTCAAATCGAGCAAGAAGTGGGGGCTGCTGAGATTTTCCAAGACGACGAACTTACCAGCATGTTTAATGTACAAACTGAAATGTTGGAAGAATCTTTATTAGGCGATCAAAATGATGTAGAGGTTCCTCCAAAAAGAAAACGAGTGACGAGAAAGAAGAAAACTACTTGGCTTCCATTGAATCGACAAAATCAACTAGATCCTGATTTTGATTGCAATTACGATTGACGAGTATGGATCATTATTTTATTGTATATTTTATATATTTTTTTAATTTGTTTCATTATTTTATTGTCGATTTATGTACTAACTTGTTTTTGTTAAAACAGGATGTTAAAGAAAATGAGGTCTTTTGCTCGTAGTTTGCTTGGGACGAGGAGTAGCTCGTAGAGCAGCTCGAGGAGTGAGGATTCAGTTTTTCAGGGCACAGGTTCTACCATGAGTAGACGCAGAGCACTGGCAGAACATTTGCCTCCACACAATGTAAGTTAGTTGTTAAATTATATTATTTGAGTTACTTAATGTTGTATGATGTAAGTTACTTGTTTCATAGGATCCTGAAATCAAGGAATCAGTGGTAGAGGATCATGCGAGAGATGATGATGAAGATGATGGTGGACATGATGTGGGAGATGATGCTAGAGACGATGCTGGGGGGTATTCTACATGCGTGGATTCTGGTGCTGGTGGAGATTCCACAGCTGGGTCTGGAACTTCTCGAGTTAGGAGAATGAGGAAGCTGCATTTTGTTGGACCACCTCTAGAGCTTCCACCCGAATCTCGGGTTTTGATAAAGCCTAGTGGAAAGTGAGTGACATATCTTTGCTTAATTGTTATTGAAAGTTATGTTTTCATTTCTACATTGTTTTTTGCTTGCAGGACTTGGATCGATGACTCGTTCACAAGTACAGGACACTACAGGCAGGTGAACATGGTACTTGGTAATCTTGTTTGTCTGCACTGGCCTAGTCTTGTGACTTTGCCTAGTGGCGAGTCTATCCCCGCCACCACTTGGGAGCATTATCGCTATGGTGTGTGTAGAACGTTTGGCAACACACAGGCACTAGTTTGGGATGCATTCTAGGTATGAATTGTTTATACTAATTTAGTTATCCCATATATAGTTGCTTTTATGATAACACTAATTTTTTTACAGAAACGGTACAAGTTGTCGGACGATGGATCATATGATATGAACGCTCGTTACGTGTTTGAGTATAACGCGAACGATGTTGTTGCAGATGCAATGTACTATGCACGAATTCTGGCTATAAAGGCATGGTATAGAGCAAGTGCTGATGATGGATCGATGTCGAATACCAAGGCGGAGTGGTCATCAATTTACCTTACGGAGGAGCAATACCTTGAGGTAAACAAGTTGTTGCATCTCATATCGCACGAATCCATGTATTTTCTTTATTGAAAAATTTTCATGTAGGTGTCGGTGCCGTGGATGGCCACCCGATCAGAGGGTTATCGGGCCTTGTGCAGATGGTGGGCTTCCCCTGAGTTTTGTGCCATTTCCAAAAGGAACAAGGGAAACCATGGGACTGAGTCGTTCCACAACTACGGTGGCGATGGACATGTGTGCTTGGCTAAGCGAATGGTATGTCATAGTATGTTGTAACTTCAAATTACATAGAAATGTGTCATTCTAACTTGTATGTACAGGAAGTCAAATCCAGTCGTACGCCCACGGATGTGGAGGTGTATATGCAAGGGCATAGGGGTTCTAATCCTCAGAATCTTGATGTTTTATGCACTCAGAAGGTCATCGACCGTCTAGTGAGTTTTTGGTACTCTATTATGTGTTTTTCCATCAATTTGGTGATGCACTTATATTTGGTATTGTTTGCCTCCAGGCTTCGTATGGGCAGGAGATGGTTCAACGCTATGGACAGGAGTACGATTGGAGGAGCCAGCCAATCGACCCTCAGGCGGCATAAGCTAGCGCAGGAGGACAAGCCCATGGATAGTGGGATTATTTGATTTGGATTTCAAAATTATCCTCATATGCTTGCGATTCAGCTGAGTCCATGAATTACTATACTAAGTGCATGGTTCACTCTTGTAGGTTGCGTATTTTTGATTCTACGATTGATTCTAGGGAGCTGAGACGCCGTGGACGACAATCCACATCCTCGTCTTCGCAGTCGTCCCGTTCACGATCATCTGCCCAAGAGATAGAGATTGCAGTGTTGCATCAACAGGCAGAGTATCATCAATCAGTTTTGAGGGAACAATCGGAGTACTAGAGACAACAAGCTGAGTACCAGAAGAAGGACGAGTCTTATGCAAACCTCCAGGCCCATAATCAAGCTCTTCTCTCGGTAAGTTGAAGTAACATTTTGTACCTTATTTTGCTAAACATATGATGTGTACCTTATTTTCTCAACAATGGCTTGTATATAATTTTTAGCAACTGGCACAACAAGCGGGCGTCCCGATGCCAACATATGGGATGTCGCCTCCAGACTTTGCACTGCCGATGCCAATGCTGTCACCTCCACCTCCGCCTCCGTCACAATTTCCTATGGTATGTACACATATGCGTGTGTGACATGTTCATAGATGCCTTATGTGTTTAAATGAAAAACTGAGTGGTTACTATTTCATGTGCATGTGTTATAGGGATTTTAGACACCACCCGCTTCAGTTGTCGCACTTGGAGATGGGTCTGGTCAAGATGGCGCATCGCATTCATGGGTGAACAACCTTTTCAACACGCAGAGTCCAGCAGGAGGAAGTGGCTATAACTCGAACCAACCAGGCGATGGATATGAGTGATAGTTCATGAAATATATTTAATTTGGAACTATCACTGTTCATGTCAAAGACTATCTGTCGAACAATGTCAGTTTTTATTTTGGAACTATATGTTGATGTAAAAGACTTGTTGTAACTATTTGGAACTATATGTTTGTGAATATGAATACTTATGTGAATGTATTTGTGATTGTGAATATGTGGGTGTATATGAACTCTGTGTATATGTGTATGCAATCTGTGTGTTTTTGTAAATGTCAGAAATTTAAAAACAGATTTTTTTGCAATTGCCAAAATGTGTTATGTCCGACGGCCTCGCGTCAGCCGTCGGACATAAGAGCCTGTTATGTCTGACGGCTTAAGATAGATCGTCGGAGATAACAAGTACTTATGTCTGACGGCTGATGCCAGGCCGTCGGACATAAGGATTGTGGGCCCCACCTACGACCGTTAAAACGGTTGACATGCATTATGTCTGACGGGCGGACGTGGCCGTCGGAGATAGTGTATGTCCGATGGACGCCGTCGGACATAATGCTATTTCCGATCTCGTATGTCCGACGGCCAGCTGCCGTCGGAGATAAACGGATGCCGTCGAACATAGCTTATCTCCGACAGATTAATGCTTATGTCCGACGGCTTTGGTCGTCGGAAGTTTCATGATTTACTGTAGTGGTGAGAAGGTTTTACGTTATAGCTTTACTACGATACACCTAAATAACTATAAATCATCTATTTATTTTGATCATATGGTCATTATTACCTATTACTTTCTAGGAGATAAGATGAAACATGTGTTTATTTAATTATTGACCTTATAAATAACTAAGAAAAGTTTTATATTTTTTAAGATTGATTAATGCACACGTGATCTGACTCGTATGGTAAATCTTTTTCTGATTTATAACTTTGTACTCTATATATTTTAAATAAAATCCCAGTGATCGATCATTTAGGTCAATACTAACCGCACTAGAGTCAGTGTCGATTATACCAATTGGTCCATTGGAAAATTGGGTCAGCACCGACCGATCGGTTACACTTGATCGCATTAATTAAATTGGTGTATATGGTCGGTACCAAAATGAAACATTAGATATGGGTTGGCTTTAGCAACATGGCCATATCTTCCTCGAGCTATGATGTTGAGATAACCAAAGACAAGGAACTTGATATGCTAAATTGAACTATGATGGATGCGACAATGACCCTTGCTTCCAGGACTTCAATGAGAGGGAAGCAAAGGACATAAGAGTGGATGTACATCAACTAGGATCATGAAACCGTCCACAACTGACTGATGCAAAACTACTTTAACAACCCATGTGGCTACCCTCCACTCTACTTTTATTGAAGGTACCTAATATGGAGGAGTCTATTTCTTCAAATCTTATATATGGTGAATGAACATTGACACTATTTCACTCTTAGAGTTGATGCACTCGACTGCAGTGGTTTTCCCTGCACCAAAAATGCATTGTTGTCCTTCGCATGCTCGCCTACAATAGCGTTGCTGGCTCCATATGATTATATCTAAATGGGGAAAACCACTCGAATTTAGCATGCATTGAACATTTCTATAAGGGTTTCATTTCAAGTTTTGGTGAGGAGTATAGTTGTCGGCCCATTGTTGATGATTTTAATCGTCTTTTAGCTAAGGGGGAGAGGGGATTCCTCGGTACGCTAGGGAGTATAGATTACTTGCATTGAAAGTGGAGGAACTGTTTCATTGGATGGAAAGGTGTAACATCCCAATTTTTGAACCCAAGGTTAGAAACCCTAAAACTCCTAACCCCCCTGATTATCCCCTAAGATTTCCCCCCACCTCATAAGACATTTCATTCATCATACGCATGCACCATGGTTGTTAGTAGCACCTCACATAGAATATTTTGGACACCCAAGAAAATATAGATAAATTTTTGTTCAAAAGAAAAAGGAGATTAAAAGAAAAAGGAAAGAAATAGAAAAAGAAAAAGAAAAAGGAAAAGGAAAAGGAAATCCTCCCCCCTCGGCTGGGCCGGATCTGGCCCAACCCTCTCTCCCGCGCGCCCGTTCCCCGCTCGGCCCACGCGGCCCATCTCTCGCGCGCCCGCCCGCGCCGCACCTCCCCTCCCCTCCCGCTGATCGGCTGGCCCCACTCGTCAGTGCGCCCGCCCTCCCCCTCTCGATCACCCTCTCTCTAACAGGCAGGCCCCACCTGTCAGCTCTCTCCCCTCGCCTGTGATCTGCTATCGACGCGATCACCGCCGGCCGCCGCTCGCTCCATCGCCTCGCCATTAACGCGCTCTCCAGCAAGGTTTGGCGCCTTGCGTCCCTGTCTCCTTGCGCCTGCCCGAGCCATCCCGTCACCCGCCTACCCGAGCCATCCCGTCGCCTCTGTGCGCCATCATCGCCGCCGTGGCAAGCTTGCTGGTGCTCGCCACCTCACTCCCCCTCCCCGGCCGCCTATAAAAGGACCGCCCTGAGCTCCTTACTTCACCGCACCAGGCCTTAGCCACTCCATCTTCCTCCCTCGGACCCAATTGAGCTCGACACCGTCGTCCTTCCCCTCTCTGGTGAGCTCCGCTCTCCTCTCTCTGTTGAGTTCTAGTCAAATTAGTGTAGCCCTTGAGCTGCACCGCTCCATCACGAACACGGCACACCCTTTCCCTTCACCTATTGCGCCCGGCAGCCTCACCAGCGATCTCACCGCCGTGGGCGCCCGCCACCTCGCCATGGACCGGTCGTCCCGAGAACCCTCCGACTAAATTAACCCCTCCACCAAGATCCCCTACCCCCACTCGTGCTTAGCCACCTCCCTGACCACCCAGAACCGGGACCGCGACGGAGAACCGCCGCGGAACCTCACCGGCGGTCGACTCCGGCCGGTTCGTCCCCCCCCCCCGTCATCGCCCCCCTAACATCGTTCCCCCCTCCTCGCTGGCACATGGGCCCATGCCCATGGCGCCGTCCCCGCGCCGTCCCCAGCTGGTGGGCCAAGCTGGGCCGCCTGCCGCGCGCGCGCCTCCGGCTGGGCCAAAATCCCCCCGGCCCAGTTAGCAGGGAAATCCCTTTTCTTTTTTCTTTTTTCTATTTCTCTTTCCTATTTTCATATATTTATGCATATATTGATATTTTATGCACCAAAAATAGTCTAAATAAATTACAGGGCACAAAATAATAATATTTAAAAACTTGGCACACTCCACCAAGCCACCATGGTTGATGTATTGTTCATTACCTATTTTTGCTAGGAGAAGAGGGATCCGATCCTCCAGAATTTGTAGCTCCGAAAGAAGGGCAGGAACCCGACCTCTCTGAAATAGATCTTTCGTGCCAGGAGAACTTCGACGAAGGCAAGTCCATTCTTCCCTTGATGCATAAAATTACCTACTCTTTCTACCACTACCTAAGCCAGGAATAAGGGTTGGGTCCTTTGCATTGTGAGAAGAGAGATAGCCCACATTAAATAATATCTTTTTTGAGTACAAAATGTGGGATGAGAAAAGGGTGGTGTTTTTACTAAACAATGTTTTCAAAAAGTGTATGATGAAGGGTATTCACCCTTATCACCTTTTGAGTGGGATAATCAGGGACTCCCTGGTTTAGGGGAGGGCCTCAGGTGTTGGCTCAGCCGGGTTAGGTGTAAGCAAAAGGATTGTCCCCTCATATAAGGACCGGTTTGTCATCCTTCACTACCTGTACTCATGACAAGTACAACCCCTCGAGACTGTATGGGCAGTCACTCAATCTGAACTCGTACGGTCCAAACCCTAGGGTTATGATGGCTAGGGAGCACCGGAAGGATAAGGAGGGGGAATGTTTTGTCCGGTTTGGACATGGCGGTGGCCTGACTCCATTCGGTATAACCTTTAAGATGAGGACGTACGGGGAAGGAAAGAGATTCGGATTTGGGTCTCATTGGCCATGGGACCGTGGAGCCGGACTAGTGGGTAAAGTGTACCCCTATGCGCAGAGTTCAAACCTATTCGAATAGTTCGTGTCCACTGGTATGGACGAGTCTGGTGTGGTATGACAATTAGTATTTTATGATCTCCGCCAACAGGGAAATGCGTGCGTGAGTGTTTTTGGAAATGAAAAACAATGCCACGGGAGCAGGAAGATCAGTGGTGGTTGAGTGTGAAAATGTGCTACTTCTTCCTTTGGGGAAAACCATTGCCTTTTTCTGAAAAAGAATAGTGACTTCAACTCCACCATATAAAGCATGTATTATATAGGTCCCTCTCTCTCTCTCTTTACGGGCGGGATGGGCTTGCGGAATACCTAGTGTATTCACCCAGATTTATTTATGTTTTTCAGCAGCTGAAGACTTCTTTTCTGCTATGCTCGACTAGAAGGGGGTTGTGTCTGCACCCAGTTCTGCCTGTGGCTTGGGCTAGTTAATCTTTCACTGCGCTTTGTATTTTAGGCTCATTAGAGCTTGTACTCTGGTATTGTAATAACTCTTATTCGAACTCTGTACTATTTGAAGTAAGGAATGTGTTTACTAGCCTCCTGGGACTAGTAATCATTTCACATTTGAGTCCCAGAGGATCGGGACGCTTCAAAAGGACAATTTACTAGAGGAGACATTGGATCCCAGACCATCATGCTCGAAATGGTTGCCTCATATGACTTACAAATTTGGCATGCTTTTTAGGGTGGCGGGATCAAACAATGACATCAACATGCTCAGGTAATCATCGGATGTGATCGAAGAAGAAGCACCAACTGTTAATTTCATGGTAAATAGACATGAGTACAACCGAGGGTATTATCTCGCCAATGAATCTCTCCTCGGTGTTTGTGAAGATCGTTTCCCTCCTAGAGACTCTAATGTATCAAATGTTTTGTTGCATGTGAGGAGGGTGTGCGGACGAACGTAGAGAGATCATTTGGGGTCTTCAAGGCTCACATCCATATTCACGCTAGTCCAAATCGTTTTTTTTTGTCACCAAGTATTCAGTATAAAAGTCGTGCACTGTAGTGTTAGTTAGATAAAGACTAAAAAGGCAATAGCAGGATGGATAGTTAATTAAGAGTTGATTTGACGTAACGTGACTCTAAATCAGGGATAACCTTGTCGTTTGTAGCTCATTTCTCGCCAGTGTCCGAGAACGGAGTATTCTCAAAATCTGCTCGAATTTCGTCAATTTAAACGGTTTGTGTTTTCAAATTTGACATGGTGGTTTTTATGCATTTCTCAATGGTTTTTAGCTGTTTTTGAACTGAGAAACATGGTTCGGTTAAGGAAAAATTAAAAAAAATTAATAGGATATGTTTGTAAGTTGTTCAAATCACCATGCACAATGCATAAAATACATTTACAAATAATTTGATGTCCAAAATCACATAAAACATTGTACTGACGTCTTCTCGGTGGAAAACTGGCCCCTTCACTAGTACAAATAAGCTCAAAGCCTGCGGCACGTTCAACTTTTCACTGGCGGTTTCCGTTATCAAACGTCAGTGAAAGAAACAGGTGGGCCCGGCTTTAAAAACCGCCAGTGGAAACCTATTTCCACTGGCGGTTATCTTAACACAACCGCCAGTGGAAATAGGATGTTTCCACTGGCGGTTGGTTAAGATAACCGCCAGTGGAAATTGGTTTCCACTGGCGGTTTTTCAAGCCAACCGCCAGTGAACTGTCTGTTATAAATAGCTCTCTTCTTCCCCCGACAGTGAACTGTATGCTCGCAGCCAGCTTCCATTGGAGGCGATTTTGGAGGTCCAGATTTCAAAAAAATATAAGGAGGGAGGTTTTGCTCTTCATTTCTTCGAAGAAGGTGGATAAGAAAGGTTGGTTTATGTTTCTTTGTCAATTTTTGTTCATTCTTGCTCAATTTTAGCCACATTTTGGATCTAGGGTTTTACATGTGAGAGAGAAGAGTATAGCTAGGTAATTTTCTCTATTTCCTCAAATGAGGTTGCTTAAGATGGTTAGTTTTTGTCTATTCCCTCTCCTTTTTCATGTTTAGTTATCAAATAAGTTTATCCATAACACATATTTAGTTGCTTTATTAATGGTGAATGTGTTGTATGGAAGGTTGGTTTAATTATGTTTCAATTGTCAGTTATTGTTTATTTTTGCTCAATTTTAACTACATTTTGAAACTAGGCTTTCACCATGTGTTAAAGATAGGTTTGGGTATTAATTTTTTTTGTTTATTAGTTGCTAAAAAAGTTTGGCTTATGTTTCTTTTGCCAAATTTTGTTCATTTTTCCTCCATTTTAGCCACATTTTGGATATAGGGTTTCACCATGTGTTAGAGATAAAGTAGTCTAACTACTTTTATTGGAAGAGATAAAGTAGTCTAACTACATTTTGTTAGCGACAAACCGAAGCATGTAATTTTACACGACTTGCAAACCGAAGCATGTGTTAGCGACAAACCGAAGCATGTGTTAAAGAGGTGAGAGAGAGGAGAGAGAGGATAGAGAGAGAGAGGAGAGAGAGAGAGAGAGGGTTTCACATTTTAGCCACATTTTTGGATATAGGGTTTCACCATGTGTTTTATGTTACTTTTTTACAGGTGGTGATGGAGAGGACATCCTGGATGTATAACTTATCAAGGCTAGATCCATCATACATATCCGAGGTCCATAGGTTTATTGATGTCGCTACGAACCATGCTTGGAGAACAAAGACAAAACACATATATTGTCCATGCATGGACTGCAAAAATGCTGCTGTATTTAATGACACAGAACAAATCATATCTCATCTGGTATGCCGAGGATTTATGAAGGATTACACAATTTGGACAAAGCATGGAGAGGGTAGCTCTTCGCCTTATACGACTGGAAACCCTGAGAACATCGACGACAGATTTCAGTTCGTTCACGAGACACACCAACCTCTTCCACAGAGCGAACATGTAGTGCAAAATGTTACTGATCATGGTTACGCTGGAGGAAATGAACATGATAGACCTCATGTTCTGCCAAGTGTTATGGATGAGGAAGATGCAGAGTTGCTAGAGGCAATGTTGCGTCGTCATACAGATCAATCGATGTTCTTAATGAAAGGTATGGAGTCCCTGAAGAAGGCAGCAGAAGAGCCTTTGTACGACGAGTCTAAGGGTTGTACCAAAGAGTTCACGACGCTCCGGTCTGTGCTAAAGCTGTTGATGTTAAAAGCTAAATATGGTGTGTCTGATGCTGGCTTCGATGCGTTCTTGAGTATTATCGCAGACATGCTTCCAAAGGAGAACAATGTGCCTGCTAACACGTACTATGCAAAGAAACTAATCAGTCCGCTCACTATGGGTGTGGAGAAGATCCACGCGTGTAGAAATCACTGTATCCTTTATCGAGGTGATGATTATAAAGACTTGGAGAGCTGCCCAAAGTGCGGTGCAAGTAGGTACAAGACGAATAAAGACTATCGAGAGGACGAAGAGTGTGTTGCATCCGTGTCTAAAGGGAAGAAGCGAAAGAAAGCCCAAAAAAAGACTTCAAAATCCACAAGCAAAGAAAAAGAAGAAGTAGACTATTATGCGCTCAAAAAGATTCCTGCTTTGGTGATGTGGTACCTCCCCGTCGTCGATCGATTGAGGTGTTTGTTCGCTAATCCTGAGGATGCCAGACTTATGAGCTGGCATGCTTCTGATGAGCACAAAAACGATGGGAAGCTTCGACATCCAGCCGATGGGAAGCAGTGGCAAGATTTCAATGACAACCACCGAGACTTTGCCGATGAACCGAGAAATGTTAGGTTCGCACTGAGTACTGATGGAATGAACCCATTTGCTGAGAGGAGCAGCAAGCATAGCACATGGCCGGTGATCCTCACCATATACAACCTTCCTCCATGGTTGATGCAGAAACGGAAGTACATTTTGCTAACCATCCTTATTTCTGGACCTACACAACCTGGAGTTGACATGGATGTATTTTTGGAGCCCTTAATGGAGGATATGAAAATATTGTGGGAAACGGGTGTTCAAATGTTGGATGAGTATCGTAAAGGTTCATTCACGCTGAGAGCAATTCTTTTTGTTACGATCAACGATTACCCTGCTCTCTTCACATTATCAGGCCAGTTTAAGGGAAAGGTTGGTTGCACAGTATGCATTGATGGAACTGCTTACGTATCCCTTGCTGCATCTAGGAAGATAGTTTACATGAGGCACAGACGCTTTTTATTGGAAGGACACAGGTACCGCATGCGAAAGATGGATAAGTACTTCGACAATAATGGTGAACTACATTCTACTGCTCCATCGGGTAATAATAGAGGTCATAGAGTTTTTGAAATAGTCAGGAATATCAAGTTTGTTTTCGGGAAGAAGACGAAAGACGGAAAAACAAGGAAGGATGTCAAACCAGCTTCGGGGGCTATATTCAAGAAGAAGTCTATTTTCTTCGAGTACTTGCCTTACTGGAAAGAGTTAGATGTGCGGCATGCGATCGATGGTATGCACGTTCAGAAGAACGTGTTTGAAAGCATAATGGGCACCTTGCTAGACATAAAGGGCAAAACAAAAGAAGGGCTCAATTCACGCATGGACTTGGTAGATTTAGGCATAAAAAAGGAACTACATCCCGTTCTTCAAGAAAATGGGAAGTACCATCTCCCACCAGCAAGCTACAATCTCAATGTAGATGAGAAACATGCGATGTGTGTTTGGCTCAAGAATTTGAAAGTCCCATCCGGATTCTGCTCTAGCATACGGAGTATTGTGTCAATGAAAGACCTGACAATCACCAACTACAACTCACATGATTGCCATGTCATGCTGACTACATTCCTACCTATTGCCATCAGGGCTATAAATCCTTTGTTTTTAAAGATGGCAATCACACGGTTGTGCTACTTTTTCAACAGGATTTCACAAAAGGTAATTGGCCGTGATGAGTTGGCGTCTCTTCAGGAATTCGCAGTGGAGACAATATCACAGTTTGAGATGTGTTTCCCTCCATCGTTCTTTGATATTATGGTGCACCTTGTGGTGCACTTGGTGCCACAAATAGAAGCATTGGGTCCTATGTACTTGCATGAAATGTGGACGTATGAGCGTTTCATGTCAATACTGAATGGCTATGTATCAACCCGTGCTCGTCCCGAGGCATCCATGATAGAGGGGTACTGTACCGAAGAGGCCATTGAGTCCGGAGGTCCATTCTGCAATAGTATCCTAAAAGACCAGGTTGCAATAGGTCTGCCTCCGTCACGACACGAGGGTAGACTGTATGGAAGCGGGAGGATGGGACGGAAATCTTTCATCCCACCGGATTACGATATAGTACTTGAGGCACATCAGAGCATCCTACATCAGCTAACGATAATGGAGCCATTTATCCAACAACACATCAATGAGCTTCGCGAGCAAAATCCTGGGCATACAGATGATTGGGTAATGAAGCAACATAAGCAGCGGTTCAACACATGGCTAATGGTGAAGGACATTCCACGTGGAGAAACAATAGAAGAACAAACCATCAAGGGCTTGGCATCTGGACCATCACGCCAGGTCACAACATGGCAAACCTATGACATTAGTGGATTCACATTTTGTACCAAGTCCAAGGACAAAAAGAGCATGTCACAAAACAGTGGTGTTCGATGCGAAGCCATAGATGATGAAACTGGTGAGATTATTACATATTTTGGCTTTATTGAGGACATATGGGAACTAGACTATGGTACATTTCAGATCTCGGTTTTCCGATGTCAATGGGTTGAAGACAAACATGTCACGGTAGACAACTATGGGGTCAGAGTTCTTGATCTAAGTAAGGTAGGTTACAAAGATGACCCATGGATCCTTGCTAATCGTGCTGCACAGGTCTTCTATGCTGAACAGATCATTTCTAACAATGAGAAGAAAAGCACCGACAAACCGAAGCATGTAGTTTTTCCTGGAAAACAACAAGCTATAGGAGTTGATGGTGTATCTGATTTAGAGGATTTTAACCAGTTCAATGACATGTCTCTTTTCATAGACCATCCAACCAAGATAAGGAACGTTGAGCGAAGCATCCCACGCAATTCGATGCCCTGGGTACGCCACGATGGACAAGGCAGAACAATAGCTCCCTAGATTATATAGTTGTCATGTAATTGATTATTGTTAGGACATGTCATGTAATTGATTATTGTTAGCGACAAACCGAAGCATGTAATTTTACACGACTTTCTAGAGAGGAGAGGGAGAGGGAGAGGGAGAGAGAGCTATTGTTGCCAATGCGCTCGGAGTAGGTCCAGCACTTACCGTCTGTGCGTATGCAGCACTTTGCACTTTGCACATGGATAGTGTCACAGTCGCCTCTTCCTCATCCTCCAACCCCGCCTCTTCCTCATCCTCCACCACCACCTTGGCTTTCTTTGGAGTGCCGCCGTCATGGTTTATCACCTAGAACGAGGTAAAATAAAAGCAGGGAGGACTATTCGACTAATATATACATATCAGGCAATAAGAAACAAGCATCTTCAAAGAACATGTTGTAAAAGAACTTGGAAAGATGTTTACCAGATCTGATACTTGTGAAAGAACTTCACACCAATGGTGATGAGAGACGCGAAGCCAGGAGACGACGTAGTATTTAAACACTACAAGAACGGGCATTCTAGTGACAGAGGAGGGAGAGAGAGGGAAGAGAGAGGAGGGAAAGAGGAGAGAGAGAGGAGAGAGAGAGAGGAGAGAGAGGAGAGAGAGAGGAGAGAGAGAGGATAGAGAGAGAGAGAGGAGAGAGAGAGGGAGAGGGGAGAGAGAGGAGCTAGGGAGAGGAGAGAGAGGAGAGAGAGGATAGAGAGAGAGAGGAGCTAGGGAGAGGAGAGAGAGGAGAGAGAGAGGGAGAGATAGAGGAGGGAGAGAGAGGGAAGAGAGAGGAGGGAGAGGGGAGAGAGAGGAGGGAGAGGGGAGAGAGAGGAGAGAGAGGAGAGAGAGAGGATAGAGAGAGAGAGAGGAGAGAGAGAGGGAGAGGGGAGAGAGAGGAGCTAGGGAGAGGAGAGAGAGGAGAGAGAGGATAGAGAGAGAGAGGAGCTAGGGAGAGGAGAGAGAGGAGAGAGAGAGGGAGAGATAGAGGAGGGAGAGAGAGGGAAGAGAGAGGAGGGAGAGGGGAGAGAGAGGAGGGAGAGGGGAGAGAGAGGAGAGAGAGGAGAGAGAGAGGGGAGAGAGAGAGAAGTAATATATAAATATATATTATGTATACTAAATATATATATTTATATATTTAATATGTACAAAAATTTATATACTTAATGTATGAATATACAATAAAAAATAATATACTAAAAACATTTCTACTGGCGGTTGACAATGAAAACCGCCAGTAGAAAACATTTTTACTGGCGGTTGTCGATGAAAACCGCCAGTAGAAATGGCCTCCACAGTCTGTGGATGGCATTTCTACTGGCGGTTCTCTATGACAACCGCCAGTAGAAATGGCGCCTATATAAAGGGTGGCGCGCGGGAGCCGAAAAATTTACAAGTCCCTGGCGCCAGTTCACTTCAAGACGACGCCGTCAGGCTGCTGGATTTCGACCCCGAGGTTTTCGCCGGCGATCGTCCCCGCGCCCGTCCCCACGCCGCCATTCCCGCCCCCGCACCGCCGTCTCCAGGTTTCTTTCTCTTCCCCTAATCTGCCGTACCGCCGCCGTGTCTACCGCGCCGGCAGCCGCCGCCGCCGCGTTTAGTAAACCCTAGGGCACGCGCCGCCGCCGAGAGGGAGGAAGAGAGAGGAAGGAGAGGGAGAGGGAAGAGAGAGGAGGGAGAGGGAGAGGGAAGAGAGAGGAGGGCGCACGCGCCGCCGCCGCCGAGAGGGAGAGAGAGAGAGGAGGGAGAGGCGCGGTGAGTTCCTTTCCTCTCTGCTCTCTTCTTCCCTTCTGCTTTCCCTCTGATCCCCTCTGCTCTCTTCCACGCGGTGAGCCCGGCGCGGCGAGCTCTTCCCCCACAGGCTCGTGACCAGCAGACACATCAGGATCAGGCTCCATGGCCAGCAGCTCTCCGACCCCTTCTTGATGCCTGGTGCTTGGTGTAGCCGTGTAGGTGAGAGAGGGAGAGAGCCATGCTACAGTCGGCCAGCATCAAGGAAAAATTCTTATCAATTTGTGTTTCTTGCGCTACTGAATTGTTTTTTAGACTTGAGTAATGTAAATAATTCTATGCAAATAGTGTATGTAGATCATAATGTATTAATACGCAGATCGTAATTGCTATTAGTTCCTTTATATTTTGTTATTATAGACAGTTTGCATGAACACTTCATATGTGTTCAAATGTATGTTAGTGTAGATCCACCTGAAGCCTGCTCCACTTGGGCGAACAAAAGAGCTGCATGTTCAGTGCCGCCCACAGCTATATTTGCCTCTGGTGGTTTATGTTCTTTTTCATCCTTCTTTGGACGCTTACAGTCTTGTGTCCAGTGACCATAGATGCCACAATTTCTGCACCTCCCTTTCCTCCTCGGAGTTCCTTTGGAAGTGAGCTTGCCTTTGTTAGAACTGCCACTACTGCCCACATCAGAACGATGTGTCATCTTGGGTTTCCACTGACCAGCACTTCCATTGTTACCTTCCTTCCTTGTCAGCCATGTATTTTGTATGAACCTCTTGGAGAGTGTCAAGTCAATGAACTATCTTCGAGTACTATTGGGAAGTGTATCTCTTTGATGTATTTTTTTTTCTAGTGATATCGATGGTGCCGAGTAGCACCAAATTTGGACTTGTGTCCATATCTATAGATGCTAGTAGTTGAGCACTAGCGCCTACAATCTTGACTACCTCATCCCTATTCTCTGTAGGACCCCAAGAAGAGATTAAACCCTGTAGTCTACCACCTCCCGTTATTTGTGGGCTTCACCGATGGCTGGAAACATTTGGTGATAGCAAACGACCTTCGGGCTGAAGACGTCTGCGAGCTTGTTAAGAGGCCAGACGATGTTGAGCCGGTGTACTATGTCCGGATGTGTGGTCACAAAATTAAAAGCTGCCCCGGCTGCATGTGTGTGCTTCTCTTCTCTTAGGTGGGGTGCTAAGTGATCTTAGTAGCCGACGTAAGAGAAGAGAAGCGCACAGATGAAGCCGGGGCGGCTTTAAATTTTGTGACCACACATCCGGACAGAGTACACCGGCTCACCATCGTCTGGCCCCTTAACAAGCTCGCAGACGTCCACAGCCCGAAGGTCGTTTGATGTCACCAAATGTTTCCCGCCCTCGGTGAAGCCCACAAATAACGGGAGGTGGTAGACCACAGGGCTTAATCTCTTCTTGGGGTCCTACAGGGCTTAATCTCTTCTTGGGGTCCTTCAGCATGGCTGTGATGTTATAATGCTGAAGGACCCCAAGAAGAGATTAAGCCCTGTAGTCTACCACCTCCCGTTATTTGTGGGCTTCACCGATGGCTGGAAACATTTGGTGATAGCAAACGACCTTCGGGCTGAAGACGTCTGCGAGCTTGTTAAGAGGCCAGACGATGTTGAGCCGGTGTACTATGTCCGGATGTGTGGTCACAAAATTAAAAGCTGCCCCGGCTGCATGTGTGTGCTTCTCTTCTCTTAGGTGGGGTGCTAAGTGATCTTAGTAGCCGACGTAAGAGAAGAGAAGCGCACAGATGAAGCCGGGGCGGCTTTAAATTTTGTGACCACACATCCGGACAGAGTACACCGGCTCACCATCGTCTGGCCCCTTAACAAGCTCGCAGACGTCCACAGCCCGAAGGTCGTTTGATGTCACCAAATGTTTCCCGCCCTCGGTGAAGCCCACAAATAACGGGAGGTGGTAGACCACAGGGCTTAATCTCTTCTTGGGGTCCTACAGGGCTTAATCTCTTCTTGGGGTCCTTCAGCATGGCTGTGATGTTATAATGCTGAAGGACCCCAAGAAGAGATTAAGTCCTGTAGTCTACCACCTCCCGTTATTTGTGGGCTTCACCGATGGCTGG
This sequence comes from Zea luxurians, assembly GCA_029449295.1. Classification (NCBI taxonomy): domain Eukaryota; kingdom Viridiplantae; phylum Streptophyta; class Magnoliopsida; order Poales; family Poaceae; genus Zea; species Zea luxurians. Next base: position 39,481,512 of record JAOPSE010000009.1, on the reverse strand, counting down.
AAACATTTGGTGATAGCAAACGACCTTCGGGCTGAAGACGTCTGCGAGCTTGTTAAGAGGCCAGACGATGTTGAGCCGGTGTACTATGTCCGGATGTGTGGTCACAAAATTAAAAGCTGCCCCGGCTGCATGTGTGTGCTTCTCTTCTCTTAGGTGGGGTGCTAAGTGATCTTAGTAGCCGACATAAGAGAAGAGAAGCGCACAGATGAAGCCGGGGCGGCTTTAAATTTTGTGACCACACATCCGGACAGAGTACACCGGCTCACCATCGTCTGGCCCCTTAACAAGCTCGCAGACGTCCACAGCCCGAAGGTCGTTTGATGTCACCAAATGTTTCCCGCCCTCGGTGAAGCCCACAAATAACGGGAGGTGGTAGACCACAGGGCTTAATCTCTTCTTGGGGTCCTACAGGGCTTAATCTCTTCTTGGGGTCCTTCAGCATGGCTGTGATGTTATAATGCTGAAGGACCCCAAGAAGAGATTAGGGTTAAGGGTTTAGTGCCTGAGGATGTATTTAATTATACTATTTGTTAATATGAATTTAATTATTGCTTACGTTAATATGTGTTAATATGTATTTAATTATTGCTTATGTATTTGTATATATATAGCTCAATGAGTTCTCCGATCAAGGACCAAGATTTAGTGCCCGAGCACATGGACAAGAGTGTTGCTCAAGAACAATCCAGCAGTGAAGGATATGAAACGCCTAGCGACCCTTTTCCTACCACTAGCATAGATAGGGCCGCTCTCCGTGAGTTGCAACGTGACCCTACTTATGATCCACAAGAAGCTGAGGTAAAAGTACGCATCTTTAGCTTCGTATGTGTACCCTACTGATTTCACATGCATGATCTCTTGTGCATTTTATTACATGAATAGGAGGTCGTGTCTGAATTTCGTGCGATACTCGAAGAAGCCGTGGCACGAAACGAAGACGTACCGGAGCCGACCCAAGACGCACCGGAACAGACCAAGACAACAACCGAGACGTCAAGGAAAAGGAAGCAAAGCGATCGAAAAAGAGGTGACAGGGGGCTGAACAAGTTTCCCGACCAAACATACAAAATCTCAGACGTGAGCCCGAAAGGTCAGCCCCTAGCTCCGGAAGAGGCACTACCTAAGTTCCGGAATGCACTTGGGTTTTTAGTTAGAGATAATCTTGACATAACAATACGACAGTGGAGAGATGTGCCAGATGATGTCAAGAATCAAATATGGAATAAGCTATTAATGAGGTTCGTTCTGCCTCGGGGTTCAGAAGAACTCGTGAAGGAATACACGATGAAGCAGCTTGCAATCAATTTCCGAAACTGGAGGTCTGAGATGAACACAAAGTTTGCAAAGAAAGGTCTGGACCCGACCAAAAAATATAAAATCTCAGCAGGTCAGTGGGCAGTATTTCTAGAGCAGAGGAGCAGCCCTGATTTCATATCTCTAAGTGAGGCAAATTCAGAACTATCAAAGAAGAACAAGTACCGCCACCACCTAGGCACAGGTGGTTACAAGCGTCAGGTTCCTAAATGGAGACAAGAAGACGCCGAGAAGAAGGCCGCAGGGTTGCCGACGCTGTCCGAGCAACTTGGTGAAAGGGCGGCAAATTGGCTCCGTGCTAGAAAACCAAGGGAAACCGAGACCGGTGTATCTTTTGATGATCCCATTGTCGAAGAAGCGGCAAAAAACATATATACAATGGCAGCTAAGCAGAGCGAAGGAACTTTTAAGCCACAAAGGGAAAGAGACATCCTAACGGCTGGTCTCGGTAACCCTGAGCATCCTGGCCGTGTACGAGGAATCTCGTCTAAGGAAGGATGGAAGGAAGGATTCGGACAACAGTGGGAAAGTCTGTACAGGAAACGTGATCGATACAAGGAAGAGATGGCGGATTATTTTAAGGAGGAGGCCAAGAAAGAGTTCAAAGCCATGATGTCTCAAATGCTATCGAATCCTCCTCCAGAATTGATGCAACAGTTGGCGAGTGCGATGTCTGTTCAACAGATGACCACTCCACAAATACAAATAATTCCAGCAGCTCAACCGCCGGCTTCCACAGATTGTACGACATTACCAAGCTCTGTTGCTTCAACGGGAAATAAGGACCGTTATCCAGTTGATGACATCACAAGGCCTGTGGCGTGCACACTGGTTATAAGATATGGTATTAACAATAAACGTACAAAGAAAGTAGCCACAGGCCTTGTGATCCCAGGACGTAAGTTCCATGGAAATGATATTCCAGATGATTATTGCAAAGTAGAAGTGTCGTCGGTCGTCCAAGGATCCGAGGACGACATGCTAGACATCCCTGGGCCCGAAGGTATCGAGAAACTTGGACAAGCTATCAATAATTTTATCCTTTGGCCTCGAAGGGATGTCGATTTGCTTGATCGGTCGAATTCGTCGCAGGCGTCGCAGGCCCAACCGTCTCCGCCTTCTCAAATTTTTGCTCCTATTGTACATCCATCATCCTCACCTCCTCAAACTTCACATGCTGCTCCTCATCCTTTTTCTGACCCACCGTCTCCGCCACAAGCATCACCATTCAGGGCTCCACCACCTTCTCCTCCCCATCCTCTTGGTGACCCACTGTCTACGCCACCATCAAGGGATCCACCTTCTCCACAACCATCAAAGGATCCAAGGCCATCAAAGAAATCTAAACTTCCTATTCCAAAATTGGTGTCCCCGTATCAGAAAAAGAAGAGTAAAGCAACTACTGCTGGCACAGCTCGGTTTTTGAAAGGGATTGGACGGAGCCTCACGTCACAAACTGTTGATTTGGCCAAGCACGAGGAGTCTGCAAAAAAGGCTGAGGCAATGACCGCAAAAATAAAGAAGCCAACTAAGGCAGATTACAAAAACGTGCCTAAAAAATATGTGCCGGGCAGACCTCTGCTACCTCTTGAGAAACTAAGAAAGGTCCCGGCTGGTGTTAAAAGGTTGCATGACTGGTACATGCGGGCATCATCGGTTGGCATCGACACCATCAGTGTGCATATACCAGACCATGCTTTTATTGGTTCGGACCAAAAGGCCGTTGTTACATTCGAGGACATGTGGTTAATGATGAACCTTCAGAGACTCGACGTGCAACTTGTAACGATGTTTGCATTGTAAGTGTCGCTCATACTTCCACATATGTGTGTTATTATTAGTGAGCTGTATAAAATTTCAATATCTGACATGCACGTGTGACTTGCAGAATGCAACATGATCAGCAGGAGATTCTTTACGGTACCAAGCCCAATGCTAGTGCCAGTAAAAGGGTTGGGTATCTCAACCCAATACTTATATGCGAGGAAAGCCACACTTTTAGAATCGGGAAAGACAACGATGAATTACGGGGAAAGACGGACGAAGAAGTTGAGAAGCGTATAAAGGATATGAAGAAGGATTTTGAAGCTCGATACGCCACCTATATAGGACATGCAATGCTTCAATTTCAAGACAGGGAAGCCATAATAGCCCCGTACAACTTTAAGTAAGTGTGATTTTGCATAAATAAAATCAATAATTTCAATACACATGCATCACAAATTTGATTCGTACAGGGACCACTGGATATGCTTCCTCATTTATCCTAAGGTTGGAAAGGTGCTGGTGCTCGACTCCTTGAACTTCGACCCTTCGACATATGCAGAATTCCTCAGCACCTTAGAGCTGTAAGCCTTTTCTATGCATGCATACTTTTATCGATTAAAATTTGAGAATAACATGGTGATTCTATTTGAGATCACAGGGCTTATAGATTCTATAAGATGAGAGGTGGAAAGTACGATCTGTCGAAAAAAGGCGTGCCACTAGACATCCATCATCACTGGCCGGTAAGTATGTGATTTTATGAATACATATCATACACAATGTTGCAACTAAATAACCAATCTCCCGTTATGTAGTGCCACAAGCAACCACAAGGATCGGTCCTATGTGGATTCTATGTGTGCGAGTTCATGAGAGTGAACGGACGATACATCACGAACCCTGACAAGGTATTATTAGTAATAGTCAAGTATGTATTTATGTCATTAAAGATGCAAATGTGTTATTATTGAGTATAAATAGATGATGTTTATAAAATTCCTTTACAGCAATTTCAACGAGGAAACCCGGAGAACTTGACCGAAGCTGCATTGTATGGCATAGTCGAGGACCTCTGCACATTCATATTGAAAGAGGTCATTCCCGCAGAAGGAAAATATCACGATGCTTCCGGGACATTAGCTTTGCCAGAGTTCAGAATACTAACAGAAATTAGTAGATTATCTCTTAGCCGAGATAGTTATTAGAGCTTAGGTGAAAACTTATGATGTATAGAATGCATGAAGCATATATGGTTGTAAACAGAATACTTTGATGTATATAAATGTATGATAGAATTTAATTTCATGTTGCTTTTAATATCAATATAGATCTATATATATATGTTTGTGTGTGTGTAAATAAATATATATATAATTCAGTATTGTTTGAAATTTTGAAAAAAGGCGGGAAAACTTCCACTGGCGGCTAAATAAAGAAAACCGCCAGTGAAAAGTGCATTTCCACTGGCGGTTTGCTTTATAAAGCCGCCAGTGGAAATGCATTTTCACTGGCGGTTTTCTTTATTCAGCCGCCAGTGGAAATGCACTTTTCACTGGCGGTTCCTTAAGAAAACCGCCAGTGAAAATGCACTTTTCACTGGCGGTTCCAAAATAACCGCCAGTGGAAATGCTGATTTCCACTGACCCCTAGCACTGGCGGTACTGAAAAACGCCAGTGTAAATAGGTTTAGAACCGCCACTATAGAGCTTCTGTGTACTAGTGCTTCTAGCAAAAAAAAAAAATGGTGTCGGTCGATCGGATCTCGCCTCTTCTCGTACCACTGCCTTTACTGCTTCACGTCGAGACCCAGCGGCTAGAGCAAGAATCAGTTTAGGGGGTGTTTGGTTGCCCCTGCTAAAGTTTAGCCCGGGTCACATCAAGCGTTTGACTTTCAAATAGGAGTATGAAATATAGACCCAACCAACTGGACTAGATTCGTCTCGTCTTTTAATCTTCGGCTGACAAATTAGTTTTATAATCCGACTACATTTAATACCCGGAACGGAGGTTCAAACATTCGATGTGATAGGGGCTAAAGTTTAGTTTGGGGTAACCAAACGCCCCCTTATTCTCAACGAAAACCGAAAGCATCTCGCCGGATCCCAACACCTACAGCACGAGAAAAGTGTCACGGCCGCTTAGGTAAGAGCTGAGCACAAACCGGTCGTCTATTTGTGTTAACAGGTCGGGACTGTTTGTGTGAGGGTGAGGTGAATGTCCACTAGTCATCGTCTCCAAACAGAGATCACGACTACTAGTGGTCGGGACTTGGGGAGAGCACTGCACAACCTGTTTAGTTGTCGGGCCACGATAGGCTGAGGCTAAGCCTGCACAGGCTGCAGCGGTTGCATAGCTGTGACTGTGAGTGAGGCTACGGGCCGTCAAGGATGCAGCAAACCCATGGCGCCGCCCCATGGGCATCGAGCACCGCCACTTCCACCACCACACGCAGATCCGGTTGGGGTAGATGAGGATCCGCGTGCCGCCAGATCACCAGGAACATCCGCAGGGGGAGCCGACGCTATTGTCGTTGTCGCCGTTAGGAAGATTCGGAGATAGCCATAAGCAGTTGGTTGATGCGCTTTGTCATGAACAGCGCAAGCTTGTGCAGAGCTGTTTGTTGCAAGCATATTGCTTTAACGATTTTGTCAGAACGGTTAATCGTTATGTTTTTGCATGTGAAAGCCTGCTCCTCCAGGGAGGCGAATGAGAAGAGCAAAGAAGGAACATAAGGTTTTCACCAGATCAGATGAATAAGCTGACGCTAGCAAGCTTTCAGTTTGAGGACAGAAACGTTTCCGTCTCAACTCTCAACTTCCTTTGTGTTGGCAAAAAACTGAATTGCATTGCAGCACAGCGCCCTGCAGATACACCTGCAAAAAATGTGTTGCATAGCGCAATTTTGGGCCCTTCGCCGCACTTCTGTCGGCCCAAGCCCAGAAGCTACATAAAAGGCCTATAACATCAGATCTGGTGGGTGACAGACTCCTGGTCTAGAGAATTCAGCTAGACCTAGACAAACCGAGGCATTGTTTGTTTAGGTAAGGCATACTACCAAGGATCGCCAAACTGTTTTAGAACAAAAAAAACCACCCATTAGCGGTATCGGTTTACCGCCAATTTACCATCAAAACCCAAAAACCAGCCGGTTTAGCAAATCAAACTAAAAAAACGTTAAACTAGTGAAAACACCCTAGAAACCGCTAAAAATTACATCCGATAAACCGGTTTTCTGCAGGTTTTTCAATTTTCGATCGATTTATATTTAAGTTCAAATAAAACTGCTTTCAGAGATTTGTCGACCAGTATTTTTGCCGGTTTTTGTTGTTTTTACCGGGTTTCATTGTTTTTAACCCAAAATGCTAATTGATTTTAAAATAAAAATAAAATGAATATAATATATATCAGAAAATATTTATTCTTTGTATCGTACTTTTCGGTTTTTTAATTAAATTTTAAATTTTTTATTCGCCGTCTTACTAATAGGCGTCAGACCATCATGTTTAGACGGCCACCCCAATATTATAGGATAGCATGAGCACGACACGATTAAATGGTCGACACGATTAAGCACGACTTAAACCAAACGATGTTATATAGATGTGATTGTGACGTCTGTGTGTGATTGTAAATTATAATTTGTTATAATTTTAAACATGATGCATTCACTTTATACATAAATATTCAAATTATATATATATATAATTATATTTTTTTGAGCTTTTAGAGTAAAAATAGCGGTATGACACGATTACTAATTTTGACTAATAATATTGTGTCTATTAATGCTAGTGCTATTGCCGTCTGTTTGGCCATCAATAGGCACTCTCCACTTCGTGTCCACCGCATTGACCTCCATCTTCACCCTTGCGTCTCGTGCCTCCATATCTAGCTCTGCAGGTAGGTCTGGAAAATAAGCTCGAGGCTCGCGAGCCGTCTCGAGCTCGGAGCGGCTCACGAGCCTCGAGCGAGACGAGTCGAGTCTGTCTTTTAGGCTCGTTCCCGTAGAGAGCTGAATCGAGCCGGCTCGCGAGTCATGTAAAATTACTTAATATGTAGAATAATGATGGATATTTGCAAATTTTATAGATTGTCAGTTTGTTCCTTAGCGTTTCATAATAGATATATGACAATTAATAATTTAGATTCCTCATAATGATGAATGATATCTATATAGTTCATATTTATATACTAATAATTCACTATATAATGCAATTATATAATATCAAGGTGTGGCTCGCAAGCCGGCTCACGAGCCACCTTCGAGCCGAGCCGAGCCTAGTTCCTCAGCTTGTGAAATGGCCGAGCCGAGCCGAGCGGCTCGGCTCGTTTCCATCCCTATCTGCAGGCATTGTGTGGCACCTTGATCCGCAACTCTCCATCTCGTATCTAGCTCATCGACGCGACCCTCCACCTCGTCTTTGCCCTGCCGAGCTCGTCTCCTCCCCTGGCCCATACCGTCGATCTGTGTCGTGTGCACCGGTCCCTTGGATCCGTGCCTCCACGTATACTAGGGGTGAAAACGGGTCGGATATGCCTATCGGGTACCGGATACGGATGGTGTAAATACTCGTTTTTTCATACGGATTCGGGTATTTTTATATTCGGGACAGATACGAGTAATACCCGGATACTGAAACTTCGAATTCGGGTCATATACGGAGCAAGGACTACCAGGTAAATACCCGGATATTCGGGTCGGATACGGGTACCTGGAATTCGGGTACCCGTTTTTTATTTTCCTGCATAACGATATATTTATAAAATCATAACTTTTACATATGAAATCGGATGAAGATATAATCTATCTGAAAATTGTAGAGCTTGAAGAGATCTATAACTTTGTAGTACATCAATTTTTTGTTTAAACATATCTTTAGACCAAAATTATTGAAATAATGTCCAAATTTATATCAAATTAATAGACTTTATCATTTTTGTGTGAGAGGGCTTAAGGTTATCTCCACGTGAGAATTTAAGGTTATCTTTGTATAGACTATTTATTAGTATTGGTAACTTATTTGCAATTTTCGATCTACACTACATTTTTAGTATTGGTAAAATTTTTATGTGAAATCACTATAAGTATCCAAGTTTCAAAATAATCAGTACTTTACTTTACCATTTTCATATGAGGACTTGAGCTATCTTCGTATAAAATGTTTATTAGTTTTTGTAACTTATTTGCAATTTTTGAGTGAAATTAGAATATTTTATGAATTTTTAATATTGTGGTGTTGATTCTACAATGTCATCGTGATTAGTAACTTTGAACTGCATGATATCAATTTTATCAGTTTTCTTTTCCTACATTTGATCTATCATATACATGATTATGTATTACTTAATTTACATATTTGTTGGATGGTTGGACAATTAATATCATCGGGACGAAGTACCCGACAATTATTCGGTACCTACCCGAGTAGTATCTGTTATCCGTTTCTTACCCGTCCAGATTATTACTGTTTGGCACCAAAAAGAGCCAGCGGACGGTCCGGTCGGTCCGCGCCTGTGGGCCGGACGGTCCGCGCCTGCGCAGAGTAGATTAGGGTTCCGAGTTTTGTGCTATGTTTGTTGGCTAGATTTGCGGAATTAGCTTGAAATCTAGTTGTGTAAAGGGTCCAGCCCCCCTCCTCTATAAAAAGAGAGGCATACGGCCAATTTGTAACAATCAATCGAATCAATACAACTTCTATTTCGCATTTTATCCTAGGAGTAGTTCTAGTCTAGTTTAGGTTTAGTCTCTCGATCCCCAAAATCTTCCGCCTCTCCTCGACTCTACGTCGATTAGAGGAGTCTAGGTCGGCCTGCCCGAGCCTAGACAACTCCTAGGATCTCTCCTCCCTGACGGGGTCCCTCCCGGGAGCGAGATCCAGGCGCCGCCGACGATCTTCCGCCGCCCCTGCGCACGCGCGGACCGTCCGACCCTAGGGCGCGGACCGTCCGACCGTCAGGTAGGGAACCCGAGCTCCTGCACCAGGTCGCGGACCGTCCGGCCCTGTGCCGCGGACCGTCCGCGCCTGACCAGAGAGCACCGCCGCCTCATGCCAGGTCGCGGACCGTCTGGCCCCAGGTCGCGGACCGTCCGCGCCTGACCAGAGAGCACCGCCACGGTTCTTGTTGAGTGTTTGGCGCTCCGAAAAGGCGTCAACATACTTTTTGGCGACTCCGCTGGGGACGACAAATACAGAGTCATCAAATCGGCCCTCAATGGCCGGTTCAAGAGATAGCTCTGATATTTCCCCAAGCAACATCATAGAGCCGACTTGGGACACATTGCCTGCTGACGAACAGCTTAAGTTCGAGGAGCACAAGGAGCAGATGATCCAGGAGGCAAAAACGAGGTTCTTGGCCAACTTCAAAGTGGACAGGAACAACAAAGTCGTCCGACACCGGGCGACAGATCCGGCTTCACTGTGACCCACGCCAGACATCCCCAATGTAAGTAATACAAATGAGCTGCAATCTCTTAAGAATTATGTAGATGAACAGCGTGAATAGATGCAAAATATCATAGGGGATATGCAAAACGACTATAGGAGATTAGCGCGTGCGTTTGACAAATCTAGCATTGCAAATTTTCCATCACACAAGGTAGAATTAGGGGATAACACGCGTAATACATCGGTTGTAGGTTGTCACGACCAGTCACAACCCCTTTATGGGATGCCGATGGACCCGTACCCTGAGCAACCGTAAATCGGCAGCAAAACAGCTGATCTGCACATGTCCGGACCGTCCGCACGTGAGCGCGGACCATCCGGGCCAGCCACGGCCGGACCCAATTTTAATGAAGTACCCAGACACGCACCCGAGCCACCACATATGACACAGAACTGAAAGGGAAATGTGCCCTTGGGCCATTTCTAAGTATTTTGGTGATTGAGTGCCAACACATGTGTTTAATTATGAATTTGTGTACATGGATGAACAAGGTGCAAATCATGAGATAAAGGTATGTTTCTAAGCCTTAGTACATTGGTTTTGTGGACTAACATATTTGTCTAAGTGTTAGAAACAGGAAGAGAGAAGAGGAGAAATGACTTGGCTGTGTGCAGCCAAGTCCCAGCTCGGTCTGGAGCACCGGACTGTCCGGTGTGCACCGGACAGTGTCCGGTGCGCCAGGCCAACTCGACTCGAACTGGCCGCTCTCGGGTTTTTTGGCCGGCGGCGTACGGCTAAAATTCACCGGACTGTCCGGTGTGCACCGGACTGTCCGGTGAGCCAACGGTCGGCCAGGGCCAACGGTCGGCCGCGCAATCCGCGCGGGACACGTGGCCGAGCCAACGGTCGGAAGACGGCACCGGACTGTCCGGTGTGCACCGGACTGTCCGGTGCGCCAACGGCTCGCAGATCTACGGCAGTCTTCCAACGGTCGGAAGCGCCCGAAAAGGAAACAGATCGGGCACCGGACAGTGTCCGGTGTGCACCGGACTGTCCGGTGCCCCCGACGACAGAAGGCCAGGATAGCCTTCCAGAATTGCTCTCAACGGCTCCTAGCTGCCTTGGGGCTATAAAAGGAGCCCCTAGGCGCATGGAGGAGTGAAACAAGCAACTCCTAAGCATTCTTGATCATCCACACAAGCTCTTTGCGCATTCGTTTGTGATTCTAAGTGATTCGAGCTCTGTTCTAGTGTGAACTCTGAGATAGTCATTCGAGCTCGAGTCTTGGCCGTGTGTGTGCGCTTTTGTTGTGGATTTGTGTGTGTTGCTTCCCTCCCTTACTCTGTGCTTTCTTTGTGATCATACTTGTAAGGGCAAGAGACTCCAATTTGTGGAGATTCCTTGCAAAAGGGATAGTGAAAGGAACAACAAAACAACGTGGTATTCAAGTGAGTCTTTGGACCGCTTGAGAGGGGTTGATTGCAACCCTCGTCCGTTGGGACGCCACAACGTGGAAGTAGGCAAGCATTGGCTTGGCCGAACCACGGGATAAACCACCGTGTCACCTCTGTCTTGATCTCTTGTGGTATTGTGTTTTGTTGAGACTTCACCTTAGCCACTTGGCAATACTCGTGCTAACACTTAACAAGTTTGTGGCTTAAGATTGAAGTTTTTACAGGATCACCTATTCACCCCCCCCCCTCTAGGTGCTCTCAATTGGTATCAGAACCGTTCTATTCACAAAGGGACTAACCGCCCGAATAGATGGATCCTAAGGGGAAGGGTATAGTGATCAACGACAAAGAGAAGGAGACCTTCGTCAACGAGCCGAAGGACGACAAGCCTACCGACTCCGGCTCGGGTCAAAGACGAAAGGATGGGAAGAAGAAGAAGACCAGGCGCATCAAGGAGATCATCTACTACGACAGCGACGGGTCTACTTCTTCCCAAAAGGATGAGGACCACAACGACTACGAGAGGAGAAAACCGGTTAATTCGAACTTTTCCTTTGATTACTCTCGTATTCCGCAAAGTTCACATTCTCATTTGCTCTCCATTCCACTTGGCAAGCCCCCACACTTTGATGGAGAGGACTACGGATTTTGGAGTCACAAAATGCGTAGTCACCTATTCTCTCTCCATCCTAGTATATGGGAGATTGTAGAGAGTGGAATGCACTTTGATAGTTCGGATAGTCCCATGTTCATTAATGAACAAATTCATAAAAATGCACAAGCTACTACTGTTCTTCTAGCTTCCTTGTGCAGGGATGAATATCATAAGGTGAGCGGCTTGGACAACGCCAAGCAAATCTGGGACACCCTCAAGATTTCTCATGAGGGGAACGACGTCACCTTACTCACCAAGATGGAGTTGGTGGAGGGCGAGCTTGGACGGTTCGCAATGATAAGGGGCGAGGAGCCAACGCAAACGTACAACCGGCTCAAGACCCTTATCAACAAGATAAGAAGCTACGGGAGCACTCGATGGACGGACCACGACGTCGTCCGCCTAATGCTCAGGTCCTTTACCGTACTTGATCCTCATCTCGTGAACAATATTCGTGAGAATCCCAGGTACACGATGATGACGCCCGAGGAAGTGCTTGGAAAATTCGTGAGCGGGCGGATGATGATCAAGGAGGCAAGATACGTCGACGACGCGTTGAACGGACCACTCCACGAGCCTCAACCCATTGCTCTAAAGGCAACGAGGAGCAAGGAGTCGCTACCTAGCAAGGTGGCGCAAGTTGAGGCGGCTGGCCTTAATGATGAAGAGATGGCTCTCATCATTAAGAGATTCAAGACGGTGCTTAAAGGTCACAAGGGACAACCAAGCAAGACCAAAGCCAAAGGGAAGCGCTCATGCTTCAAATGCGGTAAGCTTGGTCATTTCATTGCTAACTGTCCCGATAATGAAAGTGACCAGGAAAAGGGGAACAAAAGAGAGAAGAAGAAGCAATACAAGAAGGCAAAAGGCGAGGCGCATCTAGGAAAGGAGTGGGACTCGGATTGCTCCTCCTCCGACTCCGACAACGAAGGACTCGCCGCCACTGCCTTCAACAAATCGGCTCTCTTCCCCAACGAGCGTCTCACTTGCCTTATGGCAAGGGAGAAGAAGGTGAGTATTCAAGACTCCACTTATGCTTCATCTAGTGATAGTGAGTCTAGTGATGATGACATAGATTATTCTTGCTTGTTCAAGGGCTTAGATAGATCTAAGATAGAGAAAATCAATGAATTAATTAATGCATTGAATGAAAAGGATAGGCTTTTAGAAAAGCAAGAGGATTTATTGTATGATGAACATGATAAATTTGTAGAGGCACAAAAATCATATGCTTTAGAAGTGAAAAGAAATGAAATGCTTTCTAGTGAAATATCTTCCTGTCATGAAACCATTTCTACCTTAAGAAGTGTTAATATTGATTTAAGTGCTAAACTAGAAGTAGCTAGTAAATCAAATTCTTGTGTTGAACATGTTGAAATTTGTACTAGGTGTAAGGATTTTGATGTTAATGCTTGTAGTGAACACCTAGTTCTAATTTCCAAATTAAATGATGAAGTGGCTAGTCTCAATGCCCAACTTAAGACTAGCAAGAATGAAGTTGATAAAATCAAATTTGCAAGGGATGCCTACACGATTGGTAGACACCCCTCAATTAAGGATGGGCTTGGCTTCAAGAGGGAAGCCAAGAACTTAACAAGCCATAAGGCTCCCATCTTCGTCAAGGAGAAGGGGAAGGCCCCGATGGCTAGTAATACTAAAAAGAATCATGCTTTTATGTATTATGATAGGAGACATGCTAGAAATGCTTATAATCATTTTGATTCATATGCTTATGATTCTCATGCAATGTTTGCTTCTAGTTCTTCTTATAATCATGGTAGAGATATGTGTAGGAGAAATGTTGTACATATGCCTAGGAGAGATATTGCTCATGTACCTAGGAAGAATGTTATTCATGCTCCTAGGAAAGTAGTGAATGAACCTTCTACCATTTATTATGCTTGTAATGCTCCCTTTGCTATTTGTAGAAAGGGTAAGAAGGTAGTTGCTAGGAAATTAGGGGCTAGATGCAAGGGAGATAAATCTTGCATTTGGGTCCCTAAAGATATTTGTGCTAACCTTGCAGGACCCAACATGAGTTGGGTACCTAAGACCCAAGCCTAAATTTGCCTTGCAGGTTTATGCATCCGGGGGTTCAAGCTGGATTATCGACAGCGGATGCACAAACCATATGACGGGGGAGAAGAAGATGTTCACCTCCTACGTCAAGAATAAGGATTCCCAAGATTCAATTATATTCGGTGATGGGAATCAAGGCAAGGTAAAAGGGCTAGGTAAAATTGCAATTTCTAATGAGCATTCTATATCAAATGTATTCTTAGTGGAGAGTCTTGGATATAATTTGCTATCTGTTAGTCAATTATGTCAAATGGGATACAATTGCCTTTTTACAAATGTAGATGTGTCTGTCTTTAGAAGATGTGATGGTTCACTAGCTTTTAAGGGTGTACTAGACGGCAAGCTTTATTTAGTTGATTTTGCAAAAGAAGAGGCCGGTCTAGATGCATGCTTAATGGCTAAGACTTGCATGGGCTGGCTGTGGCATCGCCGCTTAGCACATGTGGGGATGAAGAACCTCCACAAGCTTCTAAAGGGAGAACACGTGATAGGTCTAACAAATGTTTATTTCGAAAAAGATAGACCTTGTGCAGCTTGTCAGGCAGGTAAACAAGTGGGAGGAGCACATCACAGCAAGAACGTGATGACCACGTCAAGACCCCTGGAGCTGCTGCATATGGACCTCTTCGGACCCGTCGCCTATCTAAGCATAGGAGGAAGTAAGTATGGTTTAGTTATTGTTGATGACTTTTCCCGCTTCACTTGGGTATTCTTTTTGCAGGATAAGTCTGAAACCCAAGGGACCATCAAGCGCTTCCTCAGGAGAGCTCAAAATGAGTTTGAGCTCAAGGTGAAGAAGATAAGGAGCGACAACGGGTCCGAGTTCAAGAACCTTCAAGTGGAGGAGTTTCTTGAGGAGGAAGGGATCAAGCACGAGTTCTCCGCTCCCTACACACCACAACAAAATGGTGTGGTAGAGAGGAAGAACAGGACGCTAATTGATATGGCGAGGACAATGCTTGGAGAGTTCAAGACCCCCGAGTGCTTTTGGTCGGAAGCCGTGAACACGGCTTGCCACGCCATCAACAGGGTCTACCTTCACCGCCTCCTCAAGAAGACGTCATATGAGCTACTAACCGGTAACAAACCCAATGTATCGTACTTTCGTGTTTTTGGGAGCAAGTGCTACATTCTAGTAAAGAAGGGTAGAAATTCTAAGTTTGCTCCCAAAGCTGTAGAAGGGTTTTTATTAGGTTATGATTCAAATACAAAGGCGTATAGGGTCTTCAACAAATCATCGGGTTTGGTTGAAGTCTCTAGCGACGTTGTATTTGATGAGACTAATGGCTCTCCAAGAGAGCAAGTTGTTGATTATGATGATGTAGATGAAGAAGATGTTCCGTCGGCTGCTATACGAACCATGGCGATTGGAGACGTTCGGCCACAGGAACAGGATGAACGTAATCAACCTTCTTCCTCAACGACGGTGCATCCCTCACTTCAAGACGATGAACAGGTTCATCAAAAGGAGGCGTGTGATCAAGGGGGAGCACAAGAAGATCAAGTGATGGAGGAAGAAGCGCAACCGGCACCTCCAACCCAAGTTCGAGCGATGATTCAAAGGGATCATCCCGTCGACCAAATTTTGGGTGACATTAGCAAGGGAGTAACTACTCGATCTCGATTAGTTAATTTTTGTGAGCATTACTCTTTTGTCTCCTCTATTGAGCCTTTCAGGGTAGAGGAGGCCTTGCTAGATCCGGATTGGGTGTTGGCCATGCAGGAGGAACTCAATAACTTCAAGCGCAACGAAGTTTGGACACTGGTGCCTCGTCCCAAGCAAAATGTTGTGGGAACCAAGTGGGTGTTCCGCAACAAACAGGACGAGCACGGGGTGGTGACGAGGAACAAGGCTCGACTTGTGGCAAAAGGTTATGCCCAAGTCGCAGGTTTGGACTTTGAGGAGACTTTTGCTCCTGTGGCTAGGCTAGAGTCCATTCGTATCTTGCTAGCATATGCCGCTCACCATTCTTTCAGGTTGTACCAAATGGATGTGAAGAGCGCGTTCCTCAACGGGCCAATAAAGGAGGAGGTGTACGTGGAGCAACCCCCTGGCTTCGAGGATGAGCGGTACCCCGACCACGTGTGTAAGCTCTCTAAGGCGCTCTATGGACTTAAACAAGCCCCAAGAGCATGGTATGAATGCCTTAGAGATTTTTTACTTGCTAATGCTTTCAAGGTTGGGAAAGCCGATCCAACTCTCTTTACAAAGACATGTGATGGTGATTTGTTTATATGCCAAATTTATGTCGATGACATAATATTTGGTTCTACTAATCAAAAGTCTTGTGAAGAGTTTAGCAGGGTGATGACGCAGAAATTCGAGATGTCGATGATGGGCGAGTTGAACTACTTCCTTGGGTTCCAAGTGAAGCAACTCAAGGACGGCACCTTCATCTCCCAAACGAAGTACACGCAAGATCTGCTGAAGCGGTTTGGGATGAAGGACGCCAAGCCCGCAAAGACTCCGATGGGAACCGACGGACACACCGACCTCAACAAAGGAGGTAAGTCCGTTGATCAAAAAGCATACCGGTCAATGATAGGATCTCTACTTTATTTATGTGCTAGTAGACCGGATATTATGCTTAGCGTATGCATGTGTGCTAGATTTCAATCCGATCCTAAGGAGTGTCACTTGGTGGCGGTGAAGCGAATTCTTAGATATTTAGTCGCTACGCCCTGCTTCGGGATCTGGTATCCAAAGGGGTCTAACTTTGACTTGATTGGGTACTCAGATTCCGACTATGCTGGATGTAAGGTCGATAGGAAGAGTACATCGGGGACGTGCCAATTCTTAGGAAGGTCCCTGGTGTCATGGAACTCAAAGAAACAAACCTCCGTTGCCCTATCCACCGCTGAGGCCGAGTACGTTGCCGCAGGACAGTGTTGTGCGCAACTACTTTGGATGAGGCAAACCCTCAGGGACTTTGGCTACAATCTGAGCAAAGTCCCACTCCTATGTGATAATGAGAGTGCTATCCGAATAGCGGAAAATCCCGTTGAGCACAGCCGCACAAAGCACATAGACATCCGGCATCACTTTTTGAGAGACCACCAGCAAAAGGGAGATATCGAAGTGTTTTATGTTAGCACCGAGAACCAGCTAGCCGATATCTTTACCAAGCCTTTAGATGAGAAGACCTTTTGCAGGCTGCGTAATGAGCTAAATGTCTTAGATTCGCGGAACTTGGATTGAATTGTAGCATACATGTATTTATGCTTTTGATCATGTTCCCTTCTGCATTTTGTTGCTTATTATGGTGCTCAAGTTGTACAAACACTCCCTGGACCTCACAAGTCCGTTGCAATGTGATGCACATGTTTAGGGGGAGATGTGTTGCAACTTGACCCTTTGAGACTAACCATATGTTTGAGTTTGCTTGTGTTAGTCACAAAGGAGAATTGAAAGGGAAAAGGTGGACTTGGACCATGAAAGACTTCCACTGCACTCCGATGAGGGGTAACTTATTCCAAGTCCATCTCTGAACTCTTATTGCCATTTGCTCTTAATTGAAGATTTTGGTGAGGCAATGGGGTTATAGGGCCACAATTGATCCCGTTTTGGTGCTTGATGCCAAAGGGGGAGAAAATAAAGGCCAAAGCAATAAATGGATCAGCTACCACTTGAGAGATTTTGAAAATAGTAGAATAGAGTTTTGGTTTGTCAAAATTCTTAAGTTGTCTCTCTTGTCAAAAGTTGGCTTCTTGTGGGGAAAAGTATTGATTATGGGAAAAAGGGGGAGTTTTTGAAATCCTTGATCAATCTCTTTTTGAATGACTCTCTTTATGCTTAAACATGTGTGTTTAACTTAGAGATAGAGATTTGAGTTTGATTTGCAAAAACAAACCAAGTGGTGGCAAAGGATGATCCATATATGCCAAAATTGATTCAAATTAAATTTATGTTATTTGAATTGAGTTTGCACTTGTTCTAGTGGCTTTATGTTGTGTTGGCATAAATCACCAAAAAGGGGGAGATTGAAAGGGAAATGTGCCCTTGGGCCATTTCTAAGTATTTTGGTGATTGAGTGCCAACACATGTGTTTAATTATGAATTTGTGTACATGGATGAACAAGGTGCAAATCATGAGATAAAGGTATGTTTCTAAGCCTTAGTACATTGGTTTTGTGGACTAACATATTTGTCTAAGTGTTAGAAACAGGAAGAGAGAAGAGGAGAAATGACTTGGCTGTGTGCAGCCAAGTCCCAGCTCGGTCTGGAGCACCGGACTGTCCGGTGTGCACCGGACAGTGTCCGGTGCGCCAGGCCAACTCGACTCGAACTGGCCGCTCTCGGGTTTTTTGGCCGGCGGCGTACGGCTAAAATTCACCGGACTGTCCGGTGTGCACCGGACTGTCCGGTGAGCCAACGGTCGGCCAGGGCCAACGGTCGGCCGCGCAATCCGCGCGGGACACGTGGCCGAGCCAACGGTCGGAAGACGGCACCGGACTGTCCGGTGTGCACCGGACTGTCCGGTGCGCCAACGGCTCGCAGATCTACGGCAGTCTTCCAACGGTCGGAAGCGCCCGAAAAGGAAACAGATCGGGCACCGGACAGTGTCCGGTGTGCACCGGACTGTCCGGTGCCCCCGACGACAGAAGGCCAGGATAGCCTTCCAGAATTGCTCTCAACGGCTCCTAGCTGCCTTGGGGCTATAAAAGGAGCCCCTAGGCGCATGGAGGAGTGAAACAAGCAACTCCTAAGCATTCTTGATCATCCACACAAGCTCTTTGCGCATTCGTTTGTGATTCTAAGTGATTCGAGCTCTGTTCTAGTGTGAACTCTGAGATAGTCATTCGAGCTCGAGTCTTGGCCGTGTGTGTGCGCTTTTGTTGTGGATTTGTGTGTGTTGCTTCCCTCCCTTACTCTGTGCTTTCTTTGTGATCATACTTGTAAGGGCAAGAGACTCCAATTTGTGGAGATTCCTTGCAAAAGGGATAGTGAAAGGAACAACAAAACAACGTGGTATTCAAGTGAGTCTTTGGACCGCTTGAGAGGGGTTGATTGCAACCCTCGTCCGTTGGGACGCCACAACGTGGAAGTAGGCAAGCATTGGCTTGGCCGAACCACGGGATAAACCACCGTGTCACCTCTGTCTTGATCTCTTGTGGTATTGTGTTTTGTTGAGACTTCACCTTAGCCACTTGGCAATACTCGTGCTAACACTTAACAAGTTTGTGGCTTAAGATTGAAGTTTTTACAGGATCACCTATTCACCCCCCCCCTCTAGGTGCTCTCAAGAACCCAAACTACCCAGTCGGACGGTCCGCATACAACGACGGACGGTCCGCATATAACCACGGACGGTCCGGGTACGTATCTGGACAGTCCGCGCATGAGTCTTTTGAGGAGGATTATTACCTGAATCCTCGCCCATCCTAGCTACACTTCCCATCACACTATGCAGTGCACCAGCCCATTAATTCAGGATCCAGAGCCCAGGAAAGCTTTCCGGCCCCACCTAGAAGGCCGGAAAGAAACGATCAAACCTATGAGCCATATAGGGTAAATGGAAATGCACCACGTAGCTCAAATCAATGGGGGGAAGACAACCTACTAACATACAACCAACCCCACCTATGTTTGACCAGAGAACCGGTGGTCTTGCACCGGCTGCCATTGATATAGTGAGGGAAGAAATAGTCGGGACGTTCCGAGATAAGCTCGGAGTAAGCATGGTCCCTGGGGGGCAATCATATCGGAAACCTTATGACAGCCGATTTGATCACCACCCGTACCCACAGGGAACTAGAATACCTGAATTCGCAAAATTTTCGGGTGATCAAGGGAAAAACACGCGCGAACATATAGGTCAATTCTTAGCATAATTGGGAGAATTGGCCGACACAGAGGCATTTCGCGTGCGTTTATTTTCATTATCTCTAACAGGAACCGCATTTGCATGGTATGCCACTTTACCTCCTAATTCCATTTCATCATGGGGGATCTAGAACAAAAATTTCATGATCATTTTTTCTCCGGTGACTATGAGTTGGATTTGGTAGATTTAGTGTCATTGTGACAGACAAAAGATGAATCGGGCATACTGTAAGTGGCATAACTCATTTTCTCATGCCACTAATGATTGTAATGTATTCCGTCGATAGATTCAATCGGCCATTAATGAGGGACGATTGAAATTTCAGGAAATGCAGGTAGATACAGAGCCCTTTCCGATGAACATGATCGACTTCGAGGGCAAAAAAGTCCTGGTTCGGCCAAATACAGCCGATAAAGGCAAAGGCAAAGAAACAATCATCGGCAATGCTAAAAAGGTCGATGGGGATTGTAAAGTTTCTTGCAGGAAAGTGGTGGCCGAGAAGACTCCCGATGGAGGGGAGACCCTGAAGGTGACCATCACAGCCTCTAGCACTGGGGGGCAAGTGCATACAGGGAGACAGTTGCGGGAACCTATGCTACGCATCGCGGACAGTCCGCCCTCCAGACGCGGACGGTTCGACGCTTCTCCGGACGATCCGGAGGACTCCAGCGGAAGGTCCGGCCATGCTCAGGACTCGCAGCGACCACGTACCTTCAAACCACGACGACCAGAGATAGGTACGTGGAAAACAAATACATTTAAAGCAGTTGGTCGGCTGATCAAGCCTGGACCAACTTTCGATCAATTGTTGTCTAAATACGTGAAAAAGAAGGTCGGCCCCAGTGACCGGCCAGCAAAGCGACCCCGCTCACCCATTCATGAGCAACGTCAGGTCAGGCCGAATGGATCCCCACACCAATCGGAAGAAATGAAAGGTCATACTGTACAATTGAGACCTAACATACCGACATGGACACCTCCACCCCCTTATCCGTCTATGCCATATCCATACACATATCTACCTCCACCATATGTCCCAAATCAAATGTGGGGCATGCCACCATATCCATTTGGGATGCAACAGTGCCCCGCCTGGGGGGCACCCCAAACATCTGTTTTTGACAGGTTGGCGCCACCAGTATAAGACCGATTGAGCACCGCTCAATCCGGCCACCAGGCACAGACCCAACAAGATTGCCGGACTACTCGGCCTCCAAGGCCGACCAATCCGGCAGGGGGGCATATGCCTGCGGCAGCTGAAAGAATGACAAAAAAGGACATTATCAAAATAGGTACAGCAGATGTCGTTATACAAAAAGAAAGTGAAGGGCCGATGATTTTTGGTGAATCGGACAATACAACCAAAAAAGAAGATACGGCTACCATCAAAATAGCTGATCCAAAATACTCCATGCCTCGATGGTGCCCAGCGGGATTGACACGGTCCCAAAAGAGAAAATTACAGCGCCTAAGAGCAAAGGAGAGTCAAGAGAAAGAGGCGGAAAAGATATTCAATGACACACATCCACAGTACCCGCCACCGCAAAAGAAATAGAGACCAAAGGCCGTTGAGGAAAAACAAACGACCACAAAAATAGAAAATCAAACAATACTTGTGCAGCACCCTGCAGGTATGGCAGATAGCCCGGCCAGCAAGGCTGGACAATCTGCACCAAGCGCGGACCGTCCGGCCTCTGCGCGCGGACCGTCCGTCCTTCACCAGGAGGCCTCTGGACAAGCTGCACCAGGCACGGACCGTCCGGCCCCCGCGCGCAGACCGTCCGCCATTCACCAGGAAGTCTCCAATGACACGCCAACATCAATGGAAGAGGACGACCTACTAGGAGAAGACCTGGTTGACTACGAGGCTTCTCCAGAACGCCCAGGTATGGATGTGAATGTTATTACATTTTCCGCTGATTGTACTATTATCAGCGACGATGAACCTATTGTTGCCCAGTTTGATTTTGGTCCTAAAGAAGCCGCCTTTACTAAACCAAAGGAATCGATAAATCATTTAAAGCCGCTCTTCATGCGTGGCCACATTGATGGAATACCGATTGCTAAGATGTTGGTAGATGGAGGAGCGGCTGTAAATCTAATGCCTTATTCATTATACAGAAAATTAGATAAACAAGATGACGAACTTGTCAAGACCAACATGACCCTCAGCGGTGTTGGGGATAGTTCGATTAAAGCCAGGGGAGTCACGTCCGTTGAATTAACCATCGGGACTAAGACCCTTGCTGCTGCATTCTTCGTCGCCGATGTAGAAGGAAATTACAGTTTAATTCTAGGCAGAGATTGGATTCATGCCAATCAATGTATACCTTCTACATTACATCAAATGCTAATACAATGGGTAGGCGATGATGTAGAACAAGTACATGCTGATGTATCGGCCTGCATCGCTGTGGCCGATGCCCCTGTACTCTGGACTTATGAAACTGCTACATGTCTCACAGGAGTAGATTTTTCTGACTATCAGTTCATAAGTATAGATAAGAAAGGTTTCATTCCTGTAATGCTAGAGCCGATGGAGAATCGGCTAAATACTAAATAAAGTTTAAATGATGAATACACACAAAGTTCATGAGTCTTTGATCACGAACAGTTCGGCTCTCAAAGTCGGATGGTCTGGTCTTTCACAAAATAGTTTGGACTTTAAGACCGAACATCTACCGCAGTGAAAAGACAGTATTACGGATGATCTGGTCCCCGAGACCGGAAAGTCCGCCATCACACAAAGATCATCTGATTCCTCTGTGGGGGACATGATAGAGGAATTCAGAGATCTTGATAAACTAGGATAGGGATTTACATCGGCTGATCCTTTGGAGGAGATTGACATAGGAGATGGTAAAACTCCAAGGCTGACTTTTGTAAACAAGACCCTGGAGACCGATCCTAGAGATGAGATGATCGGTCTATTGAAGGAATATTCATATTGCTTTGCTTGGAATTACACTGAGATGCCTGGATTAAGCCGAGAGATCGTAGAACATCGACTGCCTATTAAATCTGGTTTCAGACCTTTCAAGCAAAGAGCTAGAACATTTCGTCCAGATCTTCTCCCATGCATCAAGGACAAAATCCACCGGCTGCTAGAAGCTGATTTTATCAGACTTTGCAGATACGCAGAGTGGGTCTCCAATATTGTACCGGTGGAGAAGGAGTCAGGTAAGCTTAGAGTATGCATTGATTTTCACAATTTAAATAGAGCAACTCCTAAAGACGAATATCCCATGCCCATAGCCGACACATTAATCAATAATGCATCAGGAAATAGAATTATTAGCTTCCTTGATGGTAATGCCGGATATAATCAGATTTTCATGGCCGAAGAAGATGCGTCTAAAACGGCCTTTATATGTCCAGGCTTCATTGGTTTATTTGAGTGGGTTGTCATGACATTTGGTCTGAAAAATGCTGGTGCTACTTATCAGAGGGCTATGAATTTGATCTTCCATGAATTGTTAGGAAACACTGTGGAAGTTTACATTGATGATATTGTAGTCAAATCGGCTAGGTTTAGTTCTCGTATAGCTGATTTGCGCAAAGCCTTTGATAAAATGCGTCGGTATGGTTTGAAAATGAACCCACGTAAATGTGCTTTTGGAGTGTCGGCTGGTAAGTTTTTAGGATTTGTCATACATGAACGTGGTATAGAGATTGACCCTGACCGAATCCAGTCTATTCGGAATGTGGGACCTCCGACCTGTAAGGTCGAGGTACAGAAGTTTCTCGGCAAGGTGAATTATTTACGAAGGTTTATTTCTAACCTAGTCGGGAAGATTGATGCATTCACCCCTATTCTTCGGCTTAAGAATGATGCCGAAATCGCTTGGGGGGGCAGAACAACAAGAAGCATTTGATCTCATCAAAAAATACTTATCTTCAGCTTCCGTATTAAAAGCACCACGAGCAGGAGTACCATTCCGATTATACATTGCAGCTGAAGATAAGGTCATTGGGGCTGTTCTGACACAAGAAACTGAGGGGAAGGAGCATGTGGTGACGTATCTAAGCCGAAGGTTGGTGGATGCTGAAACAAGGTACACTTTTATTGAGAAATTATGCTTATGCTTGTTTTATGCATGCACCAAATGTAGATGTTATTTACTGTCTAGTCATTGCACTGTTTCTGGTCAAGCCGATGTGATCAAATACATGTTGCATAACCCAATTATGAGTGGTAGAATTGGTAAGTGGGCTTATGCACTCATAGAATATGACTTGGCCTATGAACCATTGAAATCTATGAAACGCCAAGTCGTAGCGGATTTCATTGTAGAACATCGGATTAATGATATTCATGAACTAGACATGTCATACCTCACTATTGCTCCTTGGACCTTATATTTTGATGGATCGGTTTGCAATGAAGGACAAGGAATTGGCATCGTACTTGTTTCACCAAGTAATATCTCCTTCGACTTCTCTAGCCGATTGAAAACTTATTGCACTAATAATCAAGCTGAATATGAGGCCCTCCTATTCGGCTTAGAACTTTTAAATGGTATGAGAGTAAAACATGTGAAGGTACTTGGTGATTCTCAGCTGGTTGTCCAACAAGTGTTAGAAGAATATCAATGTTTTGATGGTACTCTAAATAGTTACCTTGAGAAATGTTGGAGCATAATCCATTCTTTTGACGAATTCAGTATTCGGCATATCTCTAGAGTTGAGAATCATAGAGCTAACAATTTGGCACAAGATGCATCAGGTTATCGGATAAAGAGAGGGAAATTTCACAAAACTGGAAATCTGATAACCAGTGCAGAGCCAAATTCCCAGGTCGCGGACCGTCCGCGTGATGACACCGGACCGTCCGGGGTTACCAGAAATGTCCTCTTAATTGATTCGGCTGACAATGAAGCCGATGCAAGTGATTGGAGGACACCTATACTTAATTATTTATGAAATCCCAATATCAGGACAGATAAGAACATTCGGCAAACAGCTTTCAAGTATGTTTTGATGAGTGATGAACTCTACCGCCGAACAGTCAACGATGTCTTGCTTAAGTGCTTGGGCCCAGATGATGCTATATTGGTCATGGCCGAAGTACATGAAGGAATTTGTGGTACCCACCAATCGGCTCCAAAGATGAAATGGCTGTTGCGAAGGTCTGGTTTTTATTGGCCTAACATGATAGCTGATTGTTTCAAGTACTACAAGGGTTGCCAGGTGTGTCAAAAATTCGGTGAACTACAGTTGGTCCCTGCAGCCGAATTGCATCCTATCATCAAGCCTTGGCCTTTCAGAGGATGGGGATTAGACTTTATTGGAGAAATTCATCCTTCATCATCAAAAGGGCATCGGTTCGTGTTAGTTGCCACTGACTACTTTACCAAATGGACTGAAGTCGTTGCTCTGAAGAACATGACACACAAGGAGGTAATTGAATTCATAACTGAGCATATTATTCATAGATTCGGCATTCCCCAGACCTTGACTACAGATCAAGGGACTTCTTTTATGTCAAAGGAGGTACGTGAATTTGCTGAATTATATAGAATTAAGTTGCTTAATTCATCTCCATACTATGCTCAGGCCAATGGATAGGCCGAGTCTAGTAATAGGACATTGATCAACTTGATAAAAAAAGAAGATATCTGATAATCCTAAGTATTGGCATAAGATTTTGTCCGAAGCTTTATGGGCTCATAGAATATCTAAACATAGTGCTACTAAAGTGTCTCCTTTTGAGCTTGTCTATGGGCAGGAAGCAGTGTTGCCTGTGGAAATAAGTTTGAATGCTGTCAGGTTTGCCAGACAAAATGATCTAACCATCACTGATTATTATAATTCAATGATGGATAATATTGATGAGGTGACCGACAAGAGGGTGATAGCTTTGGGAGAAATAGAAAAGGACAAGATCATGGTAGCCAGGGCCTACAACAAGAAGGTCAAAGCAAAGTCATTTCAAGTAGGGGACCTGGTGTGGAAGACCATCCTGCCTCTAAGGAATAAAGACCGGAAGTTTGGAAAATGGTCGCCGAGCTGAGAAGGTCCTTATAAAGTAAAACAGGTAATATCTGGTAACGCCTATTTGCTACAAACATTACAAGGCAAGGATTTACCCAAAGCTTTGAATGGACGTTTCCTCAAGCAGTACCATCCTAGTATGTGGTAAGATGCTTAAAGAAAACCGATGTGATCACATCGAGTTAAGATGCTTTTGGTTTACCTAGCTCCACCAAAAGGCAGAGGGCATATGTTTGGCACCAAAAAGAGCCAGCGGACGGTCCGCGCCTGCGCAGAGTAGATTAGGGTTCCGAGTTTTGTGCTATGTTTGTTGGCTAGATTTACGGAATTAGCTCGGAATCCAGTCGTGTAAAGGGTCCAGCCCCCCTCCTCTATAAAAAGAGAGGCATACGGCCGATTTGTAACAATCAATCGAATCAATACAACTTCTATTTCGCATTTTATCTTAGGAGTAGTTCTAGTCTAGTTTAGGTTTAGCCTCTCGATCCCCAAAATCTTCCGCCTCTTCTCGACTCTACGTCGATTAGAGGAGTCTAGGTCGGCCTGCCCGAGCCTAGACAACTCCTAGGATCTCTCCTCCCCGACGGGGTCCCTCCCGGGAGCGAGATCCAGGCGCCGCCGGCGATCTTCCGCCGCCCCTGCGCACGCGCGGACCGTCCGGCTGTCAGGCATGGAACCCGAGCTCCTGTACCAGGTCGCAGACCGTCTGGCCCTGTGCCGCGGACCGTCCGCGCCTGACCAGAGAGCACCGCCGCCTCACGCCAGGTCGCAGACCGTCCGCGTCTGACCAGAGAGCACCGCCACGGTTCTTGTTGAGTGTTTGGCGCTCCGAAAAGGCGTCAACAATTACTCGGTCTCATCCTATATCCGTCTCAAATCTTAACTACCCGTATCTGATAGAAATACATTAGGGTAGGATACAGGATGATACTGTATCCAGCTATATCCGTCCTATTTTTATCCCTAACTTATACGGCCTGCACGCACCTTCTATCCGGCCCCGTGTGCGGCATGAAGAACACCCATCTTCACAAGGCGCGTAAAAGCATAGCACGAAGAACAGCAAGGGGGTGAAGGTGAGGTGATTTCAGCTAAAAGGCTCCAGTTAATTAAAAAACAGCAGATAGAATGACTGGCTTAGAAGATCTCTTTTTTTTTTCTTTTCCTTTTGAACAAAAGACATTCGATGTAGGAGTAGTACGTAACAGATGCAGTCACCGGTCGATTCGTGGGAAGGACCACATAGAGAATAGTCAGATAGAGCACCAGGGTCCTTTTGTTTTGGTGCCTTGGGTTGGGTGTGCAAGATATTTTCATACTCGAGTTGCGTGTGCTGACGTGCCATCAGAATCAAGCCAACAGGATCGTCGTCAGGTTCAAGCTATACACTGCAACACGATGGATTTTTGCGAGGATATTCCGACCTAAAGCTATCCTCCAACACTCTACCCTCAGCTCAGGAAGTGCGCATGCATCTCCCTCTCTATCTCGTTGGCTTTGCCTTTTGTAAACAGAAGCAGGCACCCAGATCTTGGATCCGTCCTCTGATAATTCGACTAGGACAGGAGAAGTAATTGCACGATAGAAGCAGTGGCACGACTTTCTGGGGGGTGCTAGCTAAGCGTAGTGGAGAAACCAGTAGCTGCAGGTGCAGTGTCAGCTGCCTGCATCAAAGCGTCACATTTTAATGTAAACATGAAGCTCAGTGGCGAAGCTAGGTTGTACCTATCGGGTGCAATATGCCCCCTTGAAAATGCAAATTCTATAGATGCAGTTAAAATTTCACTGTATATGTATCCCTAGAAAAAAAATAGTATGCCGATCTCTAGGAAAAAAAATAGTATACCGATCAATTGCACCATCCTCAATTTTGCTCTAACTTCGCCACGCTGAAGCTATATAGCAAATATATATGGGATGTGTTGAGGGGAGAAACAGTTTATGAACTGAAGGTGAATGCTGCCATCTCCACAAGACCTAGAACGATTTAGGCGATCGCTGTGCCGAAGCCCCAAACACAGGCGTACAGGAACACGTCAAAACCTCAAGAATCCTGCAGCCGCAAGAACGAACGCTGCAGGATGAAGGAAGCCAGCCAATCGGCAAGAACTTTATTTTTCGTTCCAATCGAGATCGACTAACGATACCTGCTACTGTATTTAATTACATCCATCCAATCCATCCATGCGAGTCGACGGCGTGTACGGTGTACCATGTATGTACATTTATCAACTAAAGGACGTGCGGAGGAGCAATTACCTGCCACTCTTGACTCTTCCAATGGCGCGCTGCGACTGCGAGCGTCGAGCAGAGCACCGAGCAGGGGTAGTACGTCGTAATAAAAAAAAGCTAGTACGCCGTCAGGCCGTGGGCCGCGGGGAGCCGGCGGCGGCGTGGCGCGCGGGCGCGAACCTGGCGCTGAAGTCCGGCTCGCGCTCCTCCAGGCACCCGTCGTCGAAGTTCTGCGCGTAGCTGAGCGGGTCGTAGTTTAGCCCGCCGAGGAGGGAGCGGCCGCGCCGCCGCCTGCGCCGCACCAGGCTGACACGCCGCCGTAGCCTGCGCCACAGCGCGGCGGCGCCGAAGCGGCCCCAGCAGGAGGCCATCGTCCCGTGGTACGCGTCCCCGTCCCCGTCCTCGTCGCACTCCACCATCGCCGGCAGCCTCCCAGGCGAGCCCGGCGCCCACATCTGCGCGGCGGAGCGCAGCTCCTCACTTTCTCTGCACGACAAGCAGAATAGCAGATAGAGAGAGCGCGCGCGGCGCAAGCGCAACTGGCCTGGCAAGTGGCAAGTGATGTGTGTGTAGCTGGCTGATTGGCTGGTGGTCTCGGCAGATGAGGCGGACAGGTGGGCGCGGAGCCGCGGAGGGAGGCGGTAGCCGTGGGATGCGAGGCGGACGGCGGAGATGGGGAGGAGCAACGAACGCCGTGCGTGATGATGATATCTCATGTCACGTGCTCCACCGACCTCGTCGGACGTCGGCAACTCGGCACATTCCCTCGTGCCAGCGGTATCTCGGCTGACGTGGACCTGGCACGGTCCCACGGCGCGGACACAACTTTTCAGATCCGGATGCAATTATGCAAATGCTACTGAATGTTTGTTCGACCGTCCATTTGACCCGAACGTGAATACTTTTTCTGATATCTAGATATTTTTGTATATGTGTTCACATGAATATTCTATATGAATATCACGAATATAATTTTATCACTATTGGGTGGATTTCAGATAATTAAAAAAAACCCGACCTACGACCCATGGCGGATATTATGAGACAAACACATGGTGGATGTTATTCCTAAATTATTCGCCGGCTCAAATTTAAATAGAGTCTTAAATTTATCTTAAGAAAGGTAAAACAAATTACAAATCTACGACGGAGGGAGCACGTTTTTGATCGGGTGCAGTCCGCTACACAGCTTAAGGTTATCCGCACCCATACTTACTCTAATTTTTTTACTCTAAAAAATATATCCTATCTTTGTTAGCAAAATTATTTAACTTATACCACAATTATCTGCAGTCATATTACTCTATATTTCAATACTATACCAACAACCGTATATTTTATCAATTCTTTACCACTATCTTAACCAAACAGTGAATAGCGTGTGAGCCGTACAAATGCTACATCTACAATCCCAACCCTTTTGCAGCAAAATAGTGTAGGGCATACAGTTCGTGGCTGCAGCTGATTTCTCGTTTAAAGCAGCGCTATCTCCATAGCGTAGGGCATAAAGTCTGTGATGCAGCTGATTTCTCGTTTAAAGCAGCGCTATCTCCATAGCGTAGGTAGGGTGGTAATAGATCGTGATCCAAATATTTCTTCACAAAAAGTTAAGGCCCTTAATAAATTTTAGTTTAAAAATGAATAGGAATATAGTCTGATCCTAATATGATTCGATCCTTAAATTTCATAGTGCAAAATTTAGAACTCATTATCACCCCTAAGCGTAGACATACATTCCCGTAGTGTGGACAACCTAATCTCACTGTGTAACCCAACGCCAACCTCTTTGTCCCCTATGGCCTACACAAACATAGACACAACGTCATGCTCATGCAGACCCTCGCGCGGCGGTAGCACCACCAACGGCACCCTCCTGCTCCATCTCAACCACTCATGGTCACGCTGTTGGCTGACCCCTTCGGCCCTCCGTTGCTCGGTCTCCACCCCTGGTGACCACACCACTGACTATCCCTCTGGTCCTCTACTGTGCCACCTCTACTCCTCACATTCGCAACCTTAGCCCCTATGCCCTCTCTGCTTCCCGCATCACCATAGTCCTTCGGTTAAACTAGGTCCACAGCGACACACATGGTGGCATGGGTCAACATCTGAAGGAGTGGACGTAAGACCAAGAGGAATGAAGTCGTTGTAAAGTACTCTTGTCTTGTGCACGTTCTTTGTTTCAAGCCAGTCACTGCCCAAAAAAGTAACATATCATGTAACACCTTTCCTCTCTTCTGCACCGCTCCAACTCATCCTAGGGTAGTATCCTAGTATGGTTTCCATTTCATAAGCTTAATGTTAGGCTCACCATGTTTGTTTTTCCTTTGAATATGTTGGATTTAGGATGGCTACTCGTATTGCATGCAAGTGAGTGTATTTGCAAGCATGGAGCATCCCCTATTGCTGTTGTTACACCGGTTTGCACTGGTTCAGAAGCACCAAACCTACAACCTATTTCTTCTTTATATTTGACATTGAAAGAAACAATCACATTTGCTTAAGGTGAAGGTATTAGAGATGGATGTGCTGCAAATATTGTCATACTCGAGGAAGAGACTAGAGAAGAGAGAACTTGCAGTGCGGGAGTTGAGCCTATGCTACAAAAAAGACAAAAGAAGATTACCTCAGAGGATTGAATTTTTTACACCAAGGCCATAGACACACAAGAGAGATGATGGAAAGACAGAGACACTGAGTTTTGGTGAAATGCAAAAGGTGCACATATAGAACTCGTGGCGAGTCCATGAACGACACGTCAATCATTTGGAATCATGTGAATGCGAAGAACAACATAAAATAAAGGGCAACAAGAATACGTCAGTTCAAACAATATTTCAAAAGAGTTGAAAAGAGTGAAGGTAAAGATATAGTTCAAACTTGTAAATATGATCTTGAGGTTAGCCTAAACAAGATCTATGAAGCAATGGTTATGCATGAATATCTTTTTTGATGGTTGAACATGAGTTCTATGTTGATTTCATCAAGTCTTTGTGCCCTAACTTTTCATTCAAGAGTCGTACAACCACTAGGAATGAGATACTAGGAACACATTTAGATAAAAGAAGTTGTTTGACCAACTTAAAACTATTTCTTGATGGCTTTCTGTAAAGCCCAAAATTGGTAGAATAAAAAAATTAAAGAAAAAATGTATGATAGTATTCCAAGATTTAAACAAAAGTCATTTATAATCAGAGATTAAAATACCCTCATATAACTTAGACCAACCTTTGTTGAATAATATGATTAGAAATGTCCTCCAAAAGAACTAAGTTAATATATATATATAATTTAATGAACATTACACACTAGAAAGTCCCCTCTCTTAAATAAATAGGAACATAATTTTAAATTAAACTACAAGAGTAATAAGGCCTTGTTCGGTTATCGATATTACATGTGTATTGGAGTGTATTGGGTGGGATTGGGGTGGATTTTGACTTGTTATGGATTTAAACCGGCTCAATCCCACCTAATCCATGTGGATTATCACCAAAACGAACAAGCCCTAAAGATTCTATTATATGTATTATGTAATTGAGCAATTCACACTTGAATCATTAGCCCCAATAATTGAATAAAATAAATAATATAAATAAAGTTGCATCTCATACTGGTATTCTTTTGATTTTATAATTAAGTTTAGAATTTAAACTTTATTTGAAGACCATTTGAAATTAGAGGTTTAAATAAAAAGA
Organism: Zea luxurians; assembly: GCA_029449295.1. NCBI lineage: Eukaryota > Viridiplantae > Streptophyta > Magnoliopsida > Poales > Poaceae > Zea > Zea luxurians. The sequence continues at coordinate 39,450,107 of JAOPSE010000009.1, read as the reverse complement.
AAAGAAAAAGACTGACTTATCTACATGGGTCGTTTTCCCCTCTGCTCGGCCCATTCCCGCGTCGGCCCATCTCCCTACTAATCATCGCGCCAGGCCGATTCCTTGCCGCGTCACCGTGATCACCGTGGGACCCTGTTCTCATTCTCACACACCGCTGCTCAATTCGGTTAACAGACTGGCAGGTGGGCACACGTGGTCAACTCGTTCTTCTCCCTCAACAGACCGCGCGGCGCCCGTGGCAACAGCGCAACAAGCGCGCGATTTTTGCTGATTCCCTCGTCGTAAAACTCGCTGTTGGCCGAATTCCGCTGGTCGGACTCCATCTTCTCTATGTTCACGAGCGTCGGCAGGAATCCCAACAAATCCCCGCTAGCATCTTCCCTGAAATTCACCAAAGATCTCGCTGGATCGTTCCTGGTTCCGCTCAGATTTGTGCTCAATCCTAGGATATATAATCCTTGGCCGAGCGCCCCATCATCCTTCATGAAGAAACACCAGGGTGTTGTACCCTCTTCGTCATCACCTTGCCGGGGCCGCTTCTCTCCTTTGTCCAGCTGCCGCAGTGCGCCCAATAGGTTTGGCGCTCTCCGGTGTGGACCGCCGCATGGATCCGGCCGCCGACCCACTACTTCCCCTCGCCATCCTCCCTTCAATCCAGCAGTGCGGGTCGTCCTCGCCTGCATGGCTGCACCGCGAAAGCTATCTGGAGATTAGAATCTCACCAAGCACGGACGTCACGAGAAGAGAAGTGGATAAACGTCGCTGCTACCCCATCCGCGGTAAACACATTTCCCCTCTGATCTGTAAAAGTGTGTAGCATCGATTTACAATGAGCCGGGGTTGTGGTTGTGCGGGGGAAGCCTAATGGCTCGCTGGTGGGGGGCGGATTCCGGTCGCGCCACCACTAGTTTTGGTCTTGGCTACGGGAGGAGGAAGAAGCGTTGTGGGCCGCTGATGTGTAAATGGATGGTTCAGATCAAAACTGGGCGTACTACTTCAGCTTGGCGCGTGGTGGCCGTTAGATCAGCGTCATCGGTCCAGATTTGGGGACCCTCATACCGATTCAGTGGATTCGATCGTTGCTGTAGATCTTCTATCCGAGGGTTCTGGGCAGATCGGGCAAACATAAAATCGGGATCGTAGGATCTTAATCCGATGGCCTGATGTGTGTACCGGTTCGCAGGGCTCAGATCTAATCTGAGCCCTTGAACTAGGATCGGACGGCCGAAGCCTATCCATACCCCCTTCGCGCTGGCGCTTTACAAATAAGACCCTGAAATTTTATGATATAAACCCGCAGTCCACACTGTGGGAGTTCTGAGTCTTGGTGTCTTTTGCGCAGAACCCCCTGGGTTTATGTTAAATAGTGGTCGCAGTCCAAGTAACTCAGAAATCTATTAAATTAAATACAGAAAAATCTTTTTAATGCAAAATAATGTCCCAAACTTAGGAAATTCATAACTTGATGAATTTAGCTCCAAATTGATCCATTCCAGTGACATTAATTTTGTTTTAATGTTGTCTATCAACTAATAAGACTGTTTAGCCATGAAACTTGATTTAAAATTGTTCATTTGAATTAATCTATTCTAGGTGCTCAATAACTCCAGAAATTCATAACTCAATAAACTTAACTCCATTCTAATCCATTCTAGTTGCATTAGTCTCATAATAATATTTATTATCATCTGGTAACTTTGTTTTGTCATGAAATATAGGTTAAAATGTTGCATTTAGTCTATTCTATATTTAACCACATGGATCTTCGGAAAACCATAACTTCATAGCCGTAACCCCGAATTTAGCGATTCTCGTTCCCACGATCTCGTAGCGACGCATAGATTATTATTACGCAGTTTATGCTTATGTTTGGTGTGATGTTAATTTTGCATATACTATGTTTGTTTGTATTGCTACGAATAGCAGTGAGGTCACGAGAATCTGAAGATCATCCTGGTACCTGGAATCTCAAGTCCCAGGCAAGTTGTGCCCTTGATCACTTCTTTTACCCAATCATGTTCTAATTAATCATAATGATCTGCATAGGTTAATTTTGATGGGACCCAATAGGTTACCCTAGTTTGATTATCTTTATACCTTGTTCACCACTGAATTTCTGGGTAGTACATGCTATTGCTTTATGTGGTTTTGGGTATAGAGATATATATTATTCATTATCATACCTTTGTTATCAGTTTTTATTTACTGTCATGACAAGATCATTATGTTAATTGGAACATGGAGCGACCACCCGGGAAAATAGTGCTACCACAAGGGTTTAATGGGACGCCCTTGGCTGATTAATTAGGAAAGCTAGTGGAAGACTACCTTACCCGAAAGGGGCAAGGGCAGTAGGGGAGTGGTCAGTGTGGGGAGGTCCTTGGGATGATTTTGCTGCGATGGCGGTCATGCGAGGGGTCCCTGCATTGGAGCTTCCTATAAACTGTAGCGGGTTTTCTGAAGCTAGTGGAACTTTGTAAAGGCCTCGTAGTGTTACCCTGCCTCGCCTCCTTGGTAGAGGTATATGGGAAGTCGCGATCCCTTGGCAGATGGGTAACATAACTTGTGGGTAAAGATGTGCAACCTCTGCAGAGTGTAAAACTGGTATATCAGCCGTGCTCACGGTCATTAGCAGCTCGGACCCTCACATGATTAATTTATGGAACTAAATTCAATTTGTCATATATGCATTGCATCGTAGGTGTTGTTGTTACTTTTGTTCTACTACTTAATTGGGTTGGTATTTACTTATACTTAGTAATTGCTAATAAAATTTTGACCAACTTTAAAAGCAATGCTCAGCTTCAACCATTTCCATTGGTAAGCCTTACACTTCACATGAGCTCCCATCTTTGGCGAGTTCATGCACATTATTCCCCACAACTTGTTGAGCAATGAACGTATGTGAGCTCACTCTTGCTGTCTCACACCCCCCACAGGTCAAGAACAGGTACCACAGGATGAGGCGCATGGAGGATGCTGCGATGTGTTCGTGAGAGGTCTAGGCCGTCGTCTCCCAGTCAATTTTGGGTTGCTGGACCATTGTCTCCTTATAATATAATTATTTAATTATTTTATATAGAACTCTTATTATATAGTAAAGATGTGACATTCGGTCCTGTGCCATGATTCATCATATGTGTGAGACTTGGTCCCAGCACACCTGGTGATTATGTTCGCACCCGGGTCTTGGTGCCCCAAAACCCGGGTGTGACAGAAGTGGTATCAGAGGAATGTTGACTGTAGGACGAAACCTAGATAGAACTGGACAACCATTGTCTACTTACCTTTGCTACTCTGATTCTTTTCTAAACTTATCTTAATCTACTCGCATCTATTTCCGCTTTACTCTGATTACTCTTACCTTTTCATTCTAAAGACAAATGTGGATTTCAGACCTTGAAATCTTGTACCTAAAGTGACCTTTAGTAATACGGACCTAATCTTAGGAACCTAAACAAAACTATTTTTATAAGTATCTATATGCTTGAATGTTTGTTATTATGATATTGGTTTGATTTGGATCTTTGATTGAGTGTGATGAGTTGTGGAGTAATGTCCACAATTACATCTGCATATACATATAGAAAAAATGCTTATAAAAATAACTAGACAAACTAGATTATCCCTCTTTAAAGTATCTAGCCTAACAATATTCATCTTATCTTAAAAGATTCTATCCTACACTCATAAATGCATCTTATCTCAAAAGATTCTACCTTATCCTTATGGATTCATCTTGCCCTAAATAAGCATATTTATCCCACACTAGTGTAACAACCATGATCTAATCCAAAATAATCGGATCTTAACTAGTTTAATCTAGCCATATCCAGCCAAATCTAGATCCTATCTAATCTAGTATGATCTAATCTAGAGTGAGTTACTTAATGCTGGTACAAGGATAAGTCCATACTCCTGATTCACTTAAACCTAAGTTGGTGGCTTAGGCCAATACGATCAATATACAAACAACCTAACCTATATATTTTGATAGGTTGCCTAAACTATTTATTTCACAACAAAATACTCTAACCTGACCAACTAACCTACATGTCCCTAAAGATCTGTACCTAGCCAACCTAACAAAGCAACTAGACCCTGCTTGGCTATAGTACACTCGTCCTATGCCATCTACCTATTAGCTAAATGTTCTTATCTACAAGCTATTTTAACTATATGTCATTACCTCGAATGATGATGTCAAGACCAAAGATCGAAGATGATCAACCTCGTCAAATCAAGGAAAGATAAGATTCAAGCCAGATTTTCAAAGGAATCAAGATTGGATGGAGCCTTTCCTTATCGTAGTCTTTATTACCCAAACCTATCTATGCTTTAAAACACATCTTTTACCCGACCTAATGAAGTGACTATGGCTACATATACCCATGCTCTCCTAATCACCCACTATGGACTAAAAAAATGTGAGACTCTGATTTTTTTGAACCAATTAGAAATCAAAGGCTAAAATCACAAACCAATCCTTTTGTATCCATTTCTTACAAATCTCGTGGACGAGATTTCTGTTAAGGGGGTAGGATATGTAAAGCCCAAAATTGGTAGAATAAAAAAAATAAAGAAAAAAATGTATGATAGTATTCCAAGATTTAAACAAAAGTCATTTATAATCAGAGATTAAAATACCCTCATATAACTTAGACCAGCCTTTGTTGAATAATATGATTAGAAATGTCCTCCAAAAGAACTAAGTTAATATATATATATATAATTTAATGAACATTACACACTAGAAAGTCCCCTCTCTTAAATAAATAGGAACATAATTTTAAATTAAACTACAAGAGTAATAAGGCCTTGTTCGGTTATCGATATTACATGTGTATTGGAGTGTATTGGGTGGGATTGGGGTGGATTTTGACTTGTTATGGATTTAAACCGACTCAATCCCACCTAATCCATGTGGATTATCACCAAAACGAACAAGCTCTAAAGATTCTATTATATGTATTGTGTAATTGAGCAATTCACACTTGAATCATTAGCCCCAATAATTGAATAAAATAAATAATATAAATAAAGTTGCATCTGATACTGGTATTCTTTTGATTTTATAATTAAGTTTAGAATTTAAACTTTATTTGAAGACCATTTGAAATTAGAGGTTTAAATAAAAAGAAAAGAAAAAGACTGACTTATCTACATGGGCCGTTTTCCCCTCTGCTCGGCCCATTCCCGCGTCGGCCCATCTCCCTACTAATCATCGCGCCAGGCCGATTCCTTGCCGCGTCGCCGTGATCACCGTGGGACCCTGTTCTCATTCTCACACACCGCTGCTCAATTCGGTTAACAGACTGGCAGGTGGGCACACGTGGTCAGCTCGTTCTTCTCCCCTCAACAGACCGCGCGGCGCCCGCGGCAACAGCGCAACAAGCGCGCGATTTTTGCGTGGATTCCCTCGTCGTAAAACTCGATGCTGGCCGAATTCCGCTAGTCAGACTCCATCTTCTCTGTGTTCACGAGCGTCGGCAGGAATCCCAACAAATCCCCGCTAGCATCTTCCCTGAAATTCACCGAAGATCTCGCTGGATCGTTCCTGGCTCCGCTCGGATTTGTGCTCAATCCTAGGATATATAATCCTTGGCCGAGCGCCCCATCATCCTTCATGAAGAAACACCAGGGTGTCGTACCCTCTTCGTCGTCACCTTGCCGGGGCCGCTTCTCTCCTTTGTCCAGCTGCCGCAGTGCGTCCAATAGGTTTGGCGCTCTCCGGTGTGGACCGTCGCATGGATCCGGCCGCCGACCCACTACTTCCCCTCGCCATCCTCCCTTCAATCCAGTGGTGCGGGTCGTCCTCGCCTGCATGGCTGCACCGCAAAAGCTATTTGGAGATTAGAATCTCACCAAGCACGGACGTCACGAGAAGAGAAGTGGATAAACGTCGCTGCTACCCCATCCGCGATAAACACATTTCCCCTCTGATCCGTAAAAGTGTGTAGCATCGATTTACAATGAGTCGGGGCTGTGGTTGTGCAAGGGAAGCCTAATGGCTCGCTGGTGGGGGGGCGGATTCCGGTCGCGCCGCCACTAGTTTTGGTCTTGGCTACGGGAGGAGGAAGAAGCGTTGTGGGCTGCTGATGTGTAAATGGATGGTTCAGATCAAAACTGGGCGTACTACTTCAGCTTGGCGCGTGGTGGCCGTTAGATCAGCGTCATCGGTCCAGATTTGGGGACCCTCATACCGATTCGGTGGATTCGATCGTTGCCGTAGATCTTCTATCCGAGGGTTCTGGGCAGATCGGGCAAACATAAAATCGGGATCGTAGGATATTAATCTGATGGCCTGATGTGCGTACCGGTTCGCAGGGCTTAGATCTAATCTGAGCGCTTGAACTAGGATCGGACGGCCGAAGCCTATCCATACCCCTTCGCGCTGGCGCTTTACAAATAAGACCCTGAAATTTTATGATATAAACCTGCAGTTCACACTGTGGGAGTTCTGAGTCTTGGTGTCTTTTGCGCAGAACCCCCTGGGTTTATGTTAAATAGTGGCCGCAGTCCAAGTAACTCAGAAATCTATTAAATTAAATATAGAAAAATCTTTTTAATGCAAAATAATGTCCCAAACTTAGGAAATTCATAACTTGATGAATTTAGCTCCTAATTGATCCATTCCAGTGACATTAATTTTGTTTTAATGTTGTCTATCAACTAATAACACTGTTTAGCCATGAAACTTGATTTAAAATTGTTCATTTGAATTAATCTATTCTAGGTGCTCAATAACTCCAGAAATTCATAACTCAATAAACTTAACTCCATTCTAATCCATTCTAGTTGCATTAGTCTCATAATAATATTTATTATCATCTGGTAACTTTGTTTTGTCATGAAATATAGGTTAAAATGTTGCATTTAGTCTATTCTATATTTAACCACATGGATCTTCAGAAAACCATAACTTCATAACCGTAACCCCGAATTTAGCGATTCTCGTTCCCACGATCTCGTAGCGACACATAGATTATTATTATGCAGTTTATGCTTATGTTTGGTGTGATGTTAATTTTGCATATACTATGTTTGTTTGTATTGCTACGAATAGCAGTGAGGTCACGAGAATCTGAAGATCATCCTGGTACCTGGAATCTCAAGTCCCAGGCAAGTTGTGCCCTTGATCACTTCTTTTACCCAATCATGTTCTAATTAATCATAATGATCTGCATAGGTTAATTTTGATGGGACCCAATAGGTTACCCTAGTTTGATTATCTTTATACCTTATTCACCACTGAATTTCTGGGTAGTACATGCTATTGCTTTATGTGGTTTTGGGTATAGAGATATATATTATTCATTATCATACCTTTGTTATCAGTTTTTATTTATTGTCATGACAATATCATTATGTTAATTGGAACATGGAGCGACCACCCGGGAAAACAGTGCTACCACAAGGGTTTAATGGGACGCCCTTGGCTGATTAATTAGGAAAGCTAGTGGAAGACTACCTTACCCGAAAGGGGCAAGGGCAGTAGGGGAGTGGTCAGTGTGGGGAGGTCCTTGGGATGATTTTGCTGCGATGGCGGTCATGGGAGGGGTCCCTGCATTGGAGCTTCCTATAAACTGTAGCGAGTTTTCTGAAGCTAGTGGACCTTTGTAAAGGCCTCGTAGTGTTACCCTGCCTCGCCTCCTCGGTAGAGGTGTATGGGAAGTCGCGATCCCTTGGCAGATGGGTAACATGACTTGTGGGTAAAGATGTGCAACCTCTGCAGAGTGTAAAACTGGTATATCAGCCGTGCTCACGGTCATGAGCAGCTCGGACCCTCACATGATTAATTTATGGAACTAAATTCAATTTGTCATATGCATTGCATCGCAGATGTTGTTGTTACTTTTGTTCTACTACTTAATTGAGTTGGTATTTACTTATACTTAGTAATTGCTAATAAAATTTTGACCAACTTTAAAAGCAATGCTCAGCTTCAACCATCTCCGTTGGTAAGCCTTACACTTCACATGAGCTCCCATCTTTGGCGAGTTCATGCACATTATTCCCCACAACTTGTTGAGCAATGAACGTATGTGAGCTCACTCTTGCTGTCTCACACCCCCACAGGTCAAGAACAGGTACCACAGGATGAGGCGCATGGAGGATGCTGCGATGTGTTCGTGAGAGGTCTAGGCCGTCGTCTCCCAGTCAATTTTGGGTTGCTGGACCGTTGTCTCCTTATAATGTGATTATTTATTTATTTTATATAGAACTGTTATTATATAGTAAAGATGTGACATTCGGTCCTGTGCCATGATTCATCATATGTGTGAGACTTGGTCCCAGCACACCTGGTGATTATGTTCGCGCCCGGGTCTTGGCCCCAAAACCTGGGTGTGACACTTTCTATAAATATGGATATGTGGACTTCTAATCAAAATAAATGTTATATGTGCATCACAATTCATTGGATTGATTAGAACTGACAAACAAAAAAACGTTTAATTTTCCTCCCTTTTGTTAAAGGGCAACATGAAGCGACTTTACTGGATCGAGGGAATCATGCCTTGGAACCTAGAAAAGAGGTTATTTGCACTCAGCCTAAACAATGTTTCCAACAATAATAGTTGTGTGATATTAATTGTGAAGGAGCTTAATAATCTTGCTATGTTGTAGAAGTCTCCTCCTTTGATATGTGGTGGTATTTTCTTCCATGCAAAGTGTTTATGTCACATATTAAATTTGGTTTCTCAAAATGGATGGTTAGTTAAAAATAATAGAGCTATCAATATTATTCTAAAGAATTCTCCATTATAATGGGAGAAATTTCAAAGGTTTGCTGATTTTTTTATTTGGATAAACTTGGTCTTCTATTGCATGTTCCTAGAAGATGGAATTCAACTTATCATATGTTGAATCATGTTATCTATTATAGGAATGCTTTTGAAAGGCTATTATATTTACATAAGGATAAATATAAGCATTGTGCTCCTTCAGATGATGAACATAATAGGGTTGCATCTTTCTTATGTGTTTGAAGTACTTCCATGATGCTACGATGTTGTTTTTCGGAACTGAATATCCAACAACAAACCTATTTTAGTTGAAATTCTATGAGATGAAGTTAGTTGATTGACTTAAGTTTGCCAACACGGAGATCGATCTTAATATTTAGTTGATTGACTTAAGTTTGCCATACTATCAAGAGGGATGTTTCACTAGAGTTTTGGAACAAGTGACGGTGCTCAATAAAACTTTTGAAAGTGAAAAAGAATAGGAACTCTAAACTTAGGAAGTCAGGCATCCAAGAAACAGGGGCATAGAAGTCAATTCACATGGCTAATACACTATCAACTAAGGTCAACTGTGTTTAGAAGAGCTCAGTTCCAAACAACTAAAGCGAATGACTTTCACAGTCCTATTCTAGCGATACAACTCTTTGGAGTTCCATTTCAGCAAACTCCAGCGTTTGAACTTCAGAGTTCCATAATGATAATCTTCAGCAGATTACATATCTCATCCTCTATCCGACTCTCTATTTCAAACTCCACTCTATAAACAATACAGTCTATAGTGCAAAATAGTACTTTGCACGTTTATATACACGTCCTTGCTGAAGATTGCATAAAAATTGAGAAGCGGTAACGTGTGACTGCCATTATTTCTTTTTTCTTCGGGTGGGTGTGCTGAGTGACTGTCATTGTTCATCAGCAGATTTAACTGTACTTACTAAGGTGTTAGCCTACAGGGGAAGGAGGAAGAGAGGAACAAAACGAAGACGAAGAGAGGTAGTAAAACGGATTTAGTTTCAGAGTTTCCGAAATTTTTTCATTAGATTCGATAGATACCCCCTCATCCAAGATTGGGAAAACTACTTATACCGAGCAGACGATCTGGTCCACAACAGAGACACATACACACACCGGTCCCACGCGACAGGATCCACTCACGCCCACTCAGATCCACTGATCCGGACGGTGGCATGGCGTTTCCAAGCACCCTGCACGGCCTCGTGTGCTTGGTCTGGCAACTCAGGTGGAAGACGAAGTAAACCCAGGAGTTGTTGTGAAGTCGATCAGACGAAGGAGATGGAGACAGGGCTCCTCACGGTGTACTTGTCATTTTCAGACACCCACCGGAGTGAACCCTCCACAATCTTCGCGTCAGTGCTCTGCCCCCGCCACACGGAGACCGTGAAGTTCTGAGCCTGGTTCACCTCGGCGAACTGTAGCGAGCTCGGAGTGACCTTCACCTGCACAGAACCTGGCAGGTCGACATGGGGGTAGTACACCGCCGGCGCCTCCCCGACATTCTTCACCGTGCGGCTCACCACGACCGGAGCCGTGGGGTTCGTCGTCGACGGGAGCGTGACCGTGATGGATGGGTAGTTGAGAATGCGGTCTGGGATCACCGTGATGGTCGAGCAGTCGATCGAGCGGCGCGCGATCACGGACACCTCCTGGCTCGTGTACAGGCTGCAGAGGAAGCCGATGTACTCGGCGGGCGCAATGTCGTAGACCAGGCCGGGATCGAGGGCCTTGTCGGGGTTCACTTGCCCAGCTCCTGTGGCGAACAAGTTGGCCGGCACGTACTGCTCGTTCATTATTGGTTTCCCGGATCTGTCGTCGGGGTCAGCGGTTGTCATGATGGCGGACTTGATCGCCGCCGGCGACCAGTCCGGGTACTTGCTCTTGATCAGCGCGGCGATGCCGCTGAGGTGCGGCGTGGACATGGACGTGCCGGATTCGAAATTGAACGTCGGTCCAGGGGACGGAGGCCCGACCTGGAATGGCCACGCCGCGAGCACGCTCACGCCGGGGCCTGTGATGTCGGGCTTCAGGATGCCGGGGTTCTGGGTGCTGGGCCCGCGCGAGGAGAACGAAGTGATAGCCGGTGCCGGCGACGTGCCGAGCACGGTGCCCTTGAAGATGATTTGCGCCACCGGGTTCGCCGTTGAGTTGATGTACTCCTTGATGGCAACGCCGGCGACGTAGCTGACGTGCGAGGCAGGGAGCACGTGCGCGTCGGCGATGGTGCTGTATCCGTCCGCGATCTGGTTGGCCAGAATCATGCCGAACCCACCGGCTCTCTTCACCTCGGCACCTTTGTCGAGCCTGTCGACGCGGTTGCCACGGTCGCAGAGCACAATCTTGTCCTTGACGTCGAAGCCATCCAGCGAGCCGTTGCCGCAGAAATTGGCGTCGGGCGTTGAGCTGGCGCCCGCGTAGACCAACGGGTAGGTGACGGTCGTCGAGATATTGGGCTGGAAAACCGACTCGCCGTCGAACGTCGAGCCGTTCCCGAGGCGCACCTGGGCAGAGATCAGACGGTCCATGGTGCCCGCCGCGACGGTGAGCATCCACGGCGCGTCGTTTGACAACGTGCTATCCTCTGGGCCGGCGTTGCCGGCCGCCAAACTGACAAAGACGCCCTTCTCAACGGCCCCAAACGTGCCGATGGCGATGCTGTCTCTGTAGAACGGCAGCGTCGGGCCGCCAAGGGACATGGAGATAACGTCACAGCCATCGCCGACGGCCGCGTCGATGCCGGCGAGGATGTCGGCACTGGTGCACTCCTCGCCGCACACCTTGTACATGGCGACGTGCGCGCGTGGCGCCATGCCCGAAGCAGTGCCGGCGCCCTGGCCGAGCACCTGGGCGCCCGGCACGACGGCTCCCGCCGCGGTGCTCGACGTGTGCGTGCCGTGCCCGTCCTTGTCGAGCGGGGACGGGTCCGACTCGAAAGAACGTGCGCCGATGAGCTTGTTGTTGCACGCCGAGGCGTTGAAGTCGCAGCGGCCCTTCCACTTGGCCGGCGGCGGCGGCATGCCGTCTCCGCTGAAGGAGGGGTGGAAGGGATACACGCCGCTGTCGAGCACGCCGATGATGACGCCCTCGCCGAACCCGGAGGTGTAGTTCCTCCCGCTCTGCGGCAACTCCAGCCCAAGGAACTTCGGAGTGTGCGTAGTCAGCAGCTTGTACACCTGGTTCGGCACCGCCGTGACGAACCCGGGCATGGCAGACAGCGCGTCGAGCTCCTGCTCCGTCAGCCGAGCGGCGAAGCCGCTCGCGACGTGGTGGTACGAATGGACGAGCCGCTCATCCTCTGGAAGGAACGTCTTGTACCATGCCGTTCGGTCGTCGATCGTACCGAACACGTGGCTCTTGTGCGGCTGCACGTGAACGATGAACGTACGGAGCTCATCGCCGGACACCGCGGCGGCGACTGCAAGGAAAAGGATGGGGAGCAACGAGAGCTTGAAGCTTCCCATGGCTGGCTTATTGCTGTGAGCCAGTGTGTGAGCTGTGAACGTGCATGGACATTTTAATAAGAACTACGTGCTTGTTTGTTACGTTCCATGCATGCGTTAGATTAGCGTTCTTGCTTTGGGCGCGGCACGGCGCTTTGGAGCCGTGCCAACGTTGGGAGTTGTTTACAAAGGACCAGAGGACTGAGTTTACGATAATGGACAGGGAATGGTTGCTTGGGAATTGCCGTGTCGCGTTAGGGCATCTACAATCTTTTGCACAGGATATTTCTTCCCGGTCCACCCACGGGAATAAATTTCTGACGGCAATCCCCATCACAGTTTAAATTATAATTTAAACATACATCCTTTACTATTAATGCAAAACATTTTCACTGATACATATTGTTAGGTGTAAAAAATCATTATATGTATATCAAAATAAATATATTTGTACAATGACTAATCTCATAACAAGATGATTATTTATTTTTATCATTAACTATTATTTAAAAACATTATTAGATACAGGTTTAACGAGTCCCCGCGGAAAACGGAATGACGTTTACCGGTCGAGAGAAAAAATTTCCCGTTTATATTCTTAGGAAGAATTTTACCATTCTCCTTTTCTAATAGAGAAATTTTGCGCGGAGAATGAATGATCGGAACCATTACCATCTCTAATCTGAACCCGTCCGAGAACAAGCATCTACCGTATCACGACCTTGTGTCATTGTGCGCCTCGTCGTTTCGTCGATTGCAACAATGAGCGATGAAATCGATACGGAGATTGCGTCTGCACTACAAGTACAACACCAAAGGGACGATGATTTGGTATGTACTTGCTAGTTGTCAGTGTTGTTTTACTGGTATTTTTTTGGACAGGCAACTTGTCAGTGATCTATTTCTGTTGTGAGAAATATCACCACGCCAAATAAAGAATGTAAAAAAAGCATAAAACCCAATGCTCATGGATTTCTAATGGGTTGTTTAAATTGGTGCCCTTAGTTTTGGTGGTGTGCTCATCTATACTTTTAGTCGTGTTTTTTGCTCAGCTGTGCTCTAAACCCATTAGAAATCTACCTTTGAAAGAAGTCTACCTTTCCAGCCGGCTAACCTTTTATTGATTTTATCTATTATTGGCTGGAATTCAACTCTTTTTATATTCCTGAAGTGGAGAGGTAGTCCGAGATACTTTCCAGGGAATTTAGAGTACTTGCCAGGAAAAACTTCCACTAAATTTGGCCATAAAGATTCTAGATAACGTATCGGGAAAATTTCTGTTTTTTCAAAATTGATCTTTAGACCCGAACAACCTTCGAAAGCTTCCAGAATTTTTTTCAGAACTTTGAGGTCTACTTTATCTGCTTTAACAAACACCCCCGCATCATCTGCATATAGGGAACAGCGAAACTTCGTCCCATTGGGTAATACCCGGCCCAAGAGCCCCTCATGAGCTACCATTTCAATCATACGTTGAAGGGGATCCATTGCGAGAATGAAGAGAAAAGGCAATAGTGGGTCTCCGTGACGCACCCCTCGCATATGCTTGATTGCTTCAGTTTGTTAACCATTAATAATGATTTTGGAAGAAGAACCAAGGATGGTGGCTATCCAATCTCTCCACTTTTGGGTGAAGCCAAGAGCTCTTAGGACATCTAGGAGATATGCCCAATTAAGAGAATCGAAAGCTTTTGATATGTCTAGCTTGACAAATAGAGCTGCCTGTTTGCTCTTGTGAATTTTTAATTACCTTCCGTACATAGAGAAAGTTATAATGAATTGATCGCTTTTGAATGAAAGCGTTTTGGGCAGTGGAAATAATTTTATTCATTCGCGGTGCCAGCCTTGATGCCATTATTTTGGTTATAATCTTCATAAAGCTATGGATTAGGCTGATTGGTCTAAACATGTCTATCTTGTCTGGGTTCTCCATTTTTGATAGAAGAACGATGTTTGCCTCATTGACCAAATGCAGACTTTTGCATTTGTGATGATAAAAATCATTGATCGCTTTGGAGAGGTCTTCTCTAATTATCTCAAAACAGCCCTCGTAGAAAAGGCCTAGGAAGCCATCAGGTCCAGGCGCTTTCTCTGAATGCATGCCCATAACCACGTTCTTAATCTCATCATCATTGATCATGGCGTCCAAATCAGATAATTCAAAAGGAGAGTAGCCCAGGTTTTCCCAACGAACAACACTGTTCCTCCCACCTCTACTCCCAAGAATCTCAAGGAAATGCCGGTGAGCCTCTTGCAACTTGTCTTCTTGACTAGTTAACAGGCGGTTTCCACAATTTAAAGATCTAATAATTTTTTTCTTTTTCTGTGATTGGCCATCAAGTGAAAATTTTTTGTGTTCGTGAAAGGGAAATAGGGTCAAATCTTTCCTAAATGATTTTGGTGGTTGAAATGCCCAACACAAATAATTGGACTAACTAGTTTGCTCTAGAGTATATGTTCTACAAGTGCCAAAGGTTCAACTCAAAACCAATACAAAGATTAAAAAGGGCTCAAGAAGAAAGGAGCAAAGGAAACGGAAGTGCTCCCTGGTCTGGCGCACCGGACAGTGTCCGGTGCACCAGGGAGGATCGACTTCAAACTCTTCACCTTCGGGTTTCCCAGGCGCAGCTCCGCTATAATTCACCGGACCGTCCAGTGTAGCACCGGACTGTCCGGTGCGCCAGCGGAGCAACGACTATCTACGCGCAACAGTCGACTCTGACAGTGAACAGTGCATAACAGTACACGCGGCAGAAGTCAGAGAAGAAGGTCAGAGGGGCACCGGACTGTCCGGTGCCGCATGAGGACAAAGCCTCCAACGGTCGACCAGCTCCAAGCCCTAACGTCTGGATGACGTGGCGGCGCACCGGACACTGTCCGGTGGCGCACCGGACTGTCCGGTGCGCCCATCGCCAGCAGCCATCTCCAACGGCTATAATTTGGTTGGTGGCTATAAATACCACCCCAACTGGCCACTTCAAGGTGTGGGATCCCAAGCAACATTCTAAGTCATATAGTTGACATACTCAAGCCCTCCCAACCACCTCTATTCATTGATCCATCCTATACACAAGATTTAGACCACTATAACCCACACAAGTGCCACAAAAGCGAGAGCAAGCAAAAGAAAAGCCTCTCATGTGATTTAGCTCTAGTGCCTTGTGAGATTCATTGAGAGAAAGTGTGTGCTACATCTTGCGTTCATTTGTGCGTGGAGTTTTGACTCCCATTGAACTTCCTCTAAAGTTTTAGAGGCTTGTAAAGCTAGCAAGAGACACTAAAGAGTGTGGTGGTCCTTGCGGGGTCTTAAGTGATCCTTGAGAAGAAGAAGAGCTCGCCGGTCTTGTGTGATCGGTGGAGAGAGGGAAAGGGTTGAAAGAGACCCGTCCTTAGTGGACTCCTCAACGGGGACTAGGCCTTCGAGGGCCGAACCTCGGTAAAACAAATCACTTGTGTCTTGTGTGCTTATTGCTTGTGATTTGTTTGTTCTTTCCCTTTCTAAGTTTTTCTTGCACTATTCTTTGCTAATACTATTTGGTGTTGCCTTAAGTTAAATTCTCATTTAGTGAAGCAACACCTTGCAAGAAAGAACTTGTGTTATTGCTCTTCTTATCTAATCCCTCTTGCTTTATTCTCATAGACTTATTAGTAATATTGATTTATCAATTCCGCATTATTTAGCAATACTCTTTACAAGCAAAGGACTTAGTTTTTATACTTCGATAATTGTGTATCTTGTTCTAACTATTAATCAAGGGGTCTAGCTGGGGTGTAAAGTTATAATTTTCAGGTTTCACCTATCCACCCCCCTCTAGGCGACTTTCAATTGGTATCAGAGCTAGGCACTTCATCTTGAGTCTAACAACTCGAAGTGATGGCTCGAAGAAGATCCCAAAAGAACAAGAAGACCAAGGAGAACAAGGAGGTAACTCTTGAGATATTACTTCCCGATTGTTCTAATTATGATTCATGGTCTACTAGGATGATAAATGCTTTTAGGACCATAGATCCTCAATTAGAACAAAATTTAGACAAGAGTATCATTCCTTCTAACTATGCTAGGAAAAATGCCTCCGAAGAAGATTTAAGATGTATACGCTTAAACTATCTAGTTTATGACATCTTAAGTAAATCCCTTAGCCAAGAAGATTATCATGCCTTCATAATAAAATATGATAAACCTATTTGTGACGTGCATGATATTTGGACTAGAATTAAAAGCAAATTTGATGAGTCCAAACATGATAGTTCATTTTGTGCTTCTACTTCCTTTGGTCTTTGTGATACTAACCCTTGCAAGGCAGAAGAAGAAAATGAACGATGGAGACCAAACGATGAATCCACCTCTCCAAAAGGTTTGTCTTCCCATTTCGATTCCCACATATGTTGTGTGGCTAATGAAAATGATAGCGGAAGCACAAATGAGGATGAGGAGGAAGAAAGAAGCTTCATGCAACTCTACGCTCGCCTAAGCCATGAAGATAAGGCGGTCATGCTCAAACTTCTAGAAAGAGCGAGAGAGCAAAGCGAAGCTCGTCAAATGCTAGAAAATGTTCTCTCCATGAAAATGCAATACTTTGACGAGTTGACTAAAGAACATGAGGAGCTAAAGGGCTCTCATGTTGAGTTGATCCAAAGGTATGAAACTATTTCAATTGAGCAAGATAACTCTTTACATTGTATCGCTCAATTAGTAAATAGGAATGCCTTGCTCAAGGACCAAGTAGAAAAGCTAAAAGATGAAAATCTAGCTTTTCAAGAAAAATATGATATGCTTCTATGTTCTCATAAAAATCTTATGGATGATCTTATCATATTAAATATTGCTCATGAGGTTGTGATAGAAAACTTAAAATCCCAACAACCTCACTCATGCACATGTATTCAAATTGAAACTATATTACCATGTCCTAATGCTTGTTGTCCGTCGACAAGCAAACCTTCCTTTGAGCTAGAATTTGCAGGAACAAATGATGATACATATCAAAAGCTCAAATAAGAAAATGAGAGGCTAAAGATGAGCTTGACACAACTAAAAGGGAAGTGCATTGCTCAACCTTCTCAATATAACCGTGATCACATGGTGAAGAAGCTTGAGATGGGAACAACCGAGGCATGCACTAAATCTCTCGAAGAAAATGTCAAGGACTTGAGGATTGCCAAGAGGAAGGAACAAAAGAAGAAAATCAATACCTCTTCCAAAAGCCTCAACCATGCCTCCATAAAAGGTAACATCCAAGGTAATAATGAAGTCACACTTCACACTAAGAGAAGTAAGAAGTGTAGTGAATGCTTTGAAAAGGGGCACTCGATTAGGTCATGTCCCTATATTAAAAATGACTTGATTATTAACAAGGATGATAAACTTTGTTTTAAATGCTCCAAGAAGGGACACTTATTTAGATCTTGTCCCCATTTGAAACAAAAAGGCATAGTGTTAGAAAAGAAAATATTCACTAACCATGTAGCAAGAAAGAAACAAGGAAACAAGAAATCTTTAAGACTTGAGGATCGCCTATGCTACATATGCCGAAAGAAGGGACATCAATGCAAGGATTGTCCCATTGGTAACAATCCCACTCCTAGTTTGTCAATTAATTCCCATGTAACTAAGCAACCCAAAATTGCAACTTGTGCTAGAAAGGTAATGAGTTTACCTAGTGCTAACACAAAGGACGTTTGGGTTCCTAGATCTTTGTTGACTAACCTTGATGGACCCATCAAAAGATGGGTACCAAAATATACTTGACAAGCTTTGCAGGAGAAGGAGATGATATGAAGCTTTGGGGTGCTTAAGAGAGTTAATTCAATTTAACTCAAGCTATCAATCTTCGATGATATATCCAAGATTGACCCAAAGTTATTTCAAATTGTTATGTCTAAAACTCATATCATCTCGGGGAAGATATTGATGTTGTAGGAAATAAAGAATTATTCTGTGCGGAAAGATCAAGGCCTACAACATGGAGGAAAGCCAAAGGATGGTAACACTTATGTTTTCAAGTGCACGTATCTTAAATTACCATTTCTCATGTGTCTTGTGTAGTCACATAGAAAAAGAAGCACTTCAAATGTCTTAAAATTATGTCACCATTCTTTGAAGAAATACCTCTCATATGGTAGATTGCATATTCATCATTTCTATACTATGGCAATCTACATGCTTTTAATTATTGTAAGTATCTCATGGCATGCTTTACATTATTTATCCTATCATTTCCATGTTCTAGATATAGGGAGATATTCCATGTTCCTAAAAGAATAAGGTGTCATGTAAGGAATCCAAATCCTTAGGACACTTATAAAAGGGAATCTCTATTTATATCTAAAACTGTGAGACTCATGTTTTTTTGTCTAAATAACCAAAATAGTCTCACATGTAGAGAATAAGTTTCTCTTTGGAGATGCGTAATCTAACATGAAAAGAAAAATCAATCCAATGATTTATGATGTATTTCTACTTGCTTAAATTGGATATGATTCTTTCACATTTATCGCTCTCCATATCATGAATTAGATTTATTCCCATAATCTTAAAGGATTATTTATGCTTGTTTTATGAGTTAAAATTGAGCATAACATCATCTATGGATAATCTAATTCATGCTATAAAGTTTCCATGTTTTAGTAATCTATGTTTTTATTCATTATCAAATTAATTACGAAAAGGGAAACTAGTGCTTGTGCTACTAATGACATATCTCTTGAGCTTACTTATGGAAATCTACAAGAGAGTAAGTGCATGTTTAAAGCCACAAGCCTCAAGGGTTGCTCTTCACCCAAAGGAAGAAAGGTAAAAGCAAAGGTATGGGAACTCATCTTCTTAATCAAATATAGTTCCCATCTCAATGGCTATTTAATCTAAATTATCATATTCTACCCATGTGAGGAATAGATTCTTTATTGGACTTAAGTCAGCTAGATGTGCATTCAATCTCATTCTCATAAATGCACTTGTCCATTAGAATCTAATTCATGCCTTTGCTATAACTATTCTCATATTGATATGCTTTTAAGTTATGATAATAAATTCAATATGAAGAAGTAAAATTCCTATGATTGATCAAAATGTTTAAAAGGTGCATATTCCTCCTTTCTAATGATGTGCACTAAGGATAAGGATTTTACTTCATGTGACTTATGGATGATGAATCATTTTTATTTCTTATCCAAAGAAGTCATCTTTCATCATATGCTCCCCTATGCTATTAACATCTTTCTTGAGTATTTTCAATAGGTTTGAAAGGAAAAAGAAACAACTACAAAGGGAGGACACTCACATGAAAGAGAAGGACATCAAGAACAACAACACCCACTCGGATAGTAAGATCTTCAAAATGATCAATGGTGTAGTTGTAAGCATTCTAAACCTTTTTTCATGGTGAGATTACCAGGCTTAAGTTGTTTATTGCAAATTTTATAAGCCTTGATCAAGATGTATAATGCTTCTCCCTGTTTGTCTTTAAAGTAAATACATCCATTCAATTCATTCAAATACTTGATGCATATCTTTAGGGGGAGCCTCTTTCTATATCTTTATTATGTTGAGACTGTCGCTTTATCTTAGTAATCTCATATAGTCTCTTGCATGAGAATAAGTTTCTCATGAAGTATGCTACTACTTTTCAATTCTTCTTGGTAAAGTAATGTCATCTTTATCAAAAAATTATATCATTCATTGCTAAAGTAGCATATTTGCTGGATTCTCCTACTCTAAGCTTAATTGATAAACTAATGCATATGTTGTTCTTTTGATCACATCTATTATTTGTTTGATCATTGAATAACATCAGTTAATGCTTCTTAGTGCCGCATATACTATCAATCGATATCCTTCTTGATATGCACTAAGTTAAAAGGAGAATTCATGATACAACTTGTGATCCATTTGATATATGCTAACAATGGCTTAGAGAAGGATCACTAGTTGTAGAACTCTCTATTGTGCAAAATATTTCTATACATTGTCTTGAATATAGGTCTTAAGCAACTAAGACTAGGGACAAAGCACAATGAAGAGAGCGTCTCTATGAGAAGGTACAAAATGGTAAAACTACTTCCATTCATTTACACATGTACCTAAATCTTCCTTTTCTATACTTTCTATGCATATCTTGTATAAAAGGAAGAGAAAGCATGTCCATGCATTAACCCTGCTTCATACCTAGTCTTACCTCTCAAAATTTCATTCCTGCATTTATGCATCTTTGGTAAAACTGGGTGAAGTAATTTTATTATCAAAGAGCTTAAAGCTTAACCTTGTAACGAGGATAAGCTGCCTTTATTTTAAAGGTGGATGGTCCTTAAGCCTCTTTGAAATCCTTTAGGGTAAAAGCTTAAGATGTTTATAACATGCTTTCATAAGTGCATAAACTGTCATGAGCATCACACTTATACTACGACACAATGCACTTCACATTCTATATGATATAGATATGTTCACATTAACTTAATTATGTGCAATTGGCATTTAAGGCCAAAATATGTGTTCCTCTCCATGCACATATTTAGGGGGAGCAATCTATGTTATATAGAACTATGATCATGCTTAATTTGATATATCCTTTGATCATATCTCTTTTATGTCTATGACTAATGTGTTTTCAAGTGTATTCTCATGCTTAGTCATAGAATTGAAAGGGAAATGGAGTATTCGGCAAAGACGACGCTTCCACTCAACTCCTTCGGTATTATCCACTCTTTGCCGATATTCCGCATAGTTCTCCACTTTGGTATTATCCACTCATATTTATTTGTTTGTCATTGGGGAGGAAGTATAAGGGCTTATATTTCACTCACAAGTATCCGTTTTTGGCGATTCATGCCAAAGGGGGAGAAAGTATGAGCCCAAAGCAAAAGGACCGCACCACCACGAATTTTAAAAATGAAGTTTTCAAATTGGTATCTTATTGTGTTCAAAAAGGGGGAGATCTTCAAAAATTTGTAAAACCCTCTTGAACACTAAGAGGAGAATTTCATTAAGGGGGAGTTTTGTTTTAGTCAAAGGAAAAGTATTTGAAACAAGGGGAGAAAATTTCAAATCTTGAAAATGCTTCTTTTAATCTTATCCATATACCTTTGACTATTTGCAAAAAGTTTTGAAAAGAATTTTACAAAAATTTGCAAAACAAAACTTGTGGTGCAAGCGTGGTCCAAAATTTTAAATAAGAAGAAAACCATCCATGCATATCTAGTAGAAATAATTATTGGTTTCATTCCAAGCAACCTTTGCACTTATCTTATGCAAACTAGTTCAATTCTGCACTTTTATATTTGCTTTGGTTTGTGTTGGCATCAATCACCAAAAAGGGGGAGATTGAAAGGGAAATAGGGTCAAACCTTTTCCTAAATGATTTTGGTGGTTGAAATGCCCAACACAAATAATTGGACTAACTAGTTTGCTCTAGAGTATATGTTCTATAGGGGCCAAAGGTTCAACTCAAAACCAATACAAAGATTAAAAAGGGCTCAACAAGAAAGGAGCAAAGGAAACAGAAGTGCTCCCTGGTCTGGCACACCGGACTATCCGGTGTGCCACCGGACAGTGTCCGGTGCACCAGGGAGGATCGACTTCAAACTCTTCACCTTCGGGTTTCCCAGGCGTATCTTCGCTATAATTCACCGGACCGTCCTGTGTAGCATCGAACTGTCCGGTGCGCCAGCAGAGCAACGACTATCTGCACGCAACGATCGACTCTGATAGTGAACAGTGCAGAATAGTACACGTGGCAGAAGTCAGAGCAGAAGGTCAGAGGGGCACCAAACTGTCCGGTGTGGCACCAGACTGTCTAGTGTCGCGTGAGGACAAAGCCTCCAACGGTCGACCAGCTCCAAGCCCTAATGTCTGGATGACATGGCGGTGTATCGGACTGTCCAGTGCGCCCATCACCAGCAGCCATCTCCAGTGGCTACAATTTGGTTGGTGGCTATAAATACCACCCCAACCGGCCACTTCAAGGTGTGAGAGCCCAAGCAACATTCCAAGTCATATAGTTGACATACTCAAGCCCTCCCAACCACCTCTATTCATTGATCCATCCTATACACAAGATTTAGACCACTACAACCCACACAAGTGCCACAAAAGCGAGAGCAAGCAAAAGAAAAGCCTCTTGTGTGATTTAGCTCTAGTGCCTTGTGAGATTCATTGAGAGAAAGTGTGTGCTACATCTTGCGTTCATTTGTGTGTGGAGTTTTGACTCCCATTGAACTTCCTCCAAAGTTTTGAAGGCTTGTAAAGCTAGCAAGAGACACCAAAGAGTGTGGTGGTCCTTGCGGGGTCTTAAGTGATCCTTGAGAAGAAGAAGAGCTCGCTGGTCTTGTGTGATCGATGGAGAGAGAGAAAGGGTTGAAAGAGACCCGTCCTTAGTGGACTCCTCAACGGGGACTAGGCTTTCGAGGGCCGAACCTCGGTAAAACAAATCACCCGTGTCTTGTGTGCTTATTTCTTGTGATTTGTTTGTTCTTTCCCTTTCTAAGTTTTTCTTGGACTATTCTTTGCTAATACTATTTGGTGTTGCCTTAAGTTAAATTCTCATTTAGTGAAGCAACACCTTGCAAGAAAGATCTTGTGTTATTGCTCTTATTATCTAAGCCCTCTTGCTTTATTCTCAAAGATTTATTAGTAGTATTGATTTATCAATTCCGCATTATTTAGCAATACTCTTTACAAGCAAAGGACTTAGTTTTTATACTCCGATAATTGTGTATCTTGTTCTAACCACTAATCAAGGGGTCTAGCTGGGGTGTAAAGTTATAATTTTTAGGTTTTGCCTATCCACCCCCCCTCTAAGCGACTTTCAGTTCGCATCACCCAACCACACCCAAGTCTGTCTAGAATGTTGTCTAGCATTTGATATCTGGATGCCCGCACGGCCCATAATTTTGATTTTTAACCTTCTCCTAAAGTCAAGCTCATCGCTAGATAGTCTTCTATTTTCCTAAGCTTTTTCCAGCATGGTAAGGACAATCTGAATGACAGCCAGCTGCACTTTGATGTTACCCACCGTGCGTCGTCTCCAGGCTTTAAGAGCTCTAGCCGTGCGGACCATCTTAACATGAAGCCACAGGATGGCATCAGATGAGTTAACTGTGGGCGTCCAAGCTTGTTGTACTACTTCTTTGAAACCATCAATGTGTACCCAGAAGGATTCAAAACAAAACCCTCTATAGAAATTACAAGAAGAGTGACCCTGCATTAATAGAGGACAGTGGTCCAAGGTCATGGTGCAAATTGCCTGCAAATTAGCCGATGGATAGAGATCATGCCACTCTGTTGTCACCATTAATATATCTATCCTAGACATCGTAGGATCATCCTGTTCATTTGACCAAGTGAATTTTTCCCAATAAGGTCCAGTTCTAGGAGCTGTAGAGCGTCAATAGTTTGGTTGAACTTCCTCATTACTCTTTTTTTGATTGCTCCCTTATTTTTTCCCTCACTCTCCTTATCATGTTGAAGTCTCCTAAAATCAACCATTCAGGTCTCATCAGGTTAGAGATGGTACACGTTCAAATAGAAAAATCATTTTTTCATTCTTCGGCCGGGGGCCATAAACAGTCGTTAGGTCCCACACCACGTCCTCTAATCTGGAACTGACCCTAACTGATATTGAGTAGATTGAAGTGTAAGTGAAAGGGAAATAGGGTCAAACCTTTTCCTAAATGATTTTGGTGGTTGAATTGCCCAACACAAACAATTGGACTAACTAGTTTGCTCTAGATTATAAGTTCTACAGGTGCCAAAGGTTCACAACAAACCAATACATAGTCCAAGAAAGGGTTCAAATAAAAAGAGCAAAAGACAACCGAAGGGTGCCCTAGTCTGGCGCACCGGACTGTCTGGTGTGACACCGGACAATGTCTGGTGCACCACTGGACAGTGTCCAGTGCACCAGGGAGAACGACTCTGAACTGCTCAACTTCGGGAATTTGGGGAGCCCCTCCGCTATAATTCACCGGACTATCCGGTGTAGCACCGGACTGTCCGGTGTGCCAGCAGAGCAACGGCTAACAGCGCCAACGGTCGTCTACAAAAGTCTACAGTGAATAGTGCCACTGCGCGCGCAGAAGTCAGAAGGCGCACCGGACAGTGAAGAGTGCCTGTCCGATGCACCACCGGACTGTCCGGTGGCCCCACATGTCAGAGCTCCAACGGTCGAACCCTAACGGTTGGGTGACATGGCTGGCGCACCGGACTGTCCGGTGCGCCATTCGACAGCAGCCCCTCCCAACGGCCACTTTGGTGGTTAGGGCTATAAATACCCCCAACCACCAACCCTTCAAGGCATCCAAGTTTTCAGCCAACACATTCCATACAAGAGCTATAGCATTCAATACAAGACACAATTAGAGTGAATCAAAATCTCTCCAAGTCCTAATTCCACTCAAAGCATTAGTGACTAGTGAGAGAGTTTTGTCGTGTTCTTTTGAGCTCTTGCGTTTGGATCGCTTTCTTCCTTCCTCATTTCTTGTTCCCAAGTGTTTTGTAACCAAGGCAAGAGACACCAAGTGTGTGGTGGTCCTTGCGGGGTCTAAGTGACCCGTGAGATAAGGAGAAAGCTCACTCGGTCTTAGTGATCGTTTGAGAGAGGGAAAGGGTTGAAAGAGACCTGGTCTTTGTGACCACCTCAACGGGGACTAGGCCTTCGAGGGCCAAACCTCGGTAAAACAAATCACCATGTCACTCTCGCTATTTTGATTGTGATTTGTTTTTCGCCCTCTCTTTCGGACTCGATTATATTTCTAACGCTAACCCCGGCTTGTAGTTGTGCTTAAAGTTTATAAATTTCAGATTTGCCTATTCACCCCCCCTCTAGGCGACTTTCAATTGGTATCAGAGCCCTGTACTTCATTAGAGCCTAACCGCTCGAAGTGATGTCGGGAGATCACGCCAAGAAGGAGGTGGTGACCGGCGAGAAACCTGCCACAAGTCACGGGAAGACTCCATCGGGAGAGTCCGACAACAAGGGGAAGGGATCCCCTTCATGCACCAAGTCGCATCAGAGCGGCGACAAGAAAAAGAATATGAAGAAGGTGGTCTACTATGAGACCGACTCTTCGTCGCCATCTACCTCCGGCTCCGACGCGCCGTCCATCACTTCTAAGCGCCATGAGTGCAAGAAGTTTAGTAAGATCCCCTTACATTACCCTCACATTTCCAAACATACTCCATTACTTTCTGTCCCTTTAGGCAAACCACCGATGTTTGACGGTGAAGATTATTCTAGGTGGAGTGATATGATGAGATATCACCTAACCTCACTCCACAAAAGCATATGGGACATTGTTGAATTTGGAGTACAGATACCTTCCGTAGGGGATGAAGATTATGATGCGGACAAAGTCGCCCAAATCCTACACTTTAATTCCCAAGAAACTACTATACTTTTCACCTCTCTAAGTCGAGAGGAGTATAATAAGGTGCAAGGATTGAAAAGTGCTAAAGAGATTTGGGACGTACTAAAGACCGCGCACGAAGGAGACGAGGTGACCAAGATCACCAAGAT
The DNA here is from genome assembly GCA_029449295.1 of Zea luxurians. Taxonomy (NCBI): domain Eukaryota; kingdom Viridiplantae; phylum Streptophyta; class Magnoliopsida; order Poales; family Poaceae; genus Zea; species Zea luxurians. The sequence goes on along the minus strand of JAOPSE010000009.1, from coordinate 39,424,397 downwards.
GGAAACGATCGAGGGGGAGCTCAGTCGGTTCATGCTCAACCAAGGAGAGGAGCCACAAGCCATGTACAACCGGCTCAAAACCTTTGTGAACCAAGTGCGCAACCTCGGGAGCACAAAATGGGATGACCATGAGATGGTCAAGGTTTTTCTTAGATCACTCATTTTTCTTAACCCTACTCAAGATCAATTAATTCGTGGTGATCCTAGATATAAGCTAATATCTCCCGAGGAGGTTATAGGAAAATTTTTGAGCTTTGAATTGATGATCAAAGGCTCCAAGAAAATCATCGAGCAAGGTGCCTCCTCCGTACCCGAGGCACAACTCGGTGCATTCAAGGCAACGGGGGAGAAGAAAGAAGAGTCTACATCAAGTAGGCTTCCCATTGACGCCTCCAAGCTCGACAACGAGGAAATGACACTCATCATCAAGAGCTTTCACCAAATCCTTAAGCAAAGGAAGGGGAAGGATTACAAGCCCTGCTCCAAGAAAGTTTGCTACAAGTGTGGTAAGCCCGGTCACTTTATAGCAAAATGTTCTATTTCTAGTGACAGTGACAGGGGCGACGACAAAAGGGGGAAGAAGAAGGAGAAGAAGAGATACTACAAGAAGAAGGGCGGTGATGCCCATGTATGTCGGGAGTGGGACTCCGACGAGAGCTCCACCGACTCCTCCTCCGACGAGGACGCCGCCAACATCGCCGTCAACAAGGGCCTCCTCTTCCCCAACGTCGGCCACAAGTGCCTCATGGCAAAGGATGGTAAGAAGAAGAAGGTAAAATCTAGATCCTCCACTAAGTATGCAACTTCTAGTGATGAAGATAACTCTAGTGATGATGAGGATAATTTGCTTACTCTTTTTGCCAATCTTAACATGCAACAAAAGGAAAAATTAAATGAGTTGATTAGTGCTATTCATGAGAAGGATGAACTCTTGGATAGTCAAGAGGACTTCCTTATTAAGGAAAACAAGAAGCATGTTAAGGTTAAAAATGCTTATGCTCTAGAGGTAGAAAAATGTGAAAAATTGACTAGTGAGCTAAGCACTTGCCATGACACTATTTCTAACCTTAGAAATGAAAATGCTAAATTAATTTCTAAGGTTGAGAAATCTAATGCGTGTGATGATTCAATTACCAATCTTAGAAATGATAATGCTAGTTTGATTGCTAAGATTGATAAATTGAATGCCCCTCTTTCTAGCCTTAAGATTGAGAATGATAAATTAATTGCTAAGGCTAAAGATTTAAATGTTTGCAATAGTGCTATTTCCAATCTTAGAAATGAAAATGCCAAGTTACATGCTAAGATTGATGAATTAAATGTTTGCAAACCCTCTACATCTAGTATTAGTCATTTCTCTATTTGCACTAGATGTAGAGATGTTAATGTTGATGCTATCCATGATCACATTGCTATGATTAAACAACAAAATGATCATATAGCAAAATTAGATGCTAAAATTGCCGAGCATGAATTAGAAAATGAAAAATTTAAATTTGCTCGTAGTATGCTCTATAGTGGGAGACACCCTAGCATTAAGGATGGCATTGGCTTCCAACAGGGAGGCAATGTCAAGCTTAATGCCCCTAAAAGATTTTCTAATTTTGTTAAGGGCAAGGCTCCCATGCCTCAGGATAACGAGGGCTATATTTTATATCCTGCTGGTTATCCTGAGGATAAAATTAGGAGAATTCATTCTAGGAAGTCTCACTCTGGCTCTCATCATGCTTTCATGTATAAGAGTGAGGCATCTAGTTCTAGGCGTTCTACTCATGCTAAAATGCCTAAAAAGAAATCTCCTATTGCATCAAATGAACCTAATATTTCATTTAAGACTTTTGATGCTTCTTATGTGCTTACTAACAAATCAGGCAAAGTAGTTGCCAAATATGTTGGGGGCAAACACAAGGGATCAAAGACTTGTGTTTGGGTACCCAAGGTGCTTGTTTCTAATGTAAAAGGACCCAAGACCGTTTGGGTACCTAAGAACAAGGCCTAAACTTGTTTTGTAGGTTATGCATCCGGGGGCTCAAGTTGGATCATTGATAGCGGGTGCACAAACCACATGACTGGGGAGAAAAGGATGTTCTCCTACGAGAAAAACCAAGATCCCCAAAGAGCTATCACATTCGGGGATGGAAATCAAGGTTTGGTTAAAGGACTTAGTAAAATTGCTATATCACCTGACCATTCTATTTCCAATGTTTTTCTTGTAGATTCTTTAGATTACAACTTGCTTTCTGTTTCTCAATTATGCAAAATGGACTACAATTGTCTTTTTACGGATATAGGTGTTACTGTCTTTAGAAGAAGTGATGATTTAGTAGCATTTAAGGGAATGTTAGAGGGTCAGCTATATTTAGTTGATTTTAATAGAGCTGAACTCGACACTTGCTTAATTTCTAAGACTAACATGGGTTGGCTCTAGCATCGTCGACTAGCCCACGTTGGGATGAAGAATCTTCATAAGCTTCTAAAGGGAGAGCACATTTTGGGACTAACAAATGTTCATTTTGAGAAAGATAGAATTTGTAGCGCATGTCAAGCAGGGAAGCAAGTTGGTGTTCATCATCCACACAAGAACATCATGGCGACCGACATGCCGTTTGAGCTACTCCACATGGATCTATTCGGCCCGATCGCTTACATAAGCATCGGCGGGAGTAAGTATTGTCTAGTTATTGTGGATGATTATTCTCGCTTCACTTAGGTGTTCTTTTTGCAGTAAAAATCACAAACCCAAGAGACCTTAAAGGGATTCTTGAGACGGGCTCAAAATGAGTTCGGCTTAAGGATCAAAAAGTTTAGAAGCGACAATGGGACGGAGTTCAAGAACTCACAAATTGAAGGCTTTCTTGAGGACGAGGGCATCAAGCATGAGTTCTCTTCTCCCTACACACCACAAAAAAATGGTGTAGTGGAGAGGAAGAATATAACTCTACTTGACATGGCGTGGACCATGCTTGATGAGTACAAGACATCGGACCGATTTTGGGCGAAAGCAATCAACACTGCTTGCTACTCCATCAACCGTCTCTACCTTCACCGAATCCTCAAGAAGACATCATATGAACTCCTCACCGGTAAAAAGCCCAATGTCTCATATTTTAGAGTCTTTGGTAGCAAATGTTTTATTCTTATTAAAAGAGGTAGAAAATCTAAATTTGCTCCTAAGGTTGTAGAAGGCTTTTTACTTGGTTATGATTCAAACACAAGGGCATATAGATTCTTTAACAAGTCCACTGGACTAGTTGAAGTTTCTTGTGACATTGTGTTTGATGAGACTAACGGCTCTCAAGTAGAGCAAGTTGATCTTGATGAGCTAGAGAATGAAGAGGCTCTGTGCGTCGCGCTAAGGAACATGTCCATTGGGGATGTGTGTCCTAAGGAATCTGAAGAGCCTCCACAAACACAAGATCAACCATCTTCCTCAATACAAGCATCTCCACCAACTCAAAATGATGATCAAGCTCAAGAGGATGAAAATGAAGATCAAGAAGATGAGGCACCTCAAGAGGAAGACAATGATCAAGGGGGAGATGCTAATGATCAAGACATGGAAGATGATGAGGGTCCAAGACCGCCACACCCAAGAGTCCACCAAGCAATCCAACGAGATCACCCCGTGAACACCATCCTCGGCAATATTCATAAGGGTGTAACCTCTCGATCTCGTGTTGCTCATTTTTGTGAACATTACTCTTTTGTTTCCTCTATCTAACCATACAGGGTAGAGGATGCACTAAGGGATTCAGATTGGGTATTGGCAATGCAAGAGGAGCTCAACAACTTCACGAGGAATGAGGTATGGCATTTAGTTCCACGTCCTAATCAAAATGTTGTAGGTACCAAGTGTGTATTCCGTAACAAGCAAGATGAGTATGGTGTGGTCATAAGGAACAAAGCACGACTTGTGGCCAAAGGATATTCACAAGTCGAAGGTTGGGATTTTGGAGAAACTTATGCACCCGTAGCTAGGCTTGAGTCAATTCGTATATTACTTGCCTATGCTACTTACCATGGCTTTAAGCTCTATCAAATGGACGTGAAAAGTGCCTTCCTCAATGGACCAATCAAGGAAGAGGTCTATGTTGAGCAACCTCCCGGCTTTGAAGATAGTGAGTACCCTAACCATGTCTATAAACTCTCTAAGGCGCTTTATGAGCTCAAGCAAGCCCCAAGAGCATGGTATGAATGCCTAAGAGATTTTCTTATCGCTAATGGCTTCAAAGTCGGCAAAGCCGATCCTACTCTCTTTACTAAAACTATTGCAAATGATTTGTTTGTATGCCAAATTTATGTTGACGATATTATATTTGGGTCTACTAACAAATCTACTTGTGAAGAGTTTAGTAGGATTATGGTTCAAAAATTCGAGATGTCTATGATGGGGGAGTTGAAGTATTTCCTAGGATTTCAAGTGAAGCAACTCCAAGAGGGCACCTTCATCAGCCAAACGAAGTACATTCAAGACATACTCACCAAGTTTGGAATGAAGGATGCCAAACCCATCAAGACACCCATGGGAACCAATGGGCATCTCGACCTCGACACGGGAGGTAAATTCGTAGGTATACCGATCGATGATAGGATCTTTACTCTATTTATGTGCATCTCGACTGGATATTATGCTTTCTGTATGCATGTGTGCAAGATTCCAAGCCGATCCTAAGGAAGTTCACCTTAGGGCCGTGAAACGAATCTTGAGATATTTAGTTCATACACCTAAGTTTGGTCTTTGGTACCCCAAGGGATCCACCTTTGATTTAATAGGTTATTCAGATGCTGATTGGATAGGGTGTAAAATTGATAGGAAGAGCACATCAGGGACTTGTCAGTTCTTAGGAAGATCCCTGGTGTCTTGGGTTTCAAAGAAACAAAACTCAGTAGCTCTTTCCACCGCCGAAGCCGAGTACATTGTCGCAAGCCATTCTTGCGCGCAATTGCTTTGGATGAGGCAAACCCTTAGGGACTATGGTTACAAATTAACCAAAGTTCCTCTCCTATGTGATAATGAGAGTGCAATCCGCATGGTGGATAATCCAGTTGAGCACAGCCGCACTAAGCACATAGTCATTCGGTATCACTTTTTGAGGGATCATCAACAAAGGGGGATATCGAGATAGCCTATATTAACACCAAAGAATAATTAGCCGATATCTTTACTAAACCACTAGATGAGAAAACTTTTACCAAACTTAGGCATGAGCTAAACATTCTTGATTCTAGGAATTTTGATTGATATTTTGCACATAGCTCATTTATATACCTTTGATCATATCTCTTTCATGTGCTATGACTAATGTGGTTTTCAAGTGTATTTCATGCTAAGTCATAGATTGAAAGAGAAATGGAGTCTTCGGCGAAGACAAGGCTTCCACTCCACTCCATCGTATTATCAACCCTTCGCCGTCACTCCGCGCCATCTCTCAAATTTGGTATAATCTTCACTCATATATATTGTTTGCCAAAGGGAGAGAAGTTACAAAGGGCTTATATTTCACTCGAAGTATCCATTTTTGGTAATTCATGCCAAAGGGGGAGAAAGTATTAGCCCAAAGCAAAAGGACCACACCACCACGCCAAATTCAAAATAAGTTTAAGTTTTTAAATGTTTTTCAATTGGTTTCTTTGAAATTAGTATTCCTCAAATGAAAGTATCTCAATTAGTATATCCCAAAACCCTCTTGAAAGCTAAGAGGAGAATTTCATTTATGGGGAGTTTTGTTTAAGTCAAAGGAAAAGCATTTGAAACAGGGGGAGAAAATTTCAAATCTTGAAAATGCTTCTTTCAATCTTATTCACATACCTTTGACTATTTGCAAAAAGTTTTGAAAAGAGTCTTACAAAGAATTTGCAAAAACAAAACTAGTTGTGCAAGCGTGGTCCAAAATTTTAAATAAGAAGAAAACAATCCATGCATATCTAGTAGAAATAATTATTGGTTTCACTCCAAGTAACCTTTGCACTTACCTTATGCAAACTAGTTCAATTCTGCACTTATATATTTGCTTTGGTTTGTGTTGGCATCAATCACCAAAAAGGGGGAGATTAAAAGGGAAATAGGGTCAAACCTTTTTCTAAATGATTTTGGTGGTTGAATTGCCCAACACAAACAACTGGACTAACTAGTTTGCTCTAGATTGTAAGTTCTATAGGTGCCAAAGGTTCACAACAAACCAATACAAAGTCCAAGAAAGGGTTCAAATAAAAAGAGTAAAAGACAACCGAAGGCTGCCCTGGTCTGGCGCACCGGACTGTCCGGTGTGCCACCGGACAGTGTCCGGTGCACCAGGAAGAACGACTCTGAACTGCTCAGCTTCGGGAATTTGGGGAGCCCCTCCGCTATAATTCACCGGACTGTCCGGTGTAGCACCGAACTGTCCAGTGTGCCAGCGGAGCAACGGCTAACAGCGCCAACGGTCGTCTGCAAAAGTCTACAGTGAACAGTGAACAGTGCCACTGCACGCACAGAAGTCAGAGCAGGCGCCAGAAGGCGCACCGGACAGTGAACAGTGCCTGTCCGGTGCACCACCGGACTGTCCGGTGGCCCCATATGTTAGAGCTCCAATGATCAAACCCTAACGGTTGGGTGACGTGGCTGGTGCACCGGACAGTGTCCAGTGGCACACCGGACTGTCTGGTGCGCCATTCGACAGTAGCCCCTCCTAACGGCCACTTTGGTGGTTGGGGCTATAAATACCCCAACCACCAACACTTCAAGGCATCCAAGTTTTCAGCCAACACATTCAATACAAGAGCCAAAGCATTCAATACAAGACACAATTAGAGTGAATCAAAATCTCTCCAAGTCCCAATTCCACTCAAAGCATTAGTGACTATAGTGAGAGAGTTTTGCCGTGTTCTTTTGAGCTCTTGCGCTTGGATCACTTTCTTCCTTTCTCATTTCTTGTTCCCAAGTGTTTTGTAACCAAGGCAAGAGACACCAAGTGTGTGGTGGTCCTTGCGGGGTCTAAGTGACCCGTGAGATAAGGAGAAAGCTCACTCGGTCTTAGTGATCGTTTGAGAGAGGGAAATGGTTGAAAGAGACCCGGTCTTTGTGATCACCTCAACGGGGACTAGGCCTTCGAGGGCCGAACCTCGGTAAAACAAACCACCGTGTCACTCTCGCTATTTTGATTGTGATTTGTTTTTCACCCTCTTTTTCGGACTCGATTATATTTCTAACGCTAACCCCGGCTTGTAGTTGTGCTTAAAGTTTATAAATTTCAGATTTGCCTACTCACTCCCCTCTAGGCGACTTTCTATAAGTAATTGGAGCAATATCAAAATAGTCTTCATCACAAGCAATAAGAATTCCACCCGATGCTCCTAGAGAGGGTAAATGTACAATCTGCTTTGCAAGCTTGCAACCCACAATTTCCTTTAATAAATCTTTAGTCCAACTCATATTTTTTGTCTCTTAGAGATAAATAAAAGTTGCACTGGTAGAAAGAATTGTTTGCCTCACACTTTCACGCTTTGCACGGGCATTCAAACCCCTCACATTCCAAGATAAAATACAACAGTTTGTATTCGTTAAAAGATGAACCCTCCTCTACTTGAACAGACATTGCCACATAAAGAATATAACATAGTAACATTTGATGCAGACTGGCAACCTTGTTCACCAACAGTAAGATACACATGGCCCACGACACACACAAAAGTTCCAAACTGAAATTAGTAAGATACAGAGGAACAAGGATCCATTGATTCGAAAACCACCTCCAGGACCACCAAATACCATGCAACGACCAACAGTCTGGCAAAAGAACCTTCAGGACATCTTGCTCTGCCCCCCTGACACGAGCAAGGGAGAACTAACTTGGGATACATAAAATGAAACTAGAACCACTGATAGCCCAACAGGACGCGCAACTCATATTCCGGGAACAACCTTGATGATGGGGGCTTTGAGTAGCGACACCTTGCGTCCCCTGGACCTGCTTCCTTTCTTCCCCTTCCCTTGATTTGCCAGCTCCATAATTGCCTCCATCTGATCCTTGTTGAGGGATTTTGAGAAAAGGCTTTCAATCTGTTCAATAAAATTTACATGATTATTGGAGGTGGAAGCTATCGGTGTTTAGAGCCCTACCGCCACCCGAGGTTACCCCTCGTGGTGCTTTTGGGTAGGACGGTGCTGTCGACTGTAGCTCAATGGTTCATGCTAGACGCACGAGAGATGACAAGAAATTTTCTACAGGTTCGGGCCGCTTGGAGAGGCGTAATACTCTACTTCCTGGTGTGGATCTTTATGTGGTGGGTTACAAGTGAAGTCTCCTGAATAGAGAAAAGCTAATGAGATAGGTAGATGGTCGATCGAAATGATGGGGTACCCCCTAGGCCTTATATACTCGACCGTGGGGCACTACATGCATACGTGAGGATTGTGTATATCCTAAATAATAGTGAACCGACTAAACTGATCTTCCTACAGTCTTACCGACTTATCCCTAATCTGCCCCGATATTCAAGGGCGTCGTACGCGGGAAAGTCGGGTGAGCGCTACGGATAGCGCACGAGTCTAACGGGTTGCCTGGGCCTGAGTCTGCTTTTTCTCGTGTCGGCCCACTCCACCAGTAGTTCTGACCTAGCCCATGAAGGGATGGCCTTGCGAGGTAACTGGCCCAAGGCCCCGCGCGAGGCCTTCTTGCCTTCTGGTGGACTCGGGGGATAGCTGTCCCCCACAGAAGCACTTGAACATTGATATTGTATAGCTGCAGAATTATTTAACTTTACAATGAGAATTTCCTGGGCTTTGGAGATGGCATCATGGCTACCCCCAATCTTTAGTTTTTGTTTTGCTGCCAACCTGCCACTCGATCGTTTATCAGGTGTGATAACATTTTTATTTGCATTTGCACCTAGATTGTCTGACCCCCGCATTACTGGTGATATGGCAAGCATGTTTCTGTTCGGAGGGGACTGAATGAGGGGGTTTCTGGTATGTTTGTGATTGACTCAATGAAGACCTGCAAGTTATCGTTTGCGTTGAGCTGATTTCTAGTGGCAGGGGAGTGGAATGACCTGATGTGTTGTGGCTAATAGTCAAAACCTCATTACTAGGTAAAATCAGTTGCCTATCCTCGTCGACTACATCAATCCACTGACTATTTGATTGAATATTGAAAACATTTGACTCGACTTGCACATCCTTGAAACATAAATCTCCCTAGACTGCATCATTTGCAGGTTGTCTACCGTTAATAATAGAAATCGGAGTAGGAACAACCCCCTTAGTAGCCCATGTATGAATCAAAGCATCAGCAAAATCTGAGACATATGGAGTAGTTACCTTGGAATTGGCAGCAGCATGATTCTCTGGCACAGCTTGAGTGCATGTTCCATGTCGCCCGGTGGAATGAGACTTTCAGCAGCAAAGTGCCCTTTAGAAACATCTGTAGGCCAGATATCTGTGATGATAGGATCTGCAAAAGAGACCACTTTGTTCTTTACCTTGGGGATCCAGCGCACTGGCTGACCCATCCCCACCCCCCTATGTCAGAAAGGAGTGGATGGCCTGTTTCTTGCACTCGAGCTGCAGCAGTCCTCCACACCACCACGGCATCACGAGGAATGCGCCCACCCAGAGAGACTGCGGTGCCGACGAGTGCCCTAATGCCTATGCTGGTGAATGTCTTCATCATCTTCATGGTCCTAGTCCCAATGCATGATCTCCTTGCCTCTGTGCTCCTCTAAACGCTCCCGTTTTTCTCCACCAGTGTCAGATGCACAATAGCTCCATAAGAACTCTCTGTGAGGCTTTCGATTTATAGGCCCCCTGGTGCTCCTCCCACAGATGAAAGAGAGGTCCTCAACCACTTCTATATGGTTACGAAGCGTGTAAACATGGCCTTTTTTCAGATCTGTTGGATCATCAATGTGAGCACCAACAAGAGGTAGAGGAGTGCTAACAGGTGGCAATTCTCGATCAGGCTCAGAGACCGTAAGACACACCTCCTTAGGGATTTCACAGGGATCAGAGCACCATGACCAAAGGTCAAAAGAACGAGTACGCTCTCTATGTCTAGAGCGATCCTGGACATAGTGAATGGTGCAGCACCTGCCCAAGGCCCTAGATGCCACCTCTTCACCCCAACTGTTGACATGGATCCCTTCAACCCGAACCGTAACTCTAAACTCCTAGTTGGTCTTTCTAGCAAAACTCTCCTCTGACCAGTCACCAAAATGAAACTCTCGCCCACGATATGAGACCGATCTTCTATCTAGTGCCCATTGTTTGGTTCTTGCATCAGGGAAGACGATAAAAAACTGCTCTGGGAAATGTTTAACGAGTTGATACTAACCATGGCGAAGCTTGAACTTCTCTCTCAGCATGTCTCCTGCCGAAAGGATGTCAACCTCATGGTTGTTGCCATTGAATGAGCAAACCACTGCCTTGCTGATGAGGTCATCCCTGCAACGATGGATTGAGCCAGTTGCCGAAATTGCGCAGGAGGCACGCGCCGGCCTTGCCCTTGGATCTCCTGGGTAGCGGGCCTCCATGGTTTGGCCCTCCTGAGCTGCATGGAGATAAGATTTGTTGTGTTTAACTGGAGAGACATTGAGTGCAGGTTCAGGGGTTTGTTCCTGCTCCTTATGAAGAGAGTTGTGTCGCATCTGGTGTTGTTGGTGGTGTCTAGAGCTAATATTGTTGGTATTTTGCATTTGAATGCTTCACTAGTTCAGGCTGGGAGGGAGTTGAATTGTGCCTACTCCTATAGTAAATCCCTGGGCATGTCCTAGCCCTATGTCCAGATTGTAGGCATCGCCAGCTACGAGTAGGCACCGAGCAAAAAAAACATGGTGATCTGGCGAGCGGCAGTTGTAGCATTTACCCTGGAGCTTCATCTTGAAGGTGTTGGCTCCTTTCACATCCATCTGCTACCGCATCGGAGATCTCCTAAGATTTTCAACGCTCTTACACCACCAGTATTTGGGCCTCACCATAGACCATCCACCTTCTTCCACCTCCAGAGCGTCAGACCTGAGTTGATCGATGCGATGGTGGCCATAACCTCTCGAGTCCTGTCTGCCGTCCATGATCAAGTGATGTGAAGTAGCACTGTTCGCATTGAAGCCTGCCTCATTGCAGTCAAGCGAAAAAACCGGCGAGCTGCCCACTGCCCACTTCATCTTCTCTGAGACCGGGATCTGGTTTTGAGCTATCTGATCCAAAGGATCTCCCATTGAAGATTTCTCAGAGAACACCTCCTTTGTGGTCTCTGGCGCTAGAGCCGACATAGCAAGTAAAGACGAGGCATCGCTAGTTGCGGCGTGTTTCTGTAGATCCAGATTCGAAATTGAGTCCTTGTATCCGTGGAATTGAAAATCCTGAGCCAACCTAAGCAATATATCCTTAATCTACTCCTGAGGACTTACTGTGAGGGGGGAACTATGGATATTCCAGTCGTCGGATCTCAAAACAGACTTTGGGGCGATTATGAAAACGGTAGTGGCTTGAGTGTGACCGGCCATGGGCGAAGGGCTGGAGCGGCTAGCAGTTTTGTTGGGCGGGTTGGGTGGAGGGGGCGGCTGTTGATGGGCGGCGGCCCAGGGCGGGCAGGCGGTGGCGGAGCGTCGCACGGGAGCACGAGCGCATCGCAGGCGACCTGACCCCCTTGATCCTTTTGCACCCGTCAAATACACATGCTCTGTTTACAATTGGAATTAGGCACATTTTAGAACATGACAGATTTCACATGCTTTAAAAAAGGAAAGAGAAACTACCTCCCTATGTTTGAAATGTTTCCACTAACTCATTGTCGCCTTATGTTTTAGGTGTAGGTTGATTGTCACTGCAGGGGATAAGACAGGTGTACGATATACGTATAATCATCTATCTTAAGGAATCTGTATGGCGCCCGATAGGGTGCTACTGACTCTAGTTGTCTAAAAACGTAATAACAATATGTATTGGAATTGCATTATTGTAGGATGCAGTACAAAGTGTACAATTTAAGAATGATAGGGAAGACCCAATTTGCCCCAAAACAAACAAACATGTGGCTGATAATAGATAGTATCAAGCGAAGGAAATGGAGAGGGGGCTCCTGACGGTGTACGTGTCTGACACCCATCGGAGCGCGCCTTGCACCAGTGGAGCACCGTTCTGCCTCGGCCACACGACCACCTTGAAGCTTCGCTCCTGGTTCACTTGAGTGAACACTAGCTCACGTATGATCTGCAGGTTGCCAACAAGAGTGGTGGATCTCCTCGATTGCAGTCCACTGGCTCATCTCAACCCAAATGATCCCGGTGAAACATCACTCAAAAAATAGGTGTAGACCAGATTCCATGCAAAGGGAGCACAACACACAATGTGGGTTGTGAGGCCATCCTCGTGTTGCCAACCTATATGCTGTCCAAAATATGTTTTTAAATAGCAAGCCAACTGAAGAATTTGCTCTTTGGTGGTGCCTAGGCTCTCTAAATTATGGAGTTGAAGTTGGTTAGAGTGGAGCCCAAAAATTGCACTTGGTTGGTAGGTCGTTTGAGCTATTTAAAGTAAATTATGGAGTTGAAATTGGTTAGAGTGGAGCCCAAAAATTGCACTTGGTAGGCCGTTTGAGCTATGTAAAGACCATTTGGAGTAAACTTCTAAACAAGGATGTTTTCTAGTAAGTGAAGTTTATTTACCTCTGCCCAGAATCGGCAATGTTCATTGAGGTGCTCCGCTGTGAACTCTCGTGAGTGAAATTTAAACCATGTATCCATCAATTATTTACATGAGCCTCATAAATGGTCAATTTTTTTCTTCTAGAAATGGAGAATATCAAGGGATAGGTGTCACTTGGCCTCATACCCCTCAACTAGGCATTTACCCAGAACTTAGTGGATTTACCATCCCCCACGAGATTGACGTGGCCGCATCAAAACGTCGCTTGTCTATCACAGTGCAAGGTAGATCCTTCTCCATCCTCTGACTAGCTGACATCTTGGAATCCTGCCATAACCATCTGAGGCGGTCCGCGAGAATTTGCCCAGATGTAGAATGCCTAGCTCTTTGGTCTTGTTGCATGTATCCAGCCAACCTTGCACTTTCCTCTGGCCAACCTTTCAGTACCAGCCCAAAGAAACTGTTTGCGTTTTGTATCTATCAGTTTTATCACCTCTCTAGGTGGCCTGAGGCCTATCGATACATAGATGACCTGCGAGGTTAGGACCGCTTTGACCAATGTGCGACGACCAACTGTCAATAAGTTTTTTCTGTTCCATCTACTCAGTTTTCCTGATATTTTGTCAATCAAGGGCTAAAAGTCTGCCCGCTTTAGCCTAGTCAAGGACAAATGCAGCTCGAGATATTTGAGAGGGAAGGAAGCCATCTTTGCTGCCAGCCTCGATAGAACATCGTCTAGGTTAATACCGTTGCACTGAATTGGAACAACTATCATTTTATGAAGATTTATTGCTAGGCCCGTGACTTCGCAAAGGGAGTCCAGGATCCTTGCAAGCATGGATATGTTCTTTTTGTTGGGTGTGGCAAATATGGCTACGTCGTCCGCAAACAGTGGCGGACCCAGAAATTGGTCAAGACCCGGGCCGAAGTGACCATAAATTCTAATAGTAGCATATAAAGAAAAATTGTACGACGAAACAATGTTGTCATAGATGTTAAAGATGACATACAAGTTATGACGTAGCACTTTCTAAATGTGTCATGTCAACATCAACATCAATGCTTCTTGCTCCAGAACCATATTAAGAACGCGACTTGAAGGAAATCGTACGATGGTTAAGCCATTCGTCTCCTGTCTTATTCTACAACTCAGTTTTAATGATATCCATAGATGAGAAAGCTCTCTCCACAGAGGCTCAATCTCAAATTTAATTTCTATCCATGTGATCTTGTTTATTTGGTCGCAACTTTTTGAAATTTTATTTGATGATTATGGTATTAGATGGTTGTATGGAATATCTTGTTTCGTACTCTCTCCGATCTTTTTTATTTGACGTTTACTAGTGTAAAATTGAATTATCATGCGTCAAATAAAAAAATGGAGGTAGTAGTTTCTAAGCCCTGTGACTTGTAATTTTTTTGCCTCTTCGGTTTAGAATCATATTCTAGCTTGGGAATTTTTTGCTTATCCTAACTCTATGGTTTGGTCTCTAGTCTCTCCCTCTATCCATCTCTCTAGACTAGAAGGAGCCTAGCATGTGCTGCCCGATGCCTTGCTGCTAGCCTATTATGTAAATCTGTAGGACACATGTAGGTGGTCGTAGCCTGCTTTTGTTTGCATGTGTGTTATCCTGTGCTTGAAGCTTGCACTGTGTCGGATGGATATACATACATATAACTATGACTTAGCAAGACCAGAGACCAGAGGGCGTCTAAAGACTAGAAGACAAAGCTCTTCTAAAAATTTTTTGGGCCTGCGCCCCGGGCCGTGGCCCAGGCGGCCATGGGCCTCGGTCCGCCCCTGTCCGCAAACATCGGTATGCGCAGACCAGTATGCGACCACGGAGTTTGGAGAGCACTCTGACTTCTGTTGAATCAGTTGTTGTTTCAAGCATGACCTTTTGGGCCCATAACTTTATATTCTTTTGTTAGATTGCCACACTGCGTCCATACTCTGTTGTTTTTTAATTAAGATTAATATAAGCTTAGAAGGGCGTCTAATGCAAATTTCTTAGACATATGTTAGTAGATTGACTAAACTTCTAGTTTCAAACAAAAATAATGCAAAAATAAAACAACATGGACTGTATATGCGAGATAGACAATGGTACATTTTGATTTTTTTGACGAGAAACTAACTTTTTTGCATTGGGAGGTGTGATCGTTATGGTTAGTATCACTGTTGAACATATAGAAAATTGTATAAAAACGTAATAACAATGTGTATTGGAATTGCATTATTGTAAGATACTGTACAAAGTGTACAGTTTAAGAATGATACGGAAGACCCAATTTGCCCCGAAACAAACAAACATGTGGCTGATTATAGTATCAAGCGAAGGAAATGGAGAGGGGGCTCCTGACGGTGTACGTGTCTGACACCCACCGGAGCGCGCCTTGCACCATTGGAGTGCCATTCTGCCTCGGCCACACGACCACCTTGAAGCGAAGGAAATGAAAAGTTGCCTCGACAATAACTTAGACTTGAGGGGTCGGGTCTGCGCGTACATGCATACTGTCGACCAACTGAGCTACACTTTACTTCTTCAAATTTTCATTTTAATTAAGAACATGTTGGAGACTTGTTCTCAAATGCTATGAATTAAGAACAAGGCAACATAAAATGTTAAATGATAAAGTCCTTCGTCCACGAAGCATTATTCCCTTGAGGATAATGAACCTTGAACGAAGGTTAATGAGAATATGATTACGAAGGTTAAGTCTTCGTAATCAAATTTTAATAGATTGTACGAGATAATATAAAATAAAGGGTATCAAAGGTAAATGAATCATAAACGAATCATACTATAATATATTAAATCATTGAATACAGCTATACCTCTGCCTTGACAAAGATTGGTTCCCGAATGATGCGATTGCAATTACCAGAATCCGTGAACAGTAAAGGAATACTGTTCACTATTTATAGACACAGGACACAGCCTGTGAAGAATTACAATTATGCCCCTCATAAAAGTTTACAACATTGACTCAGACCTTTATGGACTAAAAGGTCATTCTACTTTTAAGTCGGTTTGTAATTCCGAAGCTTCATGAAGAGGAATCTTCGGTCATCTCCTGTGGACAGCTTCAGCCGAAGCTGCTTCTTCCTACAAGACCTTCGGCGCGACGAAGCAGAGCCCCAACAGTAGCCCCTTTCGCGGCGCTAGATCGTTTTTCGTAACGAGCTTGATCCGTGAAAAAAGTCTCTTAAGCTTCGGGAAGCCGAAGGTCCAAAAAACACCTTCCCTGAGCTCGTTGTCGAGAAACGATTCAGTTTCCGAGCGCGTAACGGTCCCACCTTGCAGCGAGTGCAAGCGGCTGTCCGCCTGGTGCAAAGATCCTGGCGTTTCGCCTTCTCACCTGCAGCACTATATAAACAGACAAGTAGGTGTGAAGTTACCATAGCATTCATTGCTATTTGCACTGTTTTGCTGCCAAAATTTTTAACCATAGCCGAAGCTTGACTCTCGGAATCAAACGAAGCTCCAGCTTGAAGCCCACTTCGTCAGAAGAAAAAACTTCGGAAGAAAAAGTATTTAATTCCCGCAAATTCAGAATTAAATGGCCAGAGTGCGTTCTATCGCTAGGGTTGAGCGTGAAGGAGGCGAAGCTGAAGGCTCGGAGACTATTCCCATCTCCAAAGCAATGCAATGATCCGGACTGGTAACTTCGGAAGAAATCCCCACTGTTGAAGCAGAACAAGCAACTGCCGAAGCAGAAGAAGAGAACATTGAAGAAACTGATCCCGAAGATGATTATCGTATTGCCATGCCAAGTAAGCCCAGCCACTTGGACTTCGGAAAGTCGACCATTTCGAAGGCTGATCTCTCCAAGATGGTAAAGTCAGGTTATTTCAGTGAAAGTCAGAAGAAGCTACTTCGCTTCGGGGGGGAAGAAACTACCCCGAAGCCAAAGAAGGATGAAATAGTCATTTTCAAGAGCTTTCTAAAGGCTGGGTTGAGATTCCCCCTTCATAGGATTATTGCAGATGTATTGAAGAGGTTTGGTATCTACTTTCATCAGTTGACTCCTAACGCTATCGTTAGGCTTAGTGTTTATATCTGGGCCCTCCGAAGCCAGGCGGTGGAGCCGTTTGCCGACAGCTTTTGTCGAGTTCATGAGCTGCATTACCAGACGAAGGCTAGAAAAGATGGATTACATGATAACTTTGGTTGCTACAATTTTGCCTATCGGAAAACCACGAAGTTTCCTGTAATCAGCTACCGAAGCAAATGGCCGGCAGGCTGGAAATCAGAATGGTTTTATGTGAGAGTTGACGAAGACAAAGAGAAGCTGGTACAAAGCCCTCTTGAATTGATCTTCGGAGAAACAAGACCACGATGCCAAATGTCATTAGAAGGTTCCACTTGGGCTGCACTAGCTGAGTTTAAAATTATTTCAGAGCATATCAGTACTAGGGACCTGGTTCAAGAGTTCTTGGCCTTCAGGGTTTTTCCTACTTTAAAAGAATGGGAAATGCCGAAGCTAGAGGGGGAGAAGAAAGAAGGGGAACTTGTGCGGTTACCTTACTATTACAAGTTTAAGAAATACTTTAAAAAACCTTGCCAAGAATGGCTGGACACAGTTGAAATAATGTGCAATGAAATACTCGGTAATTACTCCAAAAAAGAAGATCAGTTGATGACCGCGGCCTTCGGTACCCGTCCGAAGCGAAGACTGAATCGAGTGCTGGACGCCTTGGGTTTTAAATACCCTGACTACGAAAATCTGAATAAAGGTGCCGAAGGTCGGAAAAGGAAAAGGGGAGCCGAAGCTTTAAATGAAGATGAGGAAGAACCACCAAAAAAGAAGAATATTCCGAAGAAGAAGAAAATATCATCTCCGAAGCAAAAAGTATCTGACGAAGAGGAGACTCCCGCATCACGCTCTACAACTGACGTGGAAGAGATTTTAAAGGTAATGACTGAATCCCTGCCTGCGAAGCTAAGTCCATTGGGGCCTCAACTGACAAAGTTTTTTCAGAAGGAAAAGGAGCCCGAAAAAATGAAGAAAACAGCTAAAACAAAGAGACAAAGAATCATCGCAGTGACAGAAGTCATTGACAAGACACCATCGAGAGCTTCAGCTCAAAAGATACCAGCGGCTGAAGAAATAACAAATATTGAAATCACACCTTCGGAGGTCGCGGCTGCCGAAGCTACCTCAACTGAAGGTTTGAACTTGGAAAGCACAATTGAACACATCGACAAAATACTGCTAGACATGGCCACAGAAGAAGCTACTGCTGCCGCCGAAGAGGCCATGGCCGCAGTGTCTGGGAAAGAAAAGGAAATTGCTGACGAAGCTTCAGAGGACGAAGCCTTCATGTTCCAAAATTTGGTTGGAGAAGAATTGTCAAAAACCGAAATAGAAGAGCTTAAAGAGTATGCCAAATCCTGCGGATATAAACCAGGAGCACTCCTCTTCGGGGGTATTGATGATGAAAAATTAGACTGCATCCGGGATCAAACTGGAGCTAAGGTCATCGGTACTCTATCAAAGAGTATCGGTTTTCCGAAGCTGGAAATGGACATTAGCCGCTATCGACAACAACATATCGTTGGTAGTTTATTTTATTCCAATTTCAAGGTGAACTACTATTCCCTTGACTTTTATTGTTTTCAATAATGTAGGCCTGTCTTAACGAAGGTTGTTTACGTGCAGAGTATGCTGCTGAGCAAGGCTTTGAAAATGCAGCAAGATTTGGAAGACAAAAAGCACGAGGTTATAATTGAAAATTTAGAGAGCAAAATAAAAGAACAATTAGCTACTATTGAAAAGAAGAACTTTGAGCTTCAGGCAACTGAAGGCTTATTGGCAGAAGCCGAAGCTAAAATAACGGAATTGAATACGAAGCTTCTCTGCCAATCTGAACAGTTTGAACAAGAAAAACAAGAACTAAATGCGAAACTTGAAGCCGAAGTCCAAGAAAATTCAGTTTTGAAAAAATTATTGGCAAGCCTTCAAGATAAATGTTTGGAATTTAGCAACAAATGTATTCAACGACTGAGAAAAATCTTCCACTCAGTTGGAGCTAGCAGTGAGAAATTCACCCCGTCAGCTGAAGATTTACCAAAGACCTTCGAACATATTGAAGGTGAAATTGATGAACTTGACGAAGTTATAGCCGGGCACGGTGACTTCTGTGCCTGGGTAGCTTCTCGGGGCACTGCTGCTGCTTTCCTAAAAGCTGGCTGTGATCATGGAAAAATTGTCAATAGGCCTAATTTCACTCTATCACCAACAATTTTAGATGATATTCCTGACCTCGCCCGAAGCATTTCTAACAGATTTGTAAAGATGATATGTGTCGGGGACCATAATTAGGGGGTACACTCAAGACGCCTAATTCTCAGCTGGTAACCCTCATCAGCATAAAGCTGCAGAGGCCTGATGGGTTTGATTAAGTCAGGGATCAGTCCATACGAGCGACTCGATCACGCCTCGCCCGAGCCTAGCCTCGGGCTCGGGCAGCCGACCCTGAGGTGTTTCCATCTCGCCCGAGGCCCCTTTTTTACGGCAGACGCATCTCCGGCTCGCCCGAGGCCTTGCCTTCGTTAAGAAGCAACCCTGACTAAATCACCGCGCCAACCGACCAAGTCACTGGGGCATTTAACGCAAAGAGTGAGACCGACGGGCGGCCAGGCTTTGCCAAAGGCCCCGGAAGACGGCGAACTCCGCTCCGCCCGACCCAGGGCTCGGACTCGGGCTAAGGCCCCGGAAGATGGCGAACTCCGCTCCGCCCGACCCAGGGCTCGGACTCGGGCTAAGGCCCCGGAAGACGGCGAACTCCGCTCCGCCCGACCCAGGGCTCGGACTCGGGCTAAGGCCCCGGAAGACGGCGAACTCCGCTCCGCCCGACCCAGGGCTTGGACTCGGGCTAAGGCCCCGGAAGACGACGAACTCCGCTCCGCCCGACCCAGGGCTCGGACTCGGGCTAAGGCCCCGGAAGACGACGAACTCCGCTTCACCCGACCCAGGGCTCGGACTCCGCCCTGGCCTCTACCGAACGACCTCCGCCTCGCCCGACCCAGGAGCTCGGGCTCGGCCTCGGCCATGCAGGACAGACTCGACCTCGGCTTCGGAGGAGCCTCCACGTCGCCCGACCTAGGGCACAAGTCCGCCACGTCAACAAGAAGCGTCATCATCACCCTGCCCCGAGCCGACTCGGGCCGCAGAGAACAGGACCGGCGTCCCATCTGGCCAGCTCCGCCAGATAGGCAATGATGGCGCCCCGCTAGACCCATGACGACGGCGGCTCTCGGCTCCCTTACGGAAGCAGGGAGACGTCAGCAAGAGCACAGCTGTTCCAACAGCTGTCCCTCCACCAGGCTCCGTTACTCCTCCGACAGCCACGACGCCACACCAGCTGGGTGCCAAGATCTCTCCGGCTGCCACCTTGGCATGTACTTAGGGCACTAGCTCTCCCCCGCTAGACACGTAGCACCTTGCTACACCCCCATTTGTACACCTGGATCCTCTCCTTATGCTTATAAAAGGAAGGACCAGGGCCTTCTTAGAGAAAGTTGGTTCCCGCGGGAACGAGGGCAGGGGCAGGCGCTCTCTTGGGGCCGCTCGCTCCCCTCACCCGCGCGGACGCTTGTAACCCCCTACTGCAAGCGCACCCGACCTGGGCGCGGGGCGAACACGAAGGCCGCGGGATCTCCGCCTCCCTCTCACGACCCGGCTCCGGCCACCTCGCTCTTCCCCCCTTTCCGCGCTCGCCCACGCGCTCGACCCATCTGGGCTGGGGCACGCGGCACACTCACTCGTCGGCCTAGGGACCCCCCGGTCTCGGAACGCCGACAGTTGGCGCGCCAGGTAGGGGCACGCTGCGTGTTGACGAGCAGTTTCCCGTCAAGCTCCAGATGGGCAGTCTCCAACGACCTCTTCAACCCGGGACGGTGCTCCGTTTCGGGAGCCTCGAGTTCATGTCTTTCGACGGCAGCTACGACATGATACTCCTTCCACCGCCGCGCGACCGCGACAATGGCGGCGGACAGCCCGCCCGCCGGCGGCGGAATCGACGATGTCTTTCCCGCGTGGGGGAAGGACAACTTTTGAGCTCGCCCCATCCTCTCCCTCGCCATCGGAGGAGAAGGCGGGGCAACCAGGGCCGAGCGGGAGGCTGCGCTCAGTCGGCTGTCGAGCAAGTCGACATCCCCAGCGCCCCAACGGAGGACGCGTCGGGCGTCACCCTCGCGTTTGAGGCGAAGGCGAGCGCCGTCCCCCCGCGACACGCCGACTCCGAGCAAGTGGACGACGCCAGCACGCTCACGGAGGGCCTGCAGGACGTCGCCCTCGTACCCAAAACGACGGCGCGATCAGCCCCTGATGTGACTTCGTCGCTCTTCGTCGACCAAAAGGTACCGGCCGCTTCCCATCCTTCGTCATTTCGACTCGACCTCAACCCGCCTAGCGACCTCGCTTTGGCGGGCGCTCGCGTTGAGGTGAATGCAACCCCTTTCGGGTTTCGTGTGCGGTCGCCCTGGGACCGATTGACGGGCGTCTCGACCTGCGGACCCTCTGGGTCCGAGGAAGATGACGACCCCAGCATCTGCTGGGATTTCTCTGAATCTGGCAACCCCAGTGCCATGCGGGACTTCATGACCGCATGCAACTACTGCCTCTCCGACTGTTCCGACGGTAGCCGCAGCCTTGACGACAAGGACTGCGGCCCGAGCCGCGAATGTTTCCACGTCGAGCTAGGGGATCCCTCCGGAGGCAGCTGTCTCGGCATGCCGGAGGATGGTGATCTCCCTAGGCCAGCGCCTCGCGCCGACATCCCGCGGGAGCTAGCTGTGGTCCCCGTTCCGGCGGGGGGTCACGACCCACAGCTCGAGCAAGTCCGCGGGGCGCAGGCCGGGCTCGATGAGGGAGCAGGAGCGCTCGAGGCAATCCGCCGGGACGTCGGGCAGGTATGGGCGGGCCAGCCCCCGGTCGGAGAAATACGTCACCTGCCCCAGGGTCTCCAGCACCACATCGCCAACGATGCCAGGGGCAGACCGCCACCCGCATCCGGCGGAACCGGTCAGGACCTGGCAGCCGCGGCGATGCTCCTCCGCGCGATGCCGGAGTCATCAACCACCGAGGGTCGGCAAATCCAGGGAGAGCTCAAGCATCTCCTGGAAGGCGCTGCGGCCCGGCGGGCCGAGAGCTCCGCCTCCCGAAGGCAGGGGTACCCCTCGGAACCTCGTGCCGCGACTTCCCGTTCCATGCGGGAAGCCTCGGTCTACACCGGGCGCACGCGCAACACCGCGCCTGCGGCCCCGGGCCACCTCGTCGACGAGCACCCTCATCGCGACTGTCGGGCCCGCCTCGACGAAAGGGTGCGCCGAGGTTATCACCCCAGGCGTGGGGGACGCTACGACAGCGGGGAGGATCGGAGTCCCTCGCCCGAACCACCTGGTCCGCAGGTCTTCAGCCGGGCCATTCAGCGGGCGCCATTTCCGACCCGATTCCGACCCCCGACTACTATCACAAAGTACTCGGGGGAAACGAGACCGGAATTGTGGCTCGCGGACTACCGCCTGGCCTGTCAACTGGGTGGAACGGACGATGATAACCTCATCATCCGTAACCTCCCCCTGTTCCTCTCCGACACCGCTCGCGCTTGGTTGGAGCACCTGCCTCCGGGGCAGATTTCCAACTGGGAGGATTTGGTCCAAGCTTTCGCCGGCAACTTCCAGGGCACGTACGTGCGCCCCGGGAATTCCTGGGACCTCCGAAGCTACCGGCAACAGCCGGGAGAGTCTCTTCGGGACTACATCCGGCGATTCTCGAAGCAGCGCACCGAGCTGCCCAACATCACCGACTCCAATGTCATCGGCGCGTTCCTTGCCGGCACCACCTGCCGTGACCTGGTGAGCAAGTTGGGTCGCAAGACCCCCACCAGGGCGAGCGAGCTGATGGACATCGCCACCAAGTTCGCCTCTGGTCAGGAGGCGGTCGAGGCCATCTTCCGAAAGGACAAGCAGCCCCAGGGCCGCCCGTCGGAAGATGCTCCCGAGGCGTCTACTCCGCTCGGCGCCAAGAAGAAAGGCAGGAGGAAGTCGCAAGCGAAACGCGACGCCGCCGGCACGGACCTTGTCGCCGCCGCCGAACACAAGAACCCTCGGAAGCCCCCCGGAGGCGCCAACCTCTTCGACAAGGCACTCAAGGAGACGTGCCCCTACCATCAGGGGCCCGTCAAGCACACCCTCGAGGAGTGCGTCATGCTTCGGCGCCACTTCCACCGGGCCGGGCCACCCGCAGAGGGTGGCAGGGCCCGCGACGACGACAAAAAAGAAGATCACCAAGCAGGAGAGTTCCTCGAGGTCCGCGACTGCTTCATGATCTACGGGGGGCATGCGGCGAATGCCTCGGCTTGGCATCGTAAGCAAGAGCGTCGGGAGGTCTTCTCGGTGAAGGTGGCGGCGCCAGTCTACCTAGACTGGTCCGACAAGCCCATCACCTTCGACCAAGATGACCACCCCGACCACGTGCCGAGCCCGGGGAAGTACCCGCTCGTCGTCGACCCCGTCATCGGCGACGTCAGGCTCACCAAGGTCCTGATGAATGGGGGCAGCTGCCTCAATATCATCTACGCCGAGACCCTCAGGCTCCTGCGCGTCGATCTATCATCCGTCCGAGC
Organism: Zea luxurians; assembly: GCA_029449295.1. NCBI lineage: Eukaryota > Viridiplantae > Streptophyta > Magnoliopsida > Poales > Poaceae > Zea > Zea luxurians. The sequence goes on along the minus strand of JAOPSE010000009.1, from coordinate 39,401,139 downwards.
AGGCGCTGCGCCCTTCCACGGGATCATCCCTGGGAAGCGCGTCCAGCCCCTCGGACAGCTCGACCTTCCTGTCTGCTTCGGGACACCCTCCAACTTCCGAAGGGAGACTATGACATTCGAGGTGGTCGGGTTCCGAGGAACCTACCACGCAGTATTGGGAAGGCCATGCTACGCGAAGTTCATGGCCATCCCCAACTACACCTACCTGATGCTCAAGATGCCGGGCCCCAATGGGGTCATCACCGTCGGCCCCACGTACAAACACGCATTCGAATGCGATGTGGAGTGCGTGGAGTACGCCGAGGCCCTCGCCGAGTCCGAGGCCCTCATCGCCGACCTGGAAACCCTCTCCCGAGAGGTGCCGGACGTGAAGCGACACGCCGGCAACTTCGAGCCAGCGGAGACGGTTAAGGCCGTCCCTCTCGACCCCAGTGGCGACACCTCCAAGCAGATCCGGATCGGTTCCAGGCTCGACCCCAAATAGGAAGCAGTGCTCGTCGACTTCCTCCGCGCAAACGCCGACGTCTTTGCGTGGAGTCCCTCGGACATGCCCGGCATACCGAGGGATGTCGCCGAGCACTCACTGGATATTCGGGCCGGGGCCCGACCGGTCAGACAGCCTCTGCGCCGATTCAACGAGGAAAGGCGCAGGGTGATAGGCGAGGAGATCCACAAGCTGATGGCAGCAGGGTTCATCAAAGAGGTATTCCATCCCGAATGGCTTGCTAACCCTGTACTTGTGAGGAAGAAAGGGGGGAAATGGCGGATGTGTGTAGACTATACTGGTCTCGACAAAGCATGTCCGAAGGTCCCCTACCCTCTACCTCGCATCGATCAAATCGTGGACTCCACTGCTGGGTGCGAAACCCTGTCTTTCCTCGATGCCTACTCAGGGTATCATCAAATCAAGATGAAAGAGTCCGACCAGCTCGCGACTTCTTTCATCACGCCCTTCGGCATGTACTGTTATGTCACCATGCCGTTCGGTTTGAGGAACGCGGGTGCAACGTACCAGCGGTGCATGAACCATGTGTTCGGCGAACACATCGGTCGCACGGTCGAGGCCAACGTCGATGACATCGTGGTCAAGACAAAGAAAGCCTCCGACCTTCTCTCCGACCTTGAAGTGACATTCCGGTGTCTCAAGGCAAAGGGCGTCAAGCTCAATCCCGAGAAGTGCGTCTTCGGGGTGCCCCGAGGCATGCTCTTGGGATTCATCGTCTCCGAGCGGGGCATCGAAGCCAACCCGGAGAAGATCGCAGCCATCACCAGCATGGGGCCCATCAAGGACTTAAAAGGCGTACAGAGGGTCATGGGATGTCTCGCGGCCTTGAGCCGTTTCATCTCGCGCCTCGGCGAAAGAGGCCTGCCCCTGTACCGTCTCTTAAGGAAGGCCGAGTGCTTCACTTGGACTCCCGAGGCCGAGGAAGCTCTCGAGAACCTGAAGGCGCTCCTCACCCGGGCGCCCGTCTTGGTACCCCCAGCTGACGGAGAAGCCCTCTTGGTCTACGTCGCCGCTACCACTCAGGTGGTTAGCGCTGCGATCGTGGTCGAAAGGCAAGAAGAGGGGCATGCGTTGCCCATTCAGAGGCCAGTTTACTTCGTCAGCGAGGTGCTGTCCGAAACCAAGATCCGCTACCCACAAGTTCAGAAGTTGCTGTATGCAGTGATCCTGACGAGGCGAAAGTTGCGGCATTACTTCGAGTCTCATCCGGTGACTGTGGTGTCATCCTTCCCCCTGGGGGAGATCATCCAGTGCCGAGAAGCCTCGGGACGGATCGCAAAATGGGCGGTGGAAATCATGGGCGAGACAATCTCGTTCGCCCCTCGGAAGGCCATCAAGTCCCAGGTACTGGCGGACTTCGTAGCCGAATGGGTCGACACCCAGTTGCCGACGGCTCCGATCCAACCGGAGCTCTGGACCATGTTTTTCGACGGGTCGCTGATGAAGACGGGAGCCGGCACGGGCCTGCTCTTCGTCTCGCCCCTCGGGAAACACCTGCGCTACGTGCTCCGCCTCCATTTCCCGGCGTCCAACAATGTGGCTGAGTACGAGGCTCTGGTCAACGGATTGCGAATCGCCATCGAGCTAGGGGTCCGACGCCTCGACGCTCGCGGCGACTCGCAGCTCGTCATCGACCAAGTCATGAAGAACTCCCACTGCCACGACCCGAAGATGGAGGCCTATTGTGATGAGGTTCGACGCCTAGAAGACAAGTTCTACGGGCTCGAGCTTAACGACATCGCCCGGCGCTACAATGAGACTGCGGACGAGCTGGCAAAGATAGCCTCGGGGCGAACGACGGTTCCCCCGGACGTCTTCTCCCGGGATCTGCACCAACCCTCCGTCAAGATCGGCGACACGCCCGAGCCCGAGGCGCCCTCGGCCCCGTCCGAGGGGACCTCGGCCCAGCCCGAGCCATCCTCGGTTCAGCCCGAGGGACCCTCGGCCCCTAAGGGCGAAGCACTGTGCATCGAGGAGGAGCGGAGCGGGGTCACGCCAGATCAGGATTGGCAGACCCCGTACCTGCAATATCTCCGCCAAGGAGAACTGCCCCTCGACCGAGTCGAGGCTCGGCGGGTAGCGCGACGCGCCAAGTCGTTCGTCTTGCTGGGCGATGAGAAGGATCTCTACCACCGTAGCCCCTCGGGCATCCTCCAGCGATGCATCTCCATCGCCGAAGGTCAGGAACTCCTGCAGGAAATACACTCGGGGGCTTGCGGCCATCATGCAGCACCTCGAACCCTCGTCGGGAACGCTTTCCGCCAAGGCTTCTACTGGCCGACGGCGGTGGCTGACACCACTAGAATTGTCCGCGCCTGCGAAGGGTGCCAATTCTATGCGAAGCAGACCCACCTGCCCGCTCAGGCTCTGTAGACGATACCCATCACCTGGCCCTTCGCTGTGTGGGGTCTGGACCTCGTTGGCCCTCTGCAGAAGGCGCCCGGGGGCTACACGCACCTGCTGGTCGCCGTCGACAAATTCTCCAAGTGGATCGAGGTCCGACCCCTGAACAGCATCAGGTCCGAGCAGGCGGTGGCGTTCTTCACCAACATCATCCATCGCTTCGGGGTCCCGAACTCCATCATCACTGACAATGGCACCCAGTTCACCGGCAAAAAATTCTTGGATTTTTGCGAGGATCACAACATCCGGGTAGACTGGGCCGCCGTAGCTCATCCCATGTCGAATGGGCAAGTAGAGCGCGCCAATGGCATGATTCTACAAGGGCTCAAGCCTCGGATTTACAATGACCTCAACAAGTTCGGCAAGCGATGGATGAAGGAACTCCCCTCGGTGGTCTGGAGCCTGAGGACGACGCCGAGCCGAGCCACGGGTTTTACGCCGTTCTTCCTGGTCTACGGGGCCGAGGCCGTCTTGCCCACGGACCTGGAATACGGCTCCCCAAGGACGAGAGCCTACGACGATCAAAGCAACCAAGCTAGCCGAGAAGACTCGCTGGACCAGCTGGAAGAGGCTCGGGGCAAGGCCTTACTACACTCGGCGCGGTATCAGCAGTCCCTGCGACGCTACCACGCCCGAGGGGTCCGACCCCGAGACCTCCAGGTGGGCGACCTGGTGCTTCGACTGCGGCAAGACGCCCGAGGGAGGCACAAGCTCACGCCCCCCTGGGAGGGGCCATTCGTCATCGCCAAAGTTCTGAAGCCTGGAACGTACAAGCTGGCCAACAGTCAAGGCGAGGTCTACGGCAACGCTTGGAACATCCAACAGCTACGTCGCTTCTACCCTTAAGATGTTTCCAAGTTGTTCATATACCTCGCACCCACGCAAAGTTTAGTCAACAAGGAAGGGTCGGCCTCGCCTCGGCAAGGCCCGACCCTCCCTCGGGGGCTAAAAGGGGGGAAACCCCCTCTGCGTCAAAATTTTCCTCGAAAAGAAAATCTCTTTTACCAGAACATCTTTCGTGCTTTTTGACTACTTCGAAAAGTGGGGCCTGGAAACGACGGGGTACACGTAAGCAGTCAAGGCTGACCGAGCCGAGGGACTCCTACGCCTCCGGGATACGGATACCTCACTCATCACCTTCTGCGATAAGTAACTCGCGTTCGGATAAGGTGACTCCGCGGATCGAACAAGTCTCTACGTTCGGAAGCCCTTCTGTCGAAGCGATCCTTCGAGCCTTCTCGACCGAGTCGGTGACAGGGCCTCATGGACGGGTGAAAGTACGCGTAAGCGGCGAGGCCGACCGAGCCGAGGGACTCCCACGCCTCCGGGATATGGATACCTCACTCATCACCTTCCGCGAGAAGCAACTCTCGCTCGCACTAACATCCCTGTTACCGACAAAAAGTCCAGATACTCGAAACAAGAGGAAAAGAGACGCAGCTTTACAACGCAGCAAGGGTGTGTGTTCTGGCCTCGACGGCCGCACAAGGCCCACGCTACAAGACAATTTGATCCTGCAGGCTCGGGTCTTGACGCTGGAAGGGGGCGGCGACACCCTCGGCATCGACGGCACCTTCGGCGAGGCCCGACCTAGCCTCGGACGGCGACGCGGTCCGAGGGCCTCCGCTCCGAAGGACGACGTCATCACCACGCCCGAGCGATCGCTGTCAGGGACTTCTCCGGGATCCGGCCCGAGCGGGCGGCTCGGCCGGCCACCTCCGGGGCCTCGGCCAACCACCTTCCGAGGGCGCCAGCCCGGTCCGAAGCCTCGGCTGATCAACTCCGACGTCGATCCTGCCAACGGACAACTCGGCTAGGCTCCGGCCAAACAGGTTTTATTTTCGAGCCAACTCCGCCTCTGCTCATGCTGATATCGCTACCCCCGGCCTCGGCTCGTCGAAGAGCGGCCGAGGGGTCTCTTTAACTAAGCTAGAGGAGCCTCGGACAACAGGGCCAACCGAGCCGAGGGACTCCTACGCCTCCGGGATACGGATACCTCACTCGTCACCTTGACACGGGGCGACTCATGCTTGGTGAAGTGGTTCAGATAATCAGCAGACGAGTCCTAGTGCTCGAAAATGAGGAAAAAACACGGCTCTGTGCCGGCGTTACATATATGTTCAGGCCCCGAAAGCCGAAATGAACAAAAAACCCGGCATTCGAAGTGCCATTACAAACGGAACTCCGGTTCCGTCCCCGCAGGTACGGACAACCTCCCCGCCAGAGAAGCCCGTGGAGCGACGAGCTCTGGGCGAATCACCAGCAAACGCGGGACGCCCCTAAGCACCCCGGCAGATCCTCGCAGCCGTCCTCGCCGCGAATGCGAGGAGGAAGACGGAATGTTGCATCCTAGCTGGGCAGCAGCAGTTCGCCTTCCCCGGCATGGCTGGAGGATGTCTCCGCCGTGGGGCTAAGGGGCGATTGCCACCACCAGAAGCTGGAAGAAGAGGTGGTCCGCCTACCCGCGCAGGAGGTAGAGCCCCGGCTCGCCTCGCCCCCCGCCCCAGCGAGGATAACGAACACCCTCAACACTGAGGGCGGGGCCGGGATCACAGCCCGGTTTGCCTCTCCCCATCCAGAAGCTGAAGGTCACCGTCTTGGGTGACCACCAGCGGAGGGGAGCAACCAGGCTATGTGATGAAAATCCTTGAAGCCGAACGATGGCTGAAAGGTACCCACTCCCACGGAGTTGTGTCCTCCGACGATGAGGTGAGGAAACGGCGGTTTCCCCCATCCGGGGGCTTGAAAGATGGAAAGACACGATGCATAAGGGAGGAAGAAGACATGGTCGCCTTACGAAAGGGGTCGCCCTCCTTTTAAAGGCGGCTCTCCCTGCTTGCACCCCCAACCGTCACGGGCCGAGTCTTCTCCAACACGCCTCCAAAGCCCTCCCCTGCGGCGCGGGGGCTGGGACCCACATGTCATGCTGACCGGCTCCGAGCAGAAGAAGCCGAACCGCCGCGCACTACGCACGCAACCACCCAGCGGTTACGAGTGACCCTCCACTTTTGCCCAGACCAACGGGCGAAAGCGGCGGGCAGCCATGCAGGCGGCATGCAACCATGCCAAGTGGCCGCGCCTCTCCGACTCCTGACCTGCTAGCACGGAGGCCCAAGCCCACGCGTCGCGCGACCGGCGCGCCGGATGCTGCATGCAAGCAACCGTACCACTTGCGCCACCACCGCACCTCCTCGGTTGCGGAACCAATACCGCGACCCGAGGCGACCCAGCGCGCGACCCAGCAGCGCCAGCCTGACGCAGCGGTCAAACGCGGTCAAAAGTGGGCCGGCACTAATGACGGTGGCAGGCGCGCGAGGGCAGCAGTCACACCGTCAGCCAAGCTCACGTCCCATCCGGAGGCAGCGAGAGAACCCCCTCTCACGGTGTGAAGACGACGCGCCCATGACCCGTTCCTCGAACGGCTCGCGCACGCGCAACGGCAGCCTCGCCAACTACTCGCCCCGGCGCATTAACTCCGCGGCTGGACAGGCGACGTTTCTGGCAGGAGGAGCTGGCGACGCTTCGCCTTCGCCAAAACAACCACACCGAAAAAGGTACGCCACGTCGCTCAATTTCGTATCTTTTTTCCTCTTTCCTCTTTCTCTATCTCTTGCAACAGGGACCTGGAAGGGGGATACCCCCAAAGGGATCCTTCCCCGTGAAGGAACTAGGCTCCGAGCCTCCTTACTGATCAGGGGTTCGAAGGCTGGCCCCCCGAAGGGTTCAACAGCCGCCCCAGATCGCGTGGGCCCGACACCCACTACTGGTCAGGGGTTCGAAGGTCGGCCTCCCGAAAGGTTCCACGACCGCCTCAGGCTACTCGGGCTCCGCGCCCATTACTGATCAGGGGTTCGAAGGCTGGCCCTCCGAAGGGTTCACAGTCGCCTCAGACACCGAGCGAGGGATGACCAGGGGTACGTTCGATACATAACCAAGGCTCGGGCTGCGCTCCCGAGGTACCCTAGGACATTTCCGAGACCAGCGGGAACGACCCTGTAATGGAATCCCATCGGAGGGAGGCAACGAGCCCTCGGACCCCGTCGCCAGGGGACCGGGTCCGGCAGATCACCCGCAGGTACTTTTGGGCGTGCCTCCGGGCCCCTAGCCGACCCCCAACGAACGGGGCATGGACGTCCACTCGGATTACCCGATTGCAGCTCACCGGAGACACCATGTTCGGTGCCCATCGAGGGTAACATGGCGCTCTCCCCCCCTCCTCCTTGCGGAAAGGCGACGTAGGGGCGTATGTAAAAAAGCCGAGTCTGTCCCTGATCGCCCTCTCGCCCTGTGCGGAGGCTCGGGGGCTGCTCTCGCAAACCCGGCTCCGGCCAAACCGTTGACAGCGTCAACATACCAGCCCGAGAACTTGGGCCCCGACAGTGCACCCGGGCTACGGCCTGTTCGCATGAGGGAACCGCCAGACCAGCTGAAGCGTTACGCAAGGCATTAAGACCTCGAAGCAGTGAAACCACTCCTCCGAGGCCTCGGGGGCTACACCCGGCGGGTGCGCTCGCGCGCACCCACCGGAACAAAGTGCAACCGAGAAAGGCTGGTCCCCTTGCAAAAAAGTGCAACGAAAGCCTCCAAGCGAGTGCTAACACTCCCTTCGAGGCTCGGGGGCTACTGTCGGGGACCATAATTAGGGGGTACCCTCAAGACGCCTAATTCTCAGCTGGTAACCCCCATCAGCATAAAGCTGCAGAGGCCTGATGGGTTTGATTAAGTCAGGGATCAGTCCATACGAGCGACTCGATCACGCCTCGCCCGAGCCTAGCCTCGGGCAAGGGCAGCCGACCCTGAGGTGTTTCCATCTCGCCCGAGGCCCCTTTTTTACGGCAGACGCATCTCCGGCTCGCCCGAGGCCTTGCCTTCGTTAAGAAGCAACCCTAACTAAATCACCGCGCCAACCGACCAAGTCACTGGGGCATTTAACGCAAAGAGTGAGACCGACGGGCGGCCAGGCTTTGCCAAAGGCCCCGGAAGACGGCGAACTCCGCTCCGCCCGACCCAGGGCTCGGACTCGGGCTAAGGCCCCGGAAGACGGCGAACTCCGCTCCGCCCGACCCAGGGCTCGGACTCGGGCTAAGGCCCCAGAAGACGGCGAACTCCGCTCCGCCCGACCCAGGGCTCGGACTCGGGCTAAGGCCCCGGAAGACGGCGAACTCCGCTCCGCCCGACCCAGGGCTCGGACTCGGGCTAAGGCCCCGGAAGACGACGAACTCCGCTCCGCCCGACCCAGGGCTCGGACTCGGGCTAAGGCCCCGGAAGACGACGAACTCCGCTTCGCCCGACCCAGGGCTCGGACTCTGCCCTGGCCTCTGCCGAACGACCTTCGCCTCGCCCGACCCAGGAGCTCGGGCTCGGGCTCGGCCTCGGCCATGCAGGACAGACTCGACCTCGGCTTCGGAGGAGCCTCCACGTCGCCCGACCTAGGGCACAAGTCCGCCACGTCAACAAGAAGCGTCATCATCACCCTGCCCCGAGCCGACTCGGGCCGCAGAGAACAGGACCGGCGTCCCATCTGGCCAGCTCCGCCAGATAGGCAATGATGGCGCCCCGCTAGACCCATGACGACGGCGGCTCTCGGCTCCCTTACGGAAGCAGGGAGACGTCAGCAAGAGCACAGCTGTTCCAACAGCTGTCCCTCCACCAGGCTCCGTTACTCCTCCGACAGCCATGACGCCACACCAGCTGGGTGCCAAGATCTCTCCGGCTGCCACCTTGGCATGTACTTAGGGCACTAGCTCTCCCCCGCTAGACACGTAGCACCTTGCTACACCCCCATTTGTACACCTGGATCCTCTCCTTACGCTTATAAAAGGAAGGACCAGGGCCTTCTTAGAGAAAGTTGGTTCCCGCGGGAACGAGGGCAGGGGCAGGCGCTCTCTTGGGGCCGCTCGCTCCCCTCACCCGCGCGGACGCTTGTAACCCCCTACTGCAAGCGCACCCGACCTGGGCGCGGGGCGAACACGAAGGCCGCGGGATCTCCGCCTCCCTCTCACGACCCGGCTCCGGCCACCTCGCTCTTCCCCCCTTTCCGCGCTCGCCCACGCGCTCGACCCATCTGGGCTGGGGCACGCGGCACACTCACTCGTCGGCCTAGGGACCCCCCGGTCTCGGAACGCCGACAATATGGACAAAAGGCGGGCGAGAAAAGGTGGAGACGAAGCTCGGAGTCATCTTGAACCAGTAAGAAATCATACCTTGTGCTTACCTTTTCCTTCAAGCTCGATTTTGACTGACAACTTAATTCATGTAGGATGACGAAGCCGAAGTCGATGATTAAAAAGAGTGATGCCGAAGCTAAAATCCCTCGAAGATTAATTAGGAGTAGACTGTAGACAGACTCAGGAAACTTTTGAGATAACTTGTGTAAATGTAACTAAACTTGTCTTTAATGAGTTCTGTTCATACCTTGTATTATGCTCTTACCCTTCTATTAATGTATGTGAAGTGCTTTGTTGTGGACGAAATTATCTTTTTTGAGCCGAAGGCGAAAAAACACCTTCCCTTCTTTTCGTACACAGCGAAGCATAGAAAACAACATTTCCCTTTCTTCCGAAGCTCTCCTTTTTGTACGCGAAGAAGCTCTTCTCTTATGCCGAAGCAACTACTTATGCCATGATGATGATTATCCTACATATGCCTGGATGAATGTTTATGAATGCAAATGCTATGATGTAATGTGATGTGCGAATGAATGTCCAAACACATATCCGAAGCCATACCCTCAGCCACTATTTCCTTAGAAACAATCACACATCAGCTCTGCATTCCCTTAGGAACGACTTTGGAGCTTCTTCGCCTTTTACTTTCGGCGTAATCAGCGTTGACTTTTCGCTGTAAGCTCTGCATTCCCTTAGGAACGACTTTGGAGCTTCTTCGCCTTTTACTTTTGGCGGAATCAGCGTTGACTTTTCGCTGTAAGCTCTGCATTCCCTTAGGAACGACTTTGGAGCTTCTTCCCTGTTTCTTTTCGGCACTCGATGGTGCGTTCTCAGCTTTTACATTTACATCTTTGGGGGATTTTGCTCTTATAGAGCTAAAAAAGGAAATTACATGTGATGGCCCCATTAAAAACTTTTCTCCCCCTTCAGAAAGGAAAAGGGTGCCATGAAAGAAAGAAAAAATAAAAAATATAAAAAATTACATCAAATTATACATAATATCGCCGAAGCTCATCTGCATTCCAAGATCTGAGAATGTCGTTGCCGTCCATATCCTTCAATCTGTATGAACCGGGTCTTGACGAAGATGCTACTAAGAAAGGTCCCTCCCATTTCAACTGCAACTTGCCCACTGTATCTGGGTTAGCGACTCTCCGAAGCACCAAATGTCCTGGCTCAATATTCTTCAGCCGAACCTTTCTATCACGCCACTTGATTGTTTCGGCTTGATATTTATTGATGTTCTCCACGGCTTGAAGTCTGATCCCTTCTATAGCATCTTTTTCAACAGAATGATCAGCTTCAGGATCTGACTCTGCCGAAGCTACTACTCTTATTGATCCAGTTTTAGCTTCCTCCGGAGTTATTGCTTCGTCACCAAACAATAATTTGAATGGGGTAAAGCCTGTTGACATTGATGTTGTCGTGTTGTGGCTCCATACTACTTTGATTTGTTGATCTGGCCACTTTCCCCTGGGTTGGTTGAAAATTAACTTCATTATTCCTGTCATTATGATGCCATTGGCTCTTTCAACGAGTCCATTTGACTCCGGATGCCTGACTGATGCAAAATGGATCTTCGTGCCGATTTGATCACAGAATTCTCTGAAAGCTTCGGAGTCGAACTGTGTTCCATTATCTACAGTGATGGCCTTTGGTACTCCGAAACGACAAACAATATTCTGCCAGAAAAACTTTTGAATGGTGGCCGAAGTTATTGTGGCTAAATGCTTTGCCTCAATCCATTTAGAAAAATATTCCACAGCCACTACAACATATCTTAAGTTTCCTTGGGCCGGTGGTAACGGACCTAACAAGTCAAGACCCCACCTTTGCAATGGCCAGATGGGTTGTATCAGCTGAGATAGAGACGAAGGTTGTTTTTGATCTCTTGCACATTTCTGACAACCTTCGCACTTTTGAACTAATTCCGCTGCATCCGAAGCTGCCTTCGGCCAATAAAACCCTTGACGAAAAACTTTTCCAAGTAACGGCCTAGATCCAATGTGAGATCCACACAAGCCTGTATGTATTTCTTTCATCAACTCTATGCCTTCGGCTCTGGATAAACACTTGAGTAATGGAGCACAAACTCCATGTTTGTACAACTCCCCTTCTATCATGACATATGGACGAGCTCTTGCTTCTATCCTCCTGTTATAAGTTTCGTCATCTGAAAGGAAATTACCCTGAAGGTAAGAGATGATCTCAGTTCTCCAGTCTTCACTATAAACAGGAGATATATTGAGGACTGCCTTTTAAAAAGTTCCACTGAAGGTGCTTTTATTGTTTCGAAGAACACATCCGAAAGGTAAGGGCAGCCCCTGTGCTGCTGACTTAGCTAGCAAATCAGCATGCTCATTTTGTCCTCGAGGGATATTTTTGATAGAAAATCCTTCGAAGGAAGCTTCGATTCTTCGGACCGTGTCTAGATATTTTTCAAGCTTCGGATCTTTAGCCTTGCAACTCTTGTCGATATGACCCGAAACAACCTGGGAATCAGTTTTAAGGATGGCCCTTCTGATTCCCATTGCTTTTAATTTCCGAAGGCCCAAAAGCAGGGCTTCGTACTCAGTAATATTGTTTGTACAGCTAAAATCGAGTCTTGCCGCATAACAAGTTTTAACTTTGGATGGTGAGACCAACACAGCGGCTGCTCCTGCTCCGAAGGTTCCCCAAGACCCATCGCAAAACACTGTCCACACTTCGGCATCTTTATTTGTTTCTTCATCCTGAGCCCCTGGCGTCCAATCGGCAATGAAATCTGCCAACGCTTGAGACTGGATCGAGGATCTATGCACATAATCAATACAAAATTCATTGAGCTCTGCAGCCCATTTTCCAATCCGTCCAGTAGCTTCTCTATTTCTCATAATATCCTTCAACGGCTGCGAAGAAGGAACAACAATATTGTATGCTTGAAAATAATGCCGAAGCTTCCTGGATGCCATCAAAACAGCGTATAATACCTTCTCCAATTCTGTATAATTTTGCTTTGATACATTAAGAACTTCAGATACAAAATACACTGGAACCTGCTTCTTGACTTGGCCATCAAGCTTCTCCTGGACAAGTGCTGCACTTACCGCTGAGTGCGAAGCTGCCACGTATAACAACAAAGGAGCCCCAGGCGTTGGTGGAGTTAATGTTGTTAAATCTATCAAATATTGCTTCAGTTCTTCAAAGGCTTTTTGTTGGCTTGGTCCCCATTGAAAGACTTCGGCTGATTTCAGCACTTCGAAGAATGGTAAATTTCTTTCTGCTGATCTGGATATGAATCTATTGAGAGATGCTAGCCTCCCTGTCAATCTTTGGGCCCCCTTTTTTGTAGTTGGTGGCTCCATTCGAAGTATAGCTTCAATTTTACTTGGATTAGCCTCAATTCCCTTTGTTGAAACCAAACATCCAAGAAATTTCCCCTTCTTTACTCCGAAGACACATTTTTCTGGATTCAACTTTAAGCCAGCTTGTCTGAAACTGGCGAAGGTCTCCTGCAAATCAGCAATATGATTTTCCTGTTTCGTGCTTTTTACAATGATGTCATCAACATAAGTTAGCACATTTCTGCCTATCTGAGACTGGAGAACCTTCGCAGTCATTCTGCTGAAACTTCCTCCAGCGTTTTTGAGCCCCTCAGGCATCCGAAGATAGCAATATGTGCCACTTGGGGTTATGAAGCTAGTCTTCGGCTCATCTTCCTTCTTCATCCAGATTTGGTGATAGCCTGAGTAACAGTCTAGCAGACTCATGAGCTCTGAAGAAGCTGCTGCATCAACTAAAGAGTCTATCCTTGGCAATGGGAATTCGTCCTTCGGAAAAGCCTTGTTGAGATCTGTAAAATCGATACACATTCGCCACTTGCCATTGGCCTTTTTTACCATAACAGTGTTAGCTAGCCATTCTGGGTACTTTACTTCTCTGATAACTCCTGCACTGAGGAGTCTTTTGACTTCATTACGAGCACCTTCGGCCTTATCATCAGACATTTTCTGAAGCCTCTGCTTTCTGGGTCTGAAGGATGGGTCAACATTGAGCGAGTGTTCAATAACATCCCTATTTACTCCGCAGAGGTCATTGGCTGACCATGCAAAAACATCTTTGTTGTTGAACAAAAACCTTATCAAGGTTTTCTCCTGCTCTTCGGATAATTGAGAGCCCAACAGCACCTTCTGCTCTGCTATGTCCTCACATAAGAGCATGGGCTTCGGCCGATCTGCTGAAGCTGCTTTCTCCCTTCTGAATTTGTACTGTTCACAAGCTTTAGCTCCATCTATGTTATGGATTGCTTTTGAGTCAGTCCAGTTTCCTTTGGCCCTTCTGGCAGCTTCCTGACTTCCATGAATAGCGATGGGTCCTTGATCCGAAGGTATCTTCATGCAAAGATAGGCAGGATGAAGAATTGCTTCGAAGGCATTGAGGGTACCATGACCAATAATTGCATTGTAAGGGTATTCCATGTCAACAATGTCAAACACAACTTGCTCAGTTCTAGTGTTGTTGATGAACCCGAAGGTCACTGACATGGTGATCTTGCCCAGTGCTACAATCTGTCTTCCTCCGAAGCCACAGAGAGGGTGCGTAGCATCATGAATCTTATCTTCTGGCTCTTGCATTTGCCTGAAGGCCTTAGCAAATATGATATCAGCTGCACTGCCTGTATCAACCAAGACATTGTGGACCAGAAATCCTTTGATAACACAAGAGATAACCATGGCATCGTTGTGTGGGTAATCCTTGAGTTGAAGGTCCTCTTGGGAGAAGGTAATAGGAATGTGAGACCATCTCGACTTGATGAAGGGTCCTTGCACCCCAACATGCTGTACCCTTCTCTGTGCTTCCTTCTTCTGCTTCTTGTTGGCTGGCTCTGAACATGAACCGCCTGTTATCGAGAGTAGCAGCTTCGGAGCCGAAGCAGCTCCAGCTTGATCATTGAACGAAGCCATCAGCTCAAAAAAGTGGAAGTGAGTTCCCCACGGTGGGCGCCAATGTTGGAGACTTGTTCTCAAATGCTATGAATTAAGAACAAGGCAACATAAAATGTTAAATGATAAAGTCCTTCGTCCACGAAGCATTATTCCCTTGAGGATAATGAACCTTGAACGAAGGTTAATGAGAATATGATTACGAAGGTTAAGTCTTTGTAATCAAATTTTAATAGATTGTACGAGATAATATAAAATAAAGGGTATCAAAGGTAAATGAATCATAAACGAATCATACTATAATATATTAAATCATTGAATACAGCTATACCTCTGCCTTGACAAAGATTGGTTCCCGAATGATGCGATTGCAATTACCGGAATCCGTGAACAGTAAAGGAATACTGTTCACTATTTATAGACACAGGACACAGCCTGTGAAGAATTACAATTATGCCCCTCATAAAAGTTTACAACATTGACTCAGACCTTTATGGACTAAAAGGTCATTCTACTTTTAAGTCGGTTTGTAATTCCGAAGCTTCATGAAGAGGAATCTTCGGTCATCTCCTGCGGACAGCTTCAGCCGAAGCTGCTTCTTCCTACAAGACCTTCGGCGCGACGAAGCATAGCCCCAACAGAACACATGCAAAAATTTACTTCAACAATAACGCATGCAGCGTGAGCAAAGGGAGCCACGAGGCCTAGCTTCGGAGGCTAGTTATGTCGGCGTTTCGGACCCGGGGGTCCCTGGACCGACTAGTAAATTTTGTCGTTGCGTGTCCCTGCCTAGATGGGTTGGTGCGAGATGGAACACAAGGGGGAATGAGACTTGTATTATCCTGCATCAGGATGCTCGTAGTAGGGGTTACAAGCGTCGCGAGAGGGCGAGGGCGAGGGAGCGAGCACGAGAGAGAGAGAGAGTGAGAGAGAGAGAGGGTCTGGCCCTGCTCGTCTTCTCCCGTCCCTTTGTCGTGCGTCTACCCGTCCTCCTCCCATGCCACCCTGGACATCTCCTTTTATAGACATACGGAGATGGCCCAGCTATACAATGGGGGTGTAGCTATGTGCTACGCGGCTAGCGGGGAAGTGCCTGGTCGCTATGCACGTGTTAACGTGTCCGTTGGAGAAGTGCATGAGCCCCGTGGAAGCACAGCTGTCGGCGCTGCATGGATCTTGCTGATGTCTCCTTGCTTCCGTAGGAGGCTTGTGAACCACCGACGTCATGGACGTACGCGGGGAACCATCATTGCCTGTTACCGGGGCAAGCTAGATGGGATGTCGGTCTTGTTCCTTCGTAGCCCGAGCTAGCTAGGAGTAGGGTAATGATGTATCCCTTGTGTCGCGGTCGATCTGAGCCTGAGGTCGGGTGAGGCGGCGGCCCCTCCGAGGCCGAGGCTGAGGCCGAGCCCTGGGGTCAGGCGAGGCAGAGATCTCTTCCTGAGGCCGAGGCCAAAGGTCGGGCAAGGCGGAGCTTCCTATTGCGCCCGAGGCTGAACTTGGCTATCGTCGGTTTCACCCGGGTGGTTGGCACAGCAACCGGAGCAGGGCGGGCAGCGCTATTTTCCTGTCAGATCGATCAGTGGAAGGGTGAAGTGACTGTGGTCACCTCGACCTCGTCGACTGAGGCACGCATGTCAGGATAAGGTGTCAGGCGATCCCAGCATTAAATGCGCATGCAATACGGTCGGCTGGTAAGGCGATTTGGTTAAGGTCGCTTGCACGACAAGGCTTGCCTTTGGCTGAGCCGAGTGTGTGCTCACTGCCTGAGGAGACCCTCGGGCGAGACGTGAATCCGTCCGGGACTACTGTTCCCGCCCGGGGCCGGGCTCGGCCGAGGCGAGATCGTGTCCCTTGGTAGACGAAGCTTTGACTTTGACCCAAACTGTCGGTCGTCATGGTTTGCTTTGAAGGTGTTTACCAGCCATGTTTAGGAGTATTAGGGGTACCCCTAATTACGGTACCCGACAGTAGCCCCCGAGCCTCGAAGGGAGTGTAGGCACTCGCTTGGAGGTTCTGCCGGATTTTTGCGAGGGGACCAGGCTTTCCTGGTTATGTTTCGTTTCGGTGGGTGCGCGCGAGCGCACCCGCCAGGTGTAGCCCCCGAGGCCTCGGAGGAGTGGTTTGACTCCTCTGAGGTCTTAATTCTTGCTGTGATGCCTTGGTCGGCCTGGTTGTTCTCTCATGCGGCCTAGCCGCAGCCCGGGTGCATGGTAAGGCTCCGAGTTTTCGAGCTGGTTTATTGACGCTATCAACAGTTTTGGCCGCAGCCGGGTGCGAGGGCAGCCCCCGAGCCTCTGCACGGAGCGAGAGGACGATCAAGGACTGTCTCGACTTTTATTATACGCCCCTTCGTCGCCTTTTTGCAAGGAGGAAGGGGGGAAAGCGCCACGTTACCCTCGGAGGGTACCGATCATGGTGTTTCCAGTGAGTTGCTAACGGGTGATCCGATTGGACGCCCGTGGCCCATTCGTTAAGGGTCGGCTAGTGGCCCGGAGGCGCGCTCCAAAAGTACCTGCAGGGGATTTGCTGGACTCGGACCCATTTTGATAGGGTCCGAGGGCTCGGTGCCTCCCTCCAGTGGGATTCCATTACAAATCGTTCCCGTTGGTCTCGAAAATGTCCTAGGGTACCTCGGGAGCGTAGCCCAAGCCTCGGCCATGTAACGGACGTACCTAGGGTCATCCCTCACTCTGTGTGCTCTGGGGTGGCTGTCGAACCCTTTCGAGGGGCCAGCCTTCGAACCCCTGATCAGTAATGGGCGAGGAGCCTGAGTGCTCTGGGGCAGCTGTCGAGCCCTTCCGAGGGGCCAGCCTTCGAACCCCTGATCAGTAATGGGCGTGGGGCCCGAGTGCTCTGGGGCGGTTGCTGGACCCCGCAGGGCGCAACCTTTGAACCCCTGATCAATAGGAGGGCTCAGGGGACCGAGTGCTCTGGGGCGGTTGCTGGACCCCGCAGGGCGCAACCTTTGAACCCCTGATCAGTAGGAGGGCTCGGGGGCCCGAGTGCTCTGGGGCGGTTGCTGGACACCGCAGGGCGCAGCCTTCGAACCCCTGATCAGTAGGAGGGCTCGGGGGCCCGAGTGCTCTGGGGCAGTTGCTGGACCCCGTAGGGCGCAACCTTCGAACCCCTGATCAGTAGGAGGGCTCGGGGGCCCGTTTCCTTCGCGGAGAAGGATCCTTTTCGAAATATCCCCTTTCCCGGTCCCTGTGGCAAGAGAGAGAGAGAGAGGGGAAACGGTAAAGGATATGAATTTAAATAACGTGGCGCACCTTTTCCGACGCGGTCATCATGACGGAGGTGAAACGTCGCCCGCTTCGCCTGCCAAAGGTGTCGCTCGCTCTACCGAGGAGTTAATGCGACGAGACAGATGATTCGCGGGGCGTCTATTGCGCGTGCGCGAGCCGTTCGAGGAACGGAGCACGGGTGCGTTGTCTTTTACTGAAAGTAGCCTAGAGGGGGGGGGGTGAATAGGCTACACCTGAAAATTTTCACTAAAACTTCGAAATAGGTTAAATTAAAGTTGCACAGGTGCAAACCGGTTCAGTCGATTTTAATCACAACTGAACAAGTTTGAACCCGCTCAACTTAAATTTGATAATCTATTTAACAAGTGCGAAGTAGTGAATAATATAGCTAAAGATTTGCCCTACACAAAAACTACTTAAATGAATAATATGAGCCAACCACTGAATATAAAGCGCTTGACAAGAACACACAAGAACACGCGATATAACCCGAGGTTCGGCAACCACCACAAAGGTGTCCTACTCCTCGTTGAGGAACCCACAAAGGGCCGGGTCTTTTCCAACCCTAATCCTCCACAAGCCGACCACAAAGGTCAATCTCTTCTCAAATCTGCTCAAGGAGCGGGTGATACAAACTTCTTGGGGTCGTCCACAAATTTGGAGACTCCCAAGCAACCTCTAACCGTCAAGGAACACGAGGTTCCAAGAGTAACAAATCCGCACACGGTTAAGTTTGCAACGAGCTCAAGAACAAGAGAATGGGAGAATCGAGATGGAATTGACAGCGAGTTCGATCGAGTTCACCTCACACCAAGGGTCCTTCAAATGATTGAAGGAGATGCGATTGCGGGTGTGAAAGGTGAAATGAATGCTCTTGTTTGAAGGTTGGTCAGCCAAGAATCCGTGGGAGAGGCGAAGTTAATGAGAGAGAGAGTGTGAGGGGGTATATAAAGGATCCCCCAAAAGCTGGCAGCCGTTGGGAGAAAATGGGCAAAAACCGGTTGAACCGGTTTCTAAACCGGTTGAACCGGTTTCTACCAGGGGGATCCCGGTCCACTGGGCTACTCAGCCGGACACTCGACCGGTTTCAAAACCGGCTGAGTAGGGACAAAATTCGGCTCAACCGGTTTCTAAAAAATATCTGCTGCGACTTTTTCTGACAGCTCTGACTGTCAGATAGGTCAGAGCAGAGGTGGCAGGTGAACAGTACCGAAACCGGTTGAACCGGTTTCAGGACCGGTTGAACCGGTTTTGGGGGCTGAAACCAAACTTTGAGAATTTTGAAGAGAACAAAAGGGGAGACTTTGTGGGAAGTAAAATTTGTTTTTCTCAAGGGCATTCATGATCTGGGAAAATGATCTCCAAGGAGTTTTCAAAAGATTTTGAACTTGGCTCGTTTCACAACTTACTTAACCGTCGCGGATCCCTCTTAATTGTACGGCGATTCCTATGACTCAAGAATTATAAATTTTGCACCGCCGTTGTTTCTTGGCACTTGGAGCACGCCATTTGATGTGGAATTTTAAATCCGCTGTGCTTTATACTTTTATGCTCGTAAGATCTGTGCTTCTCCTGTCTGTAGAAATACTGTGTACATACTAGGAGCAAACTTGTTAGAATCTTAGTTTGTTTTGTCATTAATCACCAAAACCCTCAATTAGGGTTGATTGCACTTACAATCTCCCCTTTTTGGTGATTGATGCCAAAACAAACTAGAATGGAAATAAGAATTAAAAGTTACAAGTACTTGCGATATAAGATCTTTTGTGTATGTGTAGCTCCTGTGACGGAACCTCCCAAGTAATCAGGCCCACCTACATCTTTTCCGATATAAAACTTGGTACCTGGCAGAGGTACATCTTTTCCGATGTTGAATCCATCAAGGCCTTTGACGGATTCACCATCAAGTTTTATTTTTGAAAACATCCCTCCCACTTTGCCAAACATCTTTTGTAAAACAAATCCTTTTGTTTTTCTAAAGCAATACTAAGCAAAGTAAAACCTTTTTGTAAAAACAGGATTTCAAGGAGGGTAATCGAAATCAAGGAAGGCAATGCAGGAATTGTTAAATCAATCAACTCCTATTACCTAATGCAGCAAGCAAGTGAGAAAGATTTTAAAAACATCAAGGAAGGTGGCAAATGCACCGGGGCTTGCCTTTGTTATCAGAGGTGTCTTGCTCGGATCCACAGATATCAAAATAAAAGCAGTTATCCGCTTGAGGATCAGAGGTGGGTGGTATCCCTTCTTCAAAAACTTCTTCTTCTTCTTCTTGCTCTAATATAACCATATACATGCATAAGAATGGATGTCATGGAATGCTCATGAGGATGCAAAGATAGCATAAACTTATTATTTATGTCTTGAGTACAACTCTCCTTCACGGTACTCCGAGAACGTAGGGTTTCCGGAGTCAGTAAAGGAGTTCATGGAGCAGGGGGGGTGGTTTTGGGTTTAGTGATCAAACAAGGCCCAAATCAAACCAAACTCTACCCATGGCTTCTAAATAATGTGATAAGCTCACATAAAAAGTTTGGGAAATTTTGGGCTTATTATTTATTCTCTAAAAATCCAGAATCAATAGTTTAGGCTATTTTAAATACCCTAAAATTCCCTGTTCAAACTAAAAATCATAAAACTATTTTTATTAAATACTATGGAAAATAACAAGCCTAGGAAAATTGGTCTCATAATTTTAGGATTTTTCTACTATTTTCTACAGTTTTTCAAAGTTCTGCTGAAAAAGAAAAAAAGAAAAACTAGGAACAGTACTGGGCCGATTTCAAATCCAGCGGCCCAGGCCCGCGCGAAATCGCGCGCGCGCCCGCGCCCGCGAGGCGACTTTGCGCAGAGGCCCTCGGCTTAACGGTTAAACAGAAATAGATCCGTTTACTATTGTTTTAAGTCACTGACAGTTCACGAAAAGGTCCCTGGGTTTCTGTCAATTCACAACTCGCAGTCCCCGACGGCGTTCAAGCACGGCCGCGCTCCGGCGAGCCAGCAGACCGGCCAATTGGGGCAGTGAACGGCGCTCCCGAGCGACATACGCAGGATTAAACCTCTAAGGAGCATTTCCCCTAACCTAATTGCACTAATGGTGGACTAGGGAGCTCCGGCCACGGTGGCCGTAAGCATCACGGCGAGACAGTCGTGTTCCCGGCGATGGGCGCCGGTCTAGTTCGATTCATTGGTTCGGTAAGCATCACGAAGGTATGAGCATGCTCAAACGAGGAAGCAAAGGGCGGGTACTGACCGGAGTTGGGCTGGCGACGGTGAACTCAACTCTACGGCGGCGGAAAACCGATTTGGGGGCAACGCGAAATTCGAGCGCTCGAGTGGATGATTGTGGCCGATTAGCGGTGGCTGGATGCGTAAGGATATGGTGAAGCCCACGGCGGGGTCAATTTATAGAACTCCGAAGCGGTGGCGCTCAATTTGATCACGATGTGTCGACGGCCGGAGAGGAGGAAGAAACACTGGCTTCGCGAGTACGTGGCCAACGACGTGGCGGTAACTCCGGTGAGCTACGGAGGGTTCAGAGAAGGTCATGGCGACACGGTGAAAGTGTAGAGCCACGCGGCACCCGGCCGAGAGGCGGCGGTCGACGACGAGTTCTTACCGCGGGCGGTGAGCCAGGGGGGGGGGGAATGCGCTGTGGCCGAGCGGGGTGACTTCCAGCTCACCGGTGACGAGGACCTTTACCACGGCAAACTTATCCGGTGACCGCCGAGCACGAATCTTGGCGAGCGACGATCGACGGCGGCAGCTACCGGCGACGAGAACGAATGGATCTTCTTCAGTTTAACCGGTCACTGTACCATGGCCATGCGTTCATCAGTGCACCTGACCGAGCGAGTTTAGGGTCATTTTTCTCCAGATTTCATGTGACAACAGGTCCAAGTCTCTGCACCAAAGTTGTAGTGCTACCTACCAACTACAACTCAACTATAGGACTTGATCACATTTGAGCACTGGATCCAAATCAAAATCGAGCTCAAAGTTCACCCAAAAGCACTGTAACTCTGAAATTCAACTTCAAGCAGCCTGACAGCCAGTTTTGGACTGGGTTTTTCTCCAAATTTCTCATAACAACTATGCTTGCACTCTTTAGCAAAGTTGTTCTCCTATAATTGGTCTTCAACTTTGATGTGGTGACCTAGGGCAAAAACCCTATACTTTGTAAGTTACAAAGCCCCAAAGTTGAGCCCATTCACTGATTTTCAGACTTAGAATAAACTCATATGAGGTCTATTTTGCATTTAGGTCCAAAACTTAGGGTTTTGCTTTCAAGTCCACATTTTTGTGAACCAAAGGACTTAAAATACTTATTTGGCTTGGTTTTTGCACTTTAGCCCAAAAGTGGGTTAATTTTACACATAGGCCCCTAGGGTTTGGTTTTAGGGTTTTCCAGGGTTCTGAGTAGGGTTTTTGATATCCCAGGGGTATAAATGTGATTCAATTTAGTGTTTGGGGATATTTTATGACTTTTCACAAAAGTCCTAAGGTTTTTCTCAACTTGGGTTAAGTTTTACCCCTTTAACCACTATTTAGGGTTAAGTCCTTAAACCAGGGTCCTATTTGTAAAACAGTAAAACAATACAACTTGTTTGAAATTTTTGCCTAGTGAATGCACTCTAGGTGTATCAAACATATGCAATGCCCATGCTCATGATGCCATGCTCAAGTTTTAGTTATAGTAACACCAGGGGTGTTACATCCTTCCCCCCATAAAAGTATCTCGTCCCGAGATTTAAAGTCCAAGGGTGAGTAATGGAAAAGGAAATGTGTCACATTTTTATTTCCTTATTTCTGGTACAAGGCAGGGGTGGTGTGGGGTTTCACAGCTATACAAACTTTACAACTTACAAGAGGCTAGAAAGCCTGGGAAATTCTTATCTAAGAAGTCTTGGGTTTCCCATGTAGCCTCATCTTCCGAATGCTGGTTCCACTGTATCTTATAAAACTTAAGAGTCTTTCTCCGGGTAACCCTGTCCTTTTGATCCAGAACTCGAATGGGATGTTCCGAGTATGTCAAATCTGGTTCCAGGACAACATCAGTCACTTCAATGGTTCGATCGGGAACCCGTAGACACTTCTTCAATTGCGACACGTGGAACACATTATGCACAGCAGACAATGTTTCGGGAAGTTGAAGTTGATACGCCACTGGCCCATATCTTTGAAGAATTGGAAATGGACCAATGTACCTAGGTGCAAGTTTTCCCTTAACCCCAAAACGCGATACGCCCTTCATTGGTGAAACCTTTAGATAAACATATTCTCCTTCTAAGAAGTATAAGGGCATTCGCCGTTTGTCTGCATAACTTTTCTGACGAGCTTGTGCTTTCTTTAGATTATGAATAACTTTCTGAACCTTATCCTCGGTTTCTTTTACCAAATCAGGCCTAAAGAAATACCTTTCACCAGGTTCAGACCAATTTAGCGGAGTTCGACACCGTCGCCCATACAAAGCTTCAAAAGGTGCCATCTTGATGCTTTCCTGGTAACTGTTATTATATGAAAACTCCGCCAAAGGTAAACATTCATCCCATTTTTGTGAGAAATCCAGGACACATGCCCGCAACATATCTTCAAGTATTTGGTTTACTCTCTCAGTTTGTCCACTGGTTTGAGGATGATAGGCCGAACTGTGGAGTAACTTAGTACCCAAGGATTTGTGAAGTTCTTCCCAAAATTTGGATACGAACTGAGGTCCACGATCCGACACTATGGTCTTTGGAACACCATGTAGACTAAGAATACGGGCAATGTATAACTCCGCATAGGTAAGTACCGGGTAATATGTCTTGACCGGCAGAAAATGAGCAACCTTTGTAAGTCGATCAACAATCACCCAGATAGAGTCGTACCCTTTTGCGGTCCTGGGCAATCCCACAATGAAGTCCATGCTTATGTCTTCCCATTTCCATGTTGGTATTGGTAATGACTGCAATGGACCGGCGGCTTTCATGTGTATGGCCTTGACACGTCTGCAAGTGTCACACTTAGCCACATAGCGTGCAATTTCAATCTTCATCTTCGTCCACCAGTAATGTTGCTTTAAATCTTGGTACATCTTAGTGCTTCCCGGATGAATGGAATAGCGACTAAGATGCGCTTCATCTAAGATTTGCTGGCGGAGTTCTTCATTCTTCGGCACTACTATGCGGTTGTTGAACCATAACACACCTTGATCATCTTCCTTGAAACATTGGGCTGTTCCAGCCCTGATCTTCTCTCGTATGTGCTTCATGCCCAGATTATCCTTTTGAGCATCAATTATCCTTTGCAAAATGGTTGACTCAAGCTTTAGTTGATTCAGAGTCCCTTGCTGGATTATCCCCAGGTTTAACTTCTCCATTTCTTGACACAAAGTGTTTTCGGAGGTCTTTACCATAAGACAGTGGCAGGAAGTCTTACGACTCAAGGCATCTGCCACCACATTGGCCTTGCCTGGGTGATAATGGATCTCCAGTTCATAGTCTTTAATGAGCTCAAGCCATCGTCTTTGCCTCATATTTAACTCTAACTGGGTAAATATATACTTCAAACTCTTATGATCTGTATATATGTGGCAGATATTTCCCAGTAGATAGTGACGCCATATTTTCAGGGCATGAACCACAGCAGCTAGCTCTAAATCATGTGTTGGATAATGCTCTTCGTGTCGGCGTAACTGCCTTGAAGCATACGCAATTACTCGGCCTTCTTGCATTAGCACACAGCCGAGTCCACTGCCTGACGCATCACAATATACATCAAAAGGTTTAGTGATGTCCGGTTGAGCCAATACCGGAGCAGTGGTCAATAGTGTCTTCAATTGCTCAAAGGCTTCATTACATTTAGAAGACCAATTGAACTTAGTATCATTCTTCAATAAACTTGTGATTGGCTTCACAAGCTTAGAAAAATCAGGTATGAATCTGCGATAGTATCCTGCTAGTCCAAGAAAACTTTGGACTTGGTGAACAGTCGTTGGAGGTTTCCACTCCAGAATATCCTTGACCTTGCTAGGATCTACCGCAATTCCCTTGGCTGACAACACGTGCCCCAGAAATTGAATTTCCTCCAGCCAGAACGCGCACTTGCTGAACTTGGCATACAGCTGATGTTCCCTCAGGCGCGTCAATACAATCCGTAGATGCTGAGCATGCTCCTCTTCATTTTTAGAGTATATCAAAATATCATCGATGAAGACCACCACGAACTTGTCTAACTCGGGCATGAACACCGAGTTCATCAAATAGGTGAAGTGGGCAGGAGCATTGGTGAGCCCGAAAGACATTACTAGGTACTCAAACAATCCATACCGCGTAGTAAATGCGGTCTTCGGTATATCCTCGGGCCGAATACGGATTTGATGATAGCCCGACCTGAGATCAATTTTGGAAAACACCCTCGCCCCAGTCAGTTGATCAAATAAGATGTCGATCCTTGGAAGAGGGTACTTATTCTTGATGGTGACCTCATTTAGGGGCCGATAGTCCACGCACATGCGCAAGGTTTGATCCTTCTTCTTCACAAAGATGGCGGGACAACCCCATGGGGACGAGCTTGGCCGGATAAATCCTTTATTCAGCAGATCTTGTAATTGAATCTTCAATTCTGCTAACTCATTAGGGGGCATACGGTACGATCTTCGGGAGATGGGAGCCGTACCGGGCTTTAGCTCAATTACGAATTCTACATCTCTTTCAGGGGGCAGTCCAGGCAAATCTTCCGGAAATACATCTGGAAACTCACATACTACCGGAATGTTCTTGATCTCCGGTACAATGGCTTCAAATATTCTACCAGAAGTTTTGGCTGGATTGGTTTTGGGGAGAGACAAGAGAATTTCTTCTTGATTATAACTCAACCTGACGGTTCTGAGTTCAGTGTTGAGAATTGCCTTGTGTTGGGTTAACCAATTCATACCCAAAATTACATCTATATCCTGGCCTCTTAGAACAATCATGTTAGCAGGAAAGTTCCGGCCGGCCATAGTTACTGGCACTCCATAGGCCACTTCTTTAGTAAAAATATGTCCCCCAGGTGAATGAATTTTAAATCCCTCTTTTGATTCATGACATGCAATGTGATGTTGCTCCACAAATGTCTTGCTAATGAAGGTATGCGAAGCACTAGAATCAAAAAGAATAATTGCAGGGTGACTGGCCACAGGGAACGTACCCATCATCACCGGCTCTCCCTCCGGTGTGGTAGCCACTTGCGTATAATATACTCGCCCCGTTTTCTTGGTATTCTTGCCCGAAGTACTTCCCTTGCCTGGAGCAGAATTCCCCGATCCTTGCTGATTATTAGCTTGATTTTGCCGAGGATAGGGGCAATCTTTAATAAAATGCCCAGATTTGCCACAGTTAAAACATCCAGTTGAAGAACTTGGCAGAGTAGGGAATCGAGTGCCTGGGGCACCCGGCTGACTTTGGACAGTAGGGGCTTTGTTGGGACGAATAATTATGGGCTGCTTGAAAGGGAAAGATGGTGCACTTGAACGGTTCTGGTTAGAGGACCGGAGAATGAACCGTTGCCTCTTTACCGGGCCCTGACTAGGCCTATCACCACTGAATCCCTTACTTTTCCCAGTATTTGCATATTTGGCCTCCACAGATAGGGCTATGCTAACAGCCTTCCCATAGGTAAGATCAATACATGCAGCCATTTTTCTCTGCATCTGGTCGTTCAGACCTCTCATAAAACAATTCCTTTTCTTCAAGTCTGTGTTCACCTGATCAATTGCGTATTGTGACAGGTGATTGAATTTGTTGAGATACTGGTTAACAGTATCTCCCCCTTGCTTCAATTTCATAAACTCTTCTTGTTTCATGTGCAGCACTCCCTCAGGAATATAATGCTCGCGGAATGCTGCTTTGAACTCGTTCCATGTAATTTGATGGTTGTCCCGTTGGATAGCCACAAAGTTCCCCCACCAAGTGCTGGCAGGGCCTCGGAGTTGCTGAGCCGCAAACAATGGCTTCTGGGTTTCCGAACAACGAAGAAGGCCAAATTTCTGTTCAATGACCCTTATCCATTCGTCGGCTTCGAGTGGATCTTCTGCTTTGACGAAGAGAGGCGGACGAGTCTCGGAGAAATCCAGATAAGTGGTCTCACGGGGACCCTGTTGAAATCCTCTTCCTGCTTGTTGCTGAAGCTGTTGCTGACCCGCCATCTCCCTCAGGAAGCGGGTATTGTCGGCTGTAGCGTTCACCAAGGCAGTGATTGCCTCGGCAAGCGTGGGTGGAACGGGAGGTGGATTCGGTGTAACATCCCGACCCCCGGATGTTCCAGCTGCATCCTGTCCGCGAGTCCGGGTCGGCATCTGAGGCAAAAACATTTGAATAAACATAATGTGCCAAAGAAAACCTTCCGTTTTACATTACTATAAAGAGTAATGGTACAGACTCGGTATTATACAACAGGATACATTACCCATTTTACAAAAGTTTAACCTATTATACAACAGTACACCCTACAATACACTACTCTACTTTATTACACTATTAGTCCTGCTTTTCGTTGCTTTTGGCGGCTTCATTGTCAGGTGTGGGAGTCCAGACGTCCACCAACCTCAAAGAAGGAGGGGGTTCAAAAAGATCTAACTCCCCACCCAACGCGCGTCCCGCAACGTGAGAGGGTCCGGCTTCCGCCTCAGCAGAGGGTGCAGGCTCACTAGGGTGTAGTTGCGAGTAGAGCACATGGACTTCCTCATGCAATGTATTGCAATAAACCTGCAGGTTGTCGACAGCCGAGCTGAGTTCTTTAATTCGGGCCTGAGCCCTTGCTTCCTTAGCACATACCAACATATGTGACTGTACTGCCCAGTCAAGTGCCAAGTCCCGATCGGCCAGCTGATCCCGCAGGTGACGGAGGTCCCTTCTTAAATCATTTATTCTATCTCCGTCTGCAATCCAAGCATTGGTCCTGTGTCGCAGCGTTGCTTGAAGTCGACTTACTTCGGCTTCCAAGTCTCCGATGGGGTCATTACTCCCGCTGCTACTGCTTTCGTGTCGAGGGGCCAGTTGATGCCGGGGTACTCCCCTTGGTCCCGTTGATTTTCGTGCCGTTAGCCTCGTGCGTGGCGGCATCTTTCTAAGGGGGAAAATTTATTAGCATAATTCTTAGCATGATGCATGAGTAAGTACAGAATCAACCTTGGTCGATTCAATCTCCTATACGTTGCACTCTTCCTAACTGGTCTTTAAGGTAAACTCTTCAGAGTACTTAGGTAAGAAGAGAAAAGAATCTTTAGGTAAGACTTTTGAAAATCTTTTGAAGATGCTTTATAATATCTGCAAATAAGGGCTACGCTCCGATACCAGCTGTGACAGAACCTCCCAAGTAATCAGGCCCACCTACAGTTGTCCTTGTCTAACAGACATCAGACACCCTGTAGATGTTCCTAAGTTACTTGACAAGCTCGGTATCTTTCCTTACCTCACCAGGAACGTTTCACCCGTCTTGCAGACATTACAGATCATCGGAGATAAAGATATGCGGAAGCGATTTACATAAACTTACATTTATTTCCAAAAGTAAGCATGAGTTATTTATTTACAGACCAGTCTAAAAGCGAGTGCATAGAAGTAATAATTATACAAACCAGGGAGACACAAACCTCTCCCGAAAGACTATAAACAAAAGATCCTAGATGGAGGACCGAGTCCTCCCGCACTTCAATCTTGTTTTTCTTCGTTGGGAACCACCTTAGCACAGAAGCAGCAAAAGTCTGCTACTTCCCCACCTAAAAACAACAAAGGGATAAACCCTGAGTATGGAATTACTCAGCAAGTCTTACCCGACTAAGGAAAAGACTCTCAAGGGTATGCTGGTTATATGGGAGTCAAGGTAAGGCTTCTCAATAATCAAAGACTCTGTTTTGCAGAAATGCTTACTAAAGTGGATCCTTAAAAATCCAAATTTTATTTGTCAAGTTAGGTAAAATTACCTGCACTAGAGTTCTCTCTACCCTAGTTCAATCACTGGTCCTGCACTAGCCAAATTCTTTAACAACAACCCATCATCTTTAGTGGAATGCTACGTGTAGGTCAGTGACCAAGTCTTCATAACCGCGAAGGTACGGCGATCCGAATCGATTATACTCAGCTGAGGATCTCCAATCACACGACATATGTAGCACTTAACCCTTGCATATGTCAACCCGCCACCGGGGTTCTTAAGACCGGATCAGGTTCACGCAAACCGAGAGCACAGATACACCACCGTCCAGCCTCTTGCCACGGAGGGTACACGCTACTCTCGCCACCGCTCCACTCCCATTTCGTGTTATCTTATTCCGGCCTTAGTCTGCCCGAGGCAAGGCTTACCCATGACGAGGCATGTGACCAGTTAAAGGGTCCTCGATCATCAAGCCTACATCGAGACGGTCCTTAATCGACTCAGACGGAGACACTACACCGAGACTCTCTTCTCGTGCAAGTCACCCGCCCGGTCTCAGCTTAATCTTTTTGACCCAAAACTTGGTACCTGGCAGAGGTACATCTTTTCCGATGTTGAATCCATCAAGGCCTTTGACGGATTCACCATCAAGTTTTATTTTTGAAAACATCCCTCCCACTTTGCCAAACATCTTTTGTAAAACAAATCCTTTTGTTTTTCTAAAGCAATACTAAGCAAAGTAAAACCTTTTTGTAAAAACAGGATTTCAAGGAGGGTAATCAAAATCAAGGAAGGCAATGCAGGAATTGTTAAATCAATCAACTCCTATTACCTAATGCAGCAAGCAAGTGAGAAAGATTTTAAAAACATCAAGGAAGGTGGCAAATGCACCGGGGCTTGCCTTTGTTATCAGAGGTGTCTTGCTCGGATCCACAGATATCAAAATAAAAGCAGTTATCCGCTTGAGGATCAGAGGTGGGCGGTATCCCTTCTTCAAAAACTTCTTCTTCTTCTTGCTCTAATATAACCATATACATGCATAAGAATGGATGTCATGGAATGCTCATGAGGATGCAAAGATAGCATAAACTTATTATTTATGTCTTGAGTACAACTCTCCTTCACGGTACTCCGAGAACGTAGGGTTTCCGGAGTCAGTAAAGGAGTTCATGGAGCAGGGGGGGTGGTTTTGGGTTTAGTGATCAAACAAGGCCCAAATCAAACCAAACTCTACCCATGGCTTCTAAATAATGTGATAAGCTCACATAAAAAGTTTGGGAAATTTTGGGCTTATTATTTATTCTCTAAAAATCCAGAATCAATAGTTTAGGCTATTTTAAATACCCTAAAATTCCCTGTTCAAACTAAAAATCATAAAACTATTTTTATTAAATACTATGGAAAATAACAAGCCTAGGAAAATTGGTCTCATAATTTTAGGATTTTTCTACTATTTTCTACAGTTTTTCAAAGTTCTGCTGAAAAAGAAAAAAAGAAAAACTAGGAACAGTACTGGGCCGATTTCAAATCCAGCGGCCCAGGCCCGCGCGAAATCGCGCGCGCGCCCGCGCCCGCGAGGCGACTTTGCGCAGAGGCCCTCGGCTTAACGGTTAAACAGAAATAGATCCGTTTACTATTGTTTTAAGTCACTAACAGTTCACGAAAAGGTCCCCGGGTTTCTGTCAATTCACAACTCGCAGTCCCCGACGGCGTTCAAGCACGGCCGCGCTCCGGCGAGCCAGCAGACCGGCCAATTGGGGCAGTGAACGGCGCTCCCGAGCGACATACGCAGGATTAAACCTCTAAGGAGCATTTCCCCTAACCTAATTGCACTAATGGTGGACTAGGGAGCTCCGGCCACGGTGGCCGTAAGCATCACGGCGAGACAGTCGTGTTCCCGGCGATGGGCGCCGGTCTAGTTCGATTCATTGGTTCGGTAAGCATCACGAAGGTATGAGCATGCTCAAACGAGGAAGCAAAGGGCGGGTACTGACCGGAGTTGGGCTGGCGACGGTGAACTCAACTCTACGGCGGCGGAAAACCGATTTGGGGGCAACGCGAAATTCGAGCGCTCGAGTGGATGATTGTGGCCGATTAGCGGTGGCTGGATGCGTAAGGATATGGTGAAGCCCACGGCGGGGTCAATTTATAGAACTCCGAAGCGGTGGCGCTCAATTTGATCACGATGTGTCGACGGCCGGAGAGGAGGAAGAAACACTGGCTTCGCGAGTACGTGGCCAACGACGTGGCGGTAACTCCGGTGAGCTACGGAGGGTTCAGAGAAGGTCATGGCGACACGGTGAAAGTGTAGAGCCACGCGGCACCCGGCCGAGAGGCGGCGGTCGATGACGAGTTCTTACCGCGGGCGGTGAGCCAGGGGGGGAATGCGCCGTGGCCGAGCGGGGTGACTTCCAGCTCACCGGTGACGAGGACCTTTACCACGGCAAACTTATTCGGTGACCGCCGAGCACGAATCTTGGCGAGCGACGATCGACGGCGGCAGCTACCGGCGACGAGAACGAATGGATCTTCTTCAGTTTAACCGGTCACTGTACCATGGCCATGCGTTCATCAGTGCACCTGACCGAGCGAGTTTAGGGTCATTTTTCTCCAGATTTCATGTGACAACAGGTCCAAGTCTCTGCACCAAAGTTGTAGTGCTACCTACCAACTACAACTCAACTATAGGACTTGATCACATTTGAGCACTGGATCCAAATCAAAATCGAGCTCAAAGTTCACCCAAAAGCACTGTAACTCTGAAATTCAACTTCAAGCAGCCTGACAGCCAGTTTTGGACTGGGTTTTTCTCCAAATTTCTCATAACAACTATGCTTGCACTCTTTAGCAAAGTTGTTCTCCTATAATTGGTCTTCAACTTTGATGTGGTGACCTAGGGCAAAAACCCTATACTTTGTAAGTTACAAAGCCCCAAAGTTGAGCCCATTCACTGATTTTCAGACTTAGAATAAACTCATATGAGGTCTATTTTGCATTTAGATCCAAAACTTAGGGTTTTGCTTTCAAGTCCACATTTTTGTGAACCAAAGGACTTAAAATACTTATTTGGCTTGGTTTTTGCACTTTAGCCCAAAAGTGGGTTAATTTTACACATAGGCCCCTAGGGTTTGGTTTTAGGGTTTTCCAGGGTTCTGAGTAGGGTTTTTGATATCCCAGGGGTATAAATGTGATTCAATTTAGTGTTTGGGGATATTTTATGACTTTTCACAAAAGTCCTAAGGTTTTTCTCAACTTGGGTTAAGTTTTACCCCTTTAACCATTATTTAGGGTTAAGTCCTTAAACCAGGGTCCTATTTGTAAAACAGTAAAACAATACAACTTGTTTGAAATTTTTGCCTAGTGAATGCACTCTAGGTGTATCAAACATATGCAATGCCCATGCTCATGATGCCATGCTCAAGTTTTAGTTATAGTAACACCAGGGGTGTTACAGCTCCCCCTAAATATGTGCATGAGTTTTGCGATATTAACATTGACTTGATATGTCAATTTGCAACATATTTAGAGAGAGAGAACAATCAACACCATACACAAAAATGATGAGGTATGAAACATAAATGAATAGAAAGAGTAAAAGCACATTTAAGCTCATTATTGCATAGCATATGATATGAAAAAAAGTTCTACAGCTATTACAATAATGAGAGCTCGTCTCATCACATCATAAAAGTGTTTATGGCATTCAAGCCATGCATGCATCAAATAGTTATTACAGACCAAGTGTTCATTACAAAAATAGGGGTACTGCATAATAAACTTTCTCCCCCTTTTTGGCATAAGAACCAAAAAGAGAGAGAGAATCGCCAATCCAATGATCACCAGTGAGGAGGAGGATGATGAGGAGCGAAGAAGTGGTGCGCCAGGTCAGAGGCAAAGTGTTCCTCTCCAGACTGGGCCGGAGGAGGAGCACTGCCCGAAGGGTCCTGGGGCGGAGGATAAGAGGACGATTGGCTCGGATCCCCGTGATACGAGGGCGGGACAAACTGCTCTAGATCATCAAAATAAGTCTCTTCTTCTTCGACGTCATCAGCTGTTGAAAAAGGTACCCCATATGCCTGCTGGTACCACTCGTTGACATCTGGAGGAGGAGGGTGGAGAGGTACATCAGGAGAGCGGGGGGGCGAAGGGAGTACCCAAAGCAGAAGCTTGACGACGTAGGTTGTCGTCGGTCTCCCGCTGACGTCGAGCCACCTCATGGACGTCTGCAGCAATATTTCGGCACATGGAGAAGAAAGCCGCAAACCCGTGGGCCAAGCGGGCACCCATCCCACGGCCACGACCTCGACCACGACCACGACCACGTGGTGTGGGAGATCCGCGGCCAGGGGAAGAGCGCGAGGCACCAGCAGCAGCAGCAGCACCAGCACCAGCAGATGGACCCGCAGATGCATGACCACGAGAACTGGAGGGGGCTTTCCGGAGGCGCCCAGCTGGATTGTTGGGATCAATCCAGAAAGGGGTGTATGACTGATGTCGGGTACCCTTGTCAAATCTGAACTGGGTCACGACCTCAATCATCTTCATAATGAATGGAGCATGAAGACACCCCTTCAAAGGAAAGCAGGCGGCATGAATAATTTCCTGCCATATCATGTCAAAGACATTAATCCTTTCTGAGCTGTTTGGTTTCATAAAAGAGAGCAGGACCTTGCTCTCCCCAAGGATGTTCATCTGATTTCCCCCTTTTGGAATGAGGGTCATCCTGCAGAGGGAGTTGATATAACGATAATACTTATGAATGTTGGTCGACTCCCAATACTTTCCAGACTCAGACAGATGAAGATCCTTGGCTTCATCTCTTGTGGGCTGCCGGAAATCATGAATCTTGATCTTGTCTCCAGATATATCATCGTCAGAAAAGCCAAGAATGTGAGCAAATCGACGATAGCTCACCTTGTACCAACTACCTTCAATGAAGAAGTTCAGATAGGGGTAGTTGTAATGACTCTCCTCGTCAGCAAGCTTTATCCAGAGAGTGGAGTAGAATTGAGCAATCACTTCATCATTCCAATCATATTGGAATGTCATGATATTCTTCATTTGTTTCCTTTCACAGGCCCTCAGTGCCTGTGACATTTCTGGATCCCCAATGGCTTCACAACCTTCCCAGTTAATATATCGTTGATGCAGGATAGGTTGATGCTTCTTGGGGAGAATGACAGAATTATAGAAATCCACGTGGTGAAGAGTCCAAAAGCGATTTCCATCGATCCTGGCATCGCGAATACGCAATACAGGATTTTGGAAACGAAGATCCTGGAGAAGAGCAGAGCCTCCACTGGCAGTGAAGTCAGTGACTGGCTCATTGCCAGCACGCCGAGCCTCTGCCCGGTGGAGGACCAAACCGCGAATCACAGGAGCGTGGGCCGGGGGAAGATCAACTTCATCGTCCTTCCCGCCATCATCATCACTTGCAGGCTCCCACGCCTGCGGATTCGACGCAGGTCGAGACCGTCCGGAAGGATTCCGAGATGTCCGACCACGAGCACTTTGAGACCCGGAGGCCTCAGCACCCGGCATGACATTGCCGCTTCCGCGCCCTCGCTTGGATCAAGAGCGAGGAGGAGAATCTCCATGGATTTCCTGGTCGTCCGAGGAGTCGGATTCGACCACCGACGGGTTCCTTCGACGCACCATTCTAAGAAATAAAAAATAGAACCTATGATGAGCAAGGATCAAACATGTTTGAGTAGAAACGCATAAGATATTGATCATGTACTTCAACCGTTCATATGAGCGGTTCAACTACAACGAATAATATCAAATCGCTAATCTCTAACAATGTTTGTGACAAATGAAGATAGTCTAAGTGTTGCAATCACTTAAACTAAAATGTACCCAACGAATGATACAATAGATAATCAAGAACGCGTAGGATCGAGTACAAGGAAATAACATAGGGCAATACCTCGATCCGGAGATTGGGTCAAAAAAAAACTCCCAACGAGATGAAGGAAGATGGTGGAAACACGCCGGGAAGAACGGATCTCCAACAACTCTTCCAAAAGAGTGAGGGCTCGAGAGAGTTTATGGAGTGGAGTGTGAAGGTGTGAGAGGAGGAAGAGGGCGGCGGCGGCTGTAAAAAAACGAGACTGCGAAGGGAAGAGGAGAGAGGGAGAGATATAAAAAGGAGAGGAGTCGGCCGCCAGAAAACCGAAAACCGGTTCAACCGGTTCCAAAACCGGTTCAACCGGTTTCGGGTCAAACTGCGCAGTAAAAGCGCGCAGAAAACGTGTTGACTGCGCGAAAATCCTGGCAGTCTGACAGCACAGACTGCAAAACTGACAGCGCAGACTGCGCAGCTGACTGACGGCGCGACGGCCAAAACCGGTTCAACCGGTTTTTGTACCGGTTCAACCGGTTTCCACCAGGGAGAAACCGGTTGAGTGGCCTACTCAGCCGGTTTACTCAACCAGTTTCCAGATATTGCCCGGAAGGGCTGTAATAGCACTTAGCAAATATGACATGAGATATTTTAAAGATAAAAAAGATATTTCTCATTCATATTGCTCAAACAATCAATTTTCAACCATCAAGTTTGATCAAAATTTTAGTTATTAAGACACGTTTCGAGAATCCAAGATATTTAGCTCACTCCTAAGAAAATAAAACCTAGTCTCATCAAGGGGTTTTGTGAAGATATCGGCTAGTTGATTTTCGGTGCTCACATGAAATATTTCGATATCTCCTTTGGCTTCGTGGTCTCTCAAGAAATGGTGTCTGATGTCAACATGTTTAGTTCTAGAGTGTTGCACCGGATTGTTTGCAAGTTTTATGGCACTCTCATTGTCACACAGAAGTGGAATTTTGTTAAACTTACAACCAAAATCTCTAAGGGCTGATTTGGTGATTAGGGATCCCGAGGGGATCCCTAGGGGAGAAATCCCCTTCTAATTCAATTTTGAATAGCAAGAGGTTTTCGTTCCCTAGGGATCCCCGATCACCAAATCAGCCCTAAGGGTTTGCTTCATCCATAACAACTGTGCACAACATGCCCCGGCTGCTATGTATTCAGCTTCTGCAGTGGAAAGTGCAACACAATTTTGTTTTTTGGAACTCCATGACACTAAGGACCGCCCAAGGAATTGGCAAGTCCCAGTAGTGCTTTTTCGATCTACTTTGCAACCGGCATAATCTGAGTCAGAGTAGCCAAGCAAATCGAAAAGGGAGCCTTTAGGATACCATAATCCTAGGTTTTGGGTGTGGACTAAGTATCTTAGAATTCTCTTAACGGCTACAAGATGACAATCTTTAGGATTTGCTTGAAAACGTGCACACATGCAAACACTCAACATTATATCAGGTCTAGATGCACATAAGTAAAGCAGTGATCCTATCATTGATCTATATAATTTTTGATCTACAGGTTTACCTTCCTCATTTAGGTCGAGATGTCCATTTGATGACATTGGAGTCTTGGCGTGCTTTGCTTTTTCCATGCCAAACTTCTTGAGCATATCTTGAGTATATTTAGTTTGGCATAGAAATGTACCTTCCTTGAGTTGTTTGACTTGAAATCCCAGGAAGTATTTAAGCTCGCCCATCATAGACATCTCAAACCTGTTCGTCATCACTTTGCTAAACTCTTCACAAAAATTTTCATTAGTACTACCAAATATAATGTCATCAACATATATTTGGCACACAAATAATTCATTATCAACTTTTCGAGTAAATAAAGTAGAGTCAGCTTTTCCTATTGTAAACCCATTTTTAATTAAAAAATCTTTAAGACAGTCATACCAAGCTCTAGGGGCTTGTTTAAGCCTGTAGAGTGCCTTGTGAAGAAGATAAACATGATTTGGCTTCTTTGGGTCTTCAAAGCCCGGTGGTTGCTCCACATATACTCTTTCTTGTAGTGGTCCATTTAGAAAAGCGCTCTTGACATCCATTTGATATAGCTTGAAATCATGGTTAGTAGCATAGGCAATTAATATTCTAATTGATTCTAACCTTGCTACTGGCGCATATGTTTCACCAAAATCAAGTCCTTCCACTTGAGTATAGCCTTGGGCAACCAACCGTGCCTTGTTTCTTGTAACCACGCCATTTTCATCTTGCTTGTTCCTAAAGACCCATTTAGTACCAATCACATTTTGTTTGGGTCTTTGGACTAAGGACCAGACTTCATTCCTAGTGAAGTTGTTCAACTCCTCTTGCATGGCAATTATCCAATCCGGATCACCCAATGCTTCTTCAACCTTAAGTGGCTCAAGAGAGGAAACAAACGAGTAAAATTCACAAAAATTAGCTAAACGAGATCGAGTTGTTACCCCTCTCCTGATGCTACCCAGGATGTTGTCCACTGGATGATCCCTTTGAATTGTTTGATGGACTCTTGGATGAGGCACTGATGGATGTCTTTGTATTTGCTCCTCCTCATCAATTGCTTGATCAAGAGGCACTTCACCATCAATACTTTCTTGTTCATCTTCTACCACTGTTGGCATCCTTTGATGATTTTCTTCGTGGCTTGGATGACTTGAGGTTGATGGGTTTGCTTGGGTGGACACTTTGTCACTCACCACCCTTGCACCCACATCAACTACCTCATTGGTCATCCATAAGGTTCCTTCTTCATCATCCCTTTCTTGAGGTCTCACCTCACCTATTGCAAGTTTCTTTATGGCCTCACAAGGTAGTTCTTCATTTCCTGCAGTGTCATTAGAAACATGCCCTTGCGAGCCATTAGACTCATCAAATGTCACGTCTATCGCTATTTCAACAAGACCGGTGGTATTGTTGAAAACACGATATCCATGCGCATTTGATGCATAACCAAGCAAGAAGCCCTCGTCCACTCTAGGAGCAAACTTTGAGCTCTTGACTTTCTTGTTAAGAATAAAACATTTACAACCAAATACTCTAAAATAATCAACTTTAGGTTTGTTACCAGTGAGAAGCTCATAAGCAGTCTTTTTGTAGATCTTATGAAGATAGAGACGGTTGATTGCATGACAGGCGGTGTTGACCGCCTCTGCCCAGAAGTTGTCAGGTGTCTTGTATTCATCCAACATGGTTCTTGCAGCTTCAATTAGGGTTCGATTCTTTCTTTCCACAACACCATTTTGTTGTGGAGTGTAAGGCACCGAGAACTCATGTTTGATTCCCTCTTCTCCTAAGAATTCTTCAACACCTGTGTTCTTGAATTCCGTCCCATTATCGCTTCTCACTTTCTTGATTTTGAGCTCAAATTCATTTTGAGCTCTCCTCATGAATTTCCTCAAAATTTCTTGAGTTTCACCTTTGTCACTTAAAAAGAAAACCCAGGTGAATCGAGAAAAATCATCAACAATAACTAAACCATACTTACTACCACCAATGCTAATGTAGGCCACCGGTCCGAAGAGGTCCATGTGAAGAAGCTCCAATGGCCTCTTTGTTGTGACCACATTCTTTGATTGATGTGGGACTCCATGTTGTTTTCCTGCTTGGCATGCACCACAATCCCTATCTTTCTCAAATACAACATTTGTTAGTCCAATGATGTGATTATCCTTTTGAAGTTTGGCCAAATTCCTCATACCGACATGGGCTAGCCGGCGATGCCATAGCCAACCCTTGTCGGATTTTGCCACTAAACAAGTCTCAGGCGTCACTTTGCTTGTTGTGAAATCAACAAGATAAAGCTTGCCCTTCAAGCGACCGGTAAAGGCAACTGAGGAGTCCTCCCTTCTAAGGATCTTCACATCCACATCCGAAAATAGGCAATTATAACCCATTCCACAAAGTTGTGAAACGGACAACAAATTATAGCTTAAAGAATCTACTAATAAAACATTTGAAAGTGATTGTTGGTCAGAGATAGGAATTTTACCAATACCAATCACCTTACTCTTGCCACTATCTCCGAACACAATTTCTTGTGCTTCTTGAGTTAGTTGCAATGTATGAAACATGTCTTTCTCCCCGGTCATGTGATTTGTACATCCACTGTCAAGCACCCAACTTGACCCACCAGAGGAGTAGACCTGCAAAACAAGTTTTAGGCTATGCTCTTAGGTACCCAAATTGAATTGGGTCCTACAGTGTTAGTTATAGCCTTGGGTACCCACACACTTCTTTTCATAACTTTTCGTTTAGTGTAGGCACCCACATATTTCACAATCAATTTCCCTGAATCCCAAGTCAACATATAATCACAAAGATATGAATGGGAAATGGGAGCATTAGATTTTTGTCTACTTGAGGATCCCACTTCCTTCATCTTACTCTTTGTGGAACTCAAGTTAACCTTTACCTGAGGTGACTTGTCATTTGAGGAGTGAATCCTCCCCAAGGCATCATATAGGGTGGTTCCCTCTATGAACTTGGGGGATCTCCACCCCTTATGCACTGTGCTAGGGTTTTCCTTGGATGAGTTGAACCCAAGCCCCCTTCTTCCATTGTTGGGCTTTAGGGACTTGTACTTGGGTTCAATTCTCTTTAACCCATCATTGCTAGAGCATCTTTTCAAAATTTCTTTGACCTTCACCTGTGGGCTATTCTTCCTTGCATGGTTAGTTAGACAACAAGAAGCATGATATTTGGTACAATGTTTGCAAGAATTATCATTTGAGCTAGACTTAGATTCAAATATTAAACATGAGGCATTGATATTCTTGCAATTTTCAAGTTGCACTTGAAGTTCTTGATTTTGAACATTCAAGCTTAACATGCTTGATTCAAGTGCATTCTTTTCATTTGCAAGATTATCTATAGAGTTTTTCATGTTAATTACTTCTTTATCTTTATTGTGAATCAACTCTTGAAGCTCTAGGTTTCTTTCCTTTTCAAGGATAAGCAAGTCTTCTTGAGCATCAAGAGTTGCTTTTCTTTTATCTAGCTTTTCCATTAATTTGGTGATAACATTGTATCCATTTAAGCCAAATTCTTTAATCATTTTATTTTTCATGGCAATTTGATCATCATCATCATCATTTGAAAAATCATCACTAAATAAAGTTACCTTGTCTCCCTTTGCCATGAGGCAAGTTGGAGTGTAGGAGTCGTCTTGTAGGTTGGTGAAGAGTTGCGCGCTTGATGTAGATTGGATGGCCACATTTGCCACCACTTCCTCTTCCTCGGAGCTAGAACTCTCTTCATCGGAGTTCCATTCTTCACCAATATGAGCTTGACCATACTTCTTCTTCTTGAAGTATCCCTTGGTCTTGCCTCCCTTTTTAAACTTGTCCTTCTTGTATTCCTTTTTAGCTTCTTGTTCCTTCTTGTTAGGACAATCCACTATGAAATGACCAGTTTGGCCACATTCATAGCATGCCCTCTTCTTTCCTTTCCTTTGGAACTTGTCATTCTTCCTTACAAATTTCTTGAATGTTTTGATGAACATAGCTGTGTCTTCATCACTTGAGCTATCTTCATCACTTGAGGTCTCGACCACTTTCTTTGCTTTGTGGTCTTTGTTCTTCTTGAGGTTGTCTTGTTCATTTGTGATCAAGGCATGAGAGTCTCTTGTCTTGATGGGGGCTTCTTCGGACTCGTGTTGCTGAATTTTTGCAAATAATTGATGAGGCGTCATATCCTCATAGTCATCACGATCCCTTATCATCCTTGCAAGACTTTTATCCTTCTCTTTATAAGCTCTCATGAACAATCTTGTGACCTTGGAGTCACTCCAATCTTCACTTCCAAGTACTATTATCTTGTTTACTAACACCATCAATCGATCAAAGAGTGATTGAAGCGACTCACCCTTGATCCAATCATATCTAGCGAGCTCACTCTCCAAAGCTTCAACTCTATGTCTCTTAGCTTTGGGATCTCCTTCATGTGACATTTTAAGAATGTTCCAAATGTCATGGGCATCTTCTCTTCCTTGAACTTTCCGGTATTCTTCTGGACAAAGACTTCCTTTAATTATGCTCACTGCTTGAGCATTGCGATGAATCTCTTGCATCATTTCTGGAGTCATCTCTTCTCCTTGGGCAGGCTTATACATACCTACATTAACAATCTCCCAAAGACTAGGATGTACACCGATTAAATGTGACTTCATCTTATCGGCCCACTCGTCATAGTTCAACTCACTAAGAGTTGGTAACTTTCCAAGTGGGGCGGAAGAGAAGTTGGGGATAAAATTTCTAGAGTAATCGAATTGAACTTTACTAAACTCGTTACCTTTGCTTTTGTTGATGATTCTTCGGTGTTGAGACTTACCTTGCTCAACACCTTTGACACCAAAAGATCCACTAGGTCATCATTGTAATCAAATTTTCCTTTACCTTTGTCTTCTTCGGCCTTTCTTCTTGATTCTTCTTCTTCGGCCTTTTTCTTAGCATCTTCCTCTTTCACCTTGAGGAACATCCTCTCGGCAATCTTCATGGCGAGGTTGAGGACCTTGGGGTCCACTTCCTCACCGGAGGATGTGACGGGAATATCCTCGAGGATAGGATCCACATGGTCCCGTTGAGTAGACATAATCGCTTCCTCACGCGGTTAAGCGTAAAATGAGGTACGAGGCTCTGATACCAATTGAAAGTAGCCTAGAGGGGGGGGTGAATAGGCTACACCTGAAAATTTTCACTAAAACTTCGAAATAGGTTAAATTAAAGTTGCACAGGTGCAAACCGGTTCAGTCGATTTTAATCACAACTGAACAAGTTTGAACCCGCTCAACTTAAATTTGATAATCTATTTAACAAGTGCGAAGTAGTGAATAATATAGCTAAAGATTTGCCCTACACAAAAACTACTTAAATGAATAATATGAGCCAACCACTGAATATAAAGCGCTTGACAAGAACACACAAGAACACGTGATATAACCCGAGGTTCGGCAACCACCACAAAGGTGTCCTACTCCTCGTTGAGGAACCCACAAAGGGCCGGGTCTTTTCCAACCCTAATCCTCCACAAGCTTCGGGGGAGAAGGGCGTTCGCCGCCCGTGGCGCTGTCAGTTGCCGCGTCTCTGGCTCTCCGGCCCGAGCGGCCCTGGTGCTGCTTCCGGTGCCTCCTTCCACCGTCGGGGCGGAGTGTGGCTGCCCGCCCGCCGCGTGAGTGTCAGTCGCGCCGTGCACAGGCCGGCCATGCCCAGGTCCTCCTTGCGCCGCCAGTTGTACCGGGGGGTCGCCCAACACGTCGTACGCCACGGGGGCGGTACTCGTGTTCTGGGACAGCCTTGGCGAGGACGGGAGTAAGGACCTGCCGGTGCGCTTTGGGGCGGCCTACGTTCGCCGGTGGTGGTCGCCATAGGCGAGGCTTCCTCTGCCGACGAGACCGTCGGTGCCATCCGCGGGCGGGCCTCCGGCTCTTTGGCCTCAATGGCTTGTCCTCGCCCCTCGTGTGGAGGACGGGGACGAGGGCCTTTTGACAGTAGTGTTTGCCCTGAGGCAATCACTGCTACTGTCTAGCCGCCTGAGGCGGAAGTCGTTGTCGCTGCTGGTGCAGCGGTCGTCGGCGAGCCGCTCGGGGCTCGTCATCCCGTAGGCTTTGTGGTTGTTCATTCCTACAGGAATGGACCTAGAGCCCTGTTTGTAATGGTACCCTCTTGAGAGCGAGATGTAATAGCTTTGAGTACTAGGACATCTGCCGTAGGTCGGGACAACCGCCGAGGGTGCTGCCGACGTCTAAGTCTATGTACCATTGTTACCCCAAGCACGTGTGTTTGTTCTTCGTGGCTGCCGAGGCCTGAATATTTGGGTATAAAGCCGTGTTTTCTTTCCTCTTGTTTCGAGCATCAAGACTTTGTTCGTCGGTAGCAAAATCACCTATCCGAGCGTGAGCCGCCTTTCCTGGAAGGTGACGAGTGAGGTATCTGTATCCCGGAGGCGTAGGAGTCCCTCGGCTCGGTCGGCCTTGCCGTTCAAGGTCTCATCGCTCGTTTTTGGGACTCCGCCACTGACATAGTCGAGGTGCACAAAAGTTGTTTTGGTGGAGAAACTTCTCCGAGGAAAGTTTCAGTGCAGAGGGTGCTCCTCCTTTCCGGACCCCGAGGTGACCGCTCAGGCCGAGACCCTTGCGGAGGGTCTGGCCGTGGTCGTCGGGTCTGCTTGGTCCG
Source organism: Zea luxurians (assembly GCA_029449295.1). Taxonomy (NCBI): domain Eukaryota; kingdom Viridiplantae; phylum Streptophyta; class Magnoliopsida; order Poales; family Poaceae; genus Zea; species Zea luxurians. Next base: position 39,358,980 of record JAOPSE010000009.1, on the reverse strand, counting down.
CCCAAGCTAGGGTGTCCGGGCTGAAGGGGCGTTTTCCCCGCTCTTAGACTTTGTTTCCGTCTCCATTCTTCTCCTTGCGTACGAAGAATGTTGTCCTGCTGTCTGCAAGGTTCGAGACGGCTCTTGACGAGTCCGTCAAGAACTGCAAGGCACTTGCCGAGGCGGCTGGGCGGAAGGAGGCCGAGCGCGTGGCCGTGTCCGAGGCTATCTCAGCTTTCTGCCGGACCTTTGGCCTTGACGGCGTCCCCTTGGGTAGCACCCCCAGAGTCATCTGCGGGCCTTGGATGGCCATGTGCGCAACAGACTCTGCGAGGCAATGTACTACGACGTTAGGCGGGCCTTCGCCATGCTTGCTTCCCACTACGACGTGGGTCAGCGAGGGGTACTGCTTACCCGACGAAGAGGAGGCTGCCTTAGCTGAGGTCCAGAGGCTTGATGCGGCCATCGAGGGCCCAAGTGCGGCGCTGGCCTCCTCCTTCGAGGTGGAAGTCCTTTCGCCCGTGTCGCTGCCCGAGGCCGGGCCGGATTCTGCCGAGGGTAGAAATGACGCCGTGCTGTTCCTCCCCCTGCCAATGTCTGAGCCTGCAGAAATAGTTTGCTTGAAGTATGCGTATGTTTTTTGTGGCCGCTGAGGCCTAAACATATTTAGCGTTTGGGTTATCAAGCTGCGTTTTCTTTCTTCTCGTTTTGAGCATCAGGACTTGTTCGTCGGTAGCAGAATCGCTTTATCCGAGCGAGAGTTAGTTTTTGCGGAAGGTGATGAGTGAGGTATCCGTATCCCGGAGGCGTAGGAGTCCCTCGGCTCGGTCGGCCTTGCCGTTTATGTGCTCTCTCGCTCGTTTTTAGGATCCTGTTATCGATATAGTCAAAAATGCACGAAAGTCGTTTTCTACCCGAGTGTTAGGACTTGTTCGGTAGCAGGATCGCTTATCCAAGCATGAGATACTTTTCGCGGAAGGTGACGAGTGAGGTATCTGTATCTCGGAGGCGTAGGAGTCCCTCGGCTCGGTCAGCCTTGCTGTTTACGTGCTCTCTCACCCGTTTGTAGGATCCTGCTATCGATATAGTCGAAAGCATGAAAGTCATTTTCTACCCGAGCATTAGGACTTGTTCGACAGCAGAACTGCTTATCCGAGCGTGATTTACTTTTCGTGGAAGGTGACGAGTGAGGTATCTGTATCCCGGAGGCGTAGGAGTCCCTCGGCTCGGTCGGCCTTGCCGTTCAAGGTTTCTCGCGCTCGTTTTCAGGGTTCCGTTATCGATGTGGTCGGAAAGCACGAGAGTCATTTTGGTAGAAGACTTCTCTTGGTAGAAAACTTTTCCAAAGAAAATTTTGACACAGAGGGGGAACCCCTTCTAGCCCCCGAGGGAGGGTCGGGTTTTGTCGAGGCAAGCCCAATCCTTCCTTGATGGTTAGACTTTATTTGTGTATGTAAAGAAAGCGATATACATGAACGACTTGAAACATTTTAAGGGTAAAAGCGACGTAGCTATTCGATGTTCCAAGCGTTGCTGTAGACCTCGCCTTGATCGTTGGCCAGCTTGTATGTCCCGAGCTTCAGAACTTTGGCAATGATGAATGGCCCCTCCCAGGCAGGAGTAAGCTTGTGGCATCCTTGGGCGTCTTGTCGCAGCCGAAGTACGAAGTCTCCCACTTGGAAGCCTCGGGGTTGAACCCTTCGGGCGTGGTAGCGTCGCAGAGACTGCTGATACCGTGCCGAGTGTAGTAAGGCCACGTCCCGAGCCTCTTCCAGTTGGTCCAAAGAATCTTCTCGGCTAGTCTGGTTGCCTCGATCGTCGTACGTCTTTGTCCTCGGGGAACCGTACTCTAAGTCCGTGGGCAGAACGGCCTCGGCCCCATAGACCAGGAAAACGGCGTGAAGCCCGTGGCCTGGTTCGGCGTCGTCCTCAGACTCCAAACCATCGAGGGTAGCTCTTTTGTCCACCGCTTGCCAAACTTGTTGAGGTCGTTGTAGATCCTTGGTTTTAGTCCCTGCAAAATCATACTGTTGGCGCGCTCCACCTGCCCATTCGTCATTGGGTGCGCTACGGCGGCCCAGTCCACACGGATGTGGTGGTCCTCGCAGAAGTCCAGGAACTTTTTCGCGGTGAACTGCATGCCGTTGTCGGTGATGATGGAATTTGGGACTCCAAAGCGATGGATGATGATTGTGAAGAACGTCACTGCCTGCTCGGACTTGATGCTGGTTAAGGGTCGGACCTCGATCCACTTGGAGAATTTGTCAATGGCGACCAGCAGGTGCTTGAAGCCCCCAGGTGCCTTCTACAAGGGACCGACGAGGTCCAGACCCCAAACGGCAAACGACCAAGTGATGGGTATTGTCTGCAGGGCCTGAGCGGGCAGGTGCGTCTGTCTCGCGTAGAACTGACACCCCCGGCAGGAGCGTACAATCCTAGTGGTGTTGGCCACTGCGGTTGGCCAGTAGAAACCTTGTCGGAAAGCGTTTCCCACGAGGGCTCGAGGTGCCGCATGGTGACCACAAGCCCCCGAGTGTATTTCTTGTAATAGCTCTCGTCCTTGGGCGATGGATATGCACCGTTGGAGAATGCCTGAGGGGTTGTGGTGGTACAGCTCCTTTTCATCACCTAGCAAAACGAATGACTTGGCGCGCCGAGCTAGTCGCCGAGCTTCGGCCTTGTCGAGGGGCAGCTCTCCTCGGAGGAGGTATTCCATGTACGGGGTCTACCAGTTCGGGACCGGTGTGACCCCATTCCGCTCCCCCTCAACGTTCAGGGCCTCACCCTCGGTGGCCGAGGGTACCTCGGGCTGGGGCGAGGCCTCCTCGGGTTCGGGCGTGTCGTCGACTTTGACAGATGGCTGATATATATCCTTGGAGAAAACGTTCAGGGGAACCGTCGTTTGCCCTGAGGCTATTTTTGCCAGCTCATTTGCAATTTCGTTGTACCGTCGAGCGACATGGTTGATTTCCAGCCCGTAGAACTTATCTTCCAAGCGCCGAACTTCGTCGCAGTAGGCCTCCATTTTTCGATCGCGGTAGTGGGAGTTCTTCATGACCTAGTCAATGACGAGCTGCGAGTCACCACGAGCGTCGAGGCGCCGAACCCCTAGCTCGATGGCGATGCGCAGGCCATTAACCAAGGCTTCGTACTCGGCCACGTTGTTTGATGCCGGGAAATGAAGGCGCAGCATGTAACGAACATGTTCTCCGAGGGGTGAGATGAAGAGCAAACCCGCATCTGCTCCGGTTTTCATCAACGACCCGTTGAAGTACATGGTCCAAAGTTTGGGTTGTATTGGGGCCGTCGGTAACTGGGTGTCAGTCCATTCAGCCAGGAAGTCGGCCAAGACTTGGGATTTTATGGCCTTCCGAGGGGCGAATGAGAGTGTTTCGCCCATGAGTTCCACTGCCCATTTTGCTATCCTACCCGAGGCCTCTCGGGACTGGATGATCTCTCCCAGGGGGAAGGATGATACCACAGTCACCGGATGGGATTCGAAGTAGTGTCGCAACTTTCACCGTGTCAGAATCACTACATAGAGCAACTTCTGGATCTGCGGGTAGCAGACCTTGGTCTCGGATAGCACTTCGCTGGTGAAGTAGACTGGCCTCTGGACGGGCAGTGCATACCCTTCTTCTCGTCTCTCGACTACGATCGCGGCGCTGACCACCTGAGTGGTTGCGGCTACGTAGATCAAGAGGGCTTCTCCTGCAGCGGGGGGCACCAAGATGGGCGCATTGGTAAGGAGTGCCTTTAAGTTTCCGAGGGCTTCCTCGGCCTCGGGGGTCCAAGTGAAGCGCTCGGCCTTCCTTAAGAGGCGGTATAGGGGCAATCCTTTTTCGCCAAGGCGTGAGATGAAGCGGCTTAGAGCCGCAAGGCATCCCATGACCCATTGTACTCCTTTCAAATCTTTGATTGGTCCCATGTTGGTGATGGCCATGATTTTCTTTGGGTTGGCCTCTATTCCCCGCTCGGAGACGATGAATCCCAGGAGCATGCCCCGGGGGACTCCGAAGACACACTTCTCGGGATTGAGTTTCACGCCTTTCGCTCTCAGACACTTGAATGTCATCTCAAGGTCAGAGAGGAGGTCGGAGGCTTTCTTCGTCTTGACAACAATGTCATCGACATAAGCCTCGACCGTTCTGCCGATGTGCTCTCCGAACACATGGTTCATGCACCTCTGGTAGGTGGCACCTGCATTCCTCAAGCCAAATGGCATTGTAGTATAACAATACATGCCAAAAGGTGTGATAAAAGAAGTCACGAGCTAGTCGGACTCTTTCATCTTGATTTGGTGATAGCCTGAGTAGGCATCGAGGAAAGACAAGGTTTCGCACCCAGCAGTGGAGTCCACAATTTGGTCGATGCGGGGCAGAGGGTAGGGAACCTTCGGACATGCTTTGTTTAGACCAGTGTAGTCTACGCACATCCTCCATTTCCCACCCTTTTTCTTTACATGTACAGGGTTAGCTAACCATTCAGGATGGAATACCTCTTTGATGAATCCTGCAGCCAGTAGCTTGTGGACCTCCTCGCCTATGGCCCTGTGCTTTTCTTCATCAAAACGGCGCAGGGACTGCTTCATGGGTCCGGCTCCAGCTCTGATATCTAGTGAGTGCTCGGCGACCTCCCTTGGTATGCCTGGCATGTCCGAGGGACTCCACGCAAAAACTTCGGCGTTTGCGCGGAGAAAGTCGACGAGCACTGCTTCCTATTTGGGGTCGAGCTCGGAGCCAATCTGGACTTTCTTGCTGGCGTCGTTGCTGGGGTCGAGAGGGACAGACTTAACCGCCTCAGCTGGTTCGAAGTTGCCGGCGTGGCGCTTCGCATCGGGCGCCTCCTTGGAGAGGCGTTCCAGGTTGGCGATGAGGGCCTCAGACTCGGCGAGGGCCTCAGCGTACTCCACGCAATCCACATCGCATTCGTACTTGTGGTGGTACGTGGAGCCGACGGTGATGATCCCGTTGGGGCCTGGCATCTTGAGCTTGAGGTAGGTGTAGTTGGGGACGGGCATGAACTTGGCATAGCACAGTCTTCCCAACATCGCGTGGTAGGTCCCTCGGAACCCAACTACCTCGAAGGTGAGGGTTTCCTTTCGGAAGTTGGAGGGAATTCTAAAGCAGACGGGTAGGTCAATCTGCCCGAGGGGCAGGATACGCTTCCCGGGTGTGATCCCGTAGAAAGGTGCTGCACCGGCCCGGACCTCGGACCGATCAACCCCCAAGAGTTCCAGGGTCTCGGCGTAGATGATGTTGAGGCTGCTGCCTCCGTCCATGAGGACCTTGGAGAGCCTAACATTGCCGATGATCGAATTGACGACGAGCGGGTACCTTCCTGGGCTCGGCACGAAGTCGGGGTGGTCGCCTCGGTCGAAGGTGATAGGCTTGTCGGACCAGTCTAGGAAGACTGGCGCTGCCACCTTCACCGAGCAGACCTCCCGGCGCTCCTGCTTGCGGTGCCGAGCTGAGGCGTTTGCCACCTGCCCGTCGTAGATCATGAAGCAGTTGTGGACCTCCGGGAACTCCTCTTCCTTGTCGCCCTCCTTCTTGTTGTTGCCTTGGCCCTTGCCATCTTCCGCCGGGGGCCCAGCCTTATGGAAGTAGCGCCGGAGCATGACACATTCTTCAAGGGTGTGCTTGACGGGACCCTGGTGATAGGGGTACGGCTCCTTGAGCATCTTGTCGAACGCGCTGGCCCCTCCAGGAGGCTTCCGAAGGTTCCTGTGCTCGGCAGCAACGGCGAGATTCATGTCAGCAGCGTCGCGCTTTGCTTACGCCTTCTTCCTGGTCTTCTTCTTCGCGCCTCGCTGGGCGGACGCCTCGGGGGCGTCTTCCTTCGGCTCTCCCTAAGGCTGCTTGTCTTTCCGGAATATGGCTTCGACCGCCTCCTGACCCGAGGCTAACTTGGTGGCGACGTCCATCAATTCGCTCGCCTTGGTGGGAGTCTTGCGCCCCAGTTTGCTCACCAGGTCTCGGCAAGTGGTGCCGGCGAGGAAAGCTCCGATGACGTCCGAGTTGGTGATGTTGGGCAGCTCGGTGCGCTGCTTCGAAAACTGCCAGATGTACTCTCGGAGGGATTCTCCTGGCTGCTGGCGGCAGCTTCGAAGATCCCATGAGTTCCCAGGGCGCACGTACGTGCCTTGGAAATTTCTCGCGAAAGCCTTGACTAGGTCGTCCCAGTCGGAGATCTGCGCAGGAGGTAGATGCTCCAGCCAGGCCCGGGCAGCGTCAGAGAGGAAAAGGGGGAGGTTGCAGATGATGAGGTTGTCATCGTCCGCCCCTCCCAACTGGCATGCCAGCCGGTAATCCGCGAGCCACAACTCCGGCCTTGTATCCCCCGAGTACTTGGTGATGGCAGTCGGGGCTCGGAACCGGGCGGGGAACGGCGCTCGTCGTATGGCCCGGCTGAAGACCCGCGGACCGGGTGGCTCGGGCGAGGGACTCCGATCCTCCTCACTATCGCAGCGTCCCCCGCACCTAGGGTGATAGCCTCGGCGCACCTTCTCCTTGAGGCGGGCTCGATGGTCGCGGCGGTGTTGCTCGTCGCCGAGGCGATCCCGGGCGGCAGGTGCCTCGTCCCGCGTGTGCTCGGGATGGACCGAGGCCTCCCGCATGCGTCGGGACGACGCCGCGTGATGCTCCGAGGGGTCAGCTCGCCTTCGGGAGGCAGAGCTCTCGGCTCGTCGAACTGCGGCACCTTCCAGGTGATCCTTGAGTTCGCGCTGGATACGTCGTCCCTCGGTGGTGGATGGCTCCGGCATGGTTCGAAGTAGCATCGCTGCTGCAGCTAGGTCCTGGCCGGACCCGCTGACGGCCGGGGGCAGCGCTGCCCTGGCATTGTCGATGATACGGCGCTGGACGTCCCGGGCCCGATGACGGGCTCCTCCGCCGAGTGTTCGGCCTGCCCACTCCTTCTCGATGTTCTGTTGGAGCTGCACAAGTTGCCCTGCTTCCTCGTCGACCTTGGCCTGCATCTCGCGGATTTGCTCGAGCTGTGTGTCCTGACCCCCGTAGGGACTGGGACCACAGCTAGCTCCCGCAGGATGTCAACGCGAGATGCGGGCCCAGGGGGATCGCCAACCTCCGGCATGCCGAGGTGGTTGCCCTCGTTGTTATCTCCCTAATCGACGTGGAAACATTCGCGACTCGGGCCATAACCCTCGTCGTCAAGGTCGTGACCATCGTCAGAGCAACCGGAGAGGCAGTGGTCACATGCGAACATGAAGTCCCGCATGGCACCGAGATCATCGAGGCCAGAGAAATCCCAACCGAAGTCGGGGTCATCCTCTTCCTCGGAACCCGCCGGTCCGGAGGTTGAGACGACTGTCAATCGGTCCCAGGTTGACCACATATGGTACCCCGGAAGGTCTGGATACGCCCTTGCGAAAGCGCTCACCGAAGCGGGGTCGCTAGGTGGATCGAAGCTAAATCGAAAGGGAACAGGGTGGAATACGGACGGTACATCTTGGTCGATGGATGGTGGTGAAGTCATGTCGGGGACGGAACACACCGTCATCTCAGGTACGAGGGTGACGCCCAGCAGGTCCTTTGCGAGGGTGCTGGCGTCGTCAGTCCGCTTGGGGCTGGCACGTTGCGGGGAAGCGGCGCTCGTCGTTGTCTCAGGCGCGAGGACAGCACCTGACATGTCCCCCGGAGGAGTGCCGGCATCGTCGACTCGCTCTGGTTCGATAGCCGATAAGGTGCCGCCTCCTGCGTGGCCATGGTTGCCCGTCTCCATTTCCTCCGGCGAGGAGGATGGCGGGGACGACCCGAGTGTTCCTCCTCTGCCGCGGAGGGATGCCGTCGTCGAGTTCGCCATCGCCGAGCGAGCTAACTGTCGTTGTCGTCGTGCTGCGAGGGGAGGAGTACCATGTCGTAGCTGCCGTCGAGGGACATGAACTCGAGACTCCCGAAGCGGAGCACCGTCCCGGGCTGAAGAGGTTGCTGAAGTCTACCCATCTGGAACTCAACGGGAAAGTGTTCGTTAACACGCAGTAGGCCCCTACCTGGCACGCCAACTGTCGGCGTTTCGGACCGGGGGGTCCCTAGACCGACTAGTAAATTTTGTCGCTGCGTGTCCCTGCCCAGATGGGTTGGTGCGAGATGGAACACAAGGGAGAATGAAACTTGTATTATCCTGCACCAGGATGCTCGTAGTAGGGGTTACAAGCGTCACGAGAGGGCGAAGGCGAGGGAGCGAGCACGAGAGAGAGAGAGAGTGTGTGTGTGTGAGAGAGAGAGGGTCTGGCCCTGCTCGTCTTCTCCCGTCCCTTTGTCGTGCGTCTACCCGTCCTCCTCCCGTGCCTCCCTGGACATCTCCTTTTATAGACATAAGGAGATGGCCCAGCTATACAATGGGGGTGTAGCTATGTGCTACGTGGCCAGCGGGGAAGTGACTGGTCGCTATGCACGTGTTAACGTGTCCGTTGGAGAAGTGCATGAGCCCCATCGAAGCACAGCTATCGGCACTGCATGGATCTTGCTGACGTCTCCTTGCTTCCGTAGGAGGCTTGTGAACCACCGATGTCATGGACGTACGCGGGGAACCATCATTGCCTGTTACCGAGGCAAGCTAGATGGGACGTCGGTCTTGTTCCTTCGTAGCCCGAGCTAGCTAGGAGTAGGGTAATGATGTATCCCTTGTGTCGCGGTCGATCTGAGCCTGAGGTCGGGCGAGGCGGTGGCCCCTCCGAGGCCGAGGCTGAGGCTGAGGCCGAGCCCTGAGGTCGGGCGAGGCGGAGATCTCTTCCCGAGGCCGAGGCCAAAGGTCGGGCGAGGCAGAGCTTCCTGTTGCGCCCAAGGCTGAACTTGGCTGTCGTCGGTTTCACCCGGGTGGTTGGCACAGCAACCGGAGCGGGGCGGGCGGCGCTGTTTTCCTGTCAGATCGGTCAGTGGAAGGGCGAAGTGACTGCGGTCACGTCGACCTCATCAACTGAGGCACGCGTGTCAGGATAAGGTGTCAGGCGATCCCAGCATTAAATGCGCATGCAATACGGTCGGCTGGTAAGGCGATTTGGCCAAGGTCGCTTGCACGACAAGGCTTGCCTTTGGCTGAGCCGAGGGTGTGCTCACTGTCTGAGGAGACCCTTTGGCGAGACGTGAATCCGTCCGGGACTACTGTCCCCGCCCGGGATCGGGCTCGGCCGAGGCGAGATCGCGTCCCTTGGTAGACGAAGCTTTGACTTTGACCCGAACTGTCGGTCTTCATGGTTTGCTTTGAAGGTGTTTACCAGCCGTGTTTAGGAGTATTGGGGGTACCCCTAATTACACCCGACAAGTTGCATAGTTGCATGCAGTATTAGTGGATGAGAGGGACACCCATATCTTGCATAGTTGCATGCTTGCATGCAGCGTGAGTGGGAGAGGGCGCGATAAAGTGAGCGGGGGCATGCGATAAGCAGCATGTTGTAAAAGTGTTGTGAAAAATGATTGAGTAAATTTGACGGTAGTTGATAGTTAGTCACCAATTTCTATATATTGTCCACAAAAGAGAAGTATGCCTAAGAAACTGGGTATATCTATTAAAAACTTGATCAACATAGAAGGGTTTTTAATTAAGAACATATACAAAAAGTTGCCTCGACAATAACTTGGACTTGAGGGGTCGGGTCCGGGCGTACATGCATACTGTCGACCAACTGAGCTACACTAAGCTTCTTTAATTTCTCATTTTAATTAAGAACACATGCAAAAATTTACCTCGACAAGAACACATGCAGTGTGAGCCGAGGGAGCCACGAGGCCTAGCTTCGGAGGCTAGTTGCATGGTTGCATGCAGCATGAGTGGATGAGAGGGGCACCCGTATCTTGCATAGTTGCATGCTTGTATGCAGCGTGAGTGGGAGAGCGCGTGATAAGGTGAGCAAGGGCACGTTTTGGTCTACGTTACCTTTGTAATATATTTTAATTAAACATAGACTGAATGCTTTGGTATCTATTCACAGTCGAAGATTTAACTGGGAAAACTTGATTAATCATTCACTGTACAGATGCAACTGAGAAGTGAGAACACAACAAGAACCTAATTTGGAAGGACGAGAAAGAACCAAATGCGCACGGTTTAGCTCATCCTTCCGAATTGAACATCCATCAAAGCTAGCATAGCTTAGCTATATGCATTGATAAGTAGGCAAACAATCTGTGAGATAAATAATGTACTCCTGTGAGTAGCTAACACGACATTTGGTATATGTTTCATATCCTTACTTTTCACATATGAGCATTCATATCTGCTAGTTATAAGCAGCATGTTGTAAAAGTGTTGTGAAAATGATTGAGTAAATTTGACGGTAGTTGATAGTTAGTCACCATTTTTTATATATTGTCCACAAAAGAGAAGTATGCCTAAGAAACTGGGTATATCTATTAAAAACTTGATCAACATAGAAGGGTTTTTAATTAAGAACATATACAAAAAGTTGCCTCGACAATAACTTGGACTTGAGGGGTCGGGTCTGGGCGTACATGCATACTGTCGACCAACTGAGCTACACTAAGCTTCTTCAAATTTTCATTTTAATTAAGAACACATACAAAAATTTACTTCGACAAGAACGCATGCAGCGTGAGCGGAGGGAGCCACGAGGCCTAGCTTCGGAGGCTAGTTGCATGGTTGAATGCAGCATGAGTGGATGAGAGGGGCACCCGTATATTGCATAGTTGCATGCTTGCATGTAGCGTGAGTGGGAGAGCGCATGATAAGGTGAGCGGGGTACGTTTTGATCTACGTTATCTTCTTAATAGTTAGTAGAGTCTAATGCAAATTTCTTATATGTTAGTAGATTGACGAAACTTCTAGTTTCAAACAAAAATAATGCAAAAATAAAACAACATGGACTGTATATGTGAGATAGACAATGGTACATTTTGATTTTTTTTTTTGACGAGAAACTAACTTTTTTGCACTGGGAGGTGTGATCGTTATGGTTAGTATCACTGTTGAACATATAGAAAATTGTCAAAAAACATAATAACAATGTGTATTGGAATTGCATTATTGTAGGATGCCTTACAAAGTGTACAGTTTAAGAATGATGATAGGGAAGACCCAATTTGCCCCAAAACAAACAAACATGTGGCAGATAATAGATAGTATCAAGCGAAGGAAATGGAGAGGGGGCTCCTGACGGTGTACGTGTCTGACACCCACCGGAGCGCGCCTTGCACCAGTGGAGCGCCGTTCTGCCTCGGCCACACGACCACCTTGAAGCTTCGCTCCTGGTTCACCTGGGTGAACACCAGCTCGCGCGGGTACACGGCGACGGTCACATCATCGTCAAATATGTCAACCGCCGCGTAGTACACCGACGGTGCCTCCCCGACGTTCTTCACCGTGCGCTCAACGACCGCGGGCGCGCTCCGGTTCCACGTCTGCTGGAACGCGACAGAGATCGACGGGTAGTTCAGCATGCTCTCCGGGATCAGCGTGACGGCCGAGCAGTCCACCGGCCTTCTCGCGATCACCGACACGTTCTGGCTGTTGTACATGCTGCAGAGGTAGCCGACGTAGTCGCTGGCCGCGATATCGTAGACCAGGCCGGGGTCCGCGGCCTTCTCAGGGTTGACATGGCCAGCGCCAGTGGCGAACCAGTCTGCCGCCACGCGCTGTTCGTCGAGGATGGGATTGCCGGCACGGTCGGTGGCATCCGCGGTGGTCATGATGGCCGACTTGATGGCGGCAGGTGACCAGCGAGGGTGCTTGCTCTTGATGAGCGCCGCGACGCCGCTGAGGTGAGGCGCCGACATGGACGTGCCGGAGATGACGTTGAAGGTCGGTCCAGGGAGAAAAGGTGCCGACGGCGGGCCAACCTGGAACGGCCACGCGGCGAGCACGTTGACGCCTGGGCCCGTGATGTCGGGCTTCAGAATGCCCGGGTTCTGGAGGCTAGGCCCACGAGAGGAGAAGAAGACGATCGATGGAGCAGGTGGCGCCGTGCCGCCGAGGATTGTACCCTCAAACAGGATCTGCGCCGTGGGGTTCGACGTGGAGTTGACGTAGGACTTGATGGCTGAGGCGGCGGCGTAGTCGACGTGCGACGCCGGCAGGACGTGTGCGTCGGCGAGCGTGCTGTAGCCTTGGGCAAATCTGTTGAGCAAAACCATGCCGGCGCCGCCGGCACTTTGGACCACCGCGCCTTTCAGTACATTCGTGATGTTGCGTCCCGGCCCGCCTCCTAGTTCGCAGAGCACTATCTTGCCCCTGACGTCCAAGCCGTCCAGCGAGCCATTGCCGCAGAGCTCGGGCTCGGCGTACGGCCTCCCGCTAGCGCCAGCGTAGACCAAAGGGTGGAAGTTGGGGGTCCAGGCATGCGGTTGGTAGAGCGACTCGCCGTGGAAGACGAAGCCGTTCCCCAGGCGGACCGTCGAACGAATGGAACGGTCCATCGTGCTGGCGGCGACGGTGAGCATCCACGGCGCCTCGTTTCTCACAGAGCTGACGCTCGGGCCGTAGTTGGCAGCCGACATGGTAACAAAGACTCCCTTCTCGATCGCGCCGAACGTCGCGATGGCGAGGCTGTCTTGGTAGAACGGGTTAGAAACTGATCCACCGATAGAGATGGAGACGATGTCGCAGCCGTCACCCACGGCGGCGTCCACGCCGGCGAGTATGGCAGAGTCGGGGCATCCAGTGTCAGTGCAGACCTTGTACACGGCGACGTGAGCTCGGGGCGCTATCCCGGTGGCGGTACCCATGGCCTGGCCAAGCACCTGAGCGCCTGGCACGCTCGCTCCCGCAGCCGTGCTGGCAGTGTGTGTGCCGTGCCCGTTGTCGTCGACCGGCGGCGCCCGCCAGTCGTTGGAAGTGGAGTTGCTCGTGGCGTTAGGGCTGGGCACGAAAGAGCGGGCGCCGATGAGCTTGTTGTTGCACACCGCGCGGCCATTGAAGTCGCAGCGCCCCTTCCACCTGGGCGGCGGCGGCGGCATGCCGTCGCCGCTGAAGGAGGGGTGCGACGGCACGACGCCGGTGTCGAGCACGCCGATGATGACCCCAGCGCCGCGTTCGGCGACGGGGTACGACCTCCTGGCCTCCCGGGCGTCCAGCCCGAGGAACTGAGGCGTGTGCGTCGTGTGCAGCTCGTATATCTGCTCCGGGGCCGCCGTCACGAAGCCAGGCATCGACGACAGAGCGTCGACCTCCTGCCGCGTGAGGCGGGCCGCGAAGCCGCTGGCGACGTGGTGGTACCCGTGGACGAGCCGGCCGTCCTCCGGGAGGAACGACCTGTACCACGCATTCCGGTCGTCGTCGGTAGCGAGCATCCGGTTCTCCTGCAGGGGCTGCACGTGGACGATGAACGTGGTGAGCTCATCTCTGGCGACCACGGCAACGGCCGCGAGAAGAAGGAATGGCGCAAGTGTTGTCAGCATGGAGAAGTTGAAGCTTTGCATTGCTGCTTTTCGATCTGAATTTGTCGTGAGGTTCTGTGCGTTTCCATGCATCCATTTTATAGCGTACTTGCGTGCCTATCGAATGTTGGAATTGGCATCTATCGAATGTTGGAATTGGCAAATCGTTCACCTGCTACTAGCTAGTATACTACTTCCAATTAGCCGGTCTTGACAAGGTCCTCAATCGTGACAACATGTGCGTGTTCGGTGCATTGGGAGAAGATGCAGTCACGAGAAGACCCCCGCCGGTAATCTTGCAAGGACGTATGTTGATTATTGTCTCGTTGTAAATTTATACGGGAACTCTTGGAAGAGCAAAAAAAAAAAAACATAACCAAGTTTAATACTCCATCCATTCTTTTTTATTTGTCTTGGTTTAGTTCAAAAATAAACTACCGGTAAGTAAATAATCAAGAACGGAGGTAGTATAATTTAATGATTATAATTGAAATTATATATCTCTGATACTTCTTCAAAAACCACTATAATAAGAATAGAAGATATGGCATATATATGTCTATATGTCTACCTCCACATAAAATCCTGAGAAAAAAAAAGATATGATATGTAAACTTGTATTGTTATTGCCTCATTAAAAATCTTTTACAAGATACCTATATGAGAAAAAAAACTCACAAAAAATAGTAAAATATAATATTTTGAACCTTGCAACTTTCAAAGCCATGGCACAGCAAACACACGGTGAAATGTGGAAATTAGTAGAAACTTTGTAAAAAAATCTCGTGAAATTATCAATTAATTTAGTTTGCAAGGTGTTTATCTTCTCGTTTACATGAGAATAAAACATTTCTAGAAGCCAATATAGTGATATTGCTCTTCTATAATATTGTAACACCCGGATTTTAGGGGTCCAAAACCCGGGCGCTAACATAATCACCAGGTGTGCTGGGACCAAGTCTCACACATATGATGATTCATGGCACAGGATCGAATGTCACAACTTTATATATAACAGGAGTTCTATACAAAATAAATAATTACATTATAGGGAGACAACGGTCCAGCAACCCAAAGTTGACTGGGAGACGACGGCCTAGACCTCTCACGAACACTTCACAGCATCCTCCAAGCGCCTCATCCTCCGGTACCTGTTCTTGACCTGTGGGGTGTGTGAGACAGCAAGAGTGAGCTCACATACGTTCATCGCTCAACAAGTTGTGGGGAATAATGTGCATGAACTCGCCAAAGGTGGGAGCTCACGTGAAGTGTAAGGCTTACCAAAGGAGATGGTTAGAGCTGAGCATTGCTTTTAAAGTTGGTCAAAATTTTATTAGCAATTACTAAGTATAAGTAAATACCAAACCAATTAAATAGTAGAACAAAAGTAACAACTTCACCTGCGATGCAATGCATATGATAAATTGAGTTTAAGTTCCATAATTTAATCATGTGAGTGTCCGAGCTGCTCATGACCGTGAGCACGGCTAGTATACCAGTTTTACACTCTGCAGAGGTTGCGCATCTTTACCCACAAGTCATGTTACCCATCTGCCAAGAGACGGCCAATCCCATACACCTCTACCGAGGAGGCGAGGCAGGGTAACACTACGAGGCCTTTACAAAGTTCCACTAGCTTCAGAAAACCCGCTACAGTTTATAGGAAGTTCCAGTGCAGGAATCCCTTGCAGGACCGCCATCGCAGCAAAATCCTCCCGAGGGCCTCCCTACGCTGACCACTCCCCTACTGCCCTTGCCCCTTTCGGGTAAGGTAGTCTTCCACTAGCTTTCCTAATTAATCAGCCAAGGGCGTCCCATTCCACCCTTGTGGTAGCACTGTTTTCCCGGGTGGTTCTCCATGTTCCAATTAACATAATGATCTTATCATGAACAGTAAATTTATACGGGAACTCTTGGAAGAGCAAAAAAAAAAACATAACCAAGTTTAATACTCCATCCATTCTTTTTTATTTGTCTTGGTTTAGTTCAAAAATAAACTACCGGTAAGTAAATAATCAAGAACGGAGGTAGTATAATTTAATGATTATAATTGAAATTATATATCTCTGATACTTCTTCAAAAACCACTATAATAAGAATAGAAGATATGGCATATATATGTCTATATGTCTACCTCCACATAAAATCCTGAGAAAAAAAAAGATATGATATGTAAACTTGTATTGTTATTGCCTCATTAAAAATCTTTTACAAGATACCTATATGAGAAAAAAAACTCACAAAAAATAGTAAAATATAATATTTTGAACCTTGCAACTTTCAAAGCCATGGCACAGCAAACACACTGTGAAATGTGGAAATTAGTAGAAACTTTGTAAAAAAATCTCGTGAAATTATCAATTAATTTAGTTTGCAAGGTGTTTATCTTCTCGTTTACATGAGAATAAAACATTTCTAGAAGCCAATATAGTGATATTGCCCGAATTTTTTGTTTTTTAGCCCCTTTCGAGTCAAAAATTTACGTTTGGACCCCGGAAATTTTATTTGCACGTTTGGACCCGAAGCTCGGCGCCACAGCCTGTGGCGCCGAGGTAACATAGCTCGGCGCCACAGCCTGTGGCGCCGAGCTTCGTGACGTGGCAGTCCCGCGTGGCACCTAGCTCGGCGCCACAGATCTTGGCGCCGAGCTAGGAAAAAACCGAAAACTGCCTTCTCTCTGCGCGCGTTTCTTCTCTTTCTACCCATTCGAAATCACGGCCGCCGCCTTCCAGAAATCGCCGCCGCCATCACCAGGTCCGGCTCGCCGGCGCCCGCCCGCCCCGGCCACGCTCCGGCTCGCCGCCGCGAGCCCCGCCCGAGTTGCCCGAGCACGCTCGCCGCCCGAGGTCCGGCCGAGCTCGAGCTCCGCCCGCCCACGCCAAGCTCCGGCCGCTCGAGCTCCACCCGAGCTCGCTCGCCGCCGCCCGCCCACTGCCGCCCCGAGCTCGCTCCCCACGCCGCCCAGTCCCCGCCGCCGACCAGTCCCCGCCCACTGCCGCCCCGAGCTCGCTCCCAACGAGCGGCCACCGCCCGCTCCGGCCCCGGTAGCTCCCGCAAACACTGCCGTCTAGTATTTTTTTTTAATTTCTTAGTTTGTAAACTAGTAGTAATTAGTTAGGTATACACTTATTTATTGTTTAGTAAATAGTTAGATATTTTATTGTTAGTGTTTATTAAAATAGTTAGCTAGTTTGTTGCGTAGTATATTGTTAGTGTTTAGTAAATTCTTAGTGATTATATAGTTACCATTTTGTTTAGCGCATTGATATTACATGTTTTCTGTGTTGGCAACCATCGTGTTGTCGTTTATTCGCAGGTTCTATAAACATCACTTTACAGGGGAGGTGCTGCCAAATTTTTTACTGACCATTGGTTTTTTTTTACGTAGGTGTTCGTCCGACTTGACCTTCTCCACCGTTAGCTGGAGTCGTACGCGTTCTCAGGTATACATAGTTTTCGTACATTATTTATAGATTATGTAATTTCGTTTGATGTGTTCATTTAATATTTACTGTATAGTTATTAGTTAATATATATTTATTACTTAGTAAGTTAGTAGGCTTAAGTATGTAGCCATTATTTAGTTAGTAATCCATTTTTGCAATAGATGGACAGCCTAGTAACACTATACCATGGAGGAAGGGTGGAGATAGATGCTTATGGGAGTGTTACTTTTGATGGTATGAAGATCGTGACCATGTTGTTCGTTGAAAGACCAACTTTTGACCAGCTTTTGGCTCGAGCTTGTGAGGAGATTAGTTGCGACATAAACGACCCTAGAATATCAATTCAGGGTTTGTTGTCCCATATTACATATGGAACAGTTGTCCGACGGTTGATCTCCATTACCTCAGAAGATGATTGGGTGATATATTTAAGAATTGTGAAGACGATGGTTCCACCATGTTTGGATGTGGTTGTTCAAAAGTTACCTGTTAGTCATTGCGGAGGTCCAGTCGGGTTGTCTCCACAAATGCCAAATGCATCTCGTATTGAAGCTCCTTTGGTAGAGCTTCATGAAGAAGTCGTTGTTGTGCCCGATGCTCAATCGGGTCCGCACGAGTATGGGATTTCTCGTCCTATTCCCGGCGTTTGTGGGGCTTCTAATGCGGTGGTACCCCCCCAAGAGATCCCATTGACCCAGGATCCAGTTCACGATCATCCTAGTAAGTGTCTTCGACACATTGTTCGTATCCATCGTTATTTCGTTTGATTAGACTTTTTAATGTGGTTTTTCTTGCTCCGACACGATGCAGGATCTCCACATATGGATAATGCTGCTTATCTTGATGTGCCTGTGTCATATAATATGGACAACATATGCAGGGCATCCAATAGTGTTGATGTTCAGATTGAGGATGAGGAGGAGCCATATGAGGCTGCACGGGCCTTAGATTCTGATGATGACCGTCCGGTTCAAGAAATGACGGAGCAAGAAATTGAACTCATAAGACGTTTGTGTCCGGAGCGAGACCCTGCAGTACATGAATTTAGCAGTTTAAGTCATTCCACCCGTGCTTATGCTGAAGGACGTGACGATGAACTGCTAGAGGCTCCGGATAACGCCGACAGCATTGAGATTAAGGTAGGCTTACTTTTCAAGGACCTGCCTACACTGAGACGATGGCTACAGGAATATTCAGTGAACCGGAAGAGGCCGTTCAAGGTGAGACATTCGTATGCACAGCGTCGTTACACTGTTGTGTGCGAGGTGTCGGAATGTAATTGGAGGGTATGTGCCCGAAGGCAGAAGGACACCGGAAAGTTTAAGATCACCAAAATTGTAGGTCCACACACTTGTGCCCAGACAGAGCTGAGCACTAAGCATCGTCAGTTGACATCTACCCTGATTGCGAAAAGGATATTGGGGATATTGAAGGGTCAACCTAACTTGAAGGTGAAGTCAATTATGACCATGACTTCGGAGCTGTTTGGTTACAAGATCAAATATGGGAAAGCATGGAGGGCAAAGCAGCGAGCATGGAAGATGATATACGGGGATTGGGAGGAGGGTTATGAGAAGTTACCAGCATTGTTCAATGCAATGAAAGCAAAAAACCCAGGCATGCATTACGAGTACATCCCCAAACCTAACGAATGGAGGCACGGCAGAGAGATATTTTTTCGTGCTTTCTGGTGTTTCTCGCAGTGCGTAGAGGCCTTCAGGCATTGTCGTCCCGTGCTCTCTATTGATGGTACTTTTCTGCTTGGGAAGTATAAGGGCACATTGTTGGTTGCCATATCATGCGACGCAGACAACGCACTGGTTCCTTTGGCATTTGCTTTGGTGGAGAGAGAGAACAGAGATAGTTGGTCTTGGTTCTTGCGGCTTGTATGCATCCATGTCGTAGGCCCTGGACGCGAGGTTGGTGTCATATCTGACAGACACCAAGGTATTCTTAATGCAGTGCAAGAGCAGATTCCTGGCTACGCACCCATGCACCACAGATGGTGCAGTCGACATCTAGCAGAAAATCTTCTTCGAAAGGATCATAGCAAGGCTAACTTCCCCCTTTTTGAGGAGGTATGTCGACAGTTGGAGGTTTCGTTTTTCGAGGATAAGTTGAAGGAACTGAAAGATGCAACAAATGTTGAAGGTAACAACTGGATAGCTGGATTGCTGAGGGAACCGCAGAAATGGACAAGGGCCTACGACGAAGGGGCGGTTCAAGTTTCAGACTAGCAACATGGCCGAGTCATTTAACAGTGTGCTCAAGGGTATACGGGGCATGCCAGTCAATGCTATAGTAACATTCACTTTTTATAGGCTTGTGGCTTGGTTTAATGAGAGACACGCGCAGGCCAAGGCAATGCAGACCCATGTGTACACCTCGGTCTTAGAAGTCAATACAGCCACATGATAAGCGCCACATGAAATCTCCATTACTTCTCTAGTTGCTTAATATTTACAATTATCAAATCTACTTTGCATACTAATGATTTTGTATTCGTTTGTCTTCCAATAGGTGGCGGCCAGAGACTCACACTTTCCACCTTCCCTGCAGTGAGATGACTGTGACGCTTGAAGATTGCCAGAAGATTCTTGGTCTCAGCATTATGGGTCGTCCAGTGACCGGTCAGGCATCACCAGGCGGTTGGAGGCAGAGGGTGGAGGCCTTTCTTGGGACACTGCTTCCGGATGAGCTAAGAGGTAGCCACAACACCGGAGTCCCACTGACCTGGCTTAGGCAGACCTTTGGGCAGTGTCCACCTGGTGCAGATGAGCAGACGGTTGGATACCATTGTCGAGCTTGGATTCTCCATCTCTTTGGTTCAGTTCTTTTTCCAGACGCGACAGGCGACAGCGCGTCATGGATGTTTCTGCCCTGCCTGACTGACTGGGATACGACCGGAGGTTACAGCTAGGCTTCAGCAGTGTTGGCCTTCCTGTACAGGCAACTTTGCGAGGCTTGTCGTCGTTCGTCGAGGACCGCCAGCTTAGGTGGATGTGTCTACCTACTACAGCTGTGGATGTGGGCACACATACCCGTCGGGCGACCCAGAGAGTTTCCTCCTCGTGAGTGGTTCGTGGTAGCCGGACATCGGCTTAAGCCCACGGCTGCTTACCGCTGGGACCAGGTCGAGGAGCCATTCGCACGACACCAGCGTGCTTACGTGGAGTACTCAAACGAGCTCGACGCACTTACTCCTTCGATGGTGAGTTGTCTCCTTTATCTTTTTACATGTCCTTTCTACTTTTATCGCACGACACCAGTGTGCTTACGTGGGCTTTCTAAAACTTTTGCAGGTGACTTGGCAACCGTATCTTGATCCATATTTCGCCAGCATACAGTTGAGCAGCATGTGCTCAATAGACGAGAACCTCTACCTCATGAGGTGTCCACTCATCTGTTTTTATGCTGTTGAGTACCACTTGCCCCACAGAGTTGCTCGACAGTTCAGATTGCGCCAGGAGTTTCCAGTGGAGCCATTCTCGACTTCAATACAACTTCATAAGTGAGTTACTACATGCACTTGTTATTCTAACTAATAATTGAAATATCAGTTAGTCGCTAATATATGGTTCTAACTTTTCCAGGTTCGACAGACAGAGACAAAAGAAGGTCACGGACTTCGAGACGCACCATCGTGATTACATTGATGAATGGGACCAGCAGGGGGATCTTAACTATGAGAATGACCAGGCGCACACAAACTACAACTTCCGGAGGTATTTGATTTGGTATTCTGGTGTGACTAGGTGCAAGCTGAAGGGACAGTGGACAGCTGCAGACTACGCCGAGCAAGAATCGTCAGACGACGAAGACACAGCTTTCGACATAGCTGCTCGGCACGGGACCCAAATTGAGGCTGCTCCAATACTTGATAGAGTGGTAACTATTTCTATACTAAAATTAGAGATTTCAATTCAATGTTTTATGTCTAGTTTTGAGCATCCTAATGTCTTAACTTGTGATAGGGAAACTCTATGCTCGTATCTGTTGTTGAACTCGAGCGTATCTCACAGAGAACTTCAGATACTACTACGCTATCGTTACTATCAGTGAGTATCAATGTCTAACAGAAAACTTGTTTATTTGTATGTTGTAACATATGTCTTTAACTAACTTTTCGATTACAGAGGGTATCACGTCGTCTTCGTCGAGCAGCGGCTCGGTGTGGATGCCGGTCTCTAGCGGGCGTTGACGTGCAGCTGTCTGTGCCTCGTATGCAGCAGGACGTTCAGCCTCCCATTTCTGCAGTTGGACCATCTACAGCAGGACTCAGCTCGTCGCGATCGACGCGGGACACGTTTGAGAACGTGGCTCAGGACGACGAAGACGACGACGACGACGACGACGACGCTGGCGCTGGCGCCGCAGGTCAGGTGGAGATTGGACCGTCTCAGTTGCAGGATGCTCCTACAACTCAGGCATCACAGCTGACACCACGTAGAAGGCGTCCACGAGACCCTTACACTCCAGGCACCGACGCTCTTGGGGCCAAGGGCAAGGGTAAGACTAGGAGGCGTTGATTTGGACTGTGTGATTTGGACTTATGCTGGAGACGTTGTGAACTATGTTATGTGTTTTGGACTATGTGTTGTGGAACTTGTATTTTGGACTTTGTTTGTGGACATTGTATGAAGAACTATGTTCTGTGGATGTTTTTATATTTGATGTTATTTTGTGATGTATTATATGTTGAAATGCTTATATGTCTTATAATATGTGATTATTTGAACTGTGGTTGTTAATAAAACAAGGGGAACTCTTGCAAATTTTTTTTGTGAACTGTAAAAAACATAATAAGCAATAAGTAACGCATCTTTAGAGTTCTAAATTATTTTTGATACGTAAATACTACATAATAGGCTACAATTCTTCAGTCTGAATCACAATCTATGAGTAACTCATCTTCGGAGTCATCCGTCGCGCAATCCTCAACAACAACCTCATTCCACTTGCTGCATTGTCCTGCATCACACTTGTCACCAGTTCTTTTATAATAATTGGCTTCTGCTTCATCTGCAGCTTGGGAGAATAGCTCATCCTCAGCCTCAGCCTCATCAGCCTTCTTCTTGTAATAAGCTGCCTCTACCTCTGCGGCGGCCTGTGACATAAACTCATCCTCTTCCTCTTGAGCACGTAATCCTGCCTCAGCTAGTGCGATGAGCTCACTCAACCTTGACGTGTCGTCCTCCTCTTCTTCATGTAATCCTGCCTCTGCGAGGGCGATAAGCTCACTCAATCTAGATGTGTCGTCGTCCTCCTCCTCCATCGTTGCCATTTTATCCTGAACATATCTCGCATGCGCCTCATCGGCCAAATAGTTTACGCCGCTTCCAATCTCTGCAAATATAATGAGAAAATTAAGTTAGCAAAGTCAGGATAAATAAATTGTACTAACATAATTATAATATCATTTATCTCACTTACTTCCCTTGAGGCGATCAGCAAGATTATCCAACATCTGTTTCTCGGCTTGAGCCGCTTCCCATTCCCTTGCATCCTGTGCTCTCTTCTCATCAGCCGCCTTCAACCTCCTATACTCTGCACGCTTCGGGCTATCATAAAAGGCAGATTTTGCTTCCCTACGCATGTCACGTATGCGATCGTTAATGTACGAATCGACGAGCCGAGATCCACAACGCATCTTCTGTCCCATTATTCTCTTGGACTCTATTGTGCGCATCACCTCTCCTTTGTCGTCGTAACTCTCCCAACTGCATTTCCTCGTCTCCTACAAAAAAATAGTAAGTACCGCTATAACATTATATCTCGTGCAAAAAAAATACCAACCTCATCGTAATCGACCATATGTCCACAAAAATATCCAACACCAAGCTCCGAAGGAACTAATCCATACTTAGCTTCAATACCACATTTGCAGAGTACTGGATCAAATTTGACCTCTTCAGCCGCCCACCCCATGTATCTCTTTTCCTTTACCTCTGGCTCTGGCCAATGGGACAAAGGACCATACAACCACTCTCTGAAACGACACTTACGCCACCCGTATGGCTGCAGGAGAAAAAATTAGTAATTTATTGTAAATAAAAACTAGTTCATACATTTAGCGTAGGAATGGGCTCACATAATCAAAGTTCGGACAACAGAACTGCTTGTCATGGTCTTCGTCGATGACAGCACGGTCTCCACAATCGCATCGAGGCGGTGAGTCCATCCATCTTTCTGTTGCTACCTCCTTCTCCGCATCCGTCATTGGTGGAGGATTCGGGGGAGGAGGTACCCAACGCTTAAAACGCTCATGACTGGTCCTTCCACTCAACCAATTAACGAAAAGAAGATATCGAGGGTCGAATTTATCAGGACCATCGATCCACTGGAAAAAGAAACACCTCTGATGTCCCTAAAATAATGGAAAGATGCACTATTACATATTTACAAAATAATGAATGCGAACAAAATTAAGTGACAAGTCATAAGCTACGTACGTCCAAAGTGCCACAAAGGTAGTAGCAGCGAGCAGCCGTGTCTGGATGTTGTGATTGATGTACCCAAGCCAGTCTGCCACAGTCACAGTTAGGCACGGGGAGTTCAGGAGGAACAGGAGCATCCTTACTAGATACGTCCGGATATAACTCCCGAGGACGACCTCTCTTCTGCCACAACGCCTCTCGGTACATGTCTTTCATCTAATAAACGATTATAATTATCACTTGTACCTATTATGCTTTATAATAAGTTTACACAAACTAATAATCGAAATGATAATATAATAGGTGTATACAAATTATTAAACTAACAACCTAATATACAAAACGAATCAGTTCGAAATCATACCTTGGTCTACGAAGTGAACCAATTCAAATCTTTGAATCCAGGAAATTTTTACGAAGTTTGGAAATGGGATGAAATGAGCTGCTCTCGGCCACCCGCGCGGGCGTTTTTATAGGATTTCATAGCTCGGCGCCAAGATCTGTGGCGCCGAGCTACGAGGCCGCGCCGCCGCCACGTCAGCGCCAGGTCAGCCCTCGACGCAACTAGCCGTTGCGGCCACGTCACAGCTCGGCGCCATAGGCTGTGGCGCCGAGCTGTGTTAGCTCGGCGCCACAGCCTATGGCGCCGAGCTAAGGGTCCAAACGTGCAAATTAAATTTCTGGGGGTCCAAACGTAAATTTTTGTCTCCAAAGGGGCTAAAAAACAAAAAATTCGGTGATATTGCTCTTCTATAATATGCTTGCACCCAAGCAATACAAGTCACATTATCTTTTTTTTGCAGATCACTAGTAGAAAAGAGCTCATAGCCTGCGGCACCCATAAATTATCACTGGCGGTTTCAGTTATCACGCGCCAGTAAAAAAACAAGGTGGACCCGACTTAGGAACCGCCAGTGGAAACCTATTTTCACTGGCGGTTATCTTAACACAACCGCCAGTGGAAATAGGGTATTTACACTGGCGGTTGGTGTAACAGAACCGCCAGTAGAAAGAAATTTCCACTGGCGGTTGGTGTAACAGAACCGCCAGTGTAAACACCCTATTTCCACTGGCGGTTGTGTTAAGATAACCGCCAGTGGAAATAGGTTTCCACTGGCGGTTTTTCAAGCCAACCGCCAGTGAACTGTCTATTATAAATACCCCTCTTCTTCCCCGCAACAGTGAACTGTATGCTCGCAGCCAGCTTCCATTGGAGGCGATTTTGGAGGTCCAGATTTCACAAAAATATAAGGGGGGAGGTTTTGGTCTTCATTTCTTGGAAGAAGGTGGATAAGAAAGGTTGGTTTATGTTTCTTTGTCAATTTTTGTTCATTCTTGCTCAATTTTAGCCACATTTTGGATCTAGGGTTTTACATGTGAGAGAGAAGAGTATAGCTAGGTAATTTTCTCTATTTCCTCAAATGAGGTTGCATAAGATGGTTAGTTTTTGTCTATTCCCTCTCCTTTTTCATGTTTAGTTCTCAAATAAGTTTATCCATAACACATATTTAGTTGCTTAATGAATGGTGAATGTGTTGTATGGAAGGTTGGTTTAATTATGTTTCAATTGTCAGTTATTGTTTATTTTTGCTCAATTTTAACTACATTTTGAAACTAGGCTTTCACCATGTGTTAAAGATAGGTTTGGGTATTAATTTTTTTGTTTATTAGTTGCTAGGAAAGTTTGGCTTATGTTTCTTTTGCCAAATTTTGTTCGTTTTTCCACCATTTTAGCCACATTTTGGATATAGGGTTTCACCATGTGTTAGAGATAAAGTAGTCTAACTACTTTTATTGGAAGAGATAAAGTAGTCTAACTACATTTTGTTAGCGACAAACCGAAGCATGTAATTTTACACGACTTTCTAGAGAGGAGAGGGAGAGGGAGAGAGAGCTATTGTTACCAATGCGCTCGGAGCAGGTGCAGCACTTACCGTCCGTGCGGATGCAGCACTTTGCACATCCAGAATGCCCGTTCTTGCACTGATTTTACACAGAGCAAAGCATCATGCTGGAGTCTACCGATCAATATGTACTGTATATATACATGCATGGTAATCTGACTTGCCATGAAAACTTCGGACTGGAAGGGTAGGCAGCAGATGTCGCACTCCAACGCGTCCTTCTCCATGGATAGTGTCACAGTCGCCTCTTCCTCATCCTCCAACCCCGACTCTTCCTCATCCTCCATATGCAGCATGTAATTTTACACGACTTTCTAGAGAGGAGAGGGAGAGGGAGAGAGAGCTATTGTTGCCAATGCGCTCGGAGCAGGTCCAGCACTTACCGTCCGTGCGGATGCAGCACTTTGCACATCCAGAATGCCCGTTTTTGCACTGATTTTACACAGAGCAGAGCATCATGCTAGGGCCTACCGATCAATATGTACTGTATATATACATGCATGGTAATCTGACTTGCCATGAAAACTTCGGACTGGAAGGGTAGGCAGCAGATGTCGCACTCCAGCGCGTCCTTCTCCACGGATAGTGTCACAGTCGCCTCTTCCTCATCCTCCAACCCCGCCTCTTCCTCATCCTCCATGTGCAGCATGTAATTTTACACGACTTTCTAGAGAGGAGAGGGAGAGGGAGAGAGAGCTATTGTTGCCAATGCGCTCGGAGCAGGTGCAGCACTTACCGTCCGTGCGGATGCAGCACTTTGCACATCCAGAATGCCCGTTCTTGCACTGATTTTACACAGAGCAGAGCATCATGCTGGAGTCTACCGATCAATATGTACTGTATATATACATGCATGGTAATCTGACTTGCCATGAAAACTTCGGACTGGAAGGGTAGGCAGCAGATGTCGCACTCCAACGCGTCCTTCTCCATGGATAGTGTCACAGTCGCCTCTTCCTCATCCTCCAACCCCGACTCTTCCTCATCCTCCATATGCAGCATGTAATTTTACACGACTTTCTAGAGAGGAGAGGGAGAGGGAGAGAGAGCTATTGTTGCCAATGCGCTCGGAGCAGGTCCAGCACTTACCGTCCGTGCGGATGCAGCACTTTGCACATCCAGAATGCCCGTTTTTGCACTGATTTTACACAGAGCAGAGCATCATGCTAGGGCCTACCGATCAATATGTACTGTATATATACATGCATGGTAATCTGACTTGCCATGAAAACTTCGGACTGGAAGGGTAGGCAGCAGATGTCGCACTCCAGCGCGTCCTTCTCCACGGATAGTGTCACAGTCGCCTCTTCCTCATCCTCCAACCCCGCCTCTTCCTCATCCTCCATGTGCAGCATGTAATTTTACACGACTTTCTAGAGAGGAGAGGGAGAGGGAGAGAGAGCTATTGTTGCCAATACGCTCGGAGCAGGTGCAGCACTTACCGTCCGTGCGGATGCAGCACTTTGCACATCCAGAATGCCCGTTCTTGCACTGATTTTACACAGAGCAGAGCATCATGCTGGAGTCTACCGATCAATATGTACTGTATATATACATGCATGGTAATCTGACTTGCCATGAAAACTTCGGACTGGAAGGGTAGGCAGCAGATGTCGCACTCCAACGCGTCCTTCTCCATGGATAGTGTCACAGTCGCCTCTTCCTCATCCTCCAACCCCGACTCTTCCTCATCCTCCATATGCAGCATGTAATTTTACACGACTTTCTAGAGAGGAGAGGGAGAGGGAGAGAGAGCTATTGTTGCCAATGCGCTCGGAGCAGGTCCAGCACTTACCGTCCGTGCGGATGCAGCACTTTGCACATCCAGAATGCCCGTTTTTGCACTGATTTTACACAGAGCAGAGCATCATGCTAGGGCCTACCGATCAATATGTACTGTATATATACATGCATGGTAATCTGACTTGCCATGAAAACTTCGGACTGGAAGGGTAGGCAGCAGATGTCGCACTCCAGCGCGTCCTTCTCCACGGATAGTGTCACAGTCGCCTCTTCCTCATCCTCCAACCCCGCCTCTTCCTCATCCTCCATGTGCAGCATGTAATTTTACACGACTTTCTAGAGAGGAGAGGGAGAGGGAGAGAGAGCTATTGTTGCCAATGCGCTCGGAGCAGGTGCAGCACTTACCGTCCGTGCGGATGCAGCACTTTGCACATCCAGAATGCCCGTTCTTGCACTGATTTTACACAGAGCAGAGCATCATGCTGGAGTCTACCGATCAATATGTACTGTATATATACATGCATGGTAATCTGACTTGCCATGAAAACTTCGGACTGGAAGGGTAGGCAGCAGATGTCGCACTCCAACGCGTCCTTCTCCATGGATAGTGTCACAGTCGCCTCTTCCTCATCCTCCAACCCTGACTCTTCCTCATCCTCCATATGCAGCATGTAATTTTACACGGCTTTCTAGAGAGGAGAGGGAGAGGGAGAGAGAGCTATTGTTGCCAATGCGCTCGGAGCAGGTCCAGCACTTACCGTCCGTGCGGATGCAGCACTTTGCACATCCAGAATGCCCGTTTTTGCACTGATTTTACACAGAGCAGAGCATCATGCTAGGGCCTACCGATCAATATGTACTGTATATATATATGCATGGTAATCTGACTTGCCATGAAAACTTCGGACTGGAAGGGTAGGCAGCAGATGTCGCACTCCAGCGCGTCCTTCTCCACGGATAGTGTCACAGTCGCCTCTTCCTCATCCTCCAACCCCGCCTCTTCCTCATCCTCCATGTGCAGCATGTAATTTTACACGACTTTCTAGAGAGGAGAGGGAGAGGGAGAGAGAGATATTGTTGCCAATGCGCTCGGAGCAGGTGCAGCACTTACCGTCCGTGCGGATGCAGCACTTTGCACATCCAGAATGCCCGTTCTTGCACTGATTTTACACAGAGCAGAGCATCATGCTGGAGTCTACCGATCAATATGTACTGTATATATACATGCATGGTAATCTGACTTGCCATGAAAACTTCGGACTGGAAGGGTAGGCAGCAGATGTCGCACTCCAACGCGTCCTTCTCCATGGATAGTGTCACAGTCGCCTCTTCCTCATCCTCCAACCCCGACTCTTCCTCATCCTCCATATGCAGCATGTAATTTTACACGGCTTTCTAGAGAGGAGAGGGAGAGGGAGAGAGAGCTATTGTTGCCAATGCGCTCGGAGCAGGTCCAGCACTTACCGTCCGTGCGGATGCAGCACTTTGCACATCCAGAATGCCCGTTTTTGCACTGATTTTACACAGAGCAGAGCATCATGCTAGGGCCTACCGATCAATATGTACTGTATATATATATGCATGGTAATCTGACTTGCCATGAAAACTTCGGACTGGAAGGGTAGGCAGCAGATGTCGCACTCCAGCGCGTCCTTCTCCACGGATAGTGTCACAGTCGCCTCTTCCTCATCCTCCAACCCCGCCTCTTCCTCATCCTCCATGTGCAGCATGTAATTTTACACGACTTTCTAGAGAGGAGAGGGAGAGGGAGAGAGAGATATTGTTGCCAATGCGCTCGGAGCAGGTGCAGCACTTACCGTCCGTGCGGATGCAGCACTTTGCACATCCAGAATGCCCGTTCTTGTACTGATTTTACACAGAGCAGAGCATCATGCTGGAGTCTACCGATCAATATGTACTGTATATATACATGCATGATAATCTGACTTGCCATGAAAACTTCAGACTGGAAGGGTAGGCAGCAGATGTCGCACTCCAACGCGTCCTTCTCCATGGATAGTGTCACAGTCGCCTCTTCCTCATCCTCCAACCCCGACTCTTCCTCATCCTCCATGAGAGAGAGGAGAGAGAGAGAGGATAGAGAGAGAGAGGAGAGAGAGAGAGGGTTTCACATTTTAGCCACATTTTTGGATATAGGGTTTCACCATGTGTTTTATGTTACTTTTTTACAGGTGGTGATGGAGAGGACATCCTGGATGTATAACTTATCAAGGCTAGATCCATCATACATATCCGAGGTCCATAGGTTTATTGATGTCGCTACGAACCATGCTTGGAGAACAAAGACAAAACACATATATTGTCCATGCATGGACTGCAAAAATGCTGCTGTATTTAATGACACAGAACAAACCATATCTCATCTGGTATGCCGAGGATTTATGAAGGATTACACAATTTGGACAAAGCATGGAGAGGGTAGCTCTTCGCCTTATACGACTGGAAACCCTGAGAACATCGACGACAGATTTCAGTTCGTTCACGAGACATACCAACCTCTTCCACAGAGCGAACATGTAGTGCAAAATGTTACTGATCATGGTTACGCTGGACGAAATGAACATGATAGACCTCATGTTCTGCCAAGTGTTATGGATGAGGAAGATGCAGAGTTGCTAGAGGCAATGTTGCATCGTCATACAGATCAATCGATGTTCTTAATGAAAGGTATGGAGTCCCTGAAGAAGGCAGCAGAAGAGCCTTTGTACGACGAGTCTAAGGGTTGTACCAAAGAGTTCACGACGCTCCAGTCTGTGCTAAAGCTGTTGATGTTAAAAGCTAAATATGGTGTGTCTGATGCTGTCTTCGATGCGTTCTTGAGTATTATCGCAGACATGCTTCCAAAGGAGAACAATGTGCCTGCTAACACGTACTATGCAAAGAAACTAATCAGTCCGCTCACTATGGGTGTGGAGAAGATCCACGCGTGTAGAAATCACTGTATCCTTTATCGAGGTGATGATTATAAAGACTTGGAGAGCTGCCCAAAGTGCGGTGCAAGTAGGTACAAGACGAATAAAGACTATCGAGAGGACGAAGAGTGTGTTGCATCCGTGTCTAAAGGGAAGAAGCGAAAGAAAGTCCAAAAAAAGACTTCAAAATCCACGAGCAAAGAAAAAGAAGAAGTAGACTATTATGCGCTCAAAAAGATTCCTGCTTTGGTGATGTGGTACCTCCCCGTCGTCGATCGATTGAGGTGTTTGTTCGCTAATCCTGAGGATGCCAGACTTATGAGCTGGCATGCTTCTGATGAGCACAAAAACGATGGGAAGCTTCGACATCCAGCCGATGGGAAGCAGTGGCAAGATTTCAATGACAACCACCGAGACTTTGCCGATGAACCGAGAAATGTTAGGTTCGCACTGAGTACTGATGGAATGAACCCATTTGCTGAGAGGAGCAGCAAGCATAGCACATGGCCGGTGATCCTCACCATATACAACCTTCCTCCATGGTTGATGCAGAAACGGAAGTACATTTTGCTAACCATCCTTATTTCTGGACCTACACAACCTGGAGTTGACATGGATGTATTTTTGGAGCCCTTAATGGAGGATATGAAAATATTGTGGGAAACGGGTGTTCAAATGTTGGATGAGTATCGTAAAGGTTCATTCACGCTGAGAGCAATTCTTTTTGTTACGATCAACGATTACCCTCCTCTCTTCACATTATCAGGCCAGTTTAAGGGAAAGGTTGGTTGCACAGTATGCATTGATGGAACTGCTTACGTATCCCTTGCTGCATCTAGGAAGATAGTTTACATGAGGCACAGACGCTTTTTATTGGAAGGACACAGGTACCGCATGCGAAAGATGGATAAGTACTTCGATAATAATGGTGAACTACATTCTACTGCTCCATCGGGTAACAATAGAGGTCATAGAGTTTTTGAAATAGTCAGGAATATCAAGTTTGTTTTCGGGAAGAAGACAAAAGACGGAAAAACAAGGAAGGATGTCAAACCAGCTTCAGGGGCTATATTCAAGAAGAAGTCTATTTTCTTCGAGTACTTGCCTTACTGGAAAGAGTTAGATGTGCGGCATGCGATCGATGGTATGCACATTCAGAAGAACGTGTTTGAAAGCATAATGGGCACCTTGCTAGACATAAAAGGCAAAACAAAAGAAGGGCTCAATTCACGCATGGACTTGGTAGATTTAGGCATAAAAAAGGAACTACATCCCGTTCTTCAAGAAAATGGGAAGTACCATCTCCCAGCAGCAAGCTACAATCTCAATGTAGATGAGAAACATGCGATGTGTGTTTGGCTCAAGAATTTGAAAGTCCCATCCGGATTCTGCTCTAGCATACGGAGTATTGTGTCAATGAAAGACCTGACAATCACCAACTACAACTCACATGATTGCCATGTCATGCTGACTACATTCCTACCTATTGCCATCAGGGCTATAAATCCTTTGTTTTTAAAGATGGCAATCACACGGTTGTGCTACTTTTTCAACAGGATTTCACAAAAGGTAATTGGCCGTGATGAGTTGGCATCTCTTCAGGAATTCGCAGTGGAGACAATATCACAGTTTGAGATGTGTTTCCCTCCATCGTTCTTTGATATTATGGTGCACCTTGTGGTGCACTTGGTGCCACAAATAGAGGCATTGGGTCCTATGTACTTGCATGAAATGTGGACGTATGAGCGTTTCATGTCAATACTGAATGGCTATGTATCAACCCGTGCTCGTCCCGAGGCATCCATGATATAGGGGTACTGTACCGAAGAGGCCATTGAGTCCGAAGGTCCATTCTGCAATAGTATCCTAAAAGACCAGGTTGCAATAGGTCTGCCTCCGTCACGACACGAGGGTAGACTGTATGGAAGCGGGAGGATGGGACGGAAATCTTTCATCCCACCGGATTACGATATAGTACTTGAGGCACATCAGAGCATCCTACATCAACTAACGATAATGGAGCCATTTATCCAACAACACATCAATGAGCTTCGCGAGCAAAATCCTGGGCATACAGATGATTGGGTAATGAAGCAACATAAGCAGCGGTTCAACACATGGCTAATGGTGAAGGACATTCCACGTGGAGAAACAATAGAAGAACAAACCATCAAGGGCTTGGCATCTGGACCATCACGCCAGGTCACAACATGGCAAACCTATGACATTAGTGGATTCACATTTTGTACCAAGTCCAAGGACAAAAAGAGCATGTCACAAAACAGTGGTGTTCGATGCGAAGCCATAGATGATGAAACTGGTGAGATTATTACATATTTTGGCTTTATTGAGGACATATGGGAACTAGACTATGGTACATTTCAGATCTCGGTTTTCCGATGTCAATGGGTTGAAGACAAACATGTCACGGTAGACGACTATGGGGTCAGAGTTCTTGATCTAAGTAAGGTAGGTTACAAAGATGACCCATGGATCCTTGCTAATCGTGCTGCACAGGTCTTCTATGCTGAACAGATCATTTCTAACAATGAGAAGAAAAGCACCGACAAACCGAAGCATGTAGTTTTTCCTGGAAAACAACAAGCTATAGGAGTTGATGGTGTATCTGATTTAGAGAATTTTAACCAGTTCAACGACATGTCTCTTTTCATAGACCATCCAACCAAGATAAGGAACGTTGAGCGAAGCATCCCACGCAATTCGTTGCCCTGGGTACGCCACGATGGACAAGGCAGAACAATAGCTTCCTAGATTATATACTTGTCATGTAATTGATTATTGTTAGGACTTGTCATGTAATTGATTATTGTTAGCGACAAACCGAAGCATGTAATTGTCTTCATTCAATTTTCGTGGCTACCATTTACAATTTTACATGACTTTCTATTGACTTTATAGAGAGAGAGGAGAGAGAGGATGGAGAGGGAGAGGAGAGAGAGGATGGAGAGAGAGGAGAGAGAGAGGATGGAGAGAGAGGAGAGAGAGAGGATGGAGAGAGAGGAGAGAGAGAGGATGGAGAGAGAGGAGAGAGAGAGGGGATGGAGAGAGAGGATGGAGAGGGAGAGGGGAGAGAGAGTGGAGAGGAGAGAGAGGATGGAGAGGGAGAGGGGAGAGAGAGTGGAGAGGAGAGAGAGGATGGAGAGGGAGAGGGGAGAGAGAGGAGAGAGAGGAGAGGGAGAGGAGAGGGAGAGGAGAGAGAGGATGGAGAGAGAGGAGAGAGAGAGGATGGAGAGAGAGGAGAGAGAGGAGAGAGAGAGGAGAGAGAGAGGGGATGGAGAGAGAGGATGGAGAGGGAGAGGGGAGAGAGAGTGGAGAGGAGAGAGAGGATGGAGAGGGAGAGGAGAGAGAGGATGGAGAGGGAGAGGGGAGAGAGAGTGGAGAGGAGAGAGAGGATGGAGAGGGAGAGGGGAGAGAGAGTGGAGAGGAAAGAGAGGAGAGGTAGAGGGAGAGAGAGGATGGAGAGAGAGGAGAGAGAGAGGGGATGGAGAGAGGTAAAAGTATACTAAACAATATATAAAAGTATACTTAATATAATATATAAAAAGTGAAGTAAAACAATATATAAAAAACTATGTTAATAATAATAAAATACTATTTCTACTGGCGGTTCTCACAGAGAACCGCCAGTAGAAATGGCTTCCACAGACTGTAGAAGCCATTTCTACTGGCGGTTCTCTATGAGAACCGCCAGTAGAAAATATTTCTACTGGCGGTTCTCGTTGTCAACCGCCAGTAGAAATGGCTTCTACAGTCTGTGGAAGCCATTTCTACTGGCGGTTCTCGTTGTCAACCGCCAGTAGAAATGGCGCCTATATAAAGGGTGGCGCGCGGGAGCCGAAAAATTTACAAGTCCCTGGCGCCAGTTCACTTCAAGACGACGCCGTCAGGCTGCTGGATTTCGACCCCGAGGTTTTCGCCGGCGATCGTCCCCGCGCCCGTCCCCACGCCGCCATTCCCACCCCCGCACCGCCGTCTCCAGGTTTCTTTCTCTTTCCCCTAATCTGCCGTACCGCCGCCGTCGCTGCGCCGGCAGCCGCCGCCGCCGCGTTTAGTAAACCCTAGGGCATCGCCGCCGCCGAGAGGGAGGAAGAGAGAGGAAGGAGAGGGAGAGGGAAGAGAGAGGAGGGAGAGGGAGAGGGAAGAGAGAGGAGGGCGCACGCGCCGCCGCCGCCGAGAGGGAGGAAGAGAGAGGAAGGAGAGGGAGAGGGAAGAGAGAGGAGGGAGAGGGAGAGGGAGAGAGATAGAGGGAGGGAGAGGAGGGTGAGAGAGAGAGAGGAGAGAGATAGAGAGAGGGAGAGAGATAGAGGGAGAGGAGATAGATAGAGGGAGGGAGAGGAGGGTGAGAGAGAGAGGAGGGAGAGGAGAGAGATAGAGAGAGGAGGGAGAGAGAGGAGAGGAGATGAGAGTATTCATACAATACTTATTTTTATTCATATGTGTGTTCATATGTGTTCAAATGTATGTGTTCAATATATATATGTGTTCATATGTGTTCAAATGTATGTGTTCAATATATATGTGTGTTCATATGTGTTCAAATGTATGTGTTCAATATATATATATGTGTTCATATGTGTTCAAATGTATGTTGAATATATACATTGTAATTTTATCCGTCACAACTCGATAATATACGTATCCGATCCGATCCGAATTCGATCTGAACTCGATAATTTCCGTACGACTCTCCCTCTCTCCCTCTCTATACGTCCTATGCGACTCTCCCTCTCTCCCTCTCCTCGTCCTATACGACTCTCCCTCTCTCCCTCTCTATACGTAACTCGATAATATCCATACGATTCTCCCTCTCTCCCTCTTTATACGTCCTATGCGACTCTCTCCCCGTCCTACACGATACTATACGACTATACGATACTATATGGTTACGGTTTAGGGTTAGGGTTATGGTTAAGGGTTAGGGTTAGGGTTATGGTTATAGTTAGGGTTAGGGTTAGGGTTAAGGGTTAGGGTTTAGGGTTAGGGTTAGGCTTAGGGTTAAGGGTTCGGGTTTTGGGTTAAGGGTTCAGGTTTTGGGTTAGGGTTAGGGTTAGGGTTAAGGGTTATAGTTAGGGTTAGGGTTTAGGGTTAAGGGTTCGGGTTTTGGGTTAAGGGTTCGGGTTTTGGGTTAGGGTTAGGGTTAAGGGTTTAGGGTTAGGGTTAAGGGTTATAGTTAGGGTTAGGGTTAGGGTTAAGGGTTAGGGTTAAGGGTTATAGTTAGGGTTAGGGTTTAGGGTTAAGGGTTCGGGTTTTGGGTTAAGGGTTCGGGTTTTGGGTTAGGGTTAGGGTTAAGGGTTTAGGGTTAGGGTTAAGGGTTATAGTTAGGGTTAGGGTTAGGGTTAAGGGTTAGGGTTTAGGGTTAGGGTTAGGGTTATGGTTAGGGTTAAGGGTTCGGGTTTTGGGTTAAGGGTTCGGGTTTTGGGTTAGGGTTAGGGTTAGGGTTAAGGGTTATAGTTAGGGTTAGGGTTAGGGTTTAGGGTTAGGGTTAGGGTTAAGGGTTTAGTGCCCAAGGATGTATTTAATTATACTATTTGTTAATATGAATTTAATTATTGCTTACGTTAATATGTGTTAATATGTATTTAATTATTGCTTTTGTATTTGTATATATATAGCTCAATGAGTTCTCCGATCAAGGACCAAGGATTAGTGCCCGAGCACATGGACAAGAGTGTTGCTCAAGAACAATCCAGAAGTGAAGGATATGAAACGCCTAGCGACCCTTTTCCTACCACTAGCATAGATAGGGCCGCTCTCCGTGAGTTGCAACGTGACCCTACTTATGATCCACGAGAAGCTGAGGTAAAAGTACGCATCTTTAGCTTCGTATGTGTACCCTACTGATTTCACATGCATGATCTCTTGTGCATTTTATTACATGAATAGGAGGTCGTGTCTGAATTTCGTGCGATACTCGAAGAAGCCGTGGCACGAAACGAAGACGTACCGGAGCCGACCCAAGACGCACCGGAACAGACCAAGACAACAACCGAGACGTCAAGGAAAAGGAAGCAGAGCGATCGAAAAAGAGGTGACAGGGGGCCGAACAAGTTTCCCGACAAAACATACAAAATCTCAGACGTGAGCCCGAAAGGTCAGCCCCTAGCTCCAAAAGAGGCACTACCTAAGTTCCGGAATGCACTTGGGTTTTTAGTTAGAGATAATCTTGACATAACAATACGACAGTGGAGAGATGTGTCAGATGATGTCAAGAATCAAATATGGAATAAGCTATTAATGAGGTTCGTTCTGCCTCGGGGTTCAGAAGAACTCGTGAAGGAATACACGATGAAGCAGCTTGCAATCAATTTCCGAAACTGGAGGTCTGAGATGAACACAAAGTTTGCAAAGAAAGGTCTGGACCCGACCAAAAAATATAAAATCTCAGCAGGTCAGTGGGCAGTATTTCTAGAGCAGAGGAGCAGCCCTAATTTCATATCTCTAAGTGAGGCAAATTCGGAACTATCAAAGAAGAACAAGTACCGCCACCACCTAGGCACAGGTGGTTACAAGCGTCAGGTTCCTAAATGGAGACAAGAAGACGCCGAGAAGAAGGCCGCAGGGTTGCCGACGCTGTCCGAGCAACTTGGTGAAAGGGCGGCAAATTGGCTCCGTGCTAGAAAACCAAGGGAAACCGAGACCGGTGTATCTTTTGATGATCCCATTGTCGAAGAAGCGGCAAAAAACATATATACAATGGCAGCTAAGCAGAGCGAAGGAACTTTTAAGCCACAAAGGGAAAGAGACATCCTAACGGCTGGTCTCGGTAACCCTGAGCATCCTGGCCGTGTACGAGGAATCTCGTCTAAGGAAGGATGGAAGGAAGGATTCGGACAACAGTGGGAAGGTCTGTACAGGAAACGTGATCGATACAAGGAAGAGATGGCGGATTATTTTAAGGAGGAGGCCAAGAAAGAGTTCAAAGCCATGATGTCTCAAGTGCTATCGAATCCTCCTCCAGAATTGATGCAACAGTTGGCGAGTGCGATGTCTGTTCAACAGATGACCACTCCACAGATACAAATAATTCCAGCAGCTCAACCGCCGGCTTCCATAGATTGTACGACATTACCAAGCTCTGTTGCTTCAACGGGAAATAAGGACCGTTATCCAGTTGATGACATCACAAGGCCTGTGGCGTGCACACTGGTTATAAGATATGGTATTAACAATAAACGTACAAAGAAAGTAGCCATAGGCCTTGCGATCCCAGGACGTAAGTTCCATGGAAACGATATTCCAGATGATTATTGCAAAGTAGAAGTGACGACGGTCGTCCAAGGATCCGAGGACGACATGCTAGACATCCCTGGGCCCGAAGGTATCGAGAAACTTGGACAAGTTATCAAGAATTTTATCCTTTGGCCTCGAAGGGATGTCGAATTGCTTGATTGGTCGAATTCGTCGCAGGCGTCGCAGGCCCAACCGTCTCCGCCTTCTCAAATTTTTGTTCCTATTGTACATCCATCATCACCTCCTCAAACTTCACATGCTGCTCCTCATCCTTTTTCTGACCCACCGTCTCCGCCACAAGCATCACCATTCAGGGCTCCACCACCTTCTCCTCCCCATCCTCTTGGTGACCCACTGTCTACGCCACCATCAAGGGATCCACCTTCTCCACAACCATCAAAGGATCCAAGGCCATCAAAGAAATCTAAACTTCCTATTCCAAAATTGGTGTCCCCGTATCAGAAAAAGAAGAGTAAAGCTACTACTACTGGCACAGCTCGGTTTTTGAAAGGGATTGGACGGAGCCTCACGTCACAAACTGTTGATTTGGCCAAGCACGAGGAGTCTGCAAAAAAGGCTGAGGCAATGGCCGCAAAGAAAAAGAAGCCAACTAAGGCAGATTACAAAAACGTGCCTAAAAAATATGTGCCGGGCAGACCTCTGCTACCTCTTGAGAAACTAAGAAAGGTCCCGGCTGGTGTTAAAAGGTTGCATGACTGGTACATGCGGGCATCATCGGTTGACATCGACACCATCAGTGTGCATATACCAGACCATGCTTTTATTGGTTCGGACCAAAAGGCCGTTGTTACATTCGAGGACATGTGGTTAATGATGAACCTTCAGAGACTCGACGTGCAACTTGTAACGATGTTTGCATTGTAAGTGTCGCTCATACTTCCACATATGTGTGTTATTATTAGTGAGCTGTATAAAATTTCAATGTTTGACATGCACGTGTGACTTGCAGAATGCAACATGATCAGCAGGAGATCCTTTACGGTACCAAGCCCAATGCTAGTGCCAGTAAAAGGGTTGGGTATCTCAACCCAATACTTATATCCGAGGAAAGCCACACTTTTAGAATCGGGAAAGACAACGATGAATTACGGGGAAAGACGGACGAAGAAGTTGAGAAGCGTATAAAGGATATGAAGAAGGATTTTGAAGCTCGATACGCCACCTATATAGGACATGCAATGCTTCAATTTCAAGACAGGGAAGCCATAATGGCCCCGTACAACTTTAAGTAAGTGTGATTTTGCATAAATAAAATTAATAATTTCAATACACATGCATCACAAATTTGATTCGTACAGGGACCACTGGATATGCTTCCTCATTTATCCTAAGGTTGGAAAGGTGCTGGTGCTCGACTCCTTGAACTTCGACCCTTCGACATATGCAGAATTCCTCAGCATCTTAGAGCTGTAAGCCTTTTCTATGCATGCATACTTTTATCGATTAAAATTTGAGAATAACATGGTGATTCTATTTGAGATCACATGGCTTATAGATTCTATAAGATGAGAGGTGGAAAGTACGACCTGTCGAAAAAAGGCGTGCCACTAGACATCCATCATCACTGGCCGGTAAGTATGTGATTTTATGAATACATATCATACACAATGTTGCAACTAAATAACCAATCTCCCGTTATGTAGTGCCACAAGCAACCACAAGGATCGGTCCTATGTGGATTCTATGCGTGCGAGTTCATGAGAGTGAACGGACGATACATCACGAACCCTGACAAGGTATTATTAGTAATAGTCAAGTATGTATTTATGTCATTAAAGATGCAAATGTGTTATTATTGAGTATAAATAGATGATGTTTATAAAATTCCTTTACAGCAATTTCAACGAGGAAACCCGGAGAACTTGACCGAAGCTGCATTGTATGGCATAGTCGAGGACCTCTGCACATTCATATTGAAAGAGGTCATTCCCGCAGTAGGAAAATATCACGATGCTTCCGGGACATTAGCTTTGCCAGAGTTTAGAATACTAACAGAAATTAGTAGATTATCTCTTAGCTGAGATAGTTATTAGAGCTTAGGTGAAAACTTATGATGTATAGAATGCATGAAGCATATATGGTTGTAAACAGAATACTTTGATGTATATAAATGTATGATAGAATTTAATTTCATGTTGCTTTCAATATCAATATAGATCTATATATATATATGTTTGTGTGTGTGTAAATAAATATATATATAATTCAGTATTGTTTGAAATTTTGAAAAAAGGCGGGAAAACTTCCACTGGCGGCTAAATAAAGAAAACCGCCAGTGAAAAGTGCATTTCCACTGGCGGTTTGCTTTATAAAACCGCCAGTGGAAATGCATTTCCACTGGCGGTTTTCTTTATTTAGCCGCCAGTGGAAATGCACTTTTCACTGGCGGTTCCTTAAGAAAACCGCCAGTGAAAATGCACTTTTCACTGGCGGTTCCAAAATAACCGCCAGTGGAAATGCTGATTTCCGCTGACCCCTAGCACTGGCGGTACTGAAAAACGCCTGTGTAAATAGGTTTAGAACCGCCACTATAGAGCTTCTGTGTACTAGTGGATATTGGCTAGTGACTCGGTAAAATCAAAAGTGACCATTCAATAAAGTCATACATGTTTATGCAATAGTTTAAAATGAAGATTGGAAGTAGCCACAAAAGTATGATGACTCCTACGAGAACCTTACCACTATTACATCAATACTAGTAACAAATGTCCGTCCAAGACCAAAACGACGACGTCTATGTGCCAGCCTCTGGAAGGGCTCCTGCCGGGACTCTGTCAAACAGGGCGTCGCCTACACCCGTAAGCTCATCGTCGTTAGGTTCTTCAACAGGGACATGCTGCTCAGCAACCCGGCTGTGGTGGACATCAACTGGACGCGCGACACCGAGGGCCACAGGACCGGACGCTCTCCACCGCCATAGGCAGCTTCGTGCCTCGTGCCTCGTGCCGGCCTCTTTGGCTACGCCACCAGCACCGCCAAAGGTGACATGTCACAGGCGCGCGTCGCCACCTCCATAGTCTGCTAGTTGGTGGAGTGCGTCGCCGCTAGGGCTGGATGAAAAACTCATAGCTCGTTAACTCGCTCGACTCGACTCGATAGTGGCTCGACTCGACTCGTTTATAATTTGTAACGAGTTGAGCTTGTATTTCAACTCGCTATGATAACGAGCCAGCTCGAGTTGGCTCGTGAGCTGACTCGCGAGCCAAACGAGTTGGAGTAATTAGTCAAATCACAATAATCTCCGATCCAAAATAGTTAATCTTCTACTCTACTATAGTTAATCTTGTTCTTTGTTGAGTGTGGAACCTTAAGTTGCAAACTCTATTCTTTTTTCTAAATAGATCTCCTTCTTTTCTTTTGCTACATGTTTTTATATCCGTTCGTAGACACTAGACATGGTATTATCGAGCTGGCTCGCGAGCTAAACGAGCCATCTCGAGTCGACAAACGAGTCGGGCCGAGTTGGATCTTTAGCTCGTTAACATAACGAGCCGAGCCAGCTCGAGTCGAGTCGAGTCGAGCCGAGTCAGCTCGATATCCACCCCTAGTCGCCGCCAACGTCCTCATCGGCTTCGAGTCCACCATCCATGACGACAACGACGTCATCTCCGTCTCCTTCGGCTAGGACGCACCTCTCACCAATGATGCCAAGTCCCTCTTTCACAAGCTCGTCACGCTCGACTCACTCCACGATGTCCGTCGCATGCTCCGCCGGTAACTCTGACCCCCTACAACGACACCGTCGTCAACGCCACCGCGCCATGGGTCAGCATCGTCGCCACCACCGTATACGGAGACTTTCCCAACATCCTCACCCTCGGTAACAGCATGCGCCTTAGGGGGACGAGCCTCGAGTCCACCACGCTACACTCCAGCGCTCTCTATCCGATGGTCGACTCCACTCGCGTCACCTCCAACTAGTATGATGGCATCAGCCATGGGCTTGGCACTCTCGACCCTTTGAGGGGGATTGCGGGTGGAAGCATGATTGATGAGGGAGGGATAACCTAAATAAGCTATACCGTTGGATTTGAGCGAGTAAGAGAAAGAATAGATTTAGACCCTATTTGTTTTCTAACACTAAATTTCAGTCCTTGCCACATCAGATATTTGGATGCTAATTAGAAATATTAAATATAGTCTAATTACAAAATTAATTAAATCGATAAGAACTAAATGATAAGACGAACATATTAAACCTAATTAGTCCATGATTTGTTCATGTGATGCTATAATAAATATTTGTTAATCATGAATTTATTAGGCTTAATAAATTTACCTTGTCGTTTAGTCTTCAGTTGTATATTTAGATTTATAATTGACTATATTTAATAGTCGTAATAAGCATTTAAACATTAGATGTAACGTGTGCTAAATCTTATCCCTAAAACCAATCATCTCTTTAGACTCCTCGTGATTGATGAGGGAGGGATGATCCAAATAAGCTAGGATGTTGGATTTGAGTAAGAGAAAGAAGAGATTTGAACTGATTGTATGCCTTGGTTTCAAAGGTGGGATGGTTCTAGATGTATTTGTTTGGGTGGTTGTTGCAAAATTTGAAATGGTGCTTTATATAGGGGTATATATATATAGATATGATTATGGGGATTGGATAGTCATTATCTCGATACCCAAATATGACCATACCTTAATTTATATAGCAATAAATCAAGATCCTATATGCCATATAGTTATCTATGGATATCCTCTTTCACTCCCACCTTTCAGTGTCGTTATAGAAGTTACACTGTTTCAAGCTATACCAAAATATTTGCAAATTTAATACCAGACATGTTGCAATATGCAAGATACATAAACGCCGCTTTGATGACATTAAGGTTCTAAATAGATGTTGGTCCAT
The DNA here is from genome assembly GCA_029449295.1 of Zea luxurians. NCBI lineage: Eukaryota > Viridiplantae > Streptophyta > Magnoliopsida > Poales > Poaceae > Zea > Zea luxurians. The sequence continues at coordinate 39,317,056 of JAOPSE010000009.1, read as the reverse complement.
ATTTAGGAATTGAATGACCATTAGGTTTAGACCGCTTTAAATTACGCTACGGCGCGTGGTCAAAACTACCAAAATAAACTAAGCAAAAGTAAATTTCTTCATATCAAATTCTATGCCATGATCACCTATGCTAAGTAACCCGCTACGGCGCCGTGGTCAAAACTACCAAAATATAATAAATATCGGTGTACACCTAGCCAAGTCAAATGAGCTTGGTCACACTCGCCGATCATCGTAATTTCCTTATTTTGGATAAACACATCATAGAGGTCTTCCAAGTGTCATGCGCCATGGGTAAATCAAGTGTTGCATCTTAGCTAGAATTTTGCATCCATGCATAGAAAAGCATGTCTAGCTAAGTTATAAATAAAAGCAAATCTCTCTACTATATGAAAGTGTCTAATTTGTCGTGCATCGTCAAATATTTCTTCCCGTGCGAAATCTCTCCCACGCGTGTCGCGCGAATAAAAAAAATATATAAAGAGAGTACCTGGAACTCAAACCTTGGCTGTTTGAAAGTAAAGCAACACTTTTACGAGTGCAGCTACTAGCTGCTTGTTTTATTCAAAAAAAAAAAGAGATGTGTACGCGCACGTTGGCCCGGGCATGCATGAACTTGAGCCTGCCTGCTGCCACCGTGTGAATGTGAGTGGAGCAGAAAGTATAGTGGGACTGAGCGTGGACATGGACATGTGCATGAATATGAATTAGTCAAATTAATATGTATCATAGGATTTTATACTCATTCTTTGTGTGTAATTAATTGATATATAAGGATTTTTTTATATAACATATGATACCAGTGATACATAAAAAATAAGTATAATTTCTGATAGCATACAACGAATTGCCGAGAATCGTATGGCCAAATATCATGTCATAACCATATATGATAAAACAAATTAACTGCACGCGTCGCGGCTGTGCAACACAAGTCTTGATAAGATAAACATCTCGCCTAGCCCCAAATAAATCGCGCCATACCCTTATCGATTAATTAATAAAATAAACAAATCATCATCAGCTCCTGCAAGAACGTCAGCCAAAAGTTGCACGTTAAGTCTTCCTGTGGGTGGTAACACAAAAGGGATCAATTAGTCCTATCTCAAAACTGTTGTCTATGGAAAATCCTATGCTGAACGGCATCATGCATGCTTACAATAATTAAAAGTTTACCTGTTCGACCATGTGAAGTCCTGTCATATCACGAGAGTAACTTAACTGAGAAGACATCAAATCAAATCATCCACACAACATATCCTGCTCTGTTAGACCATGTCAATGTCTTGCCATATAATACTAAGTTAATTGCACGCGCGATATAGCTGAGTCCCGCGCTGCAACATATATCTTTCTCAAATCTTGACACGATAAATGCCTTGCCCAAGTCCAAGCGAAATATTACACCATATAATACCGAGTGCGCCCACATATTTCAAAACACGCTAAGTCTTCAATAAGACTATGTCAAATTTAGTCTTCAAGGTAAATCACATGCATTCATGATACAATGCACTATTGTCTATTCAGTAAAAAATTGTCGGGGACCGTAATTAGGGGTACCCCCAAGGCTCCTAATCTCAGCTGGTAACCCCCATCAGCACAAAAGCTGCAAAGGCCTGATGGGCGCAATTCCGGTCAAAGGCTCCGTCCACTCAAGGGACACGATCTCGCCTCATCCGAGCCCAGCCTCGAGCAGAAACGGTAGACCAAGGCAGATTCGCGCCTCGTCCGAGGGTCTCCTCAAGCAATGGGCGCACCTTCGACTCGCCCGAGGCCCAGCTCGGGCAGGCTTCACGGAGAAGCAACCTTGGCCAGATCGCCCGCCAGCCGACCGGATCGCAGGAGCATTCAATGCAAGGATCGCCTGACACCTTATCCTGACGCGTGCTCTCCAGTCGACAAGGCCGAAGTGACCGCAGTCACTTCGCCCCTCCACTGACTGACCTAACAGGAAAACAGCGCCGCCTGCGCTGCTCTGACTGCTGTGCCACCCGCCAGGGTGAGGCTGACAGCAGCCAAGTCCAGCCTCGGGCGCCATAGGAATCTCCGCCTCGCCCGACCCCAGGGCTCGGACTCAACCTCGACTCCGGAAGACGGTCTCCGCCTCGCCCGACCCCAGGGCTCGGACTCAACCTCGACTCCGGAAGATGGTCTCCGCCTCGCCCGACCCTAGGGCTCGGACTCAACCTCGACTCCGGAAGACGGTCTCCGCCTCGCCCGACCCCAGGGCTCGGACTCAACCTCGACTTCGGACGACGGTCTCCGCCTCGCCTGACCCCCGGGCTTGGACTCAACCTTGACCTCCGGACGACGGTCTTCGCCTCGCCCGACCCCCGGGCTCGGACTCAACCTCGACCTCGGAGGAGTCACCACCTCGCTCGGGCCGACCACGCCACAAGGGGGGCCATCATTACCCTACCCCTAGCTAGCCCAGGCTAGCCCAGGCTACGGGGAACAAGACCGGCGTCCCATCTGGCTCGCCCCGGTAAAACAAGTAATGATGGCACCCCACGTGCTCCATGACGACGGCGGTTCTCAGCCCCTTACTGAAGCAAGGAGACGTCAGCAAGGATCCGACAGCCCCGACAGCTGTGCTTCTATAGGGCTCAAGCGCTCCTCCGACGGCCACGACGCCACATGAACAGGGCTCCAACACCTCTCCGACAGCCACGTCAGCATATACATAGGGCTCTGGCTCCTCTCTGCTAGACACGTTAGCACATTGCTACACCCCTCGTTGTACACCTGGACCCTCTCCTTACGTCTATAAAAGGAAGGTCCAGGGCCCTCGTACGAGAAGGTGGCCGCGCGGGAGAACGGGCTGACGCGCAGTCTCACGCCCTATCTCTCTCTCTCCCTCGCGAACGCTTGTAACCCCCTATTGCAAGCGCATCCGCCCTGGGCGCAGGACAACACGAAGCCGCGGTTTCCCCTCACTGGTTTTCCCCCCTTGTGCTCCGTCTCGCGCCGACCCATCAGGGCTGGGACACGCAGCGACAATTTACTCATCGGTCCAGGGACCCCCCGGGGTTGAAACACCGACAGTTGGCGCGCCAGGTAGGGGCCTGCTGCGTGTTGACGAATAGGTTCCCGTCAAGCTCCAGATGGGGAGTCTCCAGCGACCTCTCCAACCCGGGACGAAGCTCCGTTTCGGGAGTCTCGAGTTCATGTCCCTCGATGGCAGCTACGACATGATACTCCTTCCTCCGCCGTGCGACAACGACAATGGCGGCCGTCAGCCCGCCAGCCAGCGGCGGAATCGACGACGCCTTCCCCGCGTGGCGGAAGAACAGCATCCGAGTCTGTCCCGTCACCTTCCTCGTTGATGAGGAAGGAGGCGGGGCAATCATGGCCAAGAAGGAGGCGGCGCCTCGTCGGCTGTCGAGCGAGTCGACGACGCCGGCGCCCCAGCGGGGGACACGTCGGGCGTTGACCTCGCGTCTGAGACGAAGACGAGCGTCATTTCCCCACGACACGCCAACCCCAAGCAGACGAACGACGCCAGCACGCTTGCGAAGGACTTGCTGGGCGTTAGCCTCGTACCTGAGATAACGGTGCAGTCCGTCCCCGACGCGACTTCGTCACCGTCCGTCGATCAAGAGGTACCGACAGTTTCCCATCCTGTGCCTTTTAGATTCAGTTTCGACCCACCAAGCAACCCCGCTTCGGTGGACGCTTTCATAAAGGCATATCCAAACCTTCCGGGGTACCATATGGGGTCAACCTGGGACAGATTCACGACCGTCTCGACCTACGGGCCCCCGGGTTCCGAGGAAGATTACGAGCCCGACTCTGGTTGGGATTTCTCCGGGCTCGATAACCCTAGTGCCATGCGGGACTTCATGACCGCATGCGACTACTGCCTCTCCGATTGCTCCGACGATAGCCATAGCCTCGGCGACGAGGACTGTGGCCCAAGTCGTGAATGTTTCCACGTCGATCTAGAGGGTCTCGACGAAGGCAACCACCTTGGTATGCTGGAGGACGACGATCCCTCTAGGCCTGCACCTCGTGTTGACATCCTTCGGGAGCTAGCTATGGTCCCAGTCCCTGCGGGGGGTCAGGACACACAGCTCGAGCAAATCCGCGAGATGTAGGCCAGGCTCGACGAGGAAGCAGGACAACTTGTATAGCTCCGGCAGAACATCGGGCAGGAGCGGGCAGGCCGAGCACCATCCGGAGAAGCGCGTCATCTGGCCCAGGACGTCCAGCACCGCATCACCGACAATGCCAGGGCAAGGCTGCCCCCGGCTTCCAGTGGGGTAGGTCAGAACCTGGCTGCAGCGGCAATACTACTCCGAGCGATGCCGGAACCATCCACCACCGAGGGGCGGCGTATCAGGGAGAACTCAAGAATCTCCTGGAGGATGCCGTGGTCCGATGGGCCAAAAGCTCTGCCTCCCGGAGGCAAGGGTACCCCCCAGAGCATCGCGCCGTGACTTCCCGATTCATACAGGAAGCCTCGGTCCACACCGGGCGCACACGGGACACAGCGCCTGTGACCCCGGGCCGCCTCGGCAACGAGCACCATCGCCGCAACCGTCGAGCCCACCTCGACGAGAGGGTGCGCCGAGGCTACCACCCCAGGCGTGGGGGACGCTACGACAGCGGGGAGGATCGGAGCCTTTCGCCCGAACCACCCGGTCCGCAAGCTTTCAGCCGGGCCATACGACGGGCGCCGTTCCAAACCTGGTTCCGGGCCCCGACTACCATCACCAAGTACTTGGGGGAGACGAGGCCGAAACTGTGGCTCGCGGACTACCGGCTGGCCTGCCAGCTGGGTGGAACGGACGATGACAACCTCATCATCCGCAACCTCCCCATGTTCCTCTCCGACGCAGCCCGAGCCTGGTTGGAGCATCTGCCCCCTGCGCAGATCTCCAACTGGGATGACCTGGTCAAAGCCTTCACCGGCAACTTCCAGGGCACATACGTGCGCCCTGGGAACTCCTGGGATCTCCGAAGCTGCCGCCAGTAGCCGGGAGAATCCCTGCGGGACTACATCCAGCGATTCTCGAAGCAGCGCACCGAGCTGCCCAACATCACCGACTCAGATGTCATCAGCGTGTTCCTCGCCGACACCACTTGCCGCGATCTGGTGAGCAAGCTGGGTCGCAAGACTCCCACCAGGGCGAGCAAGCTGATGGACATCGCCACCAAGTTCGCCTCTGGCCAGGAGGCGGTCGAGGCCATCTTCCGGAAGGACAAGCAGCCTCAGGGGCGCCAGCCGGATGACGTCCCCGAGGCGTCCGCTCAGCGCGACGCGAGGAAGAAGGGCAAGAGGAAGTCGCAAGCAAAACGCGACGCCGCCGACGCAGACCTTGTCGCCGCCGTCGAGCACAAGAACCCTCGGAAGCCTCCTAGAGGCGCCAACTTGTTCGACAAGATGCTCAAGGAGTCGTGCCCCTATCATCAGGGTCCCGTCAAGCACACCCTTGAGGAGTGCGTCATGCTTCGGCGCTACTTCCACAAGGCTGGGCCACCGGCGGAAGGTGGCAGGGCCCCCGACAACGACAAAAAGGAAGCCCACAAGGCAGAGGAGTTCCCCGAGGTCCATGACTGCTTCATGATCTACGGTGGGCGGGTGGCGAACGCCTCTGCTCGGCACCGCAAGCAAGAGCACCGGGAGGTCTGCTCGGTGAAGGTGGCGGCGCCAGTCTACCTAGACTGGTCCGATAAGCCCATCACCTTCGACCAAGGCGACCACCCCGACCGCGTGCCGAGCCTGGGGAAGTAACCGCTCGTTGTTGATCCCGTCATCGGTAACGTCAGGCTTACCAAGGTCCTCATGGACGGAGGCAGCAGCCTCAACATCATCTACGCCGACACCCTCGGGCTCCTGCAGATCGATCTGTCCTCGATCCGGGCCGGCGCGGCGCCCTTTCACAGGATCATTCCCGGGAAGCGCGTCCAGCCCCTTGGACAACTCGATCTGCCTGTCTGCTTCGGGACTCCCTCCAACTTCCAAAAGGAAACCCTCACGTTCGAGGTGGTCGGGTTCCGAGGAACCTACCATGCAGTGCTGGGGAGACCATGCTACGCCAAGTTCATGGCCGTCCCCAACTACACCTACCTCAAGCTCAAGATGCCGGGCCCCAACGGGGTCATCACCGTCGGCCCCACATACCGACACGCGTACGAATGCGACGTGGAGTGCATGGAGTACGCCGAGGCCCTTGCCGAATCCGAGGCCCTCATCGCCGACCTGGAGAGCCTCCCCAAGGAGGTTCCAGATGCGAAGCGCCACACCGGCAACTTCGAACCAGCAGAGGCGGTTAAGTCCGTCCCTCTCGACCCCAGCAACGACACCTCTAAGTAGATCTGGATCGGCTCCGAGCTCGACCCCAAATAGGAAGCAGTGCTCGTCGACTTTCTCTGCGCAAACGCCGAGGTTTTTGCGTGGAGTCCCTCGGACATGCCAGGCATACTGAGGGATGTCGCCGAGCACTCACTAGATATCTGAGCTGGAGCCTGACCCGTGAAGCAGCCTCTGCGCCGATTCGACGAAGAAAAGCGCAGAGCCATAGGCGAGGAGATCCATAAGCTGATGGCTGCTGGGTTCATCAAAGAGGTATTCCATCCCGAATGGCTAGCCAACCCTGTGCTTGTGAAAAAGAAAGGTGGGAAATGGCGGATGTGTGTAGACTACACTGGTCTAAACAAAGCATGTCCGAAAGTTCCCTACCCTCTGCCTCGCATCGATCAAATCGTGGATTCCACTGCTGGGTGTGAAACCCTGTCGTTCCTCGATGCCTACTCAAGGTATCACCAAATAAGGATGAAAGAGTTCGACCAGCTCGCGACTTCTTTCATCACACCTTTCGGCATGTACTGCTACATTACTATGTCATTTGGTTTGAGGAATGCGAGTGCGACATACCAAAGGTGCATGAACCACGTGTTCGGACAGCACATTGGCCGAACGGTCGAGGCTTACGTCGATGACATCGTAGTCAAGACGAGGAAAGCCTCCGACCTCCTCTCTGACCTTGAAACGACATTCAAGTGTCTCAAAGCGAAAGGCGTAAAACTCAATCCCGAGAAGTGTGTCTTCGGAGTCCCCCGAGGCATGCTCCTGGGGTTCATCGTCTCCGAGCGGGGCATCGAGGCCAACCCGGAGAAAATCATGGCCATCACCAACATGGGGCCCATCAAGGACTTGAAAGGAGTACAGAGGGTCATGGGATGCCTTGTGGCTCTGAGCCGCTTCATCTCGCGCCTCGGTGAAAGAGGCCTGCCCCTGTATCGCCTCTTAAGGAAGACCGAGCGCTTCACTTGGACCTCCGAGGCCGAGGAAGCCCTCGGGAACTTGAAGGCGCTCCTTACAAGCGCGCCCATCCTGGTGCCCCCCGCTGCCGGAGAAGCCCTCTTGATCTACGTCGCCGCTACCACTCAGGTGGTCAGCGCCGCGATCGTAGTCGAGAGACGAGAAGAAGGGCACGCATTGCCCGTCCAGAGGCCGGTCTACTTCATCAGTGAGGTACTGTCCGAGACCAAAATCCGCTACCCGCTAATTCAGAAGCTACTGTACGCGGTAATTCTTACATGGCGAAAGTTGCGACACTACTTCGAGTCTCATCCGGTGACTGTGGTGTCATCCTTCCCCCTGGGGGAGATCATCCAGTGCCGAGAGGCCTTGGGTAGGATTGCAAAGTGGGCGGTGGAGATCATGGGCGAGACGATCTCGTTCGCCCCACGGAAGGCCATCAAGTCCCAAGTCTTGGCAGACTTTGTGGCTGAATGGGTCGACACCCAGCTTCCAGCAGCTCCGATCCAATTGGAACTCTGGACCATGTATTTCGATGGGTCGCTGATGAAAATAGGAGCGGGCGCGGGCCTGCTCTTCATCTGACCCCTCGGCAAGCACCTCCGCTACGTGCTACGCCTCCATTTCCCGACGTCCAACAACGTGGCCGACTATGAGGCTCTGGTTAACGGGTTGCACATCGCCATCGAGCTGGGGGTTCGGTGCCTCGACGCTCGTGGCGACTCGCAGCTTGTCATCGACCAAGTCATGAAGAACTCCCACTGCTGCGACCCAAAGATGGAAGCCTACTGCGACGAGGTTCGGCGCCTGGAGGACAAGTTCTACGGGCTCGAGCTCAACCACGTCGCTCAACGATACAACGAGACTGTAGACGAGCTGGCTAAGATAGCATCGGGGCAGACAACGGTTCCTCCGGACGTCTTCTCTCGAGACCTACATCAACCCTCCGTCAAGACCGACGACACTGTCGAGCCCGAGAAGGCCTCGGCTTAGCCCGAGGCGCCCTCGGCTCAGCCCGAGGCAGCCTCGGCCCCGCCCGAGGCACCCTCGGCCCCCAAGGGTGAGGCACTGCGCGTCGAGGAAGAGCGGAATGGGGTCACACCTAATCGAAACTGGCAGACCCCATACCTGCAATATCTCCACCAAGGAGAGCTACCCCTCGACAGAGCCGAAGCTCGGCGACTAGCGCGGCACGCCAAGTCGTTCGTCTTGCTGGGTGACGAAAAGGAGCTCTACCACCGCAGCCCCTCAGGCATCCTCCAGCGATGCATATCCATCGCCGAAGGTCAGGAGTTATTGCAAGAAATACACTCGGGGGCTTGCGGTCACCACGCAGCACCTCGAGCCCTCGTGGGAAACGCCTTCTATCGGCATTTCGAGACCGGGGGGTCCCTGAACCGACGAGTGAAGTGTCGCCGTGTGCCCCAACCCAGATGGGTCGGCGCGAGGCCGAGCGTGAAGGGGGGAAGTGAGGTGGCCGGAGACGTGCGTGAGAGAGGTGGAAATCCCGCGGCCTTCGTGTTCGTCCCGCGCCCAGGTCGGGTGCGCTTGCAGTAGGGGGTTACAAGCGTCCACACGGGGGAGGGAGCGAGCGGCCTCACGCGAGCGCATGTCTCGTCCTCGTCCCCGTGCGGCCAACCCTCTCTAAGAGGGCCCTGGTCCTTCCTTTTATAGGCGTAAGGAGAGGATCCAGGTGTACAATGGGGGGTGTAGCAGAGTGCTACGTGTCTAGCGGAGGAGAGCTAGCGCCCTAAGTACACGCCATCGTGGCGGCCGGAGAGATTTTGGCGCCCGGTTTGTGTGATGTCGTGGCCGTCGGAGGAGCGCTGGAGCCTGGCGGAGGGACAGCTGTCGGGGCTGTCGAGTCCTTGCTGACGTCCTCTTGCTTCCGTAAGGGGGCCGAGAGCCGCCATCGTCAGGGTGCGTGCGGGGCACCATCATTGCCTATCTGGCGGAGCGAGCCATATGGGACGCCGGTCTTGTTCCCCGTAGCCTGAGTCAGCTTGGAGTAGGGTAATGATGGTGCCTCCTGTTGATGTGGCCGGCCTGCGCCCTAGGTTGGGGCGATGTGGAGGCTCCTCTGAGGTCGGGGTCGAGTCCGTCTTCCGCGGCCGAGGTCGAGTTCGAGCCCCTAGGTCGGGCGAGGCGGAGGCCGTTGGCTGAGGCCAGGGCGGAATTTGAGTCCTAGGGTCGGGCGAAGCGGAGTTCGTCGTCTTCTGGGGCTGAGCCCAAGTCCGAGCCCTGGGTCGGGCGGAGCGGAGTTCTTCGTCTTCTGGGGCTGAGCCCAAGTCCGAGCCCTGGGTCGGGCGGAGCGGAGTTCACCGTCTTCCGGGGCTTAGCCCGAGTCCGAGCCCTGGGTCGAGCGGAGCGGAGTTCGCCGTCTTCCGGGGCTTAGCCCGAGTCCGAGCCCTAGGTTGGGCGGAGCGGAGTTCGCCGTCTTCCGGGGCTTAGCCCGAGTCCGAGCCCTGGGTCGGGCGGAGCGAAGCTTCCTATGGTGCGTGCGGCCGGGCCTGACTCCCTGTCAGCCTCACTCTGTCAAGTGGCACCGCAGTCGGAGCGGCGCAGGCGACGCTGTCTTTCTGTCAGACTGGTCAGTGGAGCGGCGAAGTGACGGCGGTCACTTCGGCTCTATCGGCTGAGGGGCGCGCGTCAGGATAAAGGTGTCAGGCCACCTTTGCATTAAATGCTCCTGTGATTTGGTCGGTCGGTGCGGCGATTTGGTCAGGGTTGCTTCTTGGCGAAGATAGGGCCTCGGGTGAGCCGGAAATATGTTCGCCGCTGGAGGGGGGCCTCGGGCGAGGCGGGTATCCTCCGGGGTCGGCTGCCCTTGTCCGAGGCTAGGCTCGGGCGAGGCGTGATCGAGTCCCTCGAATGGACTGATCCCTGACTTGATCGCACCCATCAGGCCTTTGCAGCTTTATGCTGATGGGGGTTACCAGCTGAGAATTAGGAGCCTTGAGGGTACCCCTAATTATGGTCCCCGACAGTAGCCCCCGAGCCTCGAAGGGAGTGTTGGCACTTGCTTGGAGGCTTTCGTCACACTTTTTTGCAAGGGGACCAGCCTTTCTCGGTTGCGTTTTGTTCCGGTGGGTGCGCGCGAGCGCACCCGCCGGGTGTAGCCCCCGAGGCCTCGGAGGAGTGGTTTGACTCCTCCGAGGTCTTAACGCCTCGCGCAATGCTTCGGCTGGTCTGGTCGTTCCCTCATGCGAGCTGGCCGTAGCCCGGGTGTACGGTCGGGTCCCAAGTTCTCGGGCTGGTATGTTGACGTCGTCAACGGTTTGGCCGGAGCCGGGTTTGCGAGAGCAGCCCCCGAGCCTCTGCACAGGGCGAGAGGGCGATCAGGGACAGACTCGACTTTTTTACATACGCCCGTACGTCGCCTTTTCTCAAGGAGGAGGGGGGAGAGCGCCATGTTGCCCTCGGTGGGCGCCGAACATGGTGTCTCCGGTGAGCTGCAGGCGGGTGATCCGAGCGGACGCCCGTGCCCCATTCGTTAGGGGTCGGCTAGAGGCCCAGAGGCACGCCCAAAAGTACCTGCGGGTGATCTACCGGACCCGATCCCCTAGCGACGGGGTCCGAGGGCTCAATGCCTCCCTCTAATGGGATTCCGTTACAAGATCGTTCCCGCTGGTCTCGGAAATGTCCTAGGGTACCTCGGGAGCGCAGCCCGAGCCTTGGTTATGTATCGAACGTACCCATGGTCATCCCTCGCTCTGTGTCTGAGGCGGCTGTGAACCCTTCGGGGGCCAGCCTTCGAACCCCTGATCAGTAGTGGGCACGGAGCCCGAGTAGCCTGAGGCGGCCGTTGAACCCTTCCGAGGGGCCGGCCTTCGAACCTCTGACCAGTAGTGGGTGTGGAGCCCACGTGCTCTGAGGCGGCTGTTGAACCCTTCTGAGGGGCCAGCCTTCGTACCTCTGATCAGTAGGGAGGCTCGGAGCCTGGTTCCTTCACGGGGAAGGATCCTTTTCGGGGTATCCCCCTTTCCCGGTCCCTGTTGCAAGAGAGAGATAAAGAGGAAAAAAGGATACAAAATCGAACGACGCGGCGTACCTTTTTTGACGCGGTCATTATGGCGAAGGCGAAGCGTCGCTCGCTTCTCCTGCCAGAGGCGCCGCCTGTCCCGCCGCGGAGTTAATGCGACGGGGCGAGTGGTTCACGGGGCAGCCGTTGCGCGTGCGAGCCGTTCGAGGAATGGAACACGGGCGCGTTGTCTTCACGCCGTGGGAGAGGGTTCTCTCGCTGCCCCTGGATGGGACGTAAGCTTGGCTGACGATGTGACCGCTGCTCCTGCCCGCCTGCCACCACCATTACTGCCGGCCCATTTTTGGCCGCATTGACCGTCGCGCCAGGCTGGCGCCGCTGGGTCGTGCGCTGGGTCGCCTCGAGTCGCGGTATTGGTTCCGCAGTCGAGGAGGCACGGTGGTAGCGCAAGTGGCGGTGCAGTTGCATGCACAAAGCATTCGGCGTGACGGTTGCATGACGCGTGGGCCTGGGCCTCCGTGCTGGGTGTGTTGGGAGTCGGAGAAGTGCGCCCACCTGGCGCGGTTGCATGCCGCCTACATGGCTGCCCGCCCTTTCGCCCGCTGGTCTGGGCAAAAGTGGAGAGCCGCTTGTAACCGCTGGGCGGTTGCACGCACCGCGCACGGCGGTTTGGCTTCTCCTGCTCTGGGCCGGCTTGCATGACGTGTGGGACCCAGCCCCCGCGCCATAGGGGAGGACCTTGGAGCATGTTGGAGAAGACTCGGCCCACGACGACTGGGGACGCAAGTAGGGAGAGTCGCCTTTAAAAGGAGGGTGACCCTCTTGGAAGGCGACCGTGTCTTCGCGCTCCCTTATGCATCGTGTCTTTCCACCTTCCAAGCCCCCAGATGGGGGATATCCGCCGTCTTTCCGCTTCGTCGTTGGAGGAATGCAACTCCGCGGGAGTTGGTACCTTTCAGCCGTCGTTCGGCTTCAAGGATTTTCATCAGGCAGCTCGGCTGCATCCCCTCGCCGGTGGTCACCCAAGACGGTGACCACCAGCTTGATGGTGGGGAGAAGCGGACCGGGCTGCTGCCTCCGCCCCGCCCTCAGCTTCAAGGATCTTCATCACCCTTGCTGGGGCGGAGGGTGAGGCGAGTCGGGAGGTCGCCTCCGCTTAGGTCGGTAACCCTTTTCTTCCCCCCGTGTCTGGGGGAGAAAGGCATCTCCCAGTTCCACAGAGGCTTCCCTCAGCCATGCCGGGGTAGGCGGACCGCCGCTGCTCAACCAGGGTGCGGCATTCCATCCTCCGTCCGGACGATGGTTGCGCCGCGTGCGGGCCGGCCACGTCCAGGCCTTCCTCGCGCCGACAGCCGCATCGGTGGGTCGCCCAGCATGTCGTGTGGCGCGAGGGCGGCGCTCATGTTCTGGGCGGCTCCGGCGAGGGCGAGGACCTGCCGGTGCGCTTTGAGGCGTCTGGCGCCCGCTGGCGCGGTGCTGAGGTGGTGGCAGCCGGAGAAGGCTTCTCTGTCAACGAGATTGCCAACTCCGCCCGCACCCCTGGGCCTCCGTCTTCTGGCCTGAATGGCTGGTTCTCGTCCTCGGTGAACGAGAGCCCCCCTGTCGTAGCGCCCGCCCAAAAGCCGCTGCTGAAGCTGCTTCGCCGCCCGGGGTGGAGGTCATCGTCGCTACTGCCGGAACGGGCGACGGCGAGCCACCCATCGGCCTTCTGTTGCTCCGCAGGCCCCCCAATCGCGTGGGGTTGCTCGTACCTGCGGAGGTGGAACCGGAGTTCCGTTTGTAATGGCACTTCGAGTGCTGGTGTTTCGTTCAATGCGGCTGTCGAGGCCTGAACGTATATGTAATTTCGGCACGGAGCCATGTTTTTTCCTCATTTTCGAGCACTAAGACTCGCCTGTTGGTTGTCTGAACCGCTTCACCAAGCGTGAGTCGCCCCGTGTAAAGGTGACGAGTGAGGTATCCGTATCTTGGAGGCGTAGGAGTCCCTCGGCTCGGTCAGCCTTGTTGTCCGAGGCTTCCCTTGCTTAGTTAGCGGAAACCCTCGGCCGCTCTTCGATGAGCCGAGGCCAGGGGTAGCGGTGCCAGCGCGAACAGAGGCAGAGTTGGCTCGAAAAGAAGGCCTGGTCGGCCGGAGCCTGGCTGGGTCGTCTGTTAGCGGGGCTGACGCCGGAATTGATCTGCCGAGGCCTCGGGCCGGGCTGATGTCCTTGGGGGACAGCTGGCCGAGGCCCCGGGGTGACTGGCCGAGCCGCCTGCTCGGGCCGGATTCTCGGAGAAGACCCTGGCGGCGATGGCCCGGGCTTGGTGATGACGTTGTCCTTCAGAGCGGAGACCCTTGGACCGCGTCGCCGTCCGAGGCTAGGTCGGACCTCGTCGAAGGTGTTGTCGACGCCGAGGGTGCTGCTGCTCCCTTTAGCCGTCAAGATCCGAGCCTGCGGGATCGGATCCTCTTGTAGCGTGTGTTTTCTGCGGCCGCCGAGGCCAAAACACACCCTCGCCGTGTTGTAAAGCCGCGTCTCCTTTCCTCTTGTTTCGAGTATCTGGACTTTTTGTCGGTAACAGAATTGTTTGTGCGAGCGAGAGTTGCTTCTCACGGAAGGTGATGAGTGAGGTATCTGTATCCCGGTGGCGTAGGAGTCCCTCGGCTCGGTCGGCCCTGCCGCTTACGTGCACTCTTACCCGTCCACAGGGTTCTGTCACCGACGCCGTCGAGAAGGCTCGAAGAATCGCTCCGGCAGAAGAGCTTCCGAACATGAAGACTTGTTCCGTCCGCGGAATCACTTATCCGAACGTGAGTTACTTATCGCAGAAGGTGATGAGTGAGGCATCCGTATCCCGGAGGCGTAGGAGTCCCTCGGCTCGGTCAGCCTTGGCTGCTTTCATGTACTCCGTTGTTTTCAGGATCCACTTTCGAAGTAGTCGAAAAGCACGAAAGACATTCTGGCAGAAAAGATCTTTTTTCGAGGAAAATTTCGACGCAGAGGGGGTTCCCCCCTTTTAGCCCCCGAGGGAGGGTCAGGCTTTCCCGAGGCAAGGCTGACCCTTCCCTGATGACTAAACTTTGCGTGGGAGCGAGGTATATGAACAACTTGAAAACATCTTAAGGGTAGAAGCAACGTAGCTGTTGGATGTTCCAAGCGTTGCTGTAGACCTCGCCTTGACTGTTGGCCAGCTTGTACGTTCCGGGCTTCAGAACTTTGGCGATGACGAACGGCCCCTCCCAGGGGGGCGTGAGCTTGTGTCGACCTCGGGTGTCTTGTCACAGCCGAAGCACCAGGTCGCCCACCTGGAGGTCTCGGGACCGGACCCCTCGGGCGTGGTAGCGTCACATGGACTGCTGGTACCGCGCCGAGTGTAGTAAGGCCTTGTCCCGAGCCTCTTCCAGCTAGTCCAGCGAGTCTTCTCGACTAGCTTGGTTGCTTTGGTCGGCATAGGCCCTTGTCCTCGGGGAACCGTATTCTAGGTCTGTGGGCAAGATGGCCTCGGCCCCATAGACTAGAAAAAACAGCGTGAAGCCCGTGGCTCGGCTCGGTGTCGTCCTCAGGCTCCAGACCACCGAGGGGAGTTCCTTCATCCATCACTTGCCAAACTTGTTGAGGTCGTTGTAAATCCGAGGCTTGAGTTCTTGTAGAATCATGCCGTTGGCACGCTCTACTTGCCCATTCGTCATGGGATGAGCCACGACGGCCCAGTCCACCCGGATGTGGTGATCCTCGCAGAAGTCCAGGAACTTTCTGCCGGTGAATTGGGTGCCGTTGTCGGTGATGATGGAGTTCGGGACCCCAAAACAATGGATGATGTTGGTGAAGAACGCCACCGCCTGCTTGGACCTGATGCTGTTTAGGGGTCGGACCTCGATCCACTTGGAAAATTTGTCGATGGCGACCAACAGGTGCGTGTAGCCCCCGGGTGCCTTCTGCAAGGGGCCGACGAGGTCCAGACCCCACACAGCAAAAGGCCATGTGATGGGTATCGTCTGCAGAGCCTGAGCGGGCAGGTGGGTCTGCCTTGTGTAGAACTGACACCCTTCGCAGGCGCGGACAATTCTAGTGGTGTCGCCCACCGCCGTCGGCCAGTAGAAACCTTATCGGAAAGCATTTCCAACAAGGGCTCGAGGTGCTGCGTGGTGGCCGCAAGCCCTCGAGTGTATTTCTCAGAGGAGTTCCTGACCTTCGGTGGTGGAGATGCATCGCTGGAGGATGCCTGAAGGGCTGTGGTGGTAGAGCTCCTTCCCTTCTCCCAGCAAGACGAACGACTTGGCATGCCGCACCAACCGCCGAGCTTCGGCTCGGTCGAGGGGTAGCTCTCCTCGGTGGAGATATTGCAGGTACGGGGTCTACCAGTTTTGATCAGGCGTGACCCCGCTTTGCTCCCCCTCGACGTGCATCGTCTCGCCCTCGGGGGCCGAGGGTACCTCGGGCCGAATCGAGGGTGCCTCGGGCCGAGCCGAGGGTGCCTCGGACTGTGCCGAGGGTGCCTCGGACTGTGCCGAGGGTACCTCGGGCCGGGCCGAGGGTACCTCGGGCCGGGCCGAGGGTGCCTCAGGCTTGGGCGTGTTGTCGATCTTGACGGAGGTGCTTCCCGAGGGGCGAGATGAAGAGTAGGCCTACGCGCGGCTCCTGTCTTCATCAGTGACCCATCGAAGAACATGGTCCAGAGCTCCGGTTGGATCGGAGCTGTTGGTAGCTGGGTGTCGACCCATTCAGCCACGAAGTCCGCCAAGACCTGGGATTTGATGGCCTTCCGAGGGGCAAACGAGATTGTTTCGCC
The DNA here is from genome assembly GCA_029449295.1 of Zea luxurians. Lineage (NCBI taxonomy): Eukaryota > Viridiplantae > Streptophyta > Magnoliopsida > Poales > Poaceae > Zea > Zea luxurians. The sequence continues at coordinate 39,301,034 of JAOPSE010000009.1, read as the reverse complement.
CATGATTTCCACCGCCCACTTTGCAATCCTACCCGAGGCCTCTCGGCAATGGATGATCTCCCCCAGGGGGAAGGATGACACCACAGTTACCGGATGAGACTCGAAGAAGTGTCGCAACTTCCGCCGTGTCAGGATTACCGTGTACAGCAGCTTCTGAACTTGTGGGTAGCGGATCTTGGTTTCGGACAGTACCTCACTGACGAAGTAGACTGGCCTCTGAACGGGCAATGCATGCCCCTCTTCTTGCCTCTCGACCACAATCGCGACGCTAACCACCTGAGTGGTCGCGGCGACGTAGACCAAGAGGGCTTCTCCGGCAGCTGGGGGCACCAAGATAGGCGCCTTCGTGAGGAGCGCCTTCAGGTTCCCGAGGGCTTCCTCGGCCTCAGGGGTCCAAGTGAAGCACTCGGCCTTCCTTAAGAGGCGGTACAGAGGTAGACCTCTTTCGCCGAGGCGTGAGATGAAGCGGCTCAGAGCCGCGAGACATCCCATGACCCTCTGTACGCCTTTCAAGTCCTTGAGGGGCCCCATGCTGGTGATGGCTGCGATCTTCTCCGGGTTGGCTTCGACGCCTCGCTCAGAGACGATGAACCCCAAGAGCATGCCTCGGGGCACCCCGAAGACACACTTTTCGGGATTGAGCTTGACGCCTTTCGCCTCTTTGATGAACCCTGCCGCCATTAGCTTGTGGATCTCCTCGCCTATGGCTCTGCGCTTCTCCTCGTCGAATCGGCGCAGAGGCTGCTTGACGGGTCGGGCTCCGGCTCGGATGTCCAGCGAGTGCTCGGCGACATCCCTCAGTATGCCGGGCATGTCCGAGGGACTCCACGCGAAGATGTCGGCATTCGCGCGGAGAAAGTCGACGAGCACTGCTTCCTTTTTGGGATCGAGCCCGGAGCCGATCCGGACTTGCTTGGAGGCGTCGCTGCTGGGGTCGAGGGGGACGGACTTAACCGTCTCCGCTGGCTCGAAGTTGCCGGCATGACGCTTCACGTCTGGCACCTCCTTAGAGAGGCTCTCCAGGTCGGCGATGAGGGCCTCGGACTCGGCGAGGGCCTCGGTGTACTCCACGCACTCCACGTCGCATTCGAACGCGTAGGGGCCGACGGTGATGACCCCGTTGGGGCCCGACATCTTGAGCTTGAGGTAGGTGTAGTTGGGGACGGCCATGAACTTCGCGTAGCATGGCCTCCCCAATACCGCGTGGTAGGTTCCTCGAAACCCGACCACCTCGAACGTCAGGGTCTCCCTTCGGAAGTTGGAGGGTGTTCCGAAGCAGACGGGAAGATCGAGTTGTCCGAGGGGCTGGACGCGCTTCCCGGGGATGATCCCATGGAAAGGCGCAGCGCCCGCCCGGACCGAGGACAGATCGATACGCAGAAGCCCGAGGGTCTCGGCGTAGATGATGTTGAGGCTGCTGCCTCCATCCATGAGGACCTTGATGAGCCTGACGTCGCCGATGACGGGGTCGACGACGAGCGGGTATTTCCCCAGGCTCAGCACATGGTCGGGGTGGTCGGCTTGGTCGAAGGTGATGGGCTTGTCAGACCAGTCTAGGTAGACTGGCGCCGCCACCTTCACCGAACAGACCTCCCGGCGCTCTTGCTTGCGGTGCCGAGCCGAGGCGTTCGCCGCTTGCCCGCCGTAGATCATGAAGCAGTCACGGACCTCGGGGAACTCTCCTGCCTGGTGATCTTCCTTCTTGTCGTCGTCGTGGGCCCTTCCACCCTCCGCGGGTGGCCCGGCCCTGTGGAAGTGGCGCCGAAGCATGACGCACTCCTCAAGGGTGTGCTTGACGGACCCCTAGTGGTAGGGGCACGGCTCCTTGACCATCTTGTCGAAGAGGTTGGCACCTCCAGGGGGTTTCCGTGGGTTCTTGTACTCGGCGGCGGCGGCAAGGTCCGCGTCGGCGGCGTCGCATTTCGCTTGCGACTTCTTCTTGCCCTTCTTCCTGGCGCCACGCTGAGTTGATGCCTCGGGGGCATCTTCCGATGGGCGGCCCTGGGGCTGCTTGTCCTTCCGGAAGATAGCCTTGACCGCCTCCTGGCCGGAGGCGAACTTGGTGGCGATGTCCATCAGCTCGCTCGCCCTGGTGGGGGTCTTGCGACCCAGCTTGCTCACCAGGTCACGGCAGGTGGTGCCGGCGAGGAACGCGCCGATGACATCCGAGTCGGTGATGCTGGGCAGCTCGGTGCGCTGCTTCGAGAATCGCCGGATGTAGTCCCGGAGAGACTCTCCCAGCTGCTGTCGGCAGCTTCGGAGGTCCCAGGAATTCTCGGGGCGCACGTACGTGCCCTGGAAATTGGCGGCGAAAGCTTGGACTAGGTTGTCCCAGTTGGAGATCTGCCCCGGAGGCAGGTGCTCCAACCAGGCGCGAGCGGTGTCAGAGAGGAACAGGGGGAGGTTGCGGATGATGAGGTTGTCATCGTCCGTTCCACCCAGTTGGCAGGCCAGACGGTAGTCCGTGAGCCACAGTTCCGGTCTCGTCTCCCCCGAGTACTTTGTGATAGTAGTCGGGGGTCGGAACCGGGTCGGGAACGGCGCCCGCCGTATGGCCCGGCTGAAGGCCTGCGGACCAGGTGGTTCGGGAGAGGGACTCCGATCCTCCCCGCTGTCGTAGCTTCCCCCACGCCTGGGGTGGTAGCCTCGGCGCACCCTCTCGTCGAGGTGGGCCCGACGGTCGCGGTGATGGTGCTCGTTGCCGAGGCGACCCGGGGCCGCAGGCGCTGTGTTGCGCGTGCGCCAGGTGTAGACCGAGGCTTCCCGCATGAATTGGGAAGTCGCGGCATGATGTTCCGAGGGGTACCCCTGCCTTCGGGAGGCGGAGCTCTCGACCCGCCAGACCGCGGCGCCTTCCAGGAGATCCTTGAGCTCTCCCTGGATTCGCCGCCCCTCGGTGGTTGATGGCTCCGGCATCGCGCGGAGGAGCATTGCTGCTGCAGCCAGGTTCTGGCCGACCCCACTGAATGCGGGTGGAGGCCTGACCCTGACATCGTCGGCGATGCGGTGCTGGAAGCCCTGGGGTAGATGACGCATTTCTCCGGCCGGAGGTTGGCCCGACCATGCCTGCCCGACGTCCCGGCGGATTGGCTCAAGCGCTCCTGCTCCCTCGTTGAGCCTGGCCTGCACCCCGCGGATTTGCTCGAGTTGTGGGTCGTGACCCCCCACCGGAACGGGGACCACAACTAGCTCCCGTGGGATGTCAACGCGAGGCACCGACCTAGGGAGATCACCGTCCTCCGGCATGCCGAGATGGTTGCCTTCTGTGGGACCCCCTAGATCGACGTGGAAACATTCATGACTCGGGCCGCAGTCCTCGTCGCCGAGGCTATGGCTACCGTCGGAACAGTCGGAAAGGCAGTAGTCGCATGCGGTCATGAAGCCCCGCATGGCACTGGGGTTGCCAAGTCTGGAGAAATCCCAACAGAAGTTGGGCTCGTCGTCTTCCTCGGACCCAGAGGGCCTGTAGGTCGAGACGTCCGTCAACCGGTCCCAAGGTGACCGCATACGAAACCCCAGAGGGTTCGGATTTGCCTCTGCGAGAGCGTCCACCAAAGCGAAGCCGTTAGGCAGGTCGAGGCTAAATCCGAAAGGCGTGGGATGGGAATCGGTCGGTACCTCTTGGTCGACGGGCTGTGATGAAGTCACGTCGGGGACTGACTGCACCGTCGTCTCAGGTACGAGGGTGACACCCAGCAAGCCTTTCGCGAGCGTGCTAGCGTCGTCCGTTTGCTCGGGATTGGTGTGTCGCGGGGAGACAGCGCTCGTCTTCATCTCAAGCGCGAGGTCGATGCCCGTCGCGCCGCCCGTTGGGGTGCCGGCGTTGTCGACTCGCTCGACAGCCGACGAGGCCCTGCCTCCTGCTTGGCCTTGGTTGCCCCGCCTCCTCCTCCATTGGTGGGGAAGAGGACGGGGCGAGCTCGAAGGTTGTTCTTCCACCACGCGGGGAAGACGTCGTCGATCCCGCCGCCGGTGGCGGACTATCGGCCGCCATTGTCTCTGTCGCCCGGCGGTGGAAAGAGTATCATGTCGTAGCTGCCGTCGAGGGACATGAACTCAAGGCTCCCGAAACGGAGCACCGTCCCGGGCAGGAGAGGTTGCTGGAGACTACCCATCTGGAGCTTGACGGGAAGCTGTTCGTCAACACGCAGCAGGCCCCTACCTGGCGCGCCAACTGTCGGCGTTTCGAGACCGGGGGGTCCCTGAACCGACGAGTGAAGTGTCGTCGCGTGCCCCAGCCCAGATGGGTCAGCGCGAGGCCGAGCGCGAAGGGGAGAAGTGAGGTGGCTGGAGACGTGCGTGAGAGAGGTGGAAATCCCGCGGCCTTCATGTTCGTCCCGCGCTCAGGTCGGGTGCGCTTGCAGTAGGGGGTTACAAGCGTCCACACGGGGGAGGGAGCGAGCGGCCTCACGCGAGCGCCTGTCTCGTCCTCGTCCCCGCGCGGCCAACCCTCTCTAAGAGGGCCCTGGTCCTTCCTTTTATAGGTGTAAGGAGAGGATCCAGGTGTACAATGGGGGTGTAGCAGAGTGCTACGTGTCTAGCGGAGGAGAGCTAGCGCCCTAAGTACACGCCATCGTGGCGGCCGGAGAGATTTTGGCGCCCGATTTGTGTGATGTCGTGGCCATCGGAGGAGCGCTGGAGCCTGGCGGAGGGACAGCTGTCGGGGCTGTCGAGTCCTTGCTGACGTCCTCTTGCTTCCGTAAGGGGGCCGAGAGCCGCCATCGTCAGGGTGCGTGCAGGGCGCCATCATTGCCTATCTGGCGGAGCAAGCCAGATGGGACGCCGGTCTTGTTCCCCGTAGCCTGAGTCAGCTTGGAGTAGGGTAATGATGGCGCCTCCGGTTGACGTGGCCGGCCTGCGCCCTAGGTTGGGGCGATGTGGAGGCTCCACCGAGGTCGGGGTCAGTCCGTCTTCGGCGGCCGAGGTCGAGTTCGAGCCCCTAGGTCGGGCGAGGCGGAGGCCGTTGGCTGAGACCAGGGCGGAATTTGAGTCCTGGGGTCGGGCGAAGCGGAGTTCGTCGTCTTCTGGGGCTGAGCCCAAGTCCGAGCCCTAGGTCGGGCGGAGCGGAGTTCGCCGTCTTCTGGGGCTGAGCCAAAGTCCGAGCCCTGGGTCGGGCGGAGCGGAGTTCGCCGTCTTCCGGGGCTTAGCCCGAGTCCGAGCCCTGGGTCGGGCGGAGCGGAGTTCACCGTCTTCCGGGGCTTAGCCCGAGTCCGAGCCCTGGGTCGGGCGGAGCAGAGCTTCCTATGGTGCGTGCGGCCAGGCCTGACTGCCTGTCAGCCTCACTCTGTCAAGTGGCACCGCAGTCGGAGCGGTGCAGGCGGTGCTGTCTTTCTGTCAGACCGGTCAGTGGAGCTGCGAAGTGACGGCGGTCACTTCGGCTCTGTCGGCTGAGGGGCGCGCGTCAGGATAAAGGTGTCAGGCCACCTTTGCATTAAATGCTCATGCGATTTGGTCGGTCGGTGCGGCGATTTGGTCAGGGTTGCTTCTTGGCGAAGACAGGGCCTCGGGCGAGCCGGAAATATGTTCGCCGCTGGAGGGGGGCCTCGGGCGAGGCGGGTATCCTCCGGGGTCGGCTGCCCTTGTCCGAGGCTAGGCTCGGGCGAGGCGTGATCGAGTCCCTCGAATGGACTGATCCCTGACTTGATCGCACCCATCAGACCTTTGCAGCTTTATGCTGATGGGGGTTACCAGCTGAGAATTAGGAGCCTTGAGGGTACCCATAATTATGGTCCCCGACACCTTCCGACAGGGTTTCTATTGGCCAACCGCGGTGGCCGACGCCGCTAGGATTGTACGCACCTGGCAGGGTGTCAACTCCATCATCATCGACAACGGCACCCAGTTCACTGGCAGAAAGTTCCTGGACTTCTGCGAGGACCACCACATCCGGGTGGATTGGGCTGCCGTAGCTCACCCCATGACGAATGGGCAGGTAGAGCGTGCCAACGGCATGATTCTATAGGGACTCAAGCCGAGGATCTACAACGACCTCAACAAGTTCGGCAGGCGATGGATGAAGGAACTCCCCTCGGTGGTCTGGAGTCCAAGGACGACGCCAAGCCGAGCCACGGGCTTCACGCCGTTTTTCTAGTCTATGGGGCCGAGGCTATCTTGCCCACAGACTTAGAATACGGCTCCCCGAGGACAAGGGCATACGACGCCCGAAGCAACCAGACAAACCGAGAAGACTCATTGGACCAGCTGGAAGAGGCTCGGGACATGGCCTGACTACACTCGGCGCGGTATCAGCAGTCCCTGCGACGCTACCACGCCCGAGGGGTTCGGTCCCGAGACCTCTACGTGGGCGACTTGGTGCTTCGGCTATGACAAGACGCTCGAGGGCGCCACAAGCTCACGCCTCCCTAGGAAGGGCCGTTCATCATCGCCAAGATTCTGAAGCCCGGGACATATAAGCTGGCCAACAGTCAAGGTGAGGTCTACAGCAACGCTTGGAACATCCGACAGCTACGCCGCTTCTACCCTTAAGATATTTTCAAGTCATTCATGTACCTCGTCTACATACACAAGCAAAGTCTAACCATCAAGGAAGGGTCAGCCTTGCCTCGGCAAAGCCTGACCCTCCCTCAGGGGCTAGAAGGGGGGAACCCCCTCTACGTCAAAATTTTCCTCAGAAAAAGTCTTTCTGCCAGAACATTTTTCGTGCTTTTCGACTACTTAGAAAGTGGAATCCTGAAAACGACGGAGTACACGTAAGCAGGCAAGGCCGACCGAGCCGAGGGACTCCTACACCTCCGGGATACGGATACCTCACTAATCACCTTCTGCGATAAGTAACTCACGCTCGGATAAGGAATTCCGTTGTCCGAACAAGTCTTAACGCTCGGAAACTTTTTCTGCCGAAACGATTTTTCGTGCCATCTTGACTATATCGATAACAGAATCCTACGGACGAGTAAGGAGTACACGTAAGCAGCAAGGCCGACCGAGCCGAGGGACTCCTACGCCTCCGGGATACGGATACCTCACTCATCACCTTCTGCGATAAGTAACTCTCGCTCGGATAAACGATTCTGTTACCGACGAACAAGTCCTGATACTCGAAACAAAGGGAAAAGAAACGTAGCTTTACAACACGACGACAGTATGTTTTGGCCTCGACGGCCGCAAAAAACATACGCACACTACAGACAAACTATTCCTGAAGGTTCAGACGTCGGTAGGGGGAGCAGCAGCACCCTCGGCATCGACTCCACCTTCGGCGGAATCCGACCCGGCCTCGGACACCAACACGCTCCAAGATCCTCTCTGTCGGGGACCATAATTAGGGGTACCCTCAGGGCTCCTAATTCTCAGCTGGTAACCCCCATCAGCATAAAGCTGCAAAGGCCTGATGGGTGCGATTAAGTCAGGGATCAGTCCATTCGAGGGACTCGATCACGCCTCGCCCGAGCCTAGCCTCGGACAAGGGCAGCCGACCCCGGAAGATCTCTGCCTCGCCCGAGGCCCCCCTCCAGCGGCGAACATATTTTCGGCTCGCCCGAGGCCCTGTCTTCGCCAAGAAGCAACCCTGACCAAATCGCCACACCGACCGACCAAATCGCAGGAGCATTTAATGCAAAGGTGGCCTGACACCTTTATCCTGACGCGCGCCCCTCAGCCGACAGAGCCGAAGTGACCGCCGTCACTTCGCCGCTCCACTGACCGGTCTGACAGAAAGACAGCGTCGCCTGCGCCGCTCCGACTGCGGTGCCACTTGACAGAGTGAGGCTGACGGGCAGTCAGGCCCGGCCGCACGCACCATAGGAAGCTCCGCTCCGCCCGACCCAGGGCACGGACTCGGGCTAAGCCCCGGAAGACGGCAAACTCCGCTCTGCCCGACCCAGGGCTAGAACTCGGGCTAAGCCCCGGAAGACGGCGAACTCCGCTCCGCCCGACCCAGGGCTCAGACTCGGGCTAAGCCCTAGAAGACGGCGAACTCCGCTCCGCCCGACTCAGGGCTCGGACTCGGGCTAAGCCCCAGAAGACGGCGAACTCCGCTCCGCCCGACCCAAGGCTCGGACTCGGGCTAAGCCCCGGAAGACGGCGAACTCCGCTTCGCCCGACCCAGGGCTCGGACTTGGGCTCAGCCCCAGAAGACGACGAACTCCGCTTCGCCCGACCCCAGGACTCAAATTCCGCCCTGGCCTCAGCCAACGGCCTCCGCCTCGCCCGACCTAGGGGCTCGGACTCGGCCTCGGCCACGGAAGACGGACTCGACCTCGACCTCGGAGGAGCCTCCACATCGCCCAACCTAGGGCGCGGACCGGCCACGTCAACAAGAGGCGCCATCATTACCCTACTCCAAGCTGACTCAGGCTACGGGGAACAAGACCGGCGTCCCATCTGGCTCGCTCCGCCAGATAGGCAATGATGGCGCCCCGCACACTCCCAGATGATGGCGGCTCTCGGCCCCCTTACGGAAGCAAGAGGACGTCAGCAAGGACTCGACGGCCCCGACAGCTGTCCCTCCGCCAGGCTCCAGCGCTCCTCCGACGGCCACGACATCACACAAACTGGGCGCCAAAATCTCTCCGGCCGCCACGATGGCGTGTACTTAGGGCGCTAGCTCTCCTCCGCTAGACACGTAGCACTCTGCTACAACCCCCATTGTACACCTGGATCCTCTCCTTACGCCTATAAAAGGAAGGACCAGGGCCCTCTTAGGGAGGGTTGGCCGCGCGGGGACGAGGACGAGACAGGCGCTCGCGTGAGGCCGCTCGCTCCCTCCCCCGTGTGGACGCTTGTAACCCCCTACTGCAAGCGCACCCGACCTGGGCGCGGGACGAACACGAAGGCCGCGGGATTTCCACCTCTCTCACGCACGTCTCTGGCCACCTCACTTCCCCCCTTCGCGCTCGGCCTCGCACCGACCCATCTGGGCTGGGGCACGCGGCGACACTTCACTCGTCGGTTTAGGGACCCCCGGTCTCGAAACGCCGACAGTTGGCGCGCCAGGTAGGGGCCTACTGCGTGTTGACGAACAGCTTCCCGTCAAGCTCCAGATGGGTAGTCTCCAGCAACCTCTCCTGCCCGGGACGGTGCTCCACTTCGGGAGCCTTGAGTTCATGTCCCTCGACGGTAGCTACGACATGATACTCTTTCCACCGTCGGGCGACAGCGACAATGGCGGCCGACAGTCTGCCCGCCGGCGGCGGGATCGACGACGTCTTCCCCGCGTGGTGGAAGAACATCCTTCGAGCTCACCCCGTCCTCTTCCCCGCCGACGGAGGAGGTGGCGGGGCAACCAAGGCCAAGCAGGAGGCAGGGCCTCGTCGGCCGTCGAGCGAGTCGACAACGCCAGAACCCCAACGGGGGGCGCGCCGGGCATCGACCTCGCGCTTGAGACGAAGACGAGCGTTGTCTCCCCGCGACACACCAATCCCGAGCAAACGGACGACGCCAGCATGCTCGCGAAAGGCTTGCTGGGTGTCACCCTCGTACCTGAGACGACGGTGAAGTCAGTCCCCGACGTGACTTCATCACCGCCCGTCGACCAAGAGGTACCGACCGATTCCCATCCCACGCCTTTCGGATTCAGCCTCGACCCGCCTAGCGGCTCCGCTTTGGCGGACGCTCTCGCAGAGGCAAATCCGAACCCTCTGGGGTTTCGTATGCGGTCACCTTGGGACCGGTTGACGGACGTCTCGACCTACGGGCCCTCTGGTCTGAGGAAGACGACAAGCCCAACTTCTGTTGAGATTTCTCCGGACTTGGCAACCCCAGCGCCATGCGGGGCTTCATGACCGCATGCGACTACTGCCTTTCTGACTGTTCCGATGGTAGCCGTAGCCTCGGTGACGAGGATTGTGGCCCGAGCCACGAATGTTTCCACGTCGATCTAGGGGGTCCCGCCGAAGGCAACCATCTCAGCATGACGGAGGACGGTGATCTCCCTAGGCCGGTGCCTCGCGTTGACATCCCACGGGAGCTAGTTGTGGTCCCCGTTCCGGCGGGGGTCACGACCCACAACTTGAGCAAATCCGTGGGGTGCAGGCCAGGCTCGACGAGGGAGCAGGAGCGCTTGAGCCAATCCGCCGGGACGTCGGGCAGGCATGGGCGGGCCAACCTCCGGCTGGAGAAATGCGTCATCTACCCCAGGGCTTCCAGCACCGCATCACCGACGATGTCAGGGTCAGGCCGCCACCCGCATGCAGTGGGGTCGGCCAGAACCTGGCTGCAGCAGCAATGCTCCTCCGCGCAATGCCGGAGCCATCAACCATCGAGGGGCGGCGAATCCAGGGAGAGCTCAAGGATCTCCTGGAAGGCGCCACGGTCCGGCGGGCCAAGAGCTCCGCCTCCTGAAGGCAGGAGTACCCCTCGGAACATCATGCCGCGACTTCCCAATTCATGCGGGAAGCCTCGGTCTACACCGGGCGCACGCGCAACACAGCGCCTGCGGCCCCGGGTCGCCTCGACAACGAGCACCATCACCGCGACCGTCGGGCCCACCTCGACGAGAGGGTGCGCCGAGGCTACCACCCTAGGCGTGGGGGACGCTACGACAGCGGGGAGGATCGGAGTCCCTCGCCCAAACCACCCGGTCCGCAGGCCTTCAGCCGGGCCATACGACGGGCGCCGTTCCCGACCCGGTTCCGACCCCCGACTACTATCACAAAGTACTCGGGGGAGACGAGATCGGAACTGTAGCTCGCGGACTACCATCTGGCCTGCCAACTGGGTGGAACGGACGATGACAACCTCATCATCCGCAACCTCCCCCTGTTCCTCTCCGACACCGCTCGCGCCTGGTTGGAGCACCTGCCTCCAGGGCAGATCTCCAACTGGGACGACCTAGTCCAAGCTTTCGCCGGCAATTTCCAGGGCACGTACGTGCGCCCCAGGAATTCCTGGGACCTCCGAAGCTGCCGACAGCAGCCGGGAGAGTCTCTTCGGGACTACATCCGGTGGTTCTCGAAGCAGCGCACCGAGCTGCCCAACATCACCGACTCAGATGTCATCGGCGCATTCCTCGCCGGCACCACCTGCCGCGACCTGGTGAGCAAGCTGGGTCGCAAGACCCCCACCAGGGCGAGCGAGCTGATGGACATCGCCACCAAGTTCGCCTCCAGCCAGGAGGCGGTCGAGGCTATCTTCCGGAAGGACAAGCAGGCTCAGGGCCGCCAATCGGAAGATGCCCCCGAGGCGTCAACTCAGCACGGCGCCAGGAAGAAGGGAAAGAAGAAGTCGCAAGCGAAACGCGACGCCGCTGACGTGGACCTTGTCGCCGCCGCCAAGTACAAGAACCCTCGGAAACCCCCCAGAGGTGCCAACCTCTTCGACAAGATGCTCAAGGAGCCGTGCCCCTACCACCAGGGGCCCGTCAAGCACACCCTTGAGGAGTGCGTCATGCTTCGGCGCCACTTCCACAGGGCCGGGCCACCCGCGGAGGGTGGTAGGGCCCGCGACGACGACTAGAAGGAAGATCACCAGGCAGGAGAGTTCCCCGAGGTCCGCGACTGCTTCATGATCTACGGCGGGCAAGCGGCGAATGCCTTGGCTCGGCACCGCAAGCAAGAGCGCCGGGAGGTCTGTTCGGTGAAGGTGGCAGCGCCAGTCTACCTAGACTGGTCCGACAGGCCCATCACCTTCGACCAAGCCGACCACCCCGACCATGTGCCGAGCCCGGGGAAATACCCGCTCGTCGTCGACCCCGTCATCGGCGACGTCAGGCTCACCAAGGTCCTCATGGACGGAGGCAGCAGCCTCAACATCATCTACGCCGAGACCCTCGGGCTTCTGCGTATCGATCTGTCCTCGGTCCGGGCGGGCGCTGCGCCTTTCCATGGGATCATCCCGGGGAAGCGCGTCCAGCCCCTCGGATAACTCGATCTTCCCGTCTGCTTCGGAACACCCTCCAATTTCCAAAGGGAGACCCTGACGTTCGAGGTGGTCGGGTTCCGAGGAACCTACCACGCGGTATTGGGGAGGCCATGCTACGTGAAGTTCATGGCCGTCCCCAACTACACCTACCTCAAGCTCAAGATGCCGGGCCCCAACGGGGTCATCACCGTCGGCCCCACGTACAAACACGCGTTCGAATGCGACGTGGAGTGCGTGGAGTACGCCGAGGCCCTCGCCGAGTCCGAGGCCCTCATCGCCGACCTAGAGAGCCTCTCTAAGGAGGTGCTAGACGTGAAGCGTCATGCCGGCAACTTCGAGCCAGCGGAGACGGTTAAGTCCGTCCCCCTCGACCCCAGCAGCGACGCCTCCGAGCAAGTCCGGATCGGCTCCGGGCTCGATCCCAAATAGGAAGCAGTGCTCGTCGACTTTCTCCGCGCGAACGCCGACGTCTTCGCGTGGAGTCCCTCGGACATGCCCGGCATACCGAGGGATGTCGCCGAGCACTCGCTGGACATCCGAGCCGGAGCCTGACCCGTCAAGCGGCCTCTGCGCCGATTCGACGAGGAGAAGCGCAGAGCCATAGGCGAGGAGATCCACAAGCTAATGGCGACAGGGTTCATCAAAGAGGTATTCCATCCCGAATGGCTTGCCAACCCTGTGCTTGTGAGAAAGAAAGGGGGGAAATGGTGGATGTGTGTAGACTACACTGGTCTGAACAAAGCATGTCCGAAGGTTCCCTACCCTCTGCCTCGCATCGATCAAATCGTGGATTCCACTGCTGGGTGCGAAACCCTGTCTTTCCTCGATGCCTACTCAGGGTATCACCAAATCAGGATGAAAGAGTCCGACCAGCTCGCGACTTCTTTCATCACACCCTTCGACATGTACTGCTATGTCACCATGCCGTTCAGCTTGAGGAATGCGGGCGCGACGTACCAGCGGTGCATGAACCATGTGTTCGGTGAACACATTGGCCGCACGGTCGAGGCCTACGTCGATGACATCGTAGTCAAGACGAGGAAAGCCTCCGACCTCCTTTCCGACCTTGAAGTGACATTCCGATGTCTCAATGCGAAAGGCGTCAAGCTCAATCCCGAAAAGTGTGTCTTCGGGGTGCCCTGAGGCATGCTCTTGGGGTTCATCGTCTCCGAGCGGGGCATCAAAGCCAACCCGGAGAAGATCACAACCATCACCAGCATGGGGCCCATCAAGGACTTGAAAGGCGTACAGAGGGTCATGGGATGTCTCGCGGCTCTGAGCCGCTTCATCTCACGCCTCGGCGAAAGAGGTCTACCTCTGTACCACCTCTTAAGGAAGGCCGAGTGCTTCACTTGGACCCCTGAGGCCGAGGAAACCCTCAGGAACCTGAAGGCGCTCCTCACGAAGGCGCCTATCTTGGTGCCCCCAGCTGCCGGAGAAGCCCTCTTGGTCTACATCGCCGCAACCACTCAGGTGGTTAGCGCCGCGATTGTGGTCGAGAGGCAAGAAGAGGGGCATGCATTGCCTGTTCAGAGGCCAGTCTACTTCGTCAGTGAGGTACTGTCTGAAACCAAGATCCGCTACCCACAAGTTCAGAAGCTGCTGTACGCGGTAATCCTGACACGACGGAAGTTGCGACACTACTTCGAGTCTCATCCGGTAACTGTGGTGTCATCCTTCCCCCTGGGGGAGATCATCCATTGCCGAGAGGCCTCGGGTAGGATTGCAAAGTGGGCGGTGGAAATCATGGGCGAAACAATCTCGTTCGCCCCTCGGAAGGCCATCAAATCCCAGGTCTTGGCGGACTTTGTGGCTGAATGGGTCGACACCCAGCTACCAACAGCTCTGATCCAACCGGAGCTCTGGACCATGTTCTTCGATGGGTCGCTGATGAAGACAGGAGCCGGCGTAGGCCTACTCTTCATCTCGCCCCTCGGGAAGCACCTCCGTCAAGATCGACGACACGCCCGAGCCTGAGGCACCCTCGGCCCAGCTCGAGGTACCCTCGGCACAGTCCGAGGCACCCTCGGTTCGGCCCTAGGCATCCTTGGTTCGGCCCGAGGTACCCTCGGCCCCCGAGGGCGAGACATTGCACATCGAGGGGGAGAAAAGCGGGGTCACGCCTGATCAAAACTGGCAGACCCCGTACCTGCAATATCTCCACCGAGGAGAGCTACCCCTCGACCGAGCCGAAGCTCGGCGGTTGGCGCGGCGCACCAAGTCGTTCGTCTTGCTGGGAGAAGGGAAGGAGCTCTACCACCGCAGCCCTTCAGGCATCCTCCAGCGATGCATCTCCACCACCGAAGGTCAGGAACTCCTCCGAGAAATACACTCGGGGGCTTGCGGCCACCACGCAGCACCTCGAGCCCTTGTCGGAAATGCTTTCTGACAAGGTTTCAACTGGCCGACGGCGGTGGCCGACGCCACTAGAATTGTTCGCGCCTGCGAAGGGTGTCAGTTCTACGCAAGGCAGACCCACCTACCCGCTCAGGCTCTGCAGACGATACCCATCACATGGCCTTTTGCTGTGTGGGGTCTGGACCTTGTCGGCCCCTTGCAGAAGGCACCCGGGGGCTACACGCACCAGTTGGTCGCCATCGACAAATTTTCCAAGTGGATCGAGGTCCGACCCCTAAACAGCATCAGGTCCGAGCAGGCGGTGGCGTTCTTCACCAACATCATCCATCGTTTCGGGGTCCCAAACTCCATCATCACCGACAACGGCACCCAGTTCACCGGCAGAAAGTTCCAGGACTTCTGCGAGGATCACCACATCCGGATGGACTGGGCCGTCGTGGCTCATCCCATGACAAATGGGCAAGTAGAGCGTGCCAACGACATGATTCTACAAGGACTCAAGCCTCGGATTTACAACGACCTCAACAAGTTTGGCAAGCGATGGATGAAGGAACTCCCCTCGGTGGTCTGGAGCCTGAGGACGACATCGAGCCAAGCCACGGGCTTCACGCCGTTTTTTCTAGTCTATGTGGCCGAGGCCATCTTGCCCACAGATCTGGAATACGGTTCCCCGAGGACGAGGGCCTATGTCGACCAAAGCAACCAAGCTAGTCGAGAAGACTCGCTGGACCAGCTGGAACAGGCTCGGGACAAGGCCTTACTACACTCGGCGCGGTACCAGCAGTCCATGCGACGCTACCACGCCCGAGGGGTCCGGTCCCGAGACCTCCAGGTGGGCGACCTGGTGCTTCGGCTGCGACAAGACGCCCGAGGTCGACACAAGCTCACGCCTCCCCTGGGAGGGGCCGTTCGTCATCGCCAAAGTTCTGAAGCCCGGAACGTACAAGCTGGCCAACAGTCAAGGCGAGGTCTACAGCAACGCTTGGAACATCCAACAGCAACGTCGCTTCTACCCTTAAGATGTTTTCAAGTTGTTCATATACCTCGCTCCCACGCAAAGTTTAGTCATCAAGGAAGGGTCAGCCTTGCCTCGACAAAGCCCGACCCTCCCTCGGGGGCTAAAAGGGGGGAACCCCCTCTGCGTCGAAATTTTCCTCGAAAAAAGATCTTTTCTGCCAGAATGTCTTTCGTGCTTTTCGACTATTTCGAAAGTGGATCCTGAAAACGACGGAGTACACGTAAGCAGCCAAGGCTGACCGAGCCGAGGGACTCCTACGCCTCCGGGATACGGATACCTCACTCATCACCTTCTGCGATGAGTAACTCATGTTCGGATAAGTGATTCCGCGGACCGAACAAGTCTTCATGTTCGGAAGCTCTTCTGCCGGAGCGATTCTTCGAGCCTTCTCGATGGCGTCGGTGACAGAACCCCGTGGACGGGTAAGAGCGCGCGTAAGCGGCAGGGCCGACCGAGCCGAGGGAAAGGCGACGCGGCTTTACAATACGGCGAGGGTGTGTTTCGGCCTCGGCGGCCGCAGAAAACAAACGCTACAAGATAATCCGATCCTGCAGGCTCGGATCTTGACGGCTAAAGGGAGCAGCAGCACCCTCGGTGTCGACAACACCTTCGGCGAGGTCCGACCTAGCCTCGGACGGCGACGCGGTCCAAGGGTCTCCGCTCTGAAGGACAACGTCATCACCAAGCCCGGGCCATCGCCGCCAGGGTCTTCTCCGAGAATCCGGCCCGAGTAGGCGGCTCGGCCGGTCACCCCGGGGCCTCGGCCAGCTATCCCCAAGGACATCAGCCCGGTTCGAGGCCTCGGCAGATCAATTCCGGCGTCGGTCCCACTAACGGACGACCCGGCCAGGCTCCGGCCGACCAGGCCTTCTTTTCAAGCCAACTCTGCCTCTGTTCGCGCTGGCACCGCTACCCCTGGCCTCGGCTCATCGAAGAGCGACCGAGGGTTTTCCTCTAACCAAGCAAGGGAAGCCTTGGACAACAAGGCTGACCGAGCCGAGGGACTCCTACGCCTCCGGGATACGGATACCTCACTCGTCACCTTTACACGGGGCGACTCACTGTTGGTGAAGCGGTTCAGACAACCAACGGACGAGTCTTAGTGCTCGAAAATGAGGAAAAAACACGGCTCCGTGCCGAAATTACATACATGTTCAGGCCTCGACAGCCACAATGAACAAAAACACTGGCATTCAAAGTGCCATGACAAACGGAACCCTGGTTCCGTCCCCACGGGTATGAACAACCTCCACACCGGGGAGCCTGTGGGGCGATGAGCTCCGGGTGACCCGCCAGCGACCTCTGCAGCAGTAGCCATGGTCCCAGGACGGACGCGGCCGCCGGAAGGCTCTCGTTCGCGTTCCCGCTCAAGGGACGCAAACCAGCCATCAAAGCCAAAGAGCGGGCCGCTCCAAAGCGCACTGGCAGGTCCTCGTTCCCGTCCTCGCCACGAAAGCGAGGAAGAGGGCGGAATCTTGCATCCTAGCTGGGCAGCAACAGTTCGCCTTCCCCGGCATGACTGGAGGACGCCTCCTCCGCAGAGCTGGAGGATGGTTGCCACCACCAGAAGCTGGAAGAAGAGGTGGCCAGCCGGCCCGCGCGGGAGGTAGAGCCCCGGCTCGCCTCGCTCTCCGCCCCAGCGAGGATGATGAACATCCTTGAGGCTGAGGGCGGGACCAAGGTCGCAGCTCGGCTTGCCTCTCCCCATCCAGGGGCTGGAGGTCACCGTCTTGGGTGGCCGCCGGCGGAGGGGTGCGACCAGGCTGCATGATGAAAATCCTTGAAGCCGAACGATGGCTGAAAGGTACCAACTCCTGCGGAGTTGCGTTCCTCCAACGACGAGGCGGAAAGACGGCGGATATCCCCCATCTGGGGGCTTGGAAGGTGGAAGGACACGATGCACAAGGGAGCGCGAAGACACGGTCGCCTTCCAAGAGGGTCACCCTTCTTTTAAAGGCGACTCTCCCTACTTGCGTCCCCAGCCGTCGTGGGCTGAGTCTTCTCCAACACACTCCAAGGTCCTCCCCTACGGTGCGAGGGCTGGGTCCCACACGTCATGCAAGCCGGCCCAGAGCAGAAGAAGCCAAACCGCCGTGCACGGTGCGTGCAGCCGCCCAGCGGTTACAAGCGGCTCTCCACTTTTGCCCAGACCAGCGGGCGAAAGGGCGGGCAGCCATGCAGGCGGCATGCTACCGCGCCAAGTGGGCGCACTTCTCCGACTCCTAACACGCCCAACATGGAGGCCCAGGCCCACGCGTCATGCAACCGGCGCGCCGAATGCTTCGTGCATGCAACTGCACCGCCACTTGCGCCACCACCGCGCCTCCTCGACTGCGGAACCAATACCGCGACTCGAGGTGACCCAGCGCACGACCCAGCGGTGCTAGCCTAGCACGACGGTCAATGCTGCCAAAAATGGGCCGACAGTAATGGCGGTGGCAGGCGGGCAGGAGCAGCGGTCACGTCGTCAGCCAAGCTTACGTCCCAACCGGGGGCAGCGAGAGAACCCTCTCTCACGGCGTGAAGACAACACGCCCGTGTCCCGTCCCTCGAACGGCTCGCGCACGCGCAACGGCTACCCCGCGAACCACTCGCCCCGTCGCATTAACTCCACGGCGGGACAGGCGGCGCCTCTGGCAGGAGAAGCGAGCGATGCTTCGCCTTCGCCATAATGACCGCGTCAAAAAAGGTACGTCGCGTCGTTCGATTTCGTATCCTTTTCCTTTTTTCCTCTTTCTCTCTCTTGCAACAGGGACCGGGAAAGGGGGATACCCCGAAAAGGATCCTTCCCCGTGAAGGAACCAGGCTCCGAGCCTCCCTACTGATCAGAGGTTCGAAGGCTGGCCCCTCGGAAGGGTTCAACAGCCGCCTCAGAGCACGTGGGCTCCACACCCACTACTGGTCAGAGGTTCGAAGGCCGGCCCCTCGGAAGGGTTCAACGGCCGCCTCAGGCTACTCAGGCTCCGCGCCCACTACTGATCAGGGGTTCGAAGGCTGGCCCTCGAAGGGTTCACAGCCGCCTCAGACACAGAGCGAGGGATGACCATGGGTACGTTCGATACATAACCAAGGCTCGGGCTGCGCTCCCGAGGTACCCTAGGACATTTCCGAGACCAGCGGGAACGATCTTGTAACGGAATCCCATCAGAGAGAGGCATCGAGCCCTCGGACCCCGTCGCCAGGGGACCGGGTCCGGCAGATCACCCGCAGGTACTTTTGGGCGCGCCTCTGGGCCTCTAGCCGACCCCTAACGAATGGGGCACGGACGTCCGCTCGGATCACCCGCCTGTAGCTTACCGGAGACACCATGTTCGGCGCCCACCGAGGGCAACATGGCGCTCTCCCCCCCTCCTCCTTGCGGAAAGGCGACGCAGGGGCGTATGTAAAAAAGTCGAGTCTGTCCCTGATCGCCCTATCGCCCTGTGCAGAGGCTCGGGGGCTGCTCTCGCAAACCCGGCTCCGGCCAAACCGTTGACAGCGTCAACATACCAGTCCAAGAACTTGGGACCTGACCGTACACCCGGGCTACGGCCAGCTCGCATGAGGGAACGACCAGACCAGCCGAAGCATTGCGCGAGGCATTAAGACCTCGGAGGAGTCAAACCACTCCTCCGAGGCCTCGGGGGCTACACCCGGCGGGTGCGCTCGCGCGCACCCACCGGAACAAAACGCAACCGAGAAAGGCTGGTCCCCTTGCAAAAAAGTGCGACGAAAGCCTCCAAGCGAGTGCTAACACTCCCTTCGAGGCTTGGGGGCTACTATCGGGGACCATAATTAGGGGTACCCTCAAGGCTCCTAATTCTCAGCTGGTAACCCCCATCAGCATAAAGCTACAAAGGCCTGATGGGTGCGATTAAGTCAGGGATCAGTCCATTCGAGGGACTCGATCACGCCTCGCCCGAGCCTAGCCTCGGACAAGGGCAGCCGACCCCGGAAGATCTCCGCCTCGCCCGAGGCCCCCCTCCAGCGGCGAACATATTTTCGGCTTGCTCGAGGCCCTGTCTTCGCCAAGAAGCAACCCTGACCAAATCGCCGCACCGACCGACCAAATCGCAGGAGCATTTAATGCAAAGGTGGCCTGACACCTTTATCCTGACGCGCGCCCCTCAGCCGACAGAGCCGAAGTGACCATCGTCACTTCGCCGCTCCACTAACCGGTCTGACAGAAAGACAGCGCCGCCTGCGCCGCTCCGACTGCGGGGCCACTTGACAAAGTGAGGCTGATGGGCAGTTAGGCCCGGCCGCACGCACCATAGGAAGCTCCACTTCGCCCGACCCAGGGCTCGGACTCGGGCTAAGCCCCAGAAGACGACGAACTCCGCTCCGCCCGACCTAGGGCTCAGACTCGGGCTCAGCCCCGGAAGACGGCGAACTCCGCTTCGCCCGACCCCAGGACTCAAATTCCGCCCTGGCCTCAGCCAACGGCCTCCGCCTCGCCCGACCTAGGGGCTCAGACTCAGCCTCGGCCACGGAAGACGGACTCGACCTCGACCTCGGAGGAGCCTCCACATCGCCCAACCTAGGGCGCGGACCGGCCACGTCAACAGGAGGCGCCATCATTACCCTACTCCAAGCTGACTCAGGCTACGGGGAACAAGACCGGCGTCCCATCTGGCTCGCTCCGCCAGATAGGCAATGATGGCGCCCCGCACGCTCCCTGACGATGGCGGCTCTCGGCCCCCTTACGGAAGCAAGAGGACGTCAGCAAGGACTCGACGGCCCCGACAGCTGTCCCTCCGCCAGGCTCCAGTGCTCCTCCGACGGCCACGACATCACACAAACCGGGCGCCAAAATCTCTCCGACCGCCACGATGGCGTGTACTTAGGGCGCTAGCTCTCCTCCGCTAGACACGTAGCACTCTGCTACACCCCCCATTGTACACCTGGATCCTCTCCTTATGCCTATAAAAGGAAGGACCAGGGCCCTCTTAGGGAGGGTTGGCTGCGCGGGGACGAGGACGAGACAGGCGCTCGCGTGAGGCCGCTCGCTCCCTCCCCCGTGTGGACGCTTGTAACCCCCTACTGCAAGCGCACCCGACCTGGGCGCAGGACGAACACGAAGGCCGCGGGATTTCCACCTCTCTCACGCACGTCTCCGGCCACCTCACTTCCCCCCTTCGCGCTCGGCCTCGCGCTGACCCATCTGGGCTGGGGCACGCGGCGACACTTCACTCGTCGGTTCAGGGACCCCCCAGTCTCGAAACGCCGACACTCCCCCTACGACACGGGGGCTGGGCACCACGCGACATGCAAGCTGCCCCAGGACAGAAGAAGCCAAACCGCCATGCGCGGAGCGTGTAACCGCCCAGCAGTTACAAGCATTCTTCCGTCTTCACCCAAACCAGCGGGTGAAAGGGCAGACCGCCATGCAGGCGGCATGCAACTGCACCAAGGGGGCGCACCCTTTCGACTTCGACGCACCCAACATGGAGGCCCAGGCCACACGTCATGTAACCGGCGCGCCGGTCACTACGTGCAAAAAACTGCAGCGCCACTTGCGCCAGTGTGGCGGAACCTCCCAAGTAATTAGGCCCACCTATAGTTGTCCTTGTCCAACGGACCTCAGACAACCCTATAGGTGCCCCTGAACTACTTGACAAGCTCGGTATCTTTCCTTACCTTTCCAGGAGCGTCTCACCAGTCTTGCAGACATTACAGAACATCGGAGATAAAGAAATGCGGAAGCGATTACATAAGCTTACATTTATTAAAAAGTAAGATCACGTTGTTTATTACAGACTAGGAATATATAACGAGTGCAGAGTATTATTATTACACATACCAAGGGAGGTAAAAACTCCTCCCGACAGCTATCACACAAAAAGTCTTAATGGAGGATCCTTTCCTCCCGCACCTCACTCTTGCTTTTCTTCATTAGGAACCACCTTGGTACAGAAGCAATAGAAATCTGCTACTTCCTCACCTAAAAACAACGAGGGAATAAACCCTGAGTATGGAATTACTCAGCAAGTCTTACCCGACTAAGGAAAAGACTCTCGAGGGTATGCTGGGTAAATAGGAATCAAGGAGAGGCTTTAGCAAAAATCAACTTTAGATACCTTTGCAGAAACAGCTTACTAAAGTGAGTCCTTACTTTCAATCTTTTAATGCCATGTTAAGTATTAATAGACTCTGTTTGCCTTTAGTCTAATCCTGTCATCAGTACAATATCATTTTTATTCATACTGTTCACATCCTAACTCTAGGTTGCAGGGAAGTGACCAAGTCTTCATAACCGCGAAGGTACGGCGATCCGAATCGATTATACTCAGCTGAGGATCTCCAATCACACGACATATGTAGCACTTAACCCTTGCATATGTCAACCCGCCACCGGGGTTCTTAAGACCAGATCAGGTTCACGCAAACCGAGAGCACAGATACACCACCGTCCAGCCTCTTGCCACGGAGGGTACACGCTACTCTCGCCACCGCTCCACGCCCATTTCGTGTTATCTTATTCTGGCCTTAGTCTGCCCGAGGCAAGGCTTACCCATGATGAGGCATGTGACCAGTTAAAGGGTCCTCAATCAGCACGCCTACATACACGTTCAATCCTTAATCAACCTGGGTAGAACATCACCTGTTCCTAACCCAAGTCTCGATTTAAGTACTTCCATCCTTAGGATTGTTTCTGTTCCTTAGGATGAAAAGAGCATCACAGGGAACTTTGCAGTAAGATCCCACCATTGCTCCAAAGGAAAATATTCTTGCAGGTAGAAGTCATCTTTCCTCAGGATAACCCCTGAGCTAGGCAGTATAGCAAAAGACAACTTCTATCCACAAGACCTAAGCAGGGCTAAGCATTTTTATAAAACAATTTTGATACTTCACCAGAAGTATCCATAAAGGTGTGGATATCAAGGGAAGCAATGCATCAAAAGGTTCCAAGCAATTCCTATGAACTTAATGCACATTTCACTTGACTTAAGATGTGCGAAAAGTATTTAAAAACACAAGGAAAGGGGTTGCATGCACCGGGGCTTGCCTTTGTTAACAGGTGAGTCTGGCTCGGACCCGCAAATATCAAAGTAGAAGCAGTTGCCTGCTTGAGAATCCGAGGGTGGTGGTGTCCTTTCTTCGGTGACTTCCTCTTCTTCTTCGTGTTCTAAGATAATCATATATATGTATAAGAATGGATACCATGGGTTGCTCATGAGGGTGCAAAGATAATATAAACTTATTATCTAGGTCTTGAATACAACTTTCCTTCACGGTACTCCGAGAACCTAGGGTTTCCGGAGTCAGTAAAGGAGTTCATAGGGCAGGGGGGGTGTTTTGGGGTTTGGTGATCAAACAAGGTCCAAATCAACCCAAATTCTACCCAAGGTTTCTAAATAATATGAGGAACTCGTATTAAAATTTTGAGCATTTTTGGGATTATAACTTATCTTTTAAAAATCCAAAACTACTACTTAGAACTACTTTAAATGCTTTAAAATTCCTTATTTAACCTAAAAATCATAAAACTATTTTTATTAAATTCTAGGAAAAATAACAAGCCTAGGAAAATTGGTTTCACAATTTTACCATTTTTCTACATTTTTCTACATATTTCTAAAGCTTCACTGAAAAAGAAAAAAGAAAAGAGTGTAACAGTAATGGGCTGGCTTCAGCCCAAAGGCCCAGTCCGGGGGAAAAGTGCGCCCGCGTGCGCCCGCGCCCGACGACTTTGCACAGAGACCCCCGCGGTTTTGTCTAACTGCGAACGAGTTCTTCTATTGTTTCCGTGAGTCATTGACGGTTTGCAAAAACGCCCCTGACTTTCTATTTCTTCACCCGACATATCCTCGACGGCGTTCATGCCCAGCCGAGCTCCGGCGAGCGCCTGCACCGGCCGAAAGGGGCAACGGCTAGGGTTTCTGAGCAGCGGACACCAAATTAGTCTTACCCCGAGCATTTCCCCCACATCAATTGCAAGGATGGCAACCCAAATGCTCCTGACCACGGTGACAGCGGAAACTTTTAATAGAATCGCGTGTTCCCAGTCACCAATGGCAGTTTAGCTCGATCTAAAGGGTTGGGGAGTTTGAGAAGAGCTTAGGGATGTTAGAACAAGCAACAGAGCAACATGAACTGACCTAAATTGGGCTGGCCGCGGTGAGCTCGACCCTGCGGTGTTTTAGAACCGAGTTGGGGCAAATTTGAAATTGGAGCTTATGGTTGGAAGCTTGGGGGCGATACTGGACGCTGGGGTACGTGATGAGGTTGCGGAACCAACGGCAGGCTCAATTTATAGTTTCCAGGGACGGTGGCGCTTGAATTGAGGGTGGCGCGGTGGCGGCCGGAGAAGAAGTGAGTCACCGGCATGGTAATTCGTGGCAGTTCACGGGATGAGAAGCCCCTACAGTCACTGGGGAATGATTATAGTTCATGGCGACGTGGTCACTGACCGGAAGCGTGGCACAATCGCGGCGGAGGATGCAAACTCCGGCGACGGCCGCACGGCCACGTTGTCGATGCACGTGGTCGGGATACCGCGAGGCCACGGCAACCCGAAATTATCCACGACGTGATCCTATCCCTTCCCCGTCGTAGTTATCCAACCGCCAGTGAACACGAATCACGGCGGCGGCGTGAATTTTCGCGCAGGGAGGTCGCCGTCGACGAGCAAGCCGCGCTGGCAACCATATCCGTTCAGTTACTGTACAATGGCGAAGTGCAGTTCAGATGAACCTGACAGAGCAACTTGAAGCCATACCTTCTCTCAATTCCATGTGGTACCAACCCCAAACACCTATAACAAAGTTATTCCTCTATAATAACTCTACCACTTTGTTATAGCAAACATAGGCAGATTCTTACTGGATCCTAGTGGAAATAGTTCTCAAACTCAGATCAAGGTCACTGTCAACTTAAAGTTCAGACTATAGCAGTCTGACAGTCCAACTTTGGACATAAATATCTCAGGATTTTTCTCAGTAACTGAGCTCCCATCCTTAAACAAAGTTGTTCTCCTTTGTTTTCTCTATAATTTTGATGTGGTGACCTAGGGCAAATTCTCAATAATTTGGAAGATCCAATGCTCCAAAGTTGAGCCCTCAACACTGAATTTCAGACTTAGCCTCTATAGTGCTTAAGAGGTGATTTTTGACAATTTGATCCAAAACTTAGGGTTTGGCTTGCAAATTCACATATATGTGACCCAAATGACTAAAGATACCTATTTAACTTGGTTTTTGCACTTTAGTCCAAAAGTGGACTAATTTTGCACTTAGGCCCCTAGGGTTTGGTTTTAGGGTTTTCCAGGGTTCCAATTAGGGTTTCTGGGATTCCAGGGGTATAAATGTGATTCAACTTTGTTTTTGGGGATATTTTATGGCTCTTTCCCTAAAGTCTTTAGGTTTTCTCATCATGGATTGGGTTTCACCCCTTTACTCTCTATTTAGGGTCAAGTCCCTTAACCAGGGTTCTATTTGCAAAAACACTTAAACAATACAACTTGTTTGAAAATTTTACCTAGTGAATGCACTCTAGGTGTGTCAAACATATGCAATGTCAATGCTTATGATGCCATGCTCAAGTTTTAGTTATAGTAACACCAGGGGTGTTACATCCTTCCCCCCATAAAAGAATCTCGTCCCGAGATTTAAAGTCCTAGGGTGAGTAATGGAAAAGGAAATGCTTCACTTTTGTATTTCCTTATTTTTGGTACAAGGCAGGGGTGGTGTGGGGGTTCACTCCTTTATTGCAATAACTATATACACTTTACAAATTACATGAGGCTAGAAAGCCTGGGAAATTCTTATTCAAAAAGTCTTGAGATTCCCACGTAGCCTCTTCCTCAGAATGTTGGTTCCATTGTATCTTGTAGAACCTGAGAGTCTTTCTCCGGGTAACCCTGTCCTTTTGATCTAGAACTCGAATAGGATGTTCCGAGTATGTTAAATCTGGTTCCAGGACAACATCTGTCACTTCAATGGTTCGATCGGGAACCCGAAGACACTTCTTTAATTGCGACACATGGAACACATTATGGATGGCAGACAGAATTTCGGGGAGTTGCAGTCGATATGCCACTGGCCCACATTGCTCAAGTATTGGAAATGGACCAATATACCTGGGTGCAAGTTTCCCTTTAACCCCAAAACGCGATACACCCTTCATTGGTGAAACTTTCAAGTAGACATAATCGCCTACCAGAAAACATAAGGGTTGTCGTCGTCGGTCTGCATAACTCTTTTGTCGAGTCTGAGCTTTCTTCATATTGTGAATAATTTTCTGAACCTTTTCTTCGACCTCCTTTACCATATCAGGTCTAAAGAAGTACCTTTCTCCAGGTTCAGACCAATTTAGCGGAGTTCGACACCGTCGCCCATATAAAGCTTCAAAAGGTGCCATCTTGATACTTTCTTGATAACTGTTATTGTATGAAAACTCCGCTAAGGGCAAACATTCATCCCATTTCTGTGAGAAGTCCAGAACACAAGCCCGCAGCATATCCTCAAGTATTTGATTGACCCTCTCAGTCTGTCCACTTGTTTGAGGATGATAGGCCGAACTGTGGAGCAATTTGGTACCCAAGGATTTATGAAGTTCTTCCCAAAACTTGGATACGAATTGAGGTCCACGATCCGACACTATAGTTTTTGGAATACCATGCAAACTGAGAATACGGGCAATATATAATGCTGCATAAGTGGCTACTGTATATTTGGCCCTGACGGGTAAGAAGTGGGCAATCTTTGTGAGTCGATCAACGATAACCCAAATAGAATTATACCCTTTTGCCGTCCTGGGCAGTCCCACAATAAAGTCCATACTTATGTCTTCCCATTTCCATGTTGGGATTGGCAAAGATTGTAATGGACCAGCAGTTTTTATGTGTATGGCCTTGACACGTCTGCAAGTGTCACACTTAGCCACATAGCGTGCAATTTCGATCTTCATCTTTGTCCACCAGTAATGTTGCTTCAAATCTTGGTACATCTTAGTGCTTCCGGGATGAATAGAATAACGACTAAGATGTGCTTCATCAAGAATTTGCTGGCGGAGTTCTTCATTCTTTGGCACTACTATGCGGTTTTTAAACCATAGCACACCTTGATCGTCTTCCTTGAAACATTTGGCTGTTCCAGCCCTTATTTTCTCTCGTAAGTGCTTCATACCCAGATTATCTTTTTGAGCATCAACTATTCTTTGCAAAATGATTGACTCAAGCTTTAGCTGATTCAGAGTCCCTTGTTGGATTATCCCCAGGTTTAACTTCTCCATCTCTTGACACAAAGTGTTGTCAGAGGTCTTCACCATAAGACAGTGGCAGGAAGCCTTACGGCTTAGTGCATCTGCCACCACATTGGCTTTGCCTGGGTGATAATGGATCTCCAGTTCATAGTCCTTAATAAGCTCAAGCCATCGTCTTTGCCTCATATTTAATTCTGACTGGGTGAAGATGTACTTCAAGCTTTTATGATCTGTATATATATGACAGATATTTCCCAGCAGATAGTGACGCCAAATTTTCAGGGCATGAACCACAGCAGCTAGCTCCAGATCATGAGTTGGGTAATGATCCTCATGTCGGCGCAACTGCCTTGAAGCATATGCAATTACTCGGCCCTCTTGCATTAATACACAGCCGAGTCCACTGCCTAACGCATCACAATATACATCAAAAGGCTTGGTGATGTCCGGTTGAGCCAATACCGGTGCAGTGGTTAATAATGTCTTCAATTGCTCAAAGGCTTCATTACACTTAGAAGACCAATTGAACTTAATGTCATTCTTCAATAAACTTGTGATTGGCTTCACAAGCTTAGAAAAATCTGGTATGAACCTGCGATAATATCCAGCTAGTCCAAGAAAACTCCGGACTTGGTGAACAGTGGTTGGGGGTTTCCACTCCAGAATATCTTTGACTTTCTAGGATCTACCGCAATTCTTTTGGCCGATAACACGTGCCCCAAAAATTGAATTTCCTCCAGCCAAAACGCGCACTTGCTGAACTTGGCATAAAGTTGATGTTCCCTCAGGCGCGTCAATACAATCCGTAGATGTTGAGCATGCTCCTCTTCATTTTTAGAATATATCAAGATATCGTCGATGAAGACCACCACGAACTTGTCCAACTCGGGCATGAACACCGAGTTCATCAAATAGGTGAAGTGGGCAGGAGCATTTGTGAGCCCGAAATACATTACCAGGTACTCAAACAATCCATACCGCGTAGTAAACGCGGTCTTCGGTATATCCTCGGGCCGAATACAGATTTGATGATAGCCCGACCTGAGATCAATTTTGGAAAATACCCTCGCTCCAGTCAGTTGATCAAATAAGATGTCGATCCTTGGAAGAGGGTACTTGTTCTTGATAGTGACCTCATTCAGGGGTCGATAATCCACGCACATTCGCAAGGTTTGATCCTTCTTTTTAACAAAAATGGCGGGGCAACCCCATGGAGACGAGCTTGGCCGGATGAATCCCTTATTCAGTAGATCTTGTAATTGAATCTTCAATTCCGCCAACTCATTAGGGGGCATACGGTACGATCTTCGGGAGGTGGGAGCCGTACCGGGCTTTAGCTCAATTACAAATTCCACATCTTTTTCAGGGGCAGTCCAGGCAAATCTTCCGGAAATACATCTGGAAACTCACATACTACCGGAATATCCTTGATTTCCGGTACAATGGCTTCGTATACTCTACCAGAAGCTTTGGCTAGATTGGTCACGGGGAGAGACAAAAGAATCTCTTCTTGATTATAGCTCAACCTGACGGTTCTGAGTTTAGTGTTGAGAATTGACTTGTGTTGGGTTAACCAATTCATACCCAAAATTACATCTATATCCTGGCCTTTCAGAACAATCATGTTAGCAGGAAAGTTCCGTCCGGCCATTGTTACTGGCACTTCATAGGCCACTTCTCGAGTAAAAATATGTCCCCCAGGTGAATGAATTTTAAATCCCTCTTTTGATTCATGGCATGCAATTTGATGTTGCTCCACAAATTTCTTGCTAATGAATGTATGCGAAGCACCAGAATCAAAAAGAATAATTGCAGGATGACTGGCCACGGGAAACGTACCCATCATCACCGGCTCTCCTTCCGGTGTAGTGGCCACTTGGGTGTAGTATACACGCCCCGTCTTCCTTGTATTCTTACCCACAGTATTTCCCTTAGGTTGAGTTGACTTCCCAGATCCTTGCTGAGCACTGGATTGATTTTGCTTGGGATATGGGCAGTCTTTGATAAAATGTCCCGACTTGCCGCAATTGAAACACCCAGTTGAAGAGCTGGACAAGGCAGGGAATCGAGTGCCTGGGGCACCCGGCTGATTTGGGGGAGTGGGGGTATTGTTGGGGCGAATAACAATGGGCTGTTTGAAAGGGAATGCTGGTGGACGAGAAAAAATGCGGTTTTGGCTAGAAGGCCGGATGACAAACCGTTGCCTCTTCGCCTGGCCCTGATTAGGCCTCTCACCACCGAATCCCTTATTCTTCTTAAAACTTGCGTATTTTGCTTCAACAGATAAGGCTGTACTGACAGCCTTTCCATGCGTGAGATCTATACATGTGGCCATCTTTCGCTGCAACCGGTCATTTAGACCCCTCATGAAGCAGTTCTTTTTCTTTAAATCGGTATTCACCTGGTCGATAGCATACTGCGACAGGTGATTAAACTTGTTGAGATACTGGTTGACGGTATCTCCTCCTTGTTTCAGCTTCATGAATTCCTCTTGTTTCATATGCAGCACACCTTCAGGTATGTAGTGCTCACGGAAGGCTGCTTTAAATTCTTCCCAAGTGATTTGATGGTTGACAGGTTGAATAGCCACAAAGTTTCCCCACCAGGTACTGGCAGGGCCACGTAGTTGCTGCGCTGCGAATAATGGCTTCTGCGTTTCTGAACAACGAAGAAGACCAAACTTTTGTTCAATGACCCGTATCCATTCGTCGGCTTCCAGCGGGTCCTCTGCCTTGACGAATAGGGGTGGACGAGTTTCAGAGAAGTCCAGATAAGTGGTTTCACGGGGGCCTTGCTGATAACCCCTTTCTGCCTGCTGCTGGAATTGCTGTTGACCCGCCATTTCCCTAAGGAAACGGGTATTGTCTGCGGTGGCATTTACCAAGGCGGCAATCGCCTCGGCCAACGTGGGCGGAACCGGAGGTGGATTTGGGGTGACATCCCGACCCCCAGAAGTTCCCGCTGCGTCCTGTCCCCGAGTCCTGGTCGGCATCTGAGGCAAAAACATTTGAAATAAACATAATATGCCAAAGAGACCTTCCATTTTACATTACTATAAAAAGTAATGATACAGACTCGATTTTACATAACATGACACATTACCCATTATACAAAAGTTCAACCTATTATACAACTTACTATTTCTACTTCTACAAGCTACATTACTACTCCTGCTTATTCTTGGTAGCTTCATCGTCAGGGGTGGGAGACCATACGTCGACCAGCCTCAAAGAAGGAGGGGGCCTAAAAAGGTCTAACTCTCCACCAAGCGCTTCGCCCGCAGTGTGCGAGGTTCCGGCTTCAGACCTGACGGGATCCGCGGGGACATTTGGGTGTAATTGCGAATACAGTACATGAACTTCTTCATGCAAAGTATTGCAATATACCTGCAAATTATCAACAGCAACGCTAAGTTCGTTGACTCGTGCCCGAGCCTTTGCTTCCTTAGCTAAAGCTACCGAACAAGACTGCACTGCCCAATCAAGTGCCAAATCTCGGTCAGCTAGTTGATCTTGCAGGGTGCAGATGTAACTTCTTAAATCATTGATTCGGTCACCGTCCGCAACCCATAGATTAGTCCTGTGCTGTAACTCCGCTTGGAGATGATTCACGCGAGCTTCGAGATCACCAATAGGATCGTTGCTCCCACTACTGTTGTTTTGCTCTTGCTCTCGTGGGGCAAGTTGATGTCGAGGCACACCGATGGGTCCAGTGTGCTTACGTGCCGTTTTCCTTGTACGTGGCGGCATTTGCTAAGGGGAAAATTTATTAATATAATTCTTAGCATGATGCATGAATAAGTACAGAATCAATCTTAGTCGATTCAACCTTCTATACATTGCACTCTTCCTATCTGGTCCTTGAAATAAACTCTTCAGAAATACTTAGGTAAGAAGAGAAGCAATTTTCTAGATAAGTCTTAGAAAATCCTTTTGAAGATGCCACATAATATCTGTCAAGAAGGGCTACGCTCCGATACCAGCTGTGGCGGAACCTCCCAAGTAATTAGGCCCACCTATAGTTGTCCTTGTCCAACGGACCTCAGACAACCCTATAGGTGCCCCTGAACTACTTGACAAGCTCGGTATCTTTCCTTACCTTTCCAGGAACGTCTCACCCGTCTTGCAGACATTACAGAACATCAGAGATAAAGAAATGCGGAAGCGATTACATAAGCTTACATTTATTAAAAAGTAAGATCACGTTGTTTATTACAGACCAGGAATATATAACGAGTGCAGAGTATTATTATTACACATACCAAGGGAGGTAAAAACTCCTCCCGACAGCTATCACATAAAAAGTCTTAATGGAGGATCCTTTCCTCCCGCACCTCACTCTTGCTTTTCTTCATTAGGAACCACCTTGGTACAGAAGCAATAGAAATCTGCTACTTCCTCACCTAAAAACAACGAGGGAATAAACCCTGAGTATGGAATTACTCAGCAAGTCTTACCCGACTAAGGAAAAGACTCTCGAGGGTATGCTGGGTAAATAGGAATCAAGGAGAGGCTTTAGCAAAAATCAACTTTAGATACCTTTGCAGAAACAGCTTACTAAAGTGAGTCCTTACTTTCAATCTTTTAATGCCATGTTAAGTATTAATAGACTCTGTTTGCCTTTAGTCTAATCCTGTCATCAGTACAATATCATTTTTATTCATACTGTTCACATCCTGACTCTAGGTTGCAGGGAAGTGACCAAGTCTTCATAACCGCGAAGGTACGGCGATCCGAATCGATTATACTCAGCTGAGGATCTCCAATCACACGACATATGTAGCACTTAACCCTTGCATATGTCAACCCGCCACCGGGGTTCTTAAGACCAGATCAGGTTCACGCAAACCGAGAGCACAGATACACCACCGTCCAGCCTCTTGCCACGGAGGGTACACGCTACTCTCGCCACCGCTCCACGCCCATTTCGTGTTATCTTATTCTGGCCTTAGTCTGCCCGAGGCAAGGCTTACCCATGATGAGGCATGTGACCAGTTAAAGGGTCCTCAATCAGCACGCCTACATACACGTTCAATCCTTAATCAACCTGGGTAGAACATCACCTGTTCCTAACCCAAGTCTCGATTTAAGTACTTCCATCCTTAGGATTGTTTCTGTTCCTTAGGATGAAAAGAGCATCACAGGGAACTTTGCAGTAAGATCCCACCATTGCTCCAAAGGAAAATATTCTTGCAGGTAGAAGTCATCTTTCCTCAGGATAACCCCTGAGCTAGGCAGTATAGCAAAAGACAACTTCTATCCACAAGACCTAAGCAGGGCTAAGCATTTTTATAAAACAATTTTGATACTTCACCAGAAGTATCCATAAAGGTGTGGATATCAAGGGAAGCAATGCATCAAAATGTTCCAAGCAATTCCTATGAACTTAATGCACATTTCACTTGACTTAAGATGTGCGAAAAGTATTTAAAAACACAAGGAAAGGGGTTGCATGCACCGGGGCTTGCCTTTGTTAACAGGTGAGTCTGGCTCGGACCCGCAAATATCAAAGTAGAAGCAGTTGCCTACTTGAGAATCCGAGGGTGGTGGTGTCCTTTCTTCAGTGACTTCCTCTTCTTCTTCGTGTTCTAAGATAATCATATATATGTATAAGAATGGATGCCATGGGATGCTCATGAGGGTGCAAAGATAATATAAACTTATTATCTAGGTCTTGAATACAACTTTCCTTCACGGTACTCCGAGAACCTAGGGTTTCCGGAGTCAGTAAAGGAGTTCATAGGGCAGGGGGGTGTTTTGGGGTTTGGTGATCAAACAAGGTCCAAATCAACCCAAATTCTACCTAAGGTTTCTAAATAATATGAGGAACTCATATAAAAATTTTGAGCATTTTTGGGATTATAACTTATCTTTTAAAAATCCAAAACTACTACTTAGAACTACTTTAAATGCTTTAAAATTCCTTATTTAACCTAAAAATCATAAAACTATTTTTATTAAATTCTAGGAAAAATAACAAGCCTAGGAAAATTGGTTTCACAATTTTACCATTTTTCTACATTTTTCTACATATTTCTAAAGCTTCATTGAAAAAGAAAAAAGAAAAGAGTGTAACAGTAATGGGCTGGCTTCAGCCCAAAGGCCCAGTCCAGGGGAAAAGTGCGCCCGCGCGCGCCCACGCCCGGCGACTTTACACAGAGACCCCCGCGGATTTGTCTAACTGCGAACGAGTTCTTCTACTGTTTCCGTGAGTCACTGACGGTTTGCAGAAACGCCCCTGACTTTCTATTTCTTCACCCGACATATCCTCGACGGCGTTCATGCCCAACCGAGCTCCAGCGAGCGCCTGCACCGGCCGAAAGGGGCAACGGCTAGGGTTTCTGAGCAGCGGACACCAAATTAGTCTTACCCCGAGCATTTCCCCCACATCAATTGCAAGGATGGCAACCCAAATGCTCCTGACCACGGTGACAGCGGAAACTTCGAATAGAATCGCGTGTTCCCAGTCACCAATGGCAGTTTAGCTCGATCTAAAGGGTTGGGGAGTTTGAGAAGAGCTTAGGGATGTTAGAACAAGCAACAGAGCAACATGAACTGACCTAAATTGGGCTGGCCGCGGTGAGCTCGACCCTGCGGTGTTTTAGAACCGAGTTGGGGCAAATTTGAAATTGGAGCTTATGGTTGGAAGCTTGGGGGCGATACTGGACGCTGGGGTACGTGATGAGGTTGCGGAACCAACGGCGGGCTCAATTTATAGTTTCCAGGGACGGTGGCGCTTGAATTGAGGGTGGCGCGGTGGCGGCCGCAGAAGAAGTGAGTCACCGGCATGGTAATTCGTGGCAGTTCACGGGATGAGAAGTCCCTACAGTCACTGGGGAATGATCATAGTTCACGGCGACGTGGTCACTGACCGGAAGCGTGGCACAATCGCGGCGGAGGATGCAAACTCCGGCGACGGCCGCACGGCCACGTTGTCGATGCACGTGGTCGGGATACCGCGAGGCCACGGCAACCCGAAATTATCCACGACGCGATCCTATCCCTTCCCCGCCGTAGTTATCCAACCGCCAGTGAACACGAATCACGGCGGCGGCGTGAATTTTCGCGCAGGGAGGTCGCCGTCGACGAGCAAGCAGCGCTGGCAACCATATCCGTTCAGTTACTGTACAATGGCGAAGTGCAGTTCAGATGAACCTAACAGAGCAACTTGAAGCCATACCTTCTCTCAATTCCATGTGGTACCAATCCCAAACACCTATAACAAAGTTATTCCTCTATAATAACTCTACCACTTTGTTATAGCAAACATAGGCAGATTCTCACCGGATCCTAGTGGAAATAGTTCTCAAACTCGGATCAAGGTCACTGTCAACTTAAAGTTCAGACTATAGCAGTCTGATAGTCCAACTTTGGACATAAATATCTCAGGATTTTTCTCAGCAACTGAGCTCCCATCCTTAAACAAAGTTGTTCTCCTTTGTTTTCTCTATAATTTTGATGTGGTGACCTAGGGCAAATTCTCAATAATTTGGAAGATCCAATGCTCCAAAGTTGAGCCCTCAACACTGAATTTCAGACTTAGCCTCTATAGTGCTTAAGAGGTGATTTTTGCAATTTGATCCAAAACATAGGGTTTGGCTTGCAAATTCACATATATGTGACCCAAATGACTAAAGATACCTATTTAACTTGGTTTTTGCACTTTAGTCCAAAAGTGGACTAATTTTGCACTTAGGCCCCTAGGGTTTGGTTTTAGGGTTTTCCAGGGTTCCAATTAGGGTTTCTAGGATTCCAGGGGTATAAATGTGATTCAACTTTGTTTTTGGGGATATTTTATGACTCTTTCCCTAAAGTCTTTAGGTTTTCTCATCATGGAATTGGTTTCACCCCTTTACTCTCTATTTAGGGTCAAGTCCCTTAACCAGGGTTCTATTTGCAAAAACACTTAAACAATACAACTTGTTTGAAAATTTTACCTAGTGAATGCACTCTAGGTGTGTCAAACATATGCAATGTCAATGCTTATGATGCCATGCTCAAGTTTTAGTTGTAGTAACACCAGGGGTGTTACAGCCAGCGTCGTGCCTTCTCGACTACGGAACCAGTGCCGCAACTCGAGGCAACCCTGCGCGTGGCCCAGCAGTGCCAACCAGGCACGCCGGTCACGGGTCAGTCAGCCACGGGAGAAGGCACGACGGTCAGAATGGCCAGAAGTGGGCCGACAGTAATGGCGGCGGCAGGCGGGCGGAAGTGAAAGGGAAATGTGCCCTTGGGCCATTTCTAAGTATTTTGGTGATTTAGTGCCCAACACAAGTGCCTAATTGTAAAATGGTGGACAAAGTACAAATCAAGGATAAAGGTATGTTTCTCAGACTTAGTACATTGTTTATGGACTAATGTATTGTGTCTAAGTGCTGGAAACAGAAAAAATCGAGTTGGAGAAGAAATGGCTCGAGCAGCCAAAGTCTGCCCAGTCTGGGTACACCGGACTGTCCGGTGTGCACCGGACATGTCCGGTGCGCCAGGCTGGCTCGGCGCGAAGTGGCTGCTCTCGGGAATTCGCCGACGGCGTACGACTAAAATTCACCGGACTGTCCGGTGTGCACCGGACTGTCCGGTGAGCCAACGGTCGGCCGGGCCAACGGTCGGCCGCGCAATCTGCGCGAGACACGTGGCCGAGCCAACGATCGGAAGGGGGCACCGGACTGTCCGGTGTGCACCGGACATGTCCGATGTGCCAACGGCTCCCAGATCTGCAACGGTCTGCAACGGTCGGCTTCGCCGTTTAAGGAAAGAAATCGGGCACCGGACAGTGTCCGGTGTGCACCGGACAGTGTCCGGTGTGCACCGGACTGTCCGGTGCCCCCGATGACAGAAGGCAAGATTGGCCTTCCAGATTTGCTCTCAACGGCTCCTAGCTGCCTTGGGGCTATAAAAGGGGCCCCTAGGCGCATGGAGGAGACATCCAAGCAACCTTAGAGCACTCTTGATCATCCACACTCATTCTTTGCGCATTCGTTTGTGATTCTAAGTGATTCAAGCTCCGTTCTAGTGAGAACTTTGAGATAGTCATTTGAGCTCGATTCTTGGTTGTGTGTGTGCGCATTTCGCTGTGGATTTGTGTGTGTTGCTTCCCTCCCTTACTCTGTGCTTCTTTGTGATCATATACTTGTAAGGGCAAGAGACTCCAATTTGTGGAGATTCCTTGCAAACGGGATAAAGAAAAGAAAGCAAAACACTGTGGTATTCAAGTGGGTCTTTGGACCGCTTGAGAGGGGTTGATTGCAACCCTCGTCCGTTGGGACGCCACAACGTGGAGTAGGCAAGCGTTGGTCTTGGCCGAACCACGGGATAAACCACTGTGTCATATCTGTGTCTGATCTCTTGTGGTATTGTGTTTTGTTGAGACTCATCTCTAGCCACTTGGCAATTATTTGTGCTAACACTTAACCAAGTTTTGTGGCTTAAGTTTGAAGTTTTACAGGATCACCTATTCACCCCCCCTCTAGGTGCTCTCAATTGGTATCAGAGCCGTTCTCTTCACAAAGGGACTAACCGCCCGAAGAGATGGATCCTAAGGGGAAGGGTATCGTGATCAACGACAAAGAGAAGGAATCCTTCGTCAACGAGCCGAAGGACGACAAGCCTACCGACTCCGACTCGGGTCATAGACGGAAGGAAGGGAAGAAGAAGAAGACAAGGCGCATCAAGGAGATCGTCTACTACGACGACAGCGATGAATCTACTTCTTCCCAAAAGGACGATGACCACAACGACTACGAGAGAAGGAAACCGGTTAATTCGAACTTTTCTTTTGACTACTCTCGTATTCCGCAAAGTTCAAATTCACATTTGCTCTCCATTCCACTCGGCAAGCCCCCACACTTTGATGGAGAGGACTACGGATTTTGGAGCCACAAAATGCGTAGTCACCTATTCTCTCTCCATCCTAGTATATGGGAGATTGTAGAGAGTGGAATGCACTTTGATAGTTCGGATAGTCCCACGTTCATTAATGAACAAATTCATAAGAATGCACAAGCTACTACTGTTCTTCTAGCTTCTTTGTGCAGGGATGAATACCATAAAGTGAGCGGCTTGGATAACGCCAAGCAGATCTGGGACACCCTCAAGATTTCTCATGAGGGGAACGACGTCACCTTGCTCACCAAGATGGAGTTGGTGGAGGGTGAGCTTGGACGGTTCGCGATGATAAGGGGCGAGGAGCCGACGCAAACATACAACCGGCTCAAGACCCTTATCAACAAGATAAGGAGCTACGGAAGCACGCGATGGACGGACCACGACGTCGTCCGACTGATGCTAAGGTCCTTTACCGTTCTTGATCCTCATTTGGTAAATAATATTCGTGAAAATCCCAGGCACACCAAAATGTCGCCCGAGGAAGTCCTAGGAAAATTCGTCAGCGGGCGAATGATGATCAAGGAGGCGAGGTATGTGGACGACGCCTTGAATGGACCGATCAACGAGCCGCAACCTCTTGCTCTCAAGGCAACGAGGAGCAAGGAGGCACTACCGAGCAAGGTGGCACAAGTTGAGGCGGCCGGGCTAAATAATGAGGAGATGGCCCTCATCATTAAGCGCTTCAAGACGGCGCTTAAGGGTCGCAAGGGACAGCCAAGCAAGACCAAGACAAAGGAGAAGCGCTCGTGCTTCAAATGTGGTAAGATTGGTCATTTCATTGCTAACTGTCCCGATAATGAAAGTGACCAGGAAAAGGGGAACAAGAGGGAGAAGAAGAAGGCATACAAGAAGGCAAAGGGCGAGGCACATCTAGGAAA
Organism: Zea luxurians; assembly: GCA_029449295.1. Lineage (NCBI taxonomy): Eukaryota > Viridiplantae > Streptophyta > Magnoliopsida > Poales > Poaceae > Zea > Zea luxurians. Next base: position 39,263,892 of record JAOPSE010000009.1, on the reverse strand, counting down.
GGAGTGGGATTCGGATTGCTCCTCCTCAGACTCCGACAATGAAGGACTCGCTGCCACCGCCTTCAACAAGTCATCTCTCTTCCCCAACGAGCGTCTCACATGCCTTATGGCAAGGGAGAAGAAGGTATGCACTCGAGACTCTACGTATGCTTCTTCAAGTGAGGATGATTCTAGCGATGAGGAAATAGATTACTCTAGCTTGTTCAAGGGATTGGATAGAAATAAAATTGATAAAATCAATGAATTGATTGATGCCTTGAATGAAAAGGATAGGCTTTTAGAAAAGCAAGAGGATTTGTTGTATGATGAACATGATAAATTTGTAGAGGCACAAAAATCCTATGCTTTAGAAGTTAAAAGAAATGAAATGCTTTCTTATGAACTATCTACTTGTCATGAAACTATTTCCACTTTACAAGGTGTCAACAATGATTTAAATGCTAAATTAGAAGTAGCAAATAAATCTAATTCTTGTGTAGAAATTGTTGAAACTTGTAATAGGTGTAAAGATTTTGACTTTGATGCTTGTAGTGAACACTTAGTTTCAATTTCAAAACTAAATGATGAAGTGGCTAGTCTTAATGCTCAACTTAAGACTAGCAAGAATAATTTTGATAAGCTAAAATTTGCAAGGGATGCCTACACAATTGGTAGACACCCCTCAATTAAGGATGGACTTGGCTACAAGAGGGAAGCCAAGGACTTGACAAGCCATAAGGCTCCCATCTCCGCCAAGGAGAAAGGGAAGGCCCCTATGGCTAGTAATGTGCAAAAGAACCATGCCTTTATGTATCGTAATAGGAGACATGTTAGAAATGCTTATAATGCTTTTGATTCACATGTTTATGATTCTCATGCCATGTTTGCTTCTAGTTCTTCCTATATGCATGGTAGAAATATGTCTAGGAGAAATGCTATTCATCATGTGCCTAGAAAGAATGTTATTCATGCTCCTAGGAAAGTAGTGAATGAACCTTCTACAATTTATCATGCTTTAAATGCTTCCTTTGCTATTTGTAGAAAGGATAGGAAAATAGTTGCTAGGAAGTTAGGGGCAAAATGCAAGGGAGACAAAACTTGCATTTGGGTCCCTAAGGATATTTGCACTAACCTTATAGGACCCAACATGAGTTGGGTACCTAAGACCCAAGCCTAAATTTGCCTTGCAGGTTTATGCATCCGGGGGTTCAAGCTGGATTATCGACAGCGGATGCACAAACCATATGACGGGGGAGAAGAAGATGTTCACCTCCTACGTCAAAAATAAGGATTCCCAAGATTCAATTATATTCGGTGATGGGAATCAAGGCAAGGTAAAAGGGTTAGGTAAAATTGCAATCTCAAATGAGCACTCTATATCTAATGTGTTTTTAGTAGAGTCTCTTGGATATAATTTACTATCTGTTAGTCAATTATGCAATATGGGATATAATTGCTTATTTACAAATGTAGATGTGTCTGTCTTTAGAAGATGTGATGGTTCACTAGCATTTAAGGGTGTACTAGACGGCAAGCTTTACTTGGTTGATTTTGCAAAAGAAGAGGCCGGTCTAGATGCATGCTTAATGGCTAAGACTTGCATGGGCTGGCTGTGGCATCGCCGCTTAGCACATGTGGGGATGAAGAACCTCCACAAGCTTCTAAAGGGAGAACACGTGATAGGTCTAACCAATGTTTATTTCGAAAAAGATAGACCTTGTGCAGCTTGTCAAGCAGGCAAACAAGTGGGAGGAGCACATCACAGCAAGAATGTGATGACCACGTCAAGACCTCTGGAGCTGCTGCATATGGACCTCTTCGGACCCGTCGCCTATCTGAGCATAGGAGGAAGTAAGTATGGTCTAGTTATTGTTGATGACTTTTCCCGCTTCACTTGGGTGTTCTTTTTGCAGGATAAGTCTGAAACCCAAGGGACCCTCAAGCGCTTCCTCAGGAGAGCTCAAAATGAGTTTGAGCTCAAGGTGAAGAAGATAAGGAGCGACAACGGGTCCGAGTTCAAGAACCTTCAAGTGGAGGAGTTTCTTGAGGAGGAAGGGATCAAGCACGAGTTCTCCGCTCCCTACACACCTCAGCAAAATGGTGTGGTAGAGAGGAAGAACAGGACGCTAATCGATATGGCGAGGACGATGCTTGGTGAGTTCAAGACCCCCGAGTGCTTTTGGTCGGAAGCTGTGAACACGGCTTGCCATGCCATCAACAGGGTCTACCTTCATCGACTCCTCAAGAAGACTTCGTATGAGCTACTAACCGGTAACAAACCCAATGTATCGTACTTTCGTGTATTTGGGAGCAAGTGCTACATTCTAGTGAAGAAGGGTAGAAATTCTAAGTTTGCTCCCAAAGCTGTAGAAGGGTTTTTGTTAGGTTATGACTCAAATACAAAGGCGTATAGAGTCTTCAACAAATCATCGGGTTTGGTTGAAGTCTCTAGCGACGTTGTATTTGATGAAACTAATGGCTCTCCAAGAGAGCAAGTTGTTGATTGTGATGATGTAGATGAAGAAGATGTTCCAACGGCCGCGATACGAACCATGGCGATTGGAGACGTTCGGCCACAGGAACGAGATGAACGAGATCAACCTTCTTCCTCAACAACGGTGCATCCCCCAACTCAAGACGATGAACAGGTTCATCAACAGGAGGCGTGTGATCAAGGGGGAGCGCAAGATGATCACATGATGGAGGAAGAAGCGCAACCGGCACCTCCAACCCAAGTTCGAGCGATGATTCAAAGGGATCATCCCGTCGACCAAATTCTGGGTGACATTAGCAAGGGAGTAACTACTCGGTCTCGACTAGTTAATTTTTGTGAACATTACTCCTTTGTCTCTTCTATTGAGCCTTTCAGGGTAGAGGAGGCCCTGCTAGATCCGGATTGGGTGTTGGCCATGCAGGAGGAACTTAACAACTTCAAGCGCAATGAAGTTTGGACGCTGGTGCCTCGTCCCAAGCAAAATGTTGTGGGAACCAAGTGGGTGTTCCGCAACAAACAAGACGAGCACGGAGTGGTGACAAGGAACAAGGCTCGACTTGTGGCAAAAGGTTATGCCCAAGTCGCAGGTTTGGACTTTGAGGAGACTTTTGCTCCTGTGGCTAGGCTAGAGTCCATTCGTATCTTGCTAGCATATGTCGCTCACCATTCTTTCAGGTTGTACCAAATGGATGTGAAGAGCGCTTTCCTCAACGGGCCAATAAAGGAGGAGGTGTACGTGGAGCAACCCCCTGGCTTCGAGGATGAGCGGTACCCCGACCACGTGTGTAAGCTCTCTAAGGCGCTCTATGGACGTAAACAAGCCCCAAGAGCATGGTATGAATGCCTTAGAGATTTCTTAATTGCTAATGCTTTCAAGGTTGGGAAAGCCGATCCAACTCTTTTCACTAAGACATGTGATGGTGATTTGTTTGTATGCCAAATTTATGTCGATGACATAATATTTGGTTCTACTAATCAAAAGTCTTGTGAAGAGTTTAGCAGGGTGATGACGCAGAAATTCGAGATGTCGATGATGGGCGAGTTGAACTACTTCCTTGGGTTCCAAGTGAAGCAACTCAAGGACGGCACTTTCATCTCCCAAACGAAGTACACGCAAGATCTGCTAAAGCGGTTTGGGATGAAGGACGCCAAGCCCGCAAAGACGTCGATGGGAACCGACGGACACACCGACCTCAACAAAGGAGGTAAGTCCGTTGATCAAAAAGCATACCGGTCCATGATAGGTTCTTTGCTTTATTTATGTGCTAGTAGACCGGATATTATGCTTAGTGTATGCATGTGTGCTAGATTTCAATCCGATCCTAAGGAGTGTCACTTAGTGGCAGTGAAGCGAATTCTTAGATATTTGGTCGCTACGCCTTGCTTCGGGATCTGGTATCCAAAGGGGTCTAACTTTGACTTGATTAGGTACTCAGATTCCGACTATGCTGGATGTAAGGTCGATAGGAAGAGTACATCGGGGACGTGCCAATTCTTAGGAAGGTCCCTGGTGTCATGGAACTCTAAGAAACAAACCTCCGTTGCCCTATCCACCGCTGAGGCCGAGTACGTTGCCGCAGGACAGTGTTGTGCGCAACTACTTTGGATGAGGCAAACCCTCAGGGACTTTGGCTACAATCTGAGCAAAGTCCCACTCCTATGTGATAATGAGAGTGCTATCCGAATAGCGGAAAATCCTGTTGAGCACAGCCGCACAAAGCACATTGACATCCGGCATCACTTTTTGAGAGACCACCAGCAAAAGGGAGATATCGAAGTGTTTTATGTTAGCACCGAGAACCAGCTAGCCGATATCTTTACCAAGCCTTTAGATGAGAAGACCTTTTGCAGGCTGCGTAGTGAGCTCAATATCTTAGATTCGCGGAACTTGGATTGAAATGTAGCATACATGTGTTTATGCCTTTGATCATGTTCATTCTGCATTTTGTTGCTTATTATGGTGCTCAAGTTGTACAAACACTCCCTGGACCTCACAAGTCCGTTGCAAAGTGATGCACATGTTTAGGGGGAGATGTGTTACAACTTGACCCTTTGAGACTAACCATATGCTTGAGTTTGCTTGATTTAGTCTCGAAGGAGAATTGAAAGGGAAAAGGTGGACTTGGACCATGAAAGACTTCCACTGCACTCCGATGAGAGGGTAACTTATTCCAAGTCCATCTCATGAACTCTTATTGCCATTTGCTCTAAATTGAAGATTTTGGTGAGGCAATGGGGTTAAAGGGCCAAGATTGATCCCGTTTTGGTGCTTGATGCCAAAGGGGGAGAAAATAAAGGCCAAAGCAATAAATGGATCAGCTACCACTTGAGAATTTTGAAAATAGTAGAATAGGCTTTTGGTTTGTCAAAACCCTTTGTTGTCTCTCTTATCAAACGTTGGCTTCTTGTGGGGAGAAGTAGTGATTATGGGAAAAAGGGGGAGTTTTTGCAATCTTTGATCAATCTCTTTTGGAATGACTCTCTTTATGCTTCAACATGTGTGTTTGACTTAGAGATAGAGATTTGAGTTTGATTTGCAAAAACAAACCAAGTGGTGGCAAAGGATGATCCATATATGCCAAAATTGAATCAAAATAATTTGAGTTCTTATTTGAAGTGTTTTTGTACTTGTTCTACTTGCTTTATGTTGTGTTGGCATAAATCACCAAAAAGGGGGAGATTGAAAGGGAAATGTGCCCTTGGGCCATTTCTAAGTATTTTGGTGATTTAGTGCCCAACACAAGTGCCTAATTGTAAAATGGTGGACAAAGTACAAATCAAGGATAAAGGTATGTTTCTCAGACTTAGTACATTGTTTATGGACTAATGTATTGTGTCTAAGTGCTGGAAACAGAAAAAATCGAGTTGGAGAAGAAATGGCTCGAGCAGCCAAAGTCTGCCCAGTCTGGGTACACCGGACTGTCCGGTGTGCACCGGACATGTCCGGTGCGCCAGGCTGGCTCGGCGCGAAGTGGCTGCTCTCGGGAATTCGCCGACGGCGTACGACTAAAATTCACCGGACTGTCCGGTGTGCACCGGACTGTCCGGTGAGCCAACGGTCGGCCGGGCCAACGGTCGGCCGCGCAATCTGCGCGAGACACATGGCCGAGCCAACGATCGGAAGGGGGCACCGGACTGTCCGGTGTGCACCGGACATGTCCGATGTGCACCGGACATGTCCGGTGTGCCAACGGCTCCTAGATCTGCAACGGTCTGCAACGGTCGGCTTCGCCGTTTAAGGAAAGAAATCGGGCACCGGACAGTGTCCGGTGTGCACCGGACTGTCCGGTGCCCCCGATGACAGAAGGCAAGATTGGCCTTCCAGATTTGCTCTCAACGGCTCCTAGCTGCCTTGGGGCTATAAAAGGGGCCCCTAGGCGCATGGAGGAGACATCCAAGCAACCTTAGAGCACTCTTGATCATCCACACTCATTCTTTGCGCATTCGTTTGTGATTCTAAGTGATTCGAGCTCCGTTCTAGTGAGAACTTTGAGATAGTCATTCGAGCTCGATTCTTGGCTGTGTGTGTGCGCATTTTGCTGTGGATTTGTGTGTGTTGCTTCCCTCCCTTACTCTGTGCTTCTTTGTGATCATATACTTGTAAGGGCAAGAGACTCCAATTTGTGGAGATTCCTTGCAAACGGGATAAAGAAAAGAAAGCAAAACACTGTGGTATTCAAGTGGGTCTTTGGACCGCTTGAGAGGGGTTGATTGCAACCCTCGTCCGTTGGGACGCCACAACGTGGAGTAGGCAAGCGTTGGTCTTGGCCGAACCACGGGATAAACCACTGTGTCATATCTGTGTCTGATCTCTTGTGGTATTGTGTTTTGTTGAGACTCATCTCTAGCCACTTGGCAATTATTTGTGCTAACACTTAACCAAGTTTTGTGGCTTAAGTTTGAAGTTTTACAGGATCACCTATTCACCCCCCCCCTCTAGGTGCTCTCAGGAAGCAGCAGTCAAATCATCTGCACGCTCACGTCCCCTCCTGAAACAGCGAGAGAGCCCTCTCCCACGGCGTGAAGACGACGCGCCCGTGTTCCATTCCTCGAACAGCTCGCGCATGCACAATGGCTGCCCCACGAACCACTCGTCCCGTCGCATTAACTCTGCGGCAGGACAGGCGACACCTTTGGCAGGCGAAGCAGGCGACGCTTCACCTCCGCCATAATGACCGCGTCAAAAAAGGTGTGCCACGTCGTTCAATTTCGTATCCTTTTCCTCTTCCCCTTTCTCTCTCTTGCTACAGGGACCAGGAAAGGGGGATACTCCGAAAGGGATCCTTCTCCGCGAAGGAAGCGGGCCCCGAGCCCCCTACTGATCAGAGGTTCGAAGGCTGGCCCCTCGGAAGGGTTCGACAGCCGCCTCAGAGCACTCGGGCTCCGCGCCCACTACTAGTCAGAGGTTCGAAGGCTGGCCCCTCGGAAGGGTTCGACAGCCGCCTTAGGCCACTCAGGCTCCGCGCCCACTACTGGTCAGAGGTTCGAAGGCTGGCCCCTCAGAAGGGTTCGACAGCCGCCTCAGGCCACTCGGGCTCCGCGCCCACTACTGATCAGGGGTTCGTAGGCTGGCCCCCCGACGGGTTCGATAGTCGCCCTAGAGCACGCAGAGTGAGGGATGACTCTTGGTACGTTCGATACATAACCAAGGCTCAGGCTACGCTCCCGAGGTACCCTAGGACATTTCCGAGGCCAGCAGGAGCGATTCTGTAACGGAATCCCATCAGAGGGAGGCATCGAGCCCTCGGACCCTATCGAATGGGACCGGGTCCGTCAAATCACCTGCAGGTACTTTTGGAGCGCGCCTCTGGGCCACTAGCCGACCCTTATCGAACGGGGCACGGGCGTCCACTCGGATCACCCGTTAGCAACTCACTGGATACACCATGTTTGGCGCCCTCCGAGGGCAACATGGCGCTTTCCCCCCTCCTCCTTGCGGAAAGGTGACGCAGGGGCGTATGAAAAAAGCCGAGTCTGCCCTTGACCATCCTCTCGCCCTGTGCAGAGGCTTGGGGGCTGCTCTCGCAAACTCGGCTCCGGCCAAACCGTTGACAGCGTCAACATACCAGCCCGAGAACTCGGAACCTGACTACGCACCCAGGCAACGACCAGTTCGCATGAGGGAACAACCAGACCGGCCGAGCCATCACGAAAGGCACTAAGACCTCGAAGGAGTCAAACCACTCCTTCGAGGCCTCGAGGGCTACACCCGGCGGGTGCGCTCACGCGCACCCACCGGAACAAAATGCAACCGAGAAAGGCCGGTCCCCTTGCAAAAAAGTGTGGCAAAGCCTCCAAGCGAGTACCCACACTCCCTTTGAGGCTCGGGGGCTACTATCGGGGACCGTAATTAGGGGTACCCCCAAGGCTCCTAATCTCAGCTGGTAAGCCCCATTAGCACAAAGCTGCAAAGGCATGATGGGCGCAATTCCGGTCAAAGGCTCCGTCCACTCAAGGGACACGATCTCGCCTCATCCGAGCCCAGCCTCGAGCAGGAACGGTAGACCAAGGCAGATTCGCGCCTCGGCCGAGGGTCTCCTCAAGCAATGGGCGCACCTTCGACTCGCCCGAGGCCCAGCTCGGGCAGGCTTCACGGAGAAGCAACCTTGGCCAGATCGCCTCGCCAACCGACCGGATCACAGGAGCATTCAATGCAAGGATCGCCTGACACCTTATCCTGACGCGTGCTCTCCAGTCGACAAGGCCGAAGTGACCGCAGTCACTTCACCCCTCCACTGATTGACCTAACAGGAAAACAGCGCCGCTTGCGCTGCTCTGACTGCTATGCCACCCGCAAGGGTGAGGCTGACAGCAGCCAAGTCCAGCCTCGGGCGCCATAGGAATCTCCGCCTCGCCCGACCCCAGGGCTCGGATTCAACCTCGACTCCGGAAGACGGTCTCCGCCTCGCCCGACCCCAGGGCTCAGACTCAACCTCGACTCCGGAAGACGGTCTCCGCCTCGCCCGACCCCAGGGCTCAGACTCAACCTCGACTCCAGAAGACGGTCTCCGCCTCGCCTGACCCTAGGGCTCGGACTCAACCTCGACTCCGGAAGACGGTCTTCGCCTCGCCCAACCCTAGGGCTCGGACTCAACCTCGACTTCGGACGACGGTCTCCGCCTCGCCCGACCCCCGGGCTCAGACTCAACCTCGACCTCCAGACGACGGTCTCCGCCTCGCCCGACCTCGAAGGAGTCACCACCTCGCTCGGGCCGACCACGCCACAAGGGGGGCCATCATTACCCTACCCCTAGCTAGCCCAGGCTAGCACAGGCTACGGGGAACAAGACCGGCGTCCCATCTGGCTCGCCCCGGTAAAACAAGTAATGATGGCACCCCGTGTGCTCCATGATGATGGCGGTTCTCAGCCCCTTACAGAAGCAAGGAGACGTCAGTAAGGATCCGACAGCCCCGACAGCTGTGCTTCTATGTAACACCCACTTTGTAAATCGCTAGAAATAATACCAATAGAGAAACAATTTCTCTTTATGTGAGTTTGATCTTTATGCATCATCATATGTGAACACCATATTCAAAAGCAAATAATTAATAAAAGAATATAAGCCATTAAAATTATGCATCATGCTGAATATTTTATTTTGTGTGCATTTTGTGACAAGAAAATATTAAAGACCAAAAAGGGAATTTAGAACCTAAAAGAAATTCTTGAAACTAGGAAAGAGAAGGAAATAAATATTGTAAGGATAGAAATATGTAAATGAAAATACATTATTCCAACATTAGAGTGTGAATTGGTATAATGGACTCAAAAGAGAAACTCATATTCAAATTCAAATTTTGATTCAAATAATTATGAAATAAAACAGAACATAAAAGAAAAAGATAAAACAGATAGTTGGGCTGGCTCTACCACATTCCGGCCCATCCCTAGCTCTCTGCGTGGCCCAGGTCTTCTCCGCTGCGCGCTATCCACTGTGCTTGGGGACCGGGGTGTCAGCAACTGAACCAGGGGATCGTGCGCACTTGACTCGGCCGCCGTTGGGTGGGACCCATCCGTCAGCCGGGCGCTGGTTATCTTCTTGGACGCGATTGAACTGGGCGGCTGACGCGGAACCCGCAACAATCTCGGGCGTGGCTTCGTTCGCCCAGCCGCGATTCATGGGGAGCCCAGCTCAACCCGCGCGTGGCATGCGGGATCCGTGGTCTCCTCTGCCGAAATCCGCGCGTTTCTCTCAACCCAGCTCGACCTCGTACCGTCCGAATAAGTCAAACGCTGCCGCTAACCCAACTCCTAGACCCCGTCTCGGAACCGCCCCGCTTCCATGGCGACGGCAGCCACTGCGCTGCTCCTCTCCCTTGCGCTCTCCTCCTCGGTATGGTACTTCCCTCTGTGATTTCTTTGAGCTCTGCTTCGTATAGCGCTATTCCTGGGTGGAGTTCGATGGCCGGACTGGGGATTTGGGGGAAAGCGCAGTGTGAGATCGAGCGCCACCGCCAACGTGTGTCTTCACTAATTCTTCGCCTCGGCTTGGCGCTTGGAGGGTTAACCAGATATTATGGATCGTGTTGGAGGAAGCTATTTGGTACCTGTAACCCTCAGGCCACGGGAATTCGTGAACGGAGTTTCCTCCGCCGCAGGAACGCTGGGCAATGTGGTTGGGGATCTCCTCGGCCTCCCAACGGATAATACTCCCCTCCTGTCAATCCATACACTCTTTGCGTCGCGTAGCATCGGGAGGCGTAGAAGCTCAACGCGTCGGATAGCAGGAATTGCTCGCCGCCGTGTGTTCGCCGCCACGGCTCGTGCGCAGTCGCTCAGTGGCGCGAGAGAAGAAGGGGCATCCCTGGCCGTTCAATCGGCTACCAAACTCACGGCGGGCAGACCTCCGTCTCGATCCGGTCAGTAATGGGGTCTGTGTGGGGGAGGGGGGTCCTCGATTTGCGTGCTCGCCGGCGATATTCCGCCGTGCGGGGTGGCGCGCCGCCGTGGCCAGCGCTGAGGGTTGAAGATGCATCCGTGGCCGTCGATTGCTAAGTGAACGGATCGGGCGAGATCTCGTCCGGATGATGTCTGGACCGTTGATTTGGATTGACGGTCGGGATTAAAAAGGGAGAATACCAGTTTAGGTTTTTAGATCCGAGCCGTTGATTCCGTAGCGTGTGCATCGGATTAGATCTGGCTTATTTGAAATAGTGACCGTAGATCGGGGGATCAACGGTGCTCGATGGAAGCGGATCGAGTTGCGTTCGGTTTTGATCTGGGCCCTTGGTTTCTAATCCAACGGCTCAGAGAGAACCGTACCCCTTCGGCTAGCGTAATATGCAAAAGAAACCCTTGGTTATTTTAGTATCAACCCGCAGTCCGTGCACAGCGTTATGTGTCTTAGCAGATTTTACGCAGAGACCCCTGCACTTTTCACTAAATGAGGCCCAGTCCAGAGATCGTTTAAATGGAATAAAAGAAATAGAAAATAGATTTTTAATAGGAAAATAATTGCTAGAACTTTATAAATTCATAGAAAATTCATACTAACTCCAAATTAATCCATTCCAGTTCCTAAAATTTTGTAATTTTATTCTCTAGCACCTAGAGCCTCTGTTATGTCATGAAAACAGTAAGAAATTTATTTCTCACTTAACACTATTTAAAGCATAAAACCTTTGAAAATGCATAACTTGAAATCTATAACTCAGAAAATTATGATTCCAGTTCCTAAGTTTTTATTTTAATATGTAGAATATCTCTGTGTATTTTGTTTACATGCTTGGTGTAATGTTAATTTTCCCTATATCCTGTGCTTGTTTGTATTGTGGCGAGTAGAAGAGCCCGTTGCTGGGGATCCTGGTGAGCAGCAGGTTGAAGTAGCTGAGCAGGAGCTCATTGAAGGCAAGTTGTGCCCTTGACCACTTTTTACCCAATAATGTTCTTTAATATCACTTATCCATGCATAGGTCAATTTTGATGGGACCCAATAGGTTACCCTAGATTGCTTATCTCATTACCTTGTTTACCCCTGAATCACTTGGGTAGTTTGCTATTGCTTTATATGGTTTTGGGATAATCATTTATTATATCTATGTTCCAATTATTCTTGTTATTCTGTTTATGTTCATGTTGAGATCATTAATGTTAATTGGAACATAGAGCTTAACTTGAGAACCACGTGCCACCACAAGGGAGGAATGGGACCCCTTGGCTGACTAATTAGGAAAGCTAGTGGAAGACTACCTTACCCGAAAGGGGCAAGGGCAGTAGGGGAGTGGTCAGTGTAGGGAGGTCCCTGGTTGATTTTGCTGCGATGGCGGTCAGCCAGGAACCCTGCATTGGAACTTCCTATAAACTGTAGCGGGTTTTCGGAAGCTAGTGGAACTTTGTAAAGGCCTCGTAGTGTTGCCCTACCGCGCTTCCTAGGTAGAGGTGTATGGGATTCGCGACCCCTTGGCAGATGGGTAGCATGACTTGTGGGTAAAGGGTACAACCTCTGCAGAGTGTAAAACTGGTATACTAGCCGAGCTCACGGTCATGAGCAGCTCAGGACTCTCTGATGTTTAAATTATGGAACTTAAATTCAATTTTGTCATTTGCATTGCATGGGTTTGTTATTAATTTTGTTCTATTACTTTACTTATGGTTTGGTATTTACTTACACTTAGTAACTGCTAATAAAATTTTGACCAACTACTTAAAAGCAATGCTCAGCTCTAACCCCTGTCATTGATTAAGCCTTACACATCACATGAACTCACACCTTTGTGAGTTTATGTCCACTGGTTCCCCACAACTTGTTGAGCTATGATCATGTGTGAGCTCACCCTTGCTGTCTCACACCCCCCCCCACAGGAGATGATCAGGTGGTTCAGGAGGAGCCGCCTAACACTGAGGAGTTCGATCTGATCTAGGTGGCGTTTCCCAGTCGACATTGGCGCCGACGATCCTTAGTTCGTTTTATCTTTATTATTTTATTTTGTAATAAGTCTTCCGCTATGTAATAAATACTCTGATGTTTTATGACATTCATCTCTATACACTCTGTTATTATATATGTTGTCTTCTTGGCGCATGTATGAGATGCACCTGGCTTTGTTCCTTAAAGCCGGGTGTGACAGAAGTGGTATCAGAGGAATGTTGACTGTAGGACGAGACCTAGATAGAAATGGACAAACCCTTTCCTACTTACCTTACTCTGACTCATTCTATACTCATCTCATCTTGATCTTGTCTCACCTTCTACTGTTCTACTCTGATCATTCTTACCTTTTCTACTCTAAGACAAGATGGATTTCACACCTTGGAATCCCTACCCTTATGACATTTTAAGAGATAGGGAACCTAAGATGAAAATAAAACTATTTTCTCTATTTTAAAAATGTTGGTTGATTGTTCTGATGCTCAATGTCTGATTTGCTTCTTTGAATGATTGAATTATTATAGATGGGCATCTTAGCATGTACCACCATAAGGTATTGTGTTAGCTTTAGTGGACAACACACTAATCCACTTAGCTAATAAATCCCCCGCAGTAACATTCCTCGTAATTGCTCGCCTTGTCTACAATTCTTTCTTTCTTACCCTGTATTTCTAACCCCGATGGGCTACCCCTATAGTGTTAGAAGAGAGCACTATAAGATGTGATCCTTGGTATGTCATGGTTAAGAAAGGCAAAGGCAGTATATACATTGTGCTAAGGGAATCGTAGAACTCACCAGTTCCAAAGGACAAAGATTTGAAGTTGAGTTGGTCATTGATCTCTTACCTGAGACTGCTCCTATTTCTAAACGGCTATACAGAATGTCTGTAGAAGAACTAAAGGAACCTAAGAAGCAATTAATGGAATTACAAGAGGCTGGGTATATTCGTTCGGATTCTTCACCTTGTGGAGTGTCAGTTCTGCTTATACAGAAGAAAGATGGATCGCAACGGATGTGTGTGGATTATAGATTTCTTAATGATGTCACTGTGAAGAACAAGTTTCTGTTACCCCGCATTAAGGATTTATTTAATCGGATGAGAGGAGCCAGGGTATTCTCGAAGATTGACCTCCGATCAGGATGTCATCAGATGAAGATTGGACCATCAGATATTCCTAAGACGGCTTTCTCGACTCGATATGGATTATATGAGTTCATCGTTATGTCGTTTGGATTAACTAATGCACCAACTTATTTTATGGATTTGATGAATAAGGTGTTCTTGGAGTATTTGGACAGATTCGTCGTGGTGTTCATCGACGATATTCTTATCTATTCTAAGAATGAGAGTGACCATGAAGAACATCTAAGGTTGGTGCTACAGAAGTTACGAGATAATCAACTCTACGCTAAGTTCAGCAAGTACGAGTTTTGGATTGATAAGGTGCCACTCCTTGGACATACTATTTCTAATGGGGGAATAGCAGTGGATCCTGCTAAAGTGAGGGAGATAACGGGGTGGAGAGTGCCCACTACAGTTACTGAGATCCGGAGTTTCTTGGGACTTGCAGGATACTATCGGAGATTTATTGAAGGATTCTCTAAGATTGCCAAGCCTATGACCTCGCTTTTGAAGAAAGGAAGAGAATTTAAGTGGGATGAGAAGTGCCAAGAAAGCTTTGATCAATTGAAGGAGAGATTGATGTCACCTCCAGTATTGATTATGCCAGATCTGCAGAAGGGATTTGACATTTATTGTGATGCATGTGGCCAAGGACTTGGATGTGTGCTTATGCAAGATGGACATGTGATTGCCTATGCATCTCGTCAGTTGAGGAAGCATGAATTGAACTACCCCACCCATGACTTAGAGCTGGCTGCCGTTGTGCATGCACTTAAGATTTGGAGACACTATATTATGGGAACCAAGTGTCAAGTATATACGGATCATAAGAGTCTGAAGTATATATTCACTCAGAAGGATCTCAACCTTAGGCAACGCCGTTGGTTGGAGCTTATTAAGGATTATGATTTGGAGATTCACTATCACCCGGGCAAGGCAAATTTGGTTGTAGATGCCTTGAGTCGAAAGGAGCATGTTCATTCAGCTGTTGTTGCCCAGCTACCTGATGAGATTGTTGAGGATTTCAGGAGACTTAACCTGGGGATAGTTGCTCATACTGAGGGAGTTACTATTGATGTGGAACCTACTTTGGAGCAAGAGATCCGCAAAGGACAAATTGGTGATGCTAAAATAAAAGAGATTAAGGATCTGATTACTGAAGGTCAAGTTCCGGAATTTACGGAAGATGAGCAGGGCACTATATGGTTCAAGAATAGGATGTGTGTCCCTGATATTAAAAGCCTTCGGGAGACTATTTTAAAGGAGGCCCATGATTCGGATTATTCTATTCATCCTGGTAGTACCAAGATGTATCAGGATTTGAAACGGAAGTATTGGTGGTATGGATTGAAAAGAGATGTAGCTGCACATGTGGCTATGTGCGATGTATGTCAAAGAATTAAGGCTGAACACCAGAGGCCAGCTCGATTATTGCATCCACTGAAGATACCCGAGTGGAAATGGGAAGAGATTGGTATGGATTTTATTACTGGATTGCCTCGCACCCAGAAAGGATATGATGCTATATGGGTGATTATGGATAGATTGACTAAAGTGGCTCACTTTATTCCTGTCAAGACTACTTATAAAGGTTCTCAGCTAGCAGAGTTATATATGGCTCGGATTGTGTGTTTACATGGAGTACCAAAGAAGATCGTGTCTGATCGAGGTTCACAGTTTACCTCAAGATTTTGGAGAAGCTTTCATGAGAATATGAGTACAAAGTTGAATTTTAGCACGGCTTATCACCCTCAGACTGATGGACAGACTGAAAGGACTAATCAAGTATTGGAGGATATGTTGAGAGCATGTGCCCTTCAGCATGGAGGAAGTTGGGATAAAAGTCTACCTTATGCTGAGTTCTCGTATAATAATAGTTATCAGGCCAGTCTGAAGATGTCACCTTTTGAGGCTTTGTATGGGAGGAAGTGCAGAACTCCTCTATATTGGGATCATACTGGAGAGAGACAGTTCTTTTGGCCTGAACTGATTCAAGAAGCAGAAGAACAAGTTCGTATAATTCGAGAGAATTTGAGAGTGGCTCAAACCAGGCAAAAGAGTTATGCTGATAATAGAAGGAGACCACTGGAATTTGAAGAAGGAGATTATGTGTACCTCAAAGTGTCACCACTTCGTGGAATGAGGAGATTTAAAGTCAAGGGCAAATTATCCCCACGCTACATTGGACCAATCTTGATCTTTAGAAGAGTTGGGGAGATGGCATACCAACTTGAGCTACCTGCTAGTCTATCAGATGTGCATAATGTGTTCCATGTATCTCAACTGAAGAAATGTCTCCGTGTTCCCGAGGAACAGTTACCCATGGAAGAGCTCAGTGTTCAAGGTGATTTGACTTACACGGAGTACCCGATCAAGATTTTGGATACATTGACTCGAGTTACAAGAAATAAGGTGATAAAGATGTGTAAAGTACAATGGAGTCACCACGGTGAAGATGAAGCAACTTGGGAAAGAGAAGAAGAGCTTCGCATAGATTTTCCCCACCTTTTCCCTAGATCTTCTTAAATCTCGAGGACGAGATTATTTTTAAGGGGGGTAGGATTTGTAACACCCACTTTGTAAATCGCTAGAAATAATACCAATAGAGAAACAATTTCTCTTTATGTGAGTTTGATCTTTATGCATCATCATATGTGAACACCATATTCAAAAGCAAATAATTAATAAAAGAATATAAGCCATTAAAATTATGCATCATGCTGAATATTTTATTTTGTGTGCATTTTGTGACAAGAAAATATTAAAGACCAAAAAGGGAATTTAGAACCTAAAAGAAATTCTTGAAACTAGGAAAGAGAAGGAAATAAATATTGTAAGGATAGAAATATGTAAATGAAAATACATTATTCCAACATTAGAGTGTGAATTGGTATAATGGACTCAAAAGAGAAACTCATATTCAAATTCAAAATTTGATTCAAATAATTATGAAATAAAACAGAACATAAAAGAAAAAGATAAAATAGATAGTTGGGCTGGCTCTACCACATTCCGGCCCATCCCTAGCTCTCTGCGTGGCCCAGGTCTTCTCCGCTGCGCGCTATCCACTGTGCTTGGGGACCGGGGTGTCAGCGACTGAACCAGGGGATCGTGCGCACTTGACTCGGCCGCCGTTGGGTGGGACCCATCCGTCAGCCGGGCGCTGGTTATCTTCTTGGACGCGATTGAACTGGGCGGCTGACGCGGATCCCGCAACAATCTCGGGCGTGGCTTCGTTCGCCCAGCCGCGATTCATGGGGAGCCCAGCTCAACCCGCGCGTGGCATGCGGGATCCGTGGTCTCCTCTGCCGAAATCCGCGCGTTTCTCTCAACCCAGCTCGACCTCGTACCGTCCGTATAAGTCAAACGCTGCCGCTAACCCAACTCCTAGCCCCCGTCTCGGAACCGCCCCGCTTCCATGGCGACGGCAGCCACTGCGCTGCTCCTCTCCCTTGCGCTCTCCTCCTCGGTATGGTACTTCCCTCTGTGATTTCTTTGAGCTCTGCTTCGTATAGCGCTATTCCTGGGTGGAGTTCGATGGCCGGACTAGGGATTTGGGGGAAAGCGCAGTGTGAGATCGAGCGCCACCGCCAACATGTGTCTTCACTAATTCTTCGCCTCGGCTTGGCGCTTGGAGGGTTAACCAGATATTATGGATCGTGTTGGAGGAAGCTATTTGGTACCTGTAACCCTCAGGCCACGGGAATTCGTGAACGGAGTTTCCTCCGCCGCCGGAACGCTGGGCAATGTGGTTGGGGATCTCCTCGGCCTCCCAACGGATAATACTCCCCTCCTGTCAATCCATACACTTTTTGCGTCGCGTAGCATCGGGAGGCGTAGAAGCTCAACGCGTCGGATAGCAGGAATTGCTCGCCGCCGTGTGTTCGCCGCCACGGCTCGTGCGCAGTCGCTCAGTGGCGCGAGAGAAGAAGGGGCATCCCTGGCCGTTCAATCGGCTACCAAACTCACGGCGGGCAGACCTCCGTCTCGATCCGGTCAGTAATGGGGTCTGTGTGGGGGAGGGGGGTCCTCGATTTGCGTGCTCGCCGGCGATATTCCGCCGTGCGGGGTGGCGCGCCGCCGTGGCCAGCACTGAGGGTTGAAGATGCATCCGTGGCCGTCGATTGCTAAGTGAACGGATCGGGCGAGATCTCGTCCGGATGATGTCTGGACCGTTGATGTGGATTGACGGTCGGGATTAAAAAGGGAGAATACCAGTTTAGGTTTTTAGATCCGAGCCGTTGATTCCGTAGCGTGTGCATCGGATTAGATCTGGCTTATTTGAAATAGTGACCGTAGATCGGGGGATCAACGGTGCTCGATGGAAGCGGATCGAGTTGCGTTCGGTTTTGATCTGGGCCCTTGGTTTCTAATCCAACGGCTCAGAGAGAACCGTACCCCTTCGGCTAGCGTAATATGCAAAAGAAACCCTTGGTTATTTTAGTATCAACCCGCAGTCCGTGCACAGCGTTATGTGTCTTAGCAGATTTTACGCAGAGACCCCTACACTTTTCAGTAAATGAGGCCCAGTCCAGAGATCGTTTAAATGGAATAAAAGAAATAGAAAATAGATTTTTAATAGGAAAATAATTGCTAGAACTTTATAAATTCATAGAAAATTCATACTAACTCCAAATTAATCCATTCCAGTTCCTAAAATTTTGTAATTTTATTCTCTAGCACCTAGAGCCTCTGTTATGTCATGAAAACAGTAAGAAATTTATTTCTCACTTAACACTATTTAAAGCATAAAACCTTTGAAAATGCATAACTTGAAATCTATAACTCAGAAAATTATGATTCCAGTTCCTAAGTTTTTATTTTAATATGTAGAATATCTCTGTGTATTTTGTTTACATGCTTGGTGTAATGTTAATTTTCCCTATATCCTGTGCTTGTTTGTATTGTGGCGAGTAGAAGAGCCCGTTGCTGGGGATCCTGGTGAGCAGCAGGTTGAAGTAGCTGAGCAGGAGCTCATTGAAGGCAAGTTGTGCCCTTGACCACTTTTTACCCAATAATGTTCTTTAATATCACTTATCCATGCATAGGTCAATTTTGATGGGACCCAATAGGTTACCCTAGATTGCTTATCTCATTACCTTGTTTACCCCTGAATCACTTGGGTAGTTTGCTATTGCTTTATATGGTTTTGGGATAATCATTTATTATATCTATGTTCCAATTATTCTTGTTATTCTGTTTATGTTCATGTTGAGATCATTAATGTTAATTGGAACATAGAGCTTAACTTGAGAACCACGTGCCACCACAAGGGAGGAATGGGACCCCTTGGCTGACTAATTAGGAAAGCTAGTGGAAGACTACCTTACCCGAAAGGGGCAAGGGCAGTAGGGGAGTGGTCAGTGTAGGGAGGTCCCTGGTTGATTTTGCTGCGATGGCGGTCAGCCAGGAACCCTGCATTGGAACTTCCTATAAACTGTAGCGGGTTTTCGGAAGCTAGTGGAACTTTGTAAAGGCCTCGTAGTGTTGCCCTGCCGCGCTTCCTAGGTAGAGGTGTATGGGATTCGCGACCCCTTGGCAGATGGGTAGCATGACTTGTGGGTAAAGGGTACAACCTCTGCAGAGTGTAAAACTGGTATACTAGCCGAGCTCACGGTCATGAGCAGCTCAGGACTCTCTGATGTTTAAATTATGGAACTTAAATTCAATTTTGTCATTTGCATTGCATGGGTTTGTTATTAATTTTGTTCTATTACTTTACTTATGGTTTGGTATTTACTTACACTTAGTAACTGCTAATAAAATTTTGACCAACTACTTAAAAGCAATGCTCAGCTCTAACCCCTGTCATTGATTAAGCCTTACACATCACATGAACTCACACCTTTGTGAGTTTATGTCCACTGGTTCCCCACAACTTGTTGAGCTATGATCATGTGTGAGCTCACCCTTGCTGTCTCACACCCCCCCCACAGGAGATGATCAGGTGGTTCAGGAGGAGCCGCCTAACACTGAGGAGTTCGATCTGATCTAGGTGGCGTTTCCCAGTCGACATTGGCGCCGACGATCCTTAGTTCGTTTTATCTTTATTATTTTATTTTGTAATAAGTCTTCCGCTATGTAATAAATACTCTGATGTTTTATGACATTCATCTCTATACACTCTGTTATTATATATGTTGTCTTCTTGGCGCATGTATGAGATGCACCTGGCTTTGTTCCTTAAAGCCGGGTGTGACATTCTACAGGGCTCAAGCGCTCCTCCGACAGCCACGATGTCACATGAACAGGGCTCCAACACCTCTCCGACAGCCACGTCGGCATGTACATAGGGCTCTGGCTCCTCTCTGCTAGACACGTTAGCACACTGCTACACCCCCCGTTGTACACCTGGACCCTCTCCTTACGTCTATAAAAGGAAGGTCCATGGCCCTCGTACGAGAAGGTGGCCGCGCGGGAGAACGGGCTGACGCGCAGTCTCACGCCCTCTCTCTCTCTCCCTCGCGAATGCTTGTAACCCCCTACTGCAAGCGCATCCGCCCTGGGCGCAGGACAACACGAGGCCGCGGTTTCCCCTCACTGGTTTTCCCCCCTTGTGCTTCGTCTCGCGCCGACCCATCTAGGCTGGGACACTCAGCGACAATTTACTCGTCGGTCCAGGGACCCCCCGGGGTCGAAACGCCGACAAAAATATTTAAATAAATCAATTCTTTCTAGTCCATACATGATAAAGTGCATATAGTGACTCAAAATGCAAACACGCTCAAATAATTGAACAATGGTCGTGTGCTGAGTTTATTGAAACTTAGTATCATGCCAAGGCCTAAACAAATAGCAAGGCATTCACAGAGTGTGCATGCATAAACACATGCATATTATGGCACGCTAAAAGGATAATGTTGGGGGCTTGTTCTCAAATGCTTCGAGTTAAAAACAAGGCAACACAGAAAATGTTAAATGTTAAAGTCCTTCGTCCTCCAACACCTTATATCCTTTCGGAATATAAAGAATTTCGGACGAAGGTTACGAAGGACGTACCTTCGTAAACATAATAACGAGGGACGAAGTACTCATATAAATCATGAGATACAAAATAAACATTTAAATGTTATCATAGAATCATTTCCATCTTTACTAACATGAACGAATATAAATGATTTCAAATTACAAATGTACCTTCGGTCTTGAGGAAGGCGAAAATACAAGTGCGATGCGAAGGCAAATGACAGGTTCGCGTGAACAGTACAGAGGTACTGTTCATCTATTTATAGGCACAGGTCGCAGCCTGTGACAAATTACAATTATGCCCCTTACAAAAGTTTACAACATTGACTCAGACCTTTATGGATAAAAAGGTCATTCTATCTCTATGTCGGTTCGTAACGCCGAAGCTCCATGAAAAGGAACCTTCGGCCATCACTTGGAGGCGACTTCAGCCGAAGCTGAATGTTGGGGGCTTGTTCTCAAATGCTTCGAGTTAAAAACAAGGCAACACAGAAAATGTTAAATGTTAAAGTCCTTCGTCCTCCAACACCTTATATCCTTTCGGAATATAAAGAATTTCGGACGAAGGTTACGAAGGACGTACCTTCGTAAACATAATAACGAGGGACGAAGTACTCATATAAATCATGAGATACAAAATAAACATTTAAATGTTATCATAGAATCATTTCCATCTTTACTAACATGAACGAATATAAATGATTTCAAATTACAAATGTACCTTCAGTCTTGAGGAAGGCGAAAATACAAGTGCGATGCGAAGGCAAATGACAGGTTCGCGTGAACAGTACAGAGGTACTGTTCATCTATTTATAGGCACAGGTCGCAGCCTGTGACAAATTACAATTATGCCCCTTACAAAAGTTTACAACATTGACTCAGACCTTTATGGATAAAAAGGTCATTCTATCTCTATGTCGGTTCGTAACGCCGAAGCTCCATGAAAAGGAACCTTCGGCCATCACTTGGAGGCGACTTCAGCCGAAGCTGCTTCTTCGTGTAAGACCTTCGGCGCACCGAAGCACGGCCCCAACAGTAGCCCCTTTCGCGGTGCTAGATCGTTTTTCGTAACGAGCTTGACCCGTGAAAAAAGCCTCTTCAGCTTCGGGAAGCCGAAGGTCCAAAAAACACCTTCCCTGAGCTCGTTGCGGAGAAACGATCCGGCTTCCGAGCGCGTGCCAGGCCCACTTTGCAGAGTTACTGTTTGATCTTTGCGGTCCACTGCACAGCGAGTACAAATGACTGCCCGCCTGGTGTAAAAATCCTGCCGCTTCGCCTTCTTACCTGCAGCACTATATAAACAAACGGGTAGGTGTGGAGTTACCACAGCATTCATTGCTATTTACACTGTTTTGCTGCCAAAATTTTCCACCATAGCCGAAGCTTGACTCTCAGAATCGAACGAAGGTCCATCTCGACGTCTGCTTCGTCAGGAAGAAGAGCTTCGGAGAAAAGAAAAAAGAAAAAGGTGTCTGACTTCCCCAGACTCAGAATCAAATGGCGAGAGTGTGATCTACTGCGAAAGTTGTACGTGAGGGAGACGAAGCCGAAGGTTCGAACACTGTGCCCATCTCCGAAGCGATGCAGCGTTCCGGTCTAGTGACTGCGGAAGAAATGCCCAGTGCTGCAGCAAACCCAACAACCGCCGAAGGAGAAGAAGAAAACATTGAAGGGACTGATCCCGAAGATGACTACCGTATTGCCATGCCCAGCAAGCCCAGTCACCTGGATTTTGGGAAATCAACTGTTTCAAAGGCTGACCTTTCGAAGATGGTGAAAGCAGGTTATTTCAATGAAGACCAGAAGAAGCTACTTCGCTTCGGGGGAGAAGAAACCACCCCGAAGCCAGGGAAGGACGAAATTGTTATCTTCAAGAGCTTTTTAAAGGCTGGGCTGAGATTCCCTCTTCACAAGATTATTGCGGAGATACTGAAGAGGTTTGGTATCTACTTTCATCAATTGACTCCTAACGCCATCGTTAGGCTCAATGTTTATATCTGGGCCCTCCGAAGCCAAGCTGTGGAACCGTTTGCCGACAGCTTCTGCCGAGTTCACGAATTACATTACCAAACAAAGGCTAGAAAAGATGGGCTACATGATAATTTCGGTTGCTATAATTTTTCCTACCGGAAGACAACAAAGTGTCCTGTCATCAGCTACCGAAGCAAATGGCCAGCAGGCTGGAAATCTGAGTGGTTTTATGTAAAAGTTGACGAAGACAAAGAAAAATTGGTACAAAGCCCTCTGGATTTAATCTTTGGAGAGACAAGGCCACGATGCCACATCGGCAGGCTAGAAGGTCCCACCTGGGCTGCTCTGGGTGAATTTGAAATTATTTCAGAACATATTGGCACCAGGGATCTAGTTCAGGAATTCTTGGCATTCAGAGTTTTCCCTACTCTAAAAGAGTGGGAAATGCCGAAGCTGGAGGGAGAGAAGAAGAAGGGGGAGCTTGTCCGGCTGCCCTATCACTTTAAATTCAAGAAATTCTTTAAGAAGCCCTGCCAAGAGTGGCTGGACACAGTCGAGGTGATGTGCAATGAAATCCTGGGGAATTACTCCAAAAAAGAGGATCAACTAATGACAGCGGCCTTCGGCGCCCGACCGAAGCGAAGGCTGAACCGAGTGCTTGATGCCCTGGGCTTCGAGTACCCAGACTATGAGCAGTGGAACAAGGGTGCCGAGGGCCACAAAAGAAAAAGAGTGGCCGAAACTCTGACCAAGGATGAAGAACGACCAGCAACAGAGAAGAAGATTCCCAAGAAAAGAAAAATATCAACTCCGAAGCGAAAAATATCCGAAGAAGAGGGGACCCCCACACCACCTTCTACCAGCGACGTGGAGGAAATTTTAAAGGTAATGACTGAACCCATGCCCACGAAGCTAAGTCCATTAGGGCTCCAACTGACGAAGCTTTTTCAAAAGGTGGACGAGCCGGATCAAACGAAGATAACCAAACCCAAACGACAAAGAATTATTGCAGTAACTGAAGTTATCGACAAGACGCCGCCTAGGGCGTCAATTCAGAAAACACCAGCTGTCAAAGGCACCACAGACGTCGAAGTCGCGCCTTCGGAGGTCGCGGCTACCGAAGCCGCTACAGCCGAAGATGCAAACTTAGAAACTACCATTGAGGACATCGACAAGATTTTGGAAGACATGGCTGCGGAAGAAGCTGGTGCTACTACTGAAAAAACCATGGCCACAGTGCCTGAGAAAGGAAAAGAAATAGCCGAAGACACTTCGGACGACGAAGCCTACTCCTTTCAAAATTTAATTGGGCAAAAACTGTCGAAGGACGAAATAGAAGAGCTCAAGGACTATGCCAAATCTTGCGGCTACAAGCCAGGTGCTCTCCTATTTGGAGGTGTGGACGATGAAAAATTAGGCTGCATTCGAGACCAAACTGGAGCTAAGGTAATCGGTACTCTATCAAAGAGTATCGGTTTTCCGAAGCTAGAGACAGACATCAGCCGCTACCGACGACAACATATC
This sequence comes from Zea luxurians, assembly GCA_029449295.1. Classification (NCBI taxonomy): domain Eukaryota; kingdom Viridiplantae; phylum Streptophyta; class Magnoliopsida; order Poales; family Poaceae; genus Zea; species Zea luxurians. The sequence continues at coordinate 39,239,965 of JAOPSE010000009.1, read as the reverse complement.
GTCGGCAGCTTATTTTACTCCAACTTCAAGGTAAACAACCTTTTCTCTGGTTTTTATTGCTGTTAATAATAAAAATGTTACCAACGTAAGTTGTTTCTGTGCAGAGCATGCTACTGAGCAAAGCTCTGAAGATGCAGCAAGATTTGGAGGACAAAAAACACGAAGCTATAATTGAAAACTTAGAAAGCAAGATAAAAGAACAATCTGCCATCATTGAAAAGAAAGACTTCGAGCTCCAATCGACCGAAGGCTTGCTGGCTGAGACTGAGGCTAAAGTTTCAGAGTTGAATTCGAAGCTTATCAGTCAATCAAAACAATTCGATCAGGAGAAGCTAGAGCTTAATTCGAAGCTTGAAGCCGAAGTCCAGACCAGCTCAGAGTTGAAGAAATCGTTAACAAGCCTTCAAGACAAATGCTTGAAGTTTGGCAATAATTGTATTGGACGATTAAAAAAGATATTTTACTCTGTTGGAGCCAGCAGCGGGAAATTTAACCCTTCAGCGGAAAATTTACCACAGGCCTTCGATCATATTGAAGCTGAAATCGAAGAACTTGACGAAGTTATAGCCGGGCACGGCGACTTCTGTGCCTGGGTAGCTTCTCGGGGTACCGCTGCTGCATTCCTGAAGGCCGGCTGCGAGCATGGAAAAATTGTCAACAGGCCCAACTTCACCCTATCTCCATCAATCCTGGATGATATACCTGACCTCGCCCGAAGCATCTCAAATAGATTTATAAAAATGATATGGACAAAAGGCGGGCGGGAGAAGGCTGGAGACGAAGCCCGAAGTCATCTTGAACCAGTAAGAAATGATACTTCGTGCTTACCTTTTCCTTTGCACTTGATTTTTACTCACGATTCCTTGATTTATGTAGGATGACGAAGGTGAAGATGATGCTTAAGTTATGTCGCCGAAGCTGTCGCCGAAGCTGAAGCTTAATGAAGATCAGTAGAAATGTACTATAGGAAAACAAACTCAGGATACTTTTGTAACAAGTTTTGTAAATACAATTGAACTGTTCTCAAGGAACTTTATACATACCTTGTAGTATATTCTTACCCTTCTACTAGGGTGCTTTGATGTGAACGAAATCAGTATTTTGAGCCGAAAGCGAAAAAACACCTTCCCTTCTTTTCGTACACAACGAAGCATAGAATACCACTTCTCCCTTCTGCCGAAGCTTTTCTTTTACACAACGATTCACAAAAAACCACTTCTCTTTTTTGCCGAAGCAACCACTTTGGTACATAAATGCTATGAATGAATGCTTATGTATGCAAATGCCATGATGTAATGTAATGTGCGAATGAATGTCCGAAGCGTATGTCCGAAACCACACTCATCCATTATTTCCTTAGGAACAACCACACATCAGCTCTGCATTCCCTTAGGAACGACTTTGGAGCTTCTTCGCCTTTTACTTAGGCAGTATAAGCTCTGCATTCCCTTAGGAACGTCTTTGGAGCTTCTTCGCCTTTTACTTTCGGCGGAATCAGCGTTGACTTTTCGCTGTAAGCTCTGCATCCCCTTAGGGACGTCTTTGGAGCTTCTTCGCCTTTTACTTTCGGCGGAATCAGAGCTCTGCATCCCCTTAGGGACGTCTTTGGAGCTTCTTCTCTCTTTTTTTTTAGTTTCGGCACTCGATGGTGCGTTCTCAGCTTTTACATTTACATTCTTTGGGGGATTTTGTTCTTATAAAACTAAAAAGGAAATTACATATGATGGCCCCATTAAAAACCTTTCTCCCCCTTTAGAAAGGAAAAGGGTGCCATGAAAAAGAAAAAGAAAAACATAAAAAATTACATCAAGTTATACATAATATCTCCGAAGCTCATCTGCATTCCAAGATCTTGGAATTTCGTTGCCATCCATGTCCTTTAATCTGTACGAACCAGGCCTCGACGAAGATGCTACTAAGAAAGGCCCTTCCCATTTCAATTGTAACTTACCCACTGTATCTGGGTTGGCTACTCTCCGAAGCACCAAATGCCCTGGCTCAATATTTTTTAGCCGGACCTTTCTATCTCGCCATTTGATTGTTTCAGCTTGATATTTATTGATATTCTCCACGGCCTGAAGCCTGATCCCTTCTAAGGCATCTTTTTCCACAAGACAAGCATCTTCGGCACCTGATTCTGCCGAAGCTACCACTCTTATTGATCCAGCTTTAGCTTCTTCCGGAGTTATTGCTTCGTCACCAAATAACAACTTAAATGGGGTAAAGCCTGTAGACCTTGATGTTGTTGTATTGTGGCTCCACACCACTTTGGTCAACTGATCTGGCCACTTTCCCCTGGGTTGATTGAAGATTAACTTCATTATTCCTGTCATTATGATGCCGTTGGCCCTTTCAACAAGCCCATTCGACTCCGGATGCCTGACTGATGCAAAATGGATCTTCGTTCCAATTTGATCACAGAAACTTCTGAAATCTTCGGAGTCGAACTGTGTTCCATTATCTACAGTGATGGCCTTCGGCACTCCGAAGCGACAGACAATGTTCTGCCAGAAAAATTTTTGGACAGTGGCCGAAGTTATTGTGGCTAATGGCTTCGCCTCGATCCACTTGGAAAAATACTCCACAGCCACTATAACATATTTCAGATTGCCTTGAGCCGGTGGTAATGGACCCAGCAAGTCGAGGCCCCACCTTTGCAATGGCCAGATGGGCTGTATCAGCTGTGTCAAAGACGAAGGTTGCTTTTGATCTCTTGCACATTTCTGACAACCTTCGCACTTTTTAACTAACTCCGCTGCATCCGAAGCTGCCTTCGGCCAATAAAATCCTTGGCGGAATACTTTTCCAAGTAATGGCCTGGATCCGATGTGGGATCCACACAGGCCTGCATGTATCTCTTTCATTAACTCTATACCTTCGGGTCTAGACAAGCACTTGAGCAGCGGGGCACAAACTCCATGCTTGTATAATTCCCCTTCTATCATGATATACGGACGAGCTCTTGCCTCTATTCTTTTATTATAAGCTTCGTCATCTGATAGGAAGTTACCCTGAAGGTAAGAGATTATTTTAGTTCTCCAATCTTCACTGTACACAGGAGAAATGTTAAGGACTGCTCTTTCAAGTAACTCCACTGAAGGTGCCTTTATTGTTTCGAAAAACACATCCAAAGGTAGCGGCAGCCCCTGTGCTGCAGACTTGGCCAACAAATCAGCATGCTCATTTTGTCCTCGAGGGATATTCTTAACAGAAAATCCTTCGAAGGAAGCTTCGATCCTTCGGACCGTGTCTAGGTATTTTTCAAGCTTCGGGTCTTTAGCCTTGCAACTTTTGTCAATATGACCCGAAACAACCTGGGAATCAGTTTTAAGAATCGCCCTTCTGATTCCCATTGCCTTTAGTTTCCGAAGACCCAGGAGCAGGGCTTCGTACTCAGTTATATTATTTGTGCAGCTGAAGTCAAGTCTTGCTGCATAGCAAGTTTTAACCTTGGACGGTGAGACCAACACAGCAGCTGCACCTGCTCCGGAGGTTCCCCAAGAGCCATCACAAAACACTGTCCATACTTCGGCATCTTTATTTGCTTCTTCGTCCTGAGCCCCTGGCGTCCAGTCGGCAATGAAATCTGCCAATGCTTGAGACTGGATTGAGGATCTATGCACATAGTCAATGTAAAATTCATTGAGCTCCGCAGCCCATTTTCCAATCCGGCCAGTAGCTTCTCTATTTCTCATGATATCCTTCAACGGCTGCGAAGAAGGAACAATAATATTGTATGCCTGAAAATAATGTCGAAGCTTCCTGGATGCCATTAAAACGGCATACAACACCTTCTCCAGCTCTGTATAATTTTTCTTTGAGACACTGAGGACCTCAGATACAAAATATATTGGGACCTGCTTCTTGACCTGACCATCAAACTTCTCCTGGACAAGTGCCGCACTTACTGCTGAGTGCGAAGCTGCCACATATAACAACAGGGGAGCCCCTGGCATTGGTGGGGTTAATGTTGTTAGATCTATTAAGTATTGCTTCAGCTCTTCGAAGGCTTTTTGTTGACTTGGGCCCCATTGAAAGACTTCAGCTGACTTCAGCACCTCGAAGAATGGTAAGTTTCTTTCTGCTGATCTGGATATAAATCTGTTGAGAGATGCCAGCCTTCCTGTCAATCTTTGGGCCCCTTTTCTTGTGGTTGGTGGCTCCATTCGAAGTATAGCTTCGATTTTATTTGGATTAGCTTCGATCCCCTTTGTTGAAACCAAGCATCCAAGAAATTTGCCCTTCTTCACTCCGAAGACACATTTTTCTGGATTCAGCTTCAGACCAGCTTGTCTGAAGCTGGCGAAGGTCTCCTGCAGATCAGCAATATGATTTTCCTGCTTCGTGCTTTTTACAATAATGTCATCGACATAAGTCAGCACATTTCTGCCTATCTGAGACTGGAGAACCTTCGCTGTCATTCGGCTGAAACTCCCTCCGGCATTTTTGAGCCCCTCAGGCATCCGAAGATAGCAATATGTACCACTTGGGGTTATGAAGCTAGTCTTCGGCTCATCTTCCTTCTTCATCCAGATTTGATGATAGCCTGAGTAGCAGTCCAGGAGACTCATGAGCTCTGAAGAAGCTGCTGCATCAACTAAAGAGTCTATCCTTGGCAGCGGGAATTCATCCTTCGGACAAGCCTTGTTGAGATCTGTGAAATCAATACACATTCTCCACTTGCCATTGGCCTTCTTCACCATAACAGTGTTAGCTAGCCACTCTGGATACTTCACTTCTCTGATAACTCCTGCACTGAGGAGTCTTTTTACTTCATTGCGAGCCCCTTCGGCCTTGTCATCGGACATTTTCCGAAGCCTCTGCTTTCGGGGTCTAAAGGATGGGTCAACATTAAGCGAATGTTCAATAACATCCCGATTTACTCCACAGAGATCATTAGCTGACCATGCAAAGACATCTTTGTTGTTGAATAAAAACCTTATCAAGGTTTTCTCCTGGTCTTCAGATAATTGCGAGCCCAACAACACCTTCTGCTCTGCTATATCTTCACACAATAACATAGGCTTCGGTTGATCCGCTGAAGCTGCCTTCTCCCTCCTGAATTTGTACTGTTCACAAGCTTCAGCTCCATCTATGTTATGGATTGCCTTGGAGTCAGTCCAGCTTCCTTCGGCCCTTCTAGCAGCTTCCTGGCTTCCATGAATAGCGATAGGCCCTTGGTCCGAAGGTATCTTCATGTAGAGATAAGCTAGGTGAAGAATTGCTTCGAAGGCATTAAGAGTACCACGGCCAATGATAGCATTGTAAGGATACTCCATGTCAACAATATCAAACACAATTTGCTCAGTCCTTGTGTTGTTAACAAACCCGAAGGTTACCGGCATGGTAATCTTCCCAAGTGCTACAATCTGCCGCCCTCCGAAGCCACAAAGAGGGTGCGTAGCATCATGAATCTTGTCTTCGGGTTCTTGCATTTGTCTGAAGGCTTTAGCAAATATAATGTCAGCTGCACTGCCTGTATCAACTAGGACATTGTGGACCAGAAATCCTTTGATCACGCAAGAGATAACCATGGCATCATTGTGGGGATAATCCTTAAGCTGAAGGTCTTCCTGAGAGAATGTGATTGGAATATGAGACCATTTTGACTTGATGAAGGGTCCCTGCACTCCAACATGCTGCACCCTTCTCTGAGCCTCCTTCTTCTGCTTCTTGTTAGCCGGCTCTGAGCAAGAACCGCCTGTTATCGGGAGCACCAGCTTCGAAGCCGAAGCAGCTCCAGCTTGATTGTTGAACGAAGCCATCAGCTCAGAAAGGTGGAAGTGAGTTCACCGGAGGTGGGCGCCAATGTTGGGGGCTTGTTCTCAAATGCTTCGAGTTAAAAACAAGGCAACACAGAAAATGTTAAATGTTAAAGTCCTTCGTCCTCCAACACCTTATATCCTTTCGGAATATAAAGAATTTCGGACGAAGGTTACGAAGGACGTACCTTCGTAAACATAATAACGAGGGACGAAGTACTCATATAAATCATGAGATACAAAATAAACATTTAAATGTTATCATAGAATCATTTCCATCTTTACTAACATGAACGAATATAAATGATTTCAAATTACAAATGTACCTTCGGTCTTGAGGAAGGCGAAAATACAAGTGCGATGCGAAGGCAAATGACAGGTTCGCGTGAACAGTACAGAGGTACTGTTCATCTATTTATAGGCACAGGTCGCAGCCTGTGACAAATTACAATTATGCCCCTTACAAAAGTTTACAACATTGACTCAGACCTTTATGGATAAAAAGGTCATTCTATCTCTATGTCGGTTCGTAACGCCGAAGCTCCATGAAAAGGAACCTTCGGCCATCACTTGGAGGCGACTTCAGCCGAAGCTGCTTCTTCGTGTAAGACCTTCGGCGCACCGAAGCACGGCCCCAACAGATAAATAAGCTAGCAACCAATTATACAAGGAATATACGTTTGCTCCTCAATAAATGGACTTGGGAGAAGGCACATGGACTTTAGGGTGTGTTTGGTTTGACTTTTGGCTTTGACTTTTATCCCCTAAAAGCCAAAAGCCAAACCAAAGGGCTGGATCAAAGAAGCAGCTTTTTCTAAAAGCCGACTTTCTCGTAGTGCAAAAATGAAAGCACCCCTGGACCTGCTTTTAGTGACTTCTAGATGAAACTGTGAAAACATATATCGAATAACTTTTAATGATTTTTAGTGGTTTGGACCAAACGGTTTTTAGCTTTTTAACAGCTCACAGCCTACAACAGCTTTTCCCACAGCTCACAGCCTACAGTATCTTTTTTCACAGCCACAGCCCAACCAAACAAACCCTTAGACTCCTACAAATGTAAAAACTTCATTATACAGTAAGATGAAACCTTATCCCGCTTATTATTAAGGTGCAACTTTGCAAAAAGATGTTGGGCAGTAATAGGCGTTTTGGCCCTTCTTCCTTCCAACCCACAAACGATCATTAGAGCAACTTTGCAAAAAGATGTTGGGCACTAATAGATGTTGGGCAACTTTTCATTAATATTAGAGCAGAGACTATCAAAAGCCAAATTGGCTAAATCTATTTTAGAAATTGATAAATGAAAACAAATGTTCTTGATCTCTAAAACACATCACAAAGTCATGTATCGATTCATCACGCTCCTAGTGAACCGATGTGAGATGAGATAACTTCATTTCATTGACTCCATTATAAAAATGTCCATAACACCTCTTGAAAGCTCTCTTGTGGGTTTTGGTGTTTAGATGACAACTCAATTAAAGGACTAACAAGTGTGCTAAGTGTTGAACAGGTGCTGAATGCAAAGCGAACAGGGTTCAACACAAGTGAACAAGTGTGATGGTCCAAAGACTGAATTATCTCTAGATAATGGACATCACAAGAAAGATGGACATTGCTTAAGTGAGACTCGATGTGCATAACTCAGAAACAACCGATCAAGCCAAGGATGGAAGCAAGAAGAGCTTCGAGGTACCGAGTGCACAGGAGAAAGTCAAGGAGACCAGGAACCCAAAGCCAGGGGTGAAGAAGAAGACTTGCAAAGTCAAGGTTGATCTTGTTAAGAGTTATGGTGCATCAAGGAACACTACATAAGAACATGACTTACAACCAATGAGATAACATCTACAATTATGTGGTGAAAGTAATAAGGCTCAAGATCAAGCTCAAGAAGTGAACAAGGTCACTGGAAGGAGAAGCTGTGTCAAAACCAGAACTAGAAGCTGCCCAAAAGAGCTAAGTGCACCTTGATCTTTAGTTTGGGTTGTTCCTATGTTTGGAGATATCCTATGTGACCTTTGCAGGATGTTGGAGCTCAGAAATGACAAATCTAGATCAAGTCAAGTTGACTTGATGGTTTATGAGTCCAACATCAATCTCAATCATGCCAAATGCTAAAGGAATGCAAAACAAGAACAAGGTGTGTTTCTAGACTTAGTGAATTGTTTTTGAGTACTAACATATTCTGTCTAAGTGCTAGAAACAGCGAGAAAAGAATTGCAAAATTTCTTGGCTCAGCGCAGCCAAAACTCTGCTCAGTCTGGCACATCGGACTGTCCGGTGGTGCACCGGACAGTGTCCGGTGCGCCAGTCTGAACTCCGTTGAACAAGCCACTCTCGGGAAAAGTCTGGTGGCGTGCGGCTATAATTCACCGGACTGTTCGGTGGTACACCGGACTGTCCGGTGAGCCAACGGTCGACTGCGCCAACGGTTGGCAGTGAAATCAGCGGGCGACGCGTGGCCTGAGCCAATGGTTAGTTGGCACACCAGACTGTCTGGTGTGCACCGGACAGTGTCCAGTGAGCCAAGAGGACCGTTGCTCCAGCGGTCAACTGAGCCCGATATGGAAGGAGATCGCGCACCAGACAAGCTACAGGACCTGTCCAGTGGTGCACCAGACTGTCCGGTGCGCCACCCGACAGAAAGCAAGTATTGCCTTCCAAAAGGAATTCCAACCGCTCCTAGGCCCCTTGGGTCTATAAAAGTGACCCCTAGGCGCCTCCAACAAAAAAATAAGTGCAGCCAACAATTGTATACATCATTCGGATAAATTCTCTCTCTCCCTCTCGTGTATATCTCTCTAGTTCGTGTGAAGGCAAAGATATAAGCCTTTAGAGAGTGGAGAAGTGCTGCTAAGAGCTAGAGCAAATTGTTGGGCGGATTGTTACTCCGCCGGAGTGCTGTCAAGAAGACTGTAAGCAGCCACGACGTTGTTGTAACTCATATCAACATAGTGGAAGGCTCTATCTGTCATATTGATAGATCTGAGCAAACGGAGGAAGGAGTTGAAATAGACTCCAAGCCCAGGTGTGGCTAACTCCAACGAGGACTAGGCAAGCATTTCAGGCTTGACCGAACCTCGGGATAAATCTCTGCGTCTGTGTGCTCTGCTCTGTGCTGTGTGCTGATTCTCTGTCTTGCTTACCTTTTATATCTACACTTCAACACTTATTTGTGCTACAAGTTATATTTGAAGTACAGGGCATTTTAAGACAGGATCTTCTATTCAGCTGCAACCTACTCGAAGGATTCTTCATTCCACTGCGATCCAGTCTTCGAGTAGAGTAAGAATTTCAGTTTCAAAGTGATAATTATTATTCGCCTATTCACCCCCCCCCCCCCCCGCTCTAGGCGACTTCCAGATCCTGTTCCCGGGCAAAGGGAACTTTCACCTCTCTTCTAATTCAATCCATGAACCAATAGAGCAAGAGGGTAAAGATGTAAACCAAGCGAAAGTTGTCCCAGTAAGAGACAAAAAAGTGTTGAACATACATAAAATCCATGGTACTAGCTTCACCCATTTGAACAAGAAACAAATTAACATGTTTCACTGCAGTTTTACTACCGTCGCCACTAAATTTGTAAAAAAGTAGTACCCTCCAACCATGGAGAGCTTTCAAAAAATTAAAATATGAAGGGTGCATCTTATGATAAGTATTTCTACTAGACTTAATTTGCACACCTAAACTACTCTCAATGGATTTAGACACTTCAAAAAAATTTGTAATGGGAGTCATAGACACGTTATTAAGCAAATTTGACTATGTGAATTTGATGTGTTAAGAAGAAACATATTATACCTCGCTAAAGTTTGATTCATTGTTGGTACGTGATCAGTTCATATGTTACAAGTTGATTTGAAAGTAAAAGTGACCAATAGTAAATATGTACTAGTTGCACCTAAATTGGTCTTATCGGTTTCAAATACACAAGATGCCAGTTTAGCTTCATTAGTTGTTGCCTATAATTTTCCATTCCCATAAAAATTGCATGACATGCTATATTCAGTGTTGGGGGCCTTCGTCCTCCGAAGGTCCTCAAAAACATAATTTAACAATGTCTTCCAAGTATGGTTTATGGACAGGTATCTTCGGATTTATGATTAAAGCTTATACAATGGGGAGCTTGATCGCGACGAAGGTGGCATCGCTCCGAAGCTGTGCGGAAGGGAGCTTCGGCTAAATCGTAGAAAAGGGAACCGACTTAAAAGGGAAAAGGTTGTCCAGTCCTCATAGATTTTTCTATAAACCAATAGTAAATGTAAAGGGCATAATTGTAATTTCTCATAGGCTGTACCATGTGCCTATAAATAGATGAACAGTACCCCTGTACTGTTCACGCTGATTTGTATTTGCTCGCACGTCACGCTTGGATCTTTGCCTTCTGTCAAGCCGAAGGTATAAATGTAATTCGATATTGTTTATGTTTGTTCATAATAATATAATCTGAGGATTTCAATGATGTCATATAATTATTTATATTATTTCTCATGTTTTATATGCTTCTTCCTTCATTAATATGTGCGGAAATGTCAAAGGTATATCCTTCACACTCTTCGTCCGAAGATCATTATATCCTAAGGGATATAATGCTTCGAAGGATGAAGGGTTCTAACTATTAACCCTTTTATGTTGCCTTGTTCTTAATTCATAGCATTTGAGAACAAGTCCCCAACATTGGCGCCCACCTCCGGTGAACCCTCTTTCGACCACCTTCGGCAAGAACTAACCCTCGTCATGCCACCGAAGAAAGTTTCAGCGACAGGGGCTGCTGCATTACAGCCACTGGACCCAAATCAGGAGAACCTTTCTCTCTGAGAGGCCCAAAGCCAGAAGAGGAAAGCCACTAGTCCAACACTCCAGGAGGAAGAGTTGGATCAAGAAATCAGAAACATGGAGATAATTCATCAGCAAGTACAAAGGAAGAAGGAGAAGATGGCCAGACTGGCTGATCTTCAAAGGCAGATCGACGAAGCCAATAAAGAAGTACGCCATCTTGTTCAAGACGAACAAGATCGAAGGCCCCAGCATAGGGAGCTTCATCAAGAAGGTTTATTCAATGAGGATGGATGGTATGATGATTTTAATCATGATACCTTTACCTTTGATGTTGCTTCTCCCTTGGCACCAGAACTGTAAGCTATCCCATGGTCCCCATCATACAAGCCACCTCAGCTCCCTATGTATGATGGGCATTCGGATCCGAAGCAGTTTTTGATGAGTTATGAGGCAACCATATCTTCATATGGAGGCAATGCAGCTGTCATGGCCAAATCCTTCGTCATGGCAGTTCGGAATGTGGCCCAAACATGGTATTCTTCTCTTCGGCCAGGGACTATTACTTCGTGGCAGAAGCTCAAGGATATGCTACTAACAAGCTTTCAAGGCTTTCAGACGAAGCCGGTCACAGCTCAGGCTCTATTTCAATGTACACAAGACCATGAGGAGTATCTTTAAGCATACGTCCGAAGGTTCTTGCGTCTCAGAGCACAGGCGCCTACAATGCCCAATGAGATTGTCATTGAGGCCATGATCAAGGGGCTTCGTCCAGGACCTACTGCCCAGTACTTCGCCAGAAAACCTCCACAGACACTGGAGAAGTTGCTTCAAAAGATGGATGAATATATCAGGGCTGACAATGAGTTCCGCCAAACAAGGAAGAAAGCTTATAGGTTCTCCGAGATGACCAGGGGCTTCGGAGGAAGAATCCATCCAAGGCATGTCAGGTCAATTCACAACTCCACTTAGAGTAATGACAGAGGAAGTCAGCCGAAGAGGCCGCAGTATACTTCACAATCTTTGGGGCAGCAAAAAAGTTCTTTTCGGCCGCCAGCTCCAAGAGGTAGAGGCGCCAGGGGCTTCAGAGGAAGATATGGGGACCAATCCAGGAAAATTTACTATATATTTTATGGTGAAGACAAAGGCCATACTACAAGAATGTGCCAAATCACCATCCAAAAGCAGAAGATCGCAGAAGCCGAAGCCCAACAAAATCAACCGAAGCAGGTCCTACATACTGCTTCGTGTCACTCACCCTACATACCAGAGTATGTGGGTAATCATCCTGCAGCTTCTGTTGCTTCGGCCAGTCAGCCATAGGCTTCTTGGCCACAGCTTCCACCTCTGCCACCACTACAACCTGCCTATTCACGAGGTCAGCAGCCAGAAGGGATGTAACACCCGGCTTTAAGGAACAAAGCCAGGTGCATCTCATACATGTGCCAAGAAGACAACATATATAATAACAGAGTGTATAGAGATAAATGTCATAAAACATCAGAGTAATTATTACATAGCGGAAGACTTATTACAAAATAAAAGTATAACCATAAAACGAACTAAGGATCGTCGGCGCCAATGTCGACTGAGAAACGCCACCTAGATCAGATCGAACTCCTCAGTGTTAGGCGGCTCCTCTTCGACCACCTGTTCTTCTCCTGTGGGGGTGTGAGACAGCAAGAGTGAGCTCACATATGTTCATAGCTCAACAAGTCATGGGGAATAATGTAGCATGAACTCACCAAAGGTGGGAGTTCATGAAGTGTAAGGCTGGTCAATGAAATAAAGGCTGAGGCTGAGCATTGCTTTTATAAGTTGGTCAAAATTTTATTAGCAATTACTAAGTGTAAGTAAATACCAAACCTTAATAATAATAGAGAAAAGTAATAGTAAAATAATCCCAAATGCGATGCAAATGTCAAATTGAATTTAAGTTCCATAATTAATCATGTGAGGGTCCGAGCCGCTCTTGACCGTGAGCACGGCTAGTATACTAGTTTTACACTCTGCAGAGGTTGCGCATCTTTACCCACAAGCCGTGTTACCCATCTGCCAAGGGGTCATGAATCCCATACACCTCTACCAAGGAAGCGAGGCAGGGTAACACTACGAGGCCTTTACAAAGTTCCACTAGCTTCAGACTACCCGCCACAGTTTATAGGAAGCTCCAGTGCAGGGTTCTTGCCTGACTGCCATCGCAGCAAAATCAAACAAGGACCTCCCTACACTGACCACTCCCCTACTGCCCTTGCCCCTTCCGGGTAAGGTAGCCCTCCACTAGCTTTCCTAGTTAATCAGCCAAGGGCGTCCCATTAAACCCTTGTGGTAGCACTGTTTTCCCGGGTGGTCGCTCCATGTTCCCATTAATTTAATGATCTTAACATGAACAGTAATAATAACAAGATAATATCAGAATAATCATGAATAGTGTATCTCCATACCCAATCCACATAAAGCAATAGCAAGTACTACCCAAAAATATTTCAGGGGTGAACAAGGTATAGAGGTAATCAACACTGGGGTAACATAAAGGATCCCATCAAAATTAACCTATGCAGATCATTAAAATTAATAAGAACATGGCTGGGAAAAGTAAGTGATCAAGGGCACAACTTGCCTTCAATGAGCTCCTGCTCAGCTATCTCTACTTGCTGAACCTCAGTTTCCACAGTGGCTTGCTCGTCTATTCGCATCAACACAATACATACATAGTATAGCATAAATTAACATCACATCCAACATGCAAATAAAATACACAGTAAAAATCTACACATTAAAATGAAATCATAGGAACTGGAATCACTAAATTTGGAGTTATAGATTTCAAGTTATGAATTTCCTAAGATTTAATGTGATTAAAATAGGATTAGATGATAAATTAATTTTCTAACTGAGTTCATGTCAAAACAGTGACTCTAAGTGATAGAGAATAATATTACAAAATTTTAGAAATTGGAATGGGTCAATTTGGAGCTAAAATGAATTTTCTATGGATTTATCAAGTTCTAGTATTTATTTTCATTTTAAAAATCCATTTATAATTTATTTTCTCTGATTTTAATACAGTTATGGACTGGGCCTCATTTTCCAGAGAGATCAGGGGTTTGATAGTCGCCTAGAGGGGGGGTGAATAGGGCAAAACTGAAAATCTCAAAAATAATCACAACTACACGCCGGGTTAGCGTTAGAAATAAAATAGAGTCCGCGAGAGAGGGCGCAAAACAAATCGCAATCAAATGAAGAGTGTGACACGCGGATTTGTTTTACCGAGGTTCGGTTCTCTCAAACCTACTCCCCGTTGAGGAGGCCACAAAGGCCGGGTCTCTTTCAACCCTTCCCTCTCTCAAACGGTCCCTCGGACCGAGTGAGCTTTTCTTCTTCTCAATCAAACGGGAACAAAACTTCCCCGCAAGGGCCACCACACAATTGGTGCCTCTTGCCTTGGTTACAATTGAGTTTTGATCACAAGAACAAATGAGAAAGAAAGAAAGCGATCCAAGCGCAAGAGCTCAAAAGAACACGGCAAATCTCTCTCGCTAATCACTAAAGGCTTGAGTGGAATTTGGAGAGGATTTGATCTCTTTGGTGTGTCTAGAATTGAATGCCTAGCTCTTGAAAGTGGTTGGAAGTTGGAAAACTTGGATGCAATGAATGGTGGGGTGGTTGGGGTATTTATAGCCCCAACCACCAAACTTGACCGTTGGCTGGAGGCGTCTGTTCGATGGCGCACCGGACAGTCCGGTGCACACCGGACAGTCCGGTGCCCCTGCCACGTCATCAATGCCGTTGGATTCTGACCGTTGGAGCTTCTGACTTCTGGGCCCGCCTGGGTGTCCGGTGCACACCGGACATGTACTGTTTGATGTCCGGTGCACACCGGACATGTACTGTTTGATGTCCGGTGAATTATAGCGCGCCGGCTTCTGAGAATTCCCGAAGGCGAAGAGTTTGAAGTCGGAGTCCTCTGGTGCACCGGTGGCGCACCGGACATTGTCCGGTGTACACCGGACAGTCCGGTGCCCCCAGACCAGAGGTGCCTTCGGTTGCCTCATTGCTCCTTAGTTGAATCCAAAACTTGATCTTTTTATTGGCTAAGTGTGAACCTTTTGCACCTGTATAACTTATGCACTAGAGCAAACTAGTTAGTCCAATATTTGTGTTGCGCAATTCAACCACCAAAATTATTTGGGGACTAGGTGTAAGCCTAATTCCCTTTCAATCTCCCCCTTTTTGGTGATTGATGCCAACACAAACCAAAGCAAATATAGAAGTGCATAATTGAACTAGTTTGCATAATGTAAGTGCAAAGGTTGCTTGGAATTGAGCCAATATAAATACTTACATGAACGCGCATGGATTGTTTTCTTTGTTTTTGACATATTGGACCTCATTTGCACCATAAGTTTTGTTTTTGCAAACTCTTTTGTAAATTCTTTTCAAAGTCATTTTGCAAGATAGTCAAAGGTAAATGAATAAGATTTTGCAAAGCATTTTCAAGATTTGAAATTTTCTTCCTTTGTTCAAATGCTTTTCCTTTGACTAAACAAAACTCCCCCTCAAATAAGGTCTCCTCTTAGTGTTCAATGAAAATACTAGTTGCTCCCCCTTTAGAACACAAAGAGATACCAATTTTGAAATTTACCAATTTAAAATTATCAAATTTATAAAATTAGGTGGTGGTGCGGTCCTTTTGCTTTGGGCTCATATTTTCTCCCCCTTTGGCATGAATCGCCAAAAACGGAATCATTAGAGCCCAATGAAGTACTTTCTCCCCCTTTGGTCATGAAATGAATGAGTGAAGATTATACCAAAGTTGTAGAGATGATGCGGAGCGACGGCGAAGAATGAGTAGTGGAGTGGAGTGGAAGCCTTGTCTTTGCCGAAGACTCCAATTCCCTTTCAATATACCTATGACTTGGTTTGAAATACACTTGAAAACACATTAGTCATAGCATATATAAAAGAGACATGATCAAAGGTATATTTATGAGCTATGTGTGCAAGACTAGCAAAAGAAATTCCTAGAATCAAGAATATTGAGCTCATGCCTAAGTCTGGTAAAAGATTGCTCATCAAGAGGCTTGGTAAAGATATCGGCTAATTGATCTTTAGTGTTAATGTATGAAATCTCGATATCCCCCTTTTGTTGGTGATCCCGAAGAAAATGATACCGAATGGCTATGTGTTTAGTGCGGCTATGCTCGACGGGATTGTCGGCCATTTTGATTGCACTCTCATTATCACATAGCAAGGGGACTTTGGTTAATTTGTAACCGTAGTCCCGCAGGGTTTGCCTCATCCAAAGCAGTTGCGCGCAACAATGGCCTGCGGCAATATACTCGGCTTCGGCGGTAGAAAGAGCGACCGAATTTTGCTTCTTTGAAGCCCATGACACCAAGGATCTTCCCAAGAACTGGCAAGTCCCCGATGTGCTCTTCCTATTAATCCTACACCCCGCCCAATCGGCATCCGAATATCCAATCAAATCAAAAGTGGATCCCCGAGGGTACCAAAGCCCAAACTTAGGAGTATAAGCCAAATATCTCAAGATTCGTTTTACGGCCGTAAGGTGTGATTCCTTAGGGTCGGCTTGGAATCTTGCACACATGCATACGGAAAGCATAATGTCCGGTCGAGATGCACACAAATAAAGCAATGAACCAATCATCGACCGGTATACCTTTTGATCCACGGACTTACCTCCCGTGTCGAGGTCGAGATGCCCATTTGTTCCCATGGGAGTCTTGATGGGCTTGGCATCCTTCATTCCAAACTTGCTTAGAATGTCTTGAGTATACTTTGTTTGGCAAATGAATGTGCCCTCTTGGAGTTGTTTGACTTGAAATCCTAGAAAATACTTCAACTCCCCCATCATAGACATCTCGAATTTCTGTGTCATGATCCTACTAAATTCTTCACATGTAGATTTGTTAGTAGACCCAAATATAATATCATCAACATAAATTTGGCACACAAACAAATCCTTATCAAGTGTTTTGGTGAATAAAGTAGGATCGGCTTTGCCGACTTTGAAGCCATTAGCAATAAGGAAATCTCTAAGGCATTCATACCATGCTCTTGGGGCTTGCTTGAGCCCATAAAGCGCCTTAGAGAGCCTATAGACATGGTTAGGGTACTCACTGTCTTCAAAGCCGGGAGGTTGCTCAACATAGACCTCCTCCTTGATTGGTCCATTGAGGAAGGCACTCTTCACGTCCATTTGATAAAGCTTGAAGCCATGGTAAGTAGCATAGGCCAATAATATGCGAATTGACTCAAGCCTAGCTACGGGTGCATAGGTTTCACCAAAATCCAAACCTTCGACTTGTGAATACCCCTTGGCCACGAGTCGAGCTTTGTTCCTTGTCACCACACCATGCTCGTCTTGCTTGTTGCGGAAGACCCACTTGGTTCCTACAACATTTTGGTTAGGACGTGGAACTAAATGCCATACCTCATTCCTCGTGAAATTGTTGAGCTCCTCTTGCATCGCCATCACCCAATCCGAATCTTGAAGTGCTTCCTCTACCCTGTGTGGCTCAATAGAGGAAACAAAAGAGTAATGTTCACAAAAATGTGCAACACGAGATCGAGTAGTTACCCCCTTATGAATGTCGCCGAGAATGGTGTCGACGGGGTGATCTCGTTGTATTGCTTGGTGGACTCTTGGGTGTGGCGGTCTTGGTTGTTCATCCTCCTTGTCTTCATCATTTGAATCTCCCCCTTGATCGTTGCCGTCATTTTGAGGTGGCTCATCTTCTTGATCTTCTTGTTCAACATCTTGAGCCTCATCCTCAATTTGAGTCGGTGGAGATGCTTGCTTGGAGGAGGATGGTTGATCTTGTGCTTGTGAAGGCTCTTCGGATTCCTTAGGACACACATCCCCAATGGACATGTTCCTTAGCGCTATGCATGGAGCCTGTTCTTCACCTATCTCATCAAGATCAACTTGCTCTACTTGAGAGCCGTTAGTCTCATCAAACACAACGTCACAAGAAACTTCAACAAGTCCTGAGGACTTGTTAAAGACTCTATATGCCCTTGTGTTTGAGTCATATCCTAGTAAAAAGCCTTCTACAGTTTTAGGAGCAAATTTGGATTTTCTACCTCTCTTAACAAGAATAAAGCATTTGCTACCAAAAACTCTAAAATATGAAATATTTGGCTTTTTACCGGTTAGGAGTTCATAAGATGTCTTCTTGAGGATTCGATGAAGATATAACCGATTGATGGCGTAGCAAGCGGTGTTGACCGCCTCGGCCCAAAATCGATCTGGTGTCTTGTACTCATCAAGCATGGTTCTTGCCATGTCCAATAGAGTTCGATTCTTCCTCTCCACTACACCATTTTGCTGTGGAGTGTAGGGAGAAGAGAACTCATGCTTGATGCCCTCCTCCTCAAGGAAGCCTTCGATTTGAGAATTTTTGAACTCCGTTCCATTGTCGCTTCTAATTTTCTTGATCCTTAAGCCGAACTCATTTTGAGCCCGTCTCAAGAATCCCTTTAAGGTCTCTTGGGTATAAGATTTGTCCTGCAAAAAGAACACCCAAGTGAAGTGAGAATAATCATCCACAATTACAAGACAATACTTACTACCGCCGATGCTTATGTAAGCGATCGGGCCGAACAAATCCATGTGTAGGAGCTCCAGTGGCCTGTCGGTAGTCAACCTTTGACCAAACCTTGATTTCCATCCCCGAATGTGATAGCTCGTTGGGGATCTTGGTTTTTCTCATATGAGGAGAACATCCTTTTCTCCCCTGTCATGTGGTTTGTGCACCCGCTGTCGAGTATCCAACTTGTGCCCCCGGATGCATAAACCTACAAAACAAGTTTAGTTCTTTGTTTTAGGTACCCAAACGGTTTTGGGTCCTTTGGCATTAGAAACGAGAACTTTGGGTACCCAAACACAAGTCTTGGAGCCCTTGTGTTTGCCCCCAACAATCTTGGCAACTACCTTGCCGGATTTGTTAGTTAAAACATAAGATGCATCAAAAGTTTTGAATGAAATAACATGATCATTTGATGCATTAGGAGTTTTCTTTCTAGGCAACTTGGCACGGGTTGGTTGCCTAGAACTAGATGTCTCACCCTTATACATGAAAGCATGGTTAGGGCCAGAGTGAGACTTCCTAGAATGAATTTTCCTAATCTTGTTCTCAGGATAGCCGGCAGGGTACAAAATGTAACCCTCGTTATCCTGAGGCATGGGAGCCTTGCCCTTAACAAAGTTAGATAAGTTCTTTGGAGGGGCATTAATTTTGACATTGTCTCCCTTTTGGAAGCCAATGCCATCCTTGATGCCAGGGCGTCTCCCATTATAGAGCATACTTTTAGCAAATTTAAACTTTTCATTTTCCAAGTTATGCTCGGCAATTTTAGCGTCTAATAGTGCTATATGATCATTTTGTTGTTTAATTAAAGACATGTGATCATGAATAGCATTAATATCAACATCTCTACATCTAACACAAATAGAAGTGTGCTCAACGGTAGATGTAGAGGATTTGCAAGATTTTAGTTCTACAACTTTAGCATGCAATATTTCATTCTTACTTCTAAGGTCAAAAATAGTAGCATTGCAAACATCAAAATCTTTAGTCTTAGCAATCAAATTTTCATTTTCTAATCTAAGACTAGCAAGAGTAATGTTCAATTCTTCAATCCTAGCAAGCAAATCATCATTATCATTTCTAGGGTTTGGAATTGAAACATTGCAAACATGAGAATCAACCTTAGCTAACAAATTAGCATTTTCATTTCTAAGGTTGTTTATAGTGTCATGGCAAGTGCTTAGCTCACTAGATAATTTGTTACATTTTTCTATCTCTAGAGCATAAGCATTTTTAACCTTAACATGTTTCTTATTTTCCTTGATTAGGAAGTCCTCTTGAGAGTCCAAGAGATCATCCTTTTCATGGATGGCACTAATTAGCTCATTCAATTTTTCCTTTTGTTCCATGTTAAGGTTAGCAAAAAGAATGCGCAAGTTATCCTCCTCATTTTTATCATCATCCTCATCACTAGATGTTTCATATTTAGTGGAGGACCTTGATTTTACCTTCTTTTTGCCGTCCTTGGCCATGAGACACTTGTGGCCGACGTTGGGGAAGAGGAGGCCCTTGGTGACGGCGATGTTGGCGGCGTCCTCGTCGTCGGAGGAGTCGCTTGAGCTTTCGTCGGAGTCCCACTCCCGACAAACATGGGCATCGCCGCCCTTCTTCTTGTAGTACTTCTTCTTTTCTCTCCTCTTTCCCTTCTTGTCGTCGCCCCTGTCACTGTCACTAGACATAGGACATTTTGCAATAAAATGACCGGGCTTACCACACTTGTAGCAAACCTTCTTGGAACGGGGTTTGTAGTCCTTCCCCTTCCGTTGCTTGAGGATTTGCCGAAAGCTTTTGATGATTAAGGCCATCTCCTCATTGTCGAGCTTGGAGGCGTCAATTGGTTGTCTACTTGGTGTAGACTCTTCCTTCTTCTCCTCCGTGGCCTTGAAGGCCACCGGTTGCGCCTCGGATGTGGAAGGTTCATCAAGCTCGTTGATCTTCTTTGAGCCCTTAATCATGCATTCAAAACTCACAAAATTCCCGATAACTTCCTCGGGGGTCATTAGTGGATATCTAGGATTACCACGAATTAATTGAACTTGTGTGGGGTTAAGGAAAATAAGGGCTCTTAGAATAACCTTAACCACTTCGTGGTCATCCCATTTTGCGCTCCCGAGGTTGCGCACTTGGTTCACCAAGGTCTTGAGCCGGTTGTACATATCTTGAGGCTCCTCCCCTTGGCGAAGACGGAAGCGACCGAGCTCCCCCTCGATCGTTTCCCGCTTGGTGATCTTGGTGAGTTCATCACCCTTGTGCGCCGTCTTGAGTAGGTCCCAAATTTCCTTTGCGTTCTTCAACCCTTGCACTTTGTTGTATTCCTCCTTGCTTAGTGAGGCAAGGAGAATGGTTGCGGCTTGGGAGTTGAAGTGCTCGATTTGGGCCACTTCGTCCGTGTCGTAGTCCTCATCCCCTACAGATGGTACCTGTACACCATACTCAACAACATCCCATATACTTTTGTGGAGAGAGGTTAGATGAAATCGCATTAAATTACTCCACATAGCATAATCTTCACCATTAAAAGTTGGTGGTTTGCCTAATGGGACGGAAAGTAAAGGTGTATGTTTAGGAATGCGAGGGTAGCGTAGGGGAATCTTACTATACTTCTTACGCTCTTGGCGTTTAGAAGTGACGGATGCCGCGTCGGAGCCGGAGGTGGATGTCGATGAAGTGTCGGTCTCGTAGTAGACCACCTTCCTCATCCTCTTGTGCTTGTCCCCACTCCGATGCGGCTTGTGAGAAGAAGATTTTTCCTTCTTCTCCTTGTGGTGAGAAGAGGAAGATCTTTTCTCCTTCCGCTTGGAGGAGTTCTTCTTCTTCTCCCTTCTCTTGGTGCGGGACTCTTCCGATGAAGTGCTCCCTTGGCTTGTAGTGGGCTTGTTATCGCCGGTCTCCATCTCCCTCTTGGTGTGATCTCCCGACATCACTTCGAGCGGTTAGGCTCTAATGAAGCACCGGGCTCCGATACCAATTGATAGTCGCCTAGAGGGGGGGTGAATAGGGCGAAACTGAAAATCTCAAAAATAATCACAACTACACGCCGGGTTAGCGTTAGAAATAAAATAGAGTCCGCGAGAGAGGGCGCAAAACAAATCACAATCAAATGAAGAGTGTGACACGCGGATTTGTTTTACCGAGGTTCGGTTCTCTCAAACCTACTCCCCGTTGAGGAGGCCACAAAGGCCGGGTCTCTTTCAACCCTTCCCTCTCTCAAACGGTCCCTCGGACCGAGTGAGCTTTTCTTCTTCTCAATCAAACAGGAACAAAACTTCCCCGCAAGGGCCACCACACAATTGGTGCCTCTTGCCTTGGTTACAATTGAGTTTTGATCACAAGAACAAATGAGAAAGAAAGAAAGCGATCCAAGCGCAAGGGCTCAAAAGAACACGGCAAATCTCTCTCGCTAATCACTAAAGGCTTGAGTGGAATTTGGAGAGGATTTGATCTCTTTGGTGTGTCTAGAATTGAATGCCTAGCTCTTGAAAGTGGTTGGAAGTTGGAAAACTTGGATGCAATGAATGGTGGGGTGGTTGGGGTATTTATAGCCCCAACCACCAAACTTGACCGTTGGCTGGAGGCGTCTGTTCGATGGCGCACCGGACAGTCCGGTGCACACCGGACAGTCCGGTGCCCCTGCCACGTCATCAATGCCGTTGGATTCTGACCGTTGGAGCTTCTGACTTCTGGGCCCGCCTGGGTGTCCGGTGCACACCGGACATGTACTGTTTGATGTCCGGTGCACACCGGACATGTACTGTTTGATGTCCGGTGAATTATAGCGCGCCGGCTTCCGAGAATTCCCGAAGGCGAAGAGTTTGAAGTCGGAGTCCTCTGGTGCACCGGTGGCGCACCGGACAGTCCGGTGCCCCCAGACCAGAGGTGCCTTCGGTTGCCTCATTGCTCCTTAGTTGAATCCAAAACTTGATCTTTTTATTGGCTAAGTGTGAACCTTTTGCACCTGTATAACTTATGCACTAAAGCAAACTAGTTAGTCCAATATTTGTGTTGCGCAATTCAACCACCAAAATTATTTGGGGACTAGGTGTAAGCCTAATTCCCTTTCAGGGTTGCAGTGTAAAATTTCTAAGACCCAGAGCACAGTACGAGTGGATGGCGGGTTGATTACTACTTTCCTCGGGGTCTCTTTAGAAAAGTTGACCCGCGAAGGGGTATCGGGCCGTTCTGGCCGTTGGATTAGACTTCAGTGGCCAGGATTAGATCTACTTAATACCGAATCGGTACGCTCACACAGCCGCAGGATCTCGCATCAACGGCTCGGATTTTAAATAACTGATATTGAACTGTATCCGCTCGTTCGCGGATGGACGGCCAGGGTTCACTGGGACGAAGAGGTAAGCCTGATCTAATCGGGACCGTCTGTTCCACATCCGACGGCCATCGCACCTCTCTCTCACCTTAACCCGAGACGGCGGCGCAGCCCACAGAGCACGGTGGCGCACTCGCCGGAGCCAAGCCATCCACGGTCCTGTTGCGCTATTTCCTACCCCGATAACGAATACACGAAGTACTGGCGATTGCAAGCGCAAAGAAGGAGGTCTCACCGATTGTCGTGGCGTGGAGAGCACCTGACCACAAGCAGTGCGGCCCGCGGCGGATCCTGGGACTCCGGCGATGAATTCCCGTGCCCCGACGTTCGATCCTCCTCGATGCGCCCGCGAGCAGCACCACCAAGCTCCCGCGATGCCCACCGACCCGGATCCGAATCACCAGCGACGCAGGCACCTGGTTGGCCACACGGCGCCCCAATTTCACTCTCTCTCTCCTTATGGTGTCGAGCACACGGCGCGCACGGACCAGTGAAGAGGGCGGTGAGGTGCTAAGGTGTTAGAGAATAGGGTTGCGGCGGGGTCGATTGGGGTTTTAATCCCCTGGTTGGTTTCGGTCATCGGCGCACTTCGCGGAGGAGGATTCGAGCAGGACCGTACGAGCTGCGCCTCGAACGGAAGGTTGTTGACGGCCCTGACCTACGGGGCCCATGTGTAAGCGAGCACGAGCAAGTGACGCGTGGGCCCCAATGTCCAGCCGCGACAAGCGCTCGTGGAGGCTTGGTCGGGCCGCACGGCTGAGAAGGCCGGTTGGGCCAGAAGGGTCGCGGTCGGCCCACTTAGGCTAGGTTTGTTTTATTCTTTTTTTCTACTTGCAAATCCAAATTTGAATTCAAATTTACTTCCAAACATTGTGCAGAATTTGTGCTGGTCGGCCCACTTAGGCTAGGTTTGTTTTATTCTTTTTTTCTACTTGCAAATCCAAATTTGAATTCAAATTTACTTCCAAACATTGTGCAGAATTTGTGCTCAAATCCTATTGTGAATTTAAGGAGTGCCAATTTGGATAATATAAAGTTTATTTATGTTTTATATACTCTCTTTTCCCAAATTTCCAAGTTTTAAATTATGTCAACCCCCCCCCCTTTTTTTATTACTATTTTTATACTTATCATTTTATTTAATGCACAAACATACAAACTCCCACATGATGCATTTATTTTTTCTCATTTGTTTGAATTAATCCCTAAATTGTGTGTGTGCTCTTTTCTTATGATGCAAATATGGCACATGAAATTGAGGAATTCACTCTGTATTCTTTATATACAAATTTGAGTATTACAAATCCTACCCCCCTTAAAAATAATCTCGTCCTCGAGATTTAGGAAGATCTAGGAAAAAGGTGGGGAAAATCTATACGAAGCTCTTCTTCTCTCTCCCAAGTTGCTTCATCTTCACCGTGGTGACTCCATTGCACTTTGCACATCTTTATAACCTTATTCCTCGTAACTCGAGTCAGAGTATCCAAAATCTTGATGGGGTACTCAGCATAAGTCAAGTCCTCTTGAACACTAAGGTCTTCCATTGGTAACTGTTCTTCAGGCACCCTGAGACATTTCTTCAGCTGAGATACATGAAAGACATCATGAACATCCGCGAGATGATCCAGTAACTCCAATTGATATGCAACTTCTCCCACTCGCTTTAAGATTAAGAAGGGTCCAATAAAGTGTGGGGACAATTTTCCTTTGACCTTGAATCTCCTCATACCCCGGAGTGGTGACACCTTCAAATAGACATAATCACCCTCCTTAAACTCAAGTAGTCTTCTCCGGGTGTCAGCATAACTTTTCTGCCTGGATTGTGCAGTTCTCAAATTCTCCCTTATTTGCTGAACTTGTTCCTCTGCTTCCTGTATAATCTCAGGCCCAAACAACTGCCTTTCACCAGTTTGATTCCAATACAAGGGAGTCCTGCACTTTCTGCCATACAAAGCCTCAAACGGTGACATCTTCAAACTGGCCTGATAGCTATTATTATAAGAGAACTCCGCATACGGCAAACTCTTATCCCAACTTCCACCATGCTTAAGGGCACAAGCTCTTAACATATCTTCCAGCACTTGGTTGGTCCTCTCAGTCTGCCCATCAGTCTGGGGATGGTAAGCCGAACTAAAATTCAATCTCGTATCCAATGACTCGTGCAACTTCTTCCAATATCGAGAGATAAACTGTGATCCCCGGTCTGACACAATCTTCTTTGGCACACCATGTAGGCATACAATCCGCGCCATGTACAACTCTGCCAACTTAGCTCCTGAATAAGTGGTCTTCACTGGAATAAAGTGGGCTACTTTAGTTAGCTGGTCCACAATCACCCATATAGAATCATATCCAGCAGACGTGCGGGGTAATCCAACAATGAAGTCCATGCCAATCTCTCCCCATTTCCACTCAGGTATCTTCAGTGGATGCAGTAGTCCGGCTGGCCTCTGGTGTTCAACTTTAACTCTTTGGTATACATCGCACATAGCCACATGTGCAGCCACATCTCTCTTTAAACCATACCACCAATACTTTTGCTTCAAATCCTGATACATCTTAGTGCTCCCAGGGTGGATAGAATAAACTGAATCATGTGCCTCCTTCAATATGGTTTTCTGAAGACTATCAATATCGGGAACACAGATCCGATTCTTGAACCATATCGTGCCTTGCTCATCCTCCGTGAACTCTGGGCCTCTACCCTCTGTTATCAGATCCTTGATCTCCTGGATTTTGGCATCACCAACCTGACCTTTACGAATTTCTTGCTCCAAGGTAGGTTCCAATTCAATAGTCACTCCTTCCGTATGTGTAACAATTCCCAGGTTGAGCCTCTCAAAGTCTTTTGCTAATTCATTAGGTAGCGGGACAACGAAAGCGGAGTGAACATGCTCCTTCCGACTCAAGGCATCTGCAACCAAATTCGCCTTGCCTGGGTGATAGTGAATCTCCAAGTCATAATCCTTCATGAGCTCCAACCAACGGCGTTGCCTAAGATTGAGATCCTTCTGAGTGAATATATACTTCAAACTCTTATGATCCGTGTATACTTGGCACTTAGTTCCCATAATATAGTGTCTCCAAATCTTAAGTGCATGCACAACGGCAGCCAGCTCTAAGTCATGGGTGGGGTAGTTCAATTCATGCTTCCTCAACTGACGAGATGCATAGGCAATCACATGACCATCTTGCATAAGCACACATCCAAGTCCTTGGCCACTTGCATCACAGTAAATGTCAAATCCCTTCTGCAGATCTGGCATAATCAATACTGGAGGTGACATCAATCTCTCCTTCAACTGATCAAAGCTTTCTTGGCACTTCTCATCCCACTTATATTCTCTTCCTTTTTCCAAAAGCGATGTCATAGGCTTAGCAATTTTAGAGAACCCTTCAATAAATCTTTGATAATATCCTGCGAGTCCCAAGAAACTCCGAATCTCAGTAACTGTAGTGGGCACTCTCCACTCCATAATCTCCTTCACCTTAGCAGGATCCACTGCTATTCCTCCATTAGAAATAATATGACCAAGGAATGGCACCTTGTCAATCCAAAACTCGCACTTGCTGAACTTTGCGTAGAGTTGATTATCTCGCAACTTCTGTAGCACCAACCTTAGATGTTGTTCATGATCATTTTCATTCTTAGAATAGATAAGAATATCATCGATGAATACCACGACGAATCTGTCCAAATACTCCATAAACACCTTATTCATCAAATTCATGAAGTAAGCTGGTGCATTGGTTAGTCCAAATGACATAACAGTAAACTCATATAATCCATATCGAGTCGAGAAAGCCGTCTTGGGAATATCCGATGGTCTAATCCTCATCTGATGGTATCCCGATCGGAGATCGATCTTCGAAAATACTCTTGCTCCTCTCATTTGATCAAACAAATCCTCAATACGGGGCAACGGGTACTTGTTCTTCACCGTAACATCATTAAGAGATCTATAATCCACGCACATCCGTTGCGATCCATCCTTCTTCTGCACAAATAACACCAGTGCTCCCCAAGGTGAGGAACTTGGACGAATGTAACCAGCCTCTTGTAACTCCGTCAGCTGCTTCTTAAGTTCCTTCAACTCTTCTACGGACATTCTATATGGCCGTTTAGAAATAGGGCGGTTCCAGGTAGGAGATCAATAACAAACTCAACTTCTCTATCAGGTGGCATCCCTGGTAACTCCTCTGGAAAGACATCCGAAAAATCCCTAACCACCCGGATGTTGTCACCAACAAACTCCTCAGGCATAAAGAACATTGCACGCATGGATGAGGAGGTTACTGCAATATTAAGTTGAAATCTTTCTCCTTTAGTGGTAGTGAGCTCTATGGTACCTCTACCACATGCTATAACGGCCTTTGCCTTTCTTAGCCATGACATACCAAGGATCAGATCTATACTGCTTGACTCTAATATTATAGCAGTAGCTCCAAATTCTCTACCCATAATGGTTAATGTCAATCTACGTGTCATTTGATTCGCCTCAACAGGTCCTTTAGGTGTAATTACTATCATGGGTTTTCTCATATTTAGCAGTGGTATTTCATTTGTGTTTGCATATCTAGCAGACATGAATGAATGTGTAGCACCAGAATCAAATAATATGGTTGCAGGAATTGTATTAACATAAAACATACCAATTACGAGGTCCCCACCATCAGGAGTATCATCAACGCTGACTTGATTCACCCTGGCTATAGAATATCCCTTGCCAGGGGTCTGTTGCTTGTTCTGAGCTGGAGTAGTAGCAATCCTCTGTGGGCAGACATTTGCATAATGACCAGTCTTCCCACACTTGAAGCACGTAGTGCCTGGACTCTGTCCTGCAAACTTCGTCGGGGTGCCAGTGGGAGTAGCCTGTCGAGGAGGTGGAGTCCTCAGTGGTGATTGCTGAACTGGGCGTGGTCCTCCCGGTCGAGTCGGTGTACCCTGTGGTGAACTGTAGCGAGGACGAACACTGCTGCTACCCTGTCCCTGTGAGATAGCCTTCCTCTTCAAATCACCCAGTTGAACACGCTTGTGTTCAATGGCAAGAGCCTTATCCAGTAGCCTCTGAAATGATGGAAAGGTGTGTGCAACCAGTGCATACTGCAAGGGTCCATTAAGTCCTTCAATAAAGTGCTCCTGCTTCCTTTCATCCTCAGCAACTTCCTCCGGAGCATATCTCGACAGCTGAATAAATTTGTCTCTGTACTCGCTGACCGACATGTTGCCTTGCTTCAATGCCAGAAACTCCTTCTTCTTGATCTTTATCATCCCAGCTGGAATATGGTAGTTCCTGAACTGCGTACTGAACTCTGCCCAGGTAATAGTATCAGCAGCATCATGGGCAGCAGTATAAGAATCCCACCAGTCAGCAGCAGGACCCGTCAGACGTCCAGAAGCATATAAAACCTTCTCCCGGTCAGTGCATTGTGCAATGTTGAGCATCTTCTCAATTGCTTTCAGCCAATCATCTGCATCAAGTGGATCTGGCGAGCTGGCGAAGGTTGGTGGCTTATGACTCATAAACTCCCGGTGCTTATCACGAGGTGGAACTGGTGGTGGTGGTGGAGGCAGTGGTACTTGTTGCTGTTGTTGCTGTTGTTGAAGTTGTTGTTGCAGCTGCTGTTGTTGCGCCCTCCTTTCTTGGCGTATCTCATCTCTCTCCTGGCGCAACTCCTGGCGTATGTCCTCTCTTTCCTGACGCATCTCTTGGCGTTCTTGCTGCATCTGGGCACGCATATCAGCCATAGTGTCCGCCATTTGCTGCATCACCGCCATCTGAGCAGCAACCAGTGGGTCAACTCCGCCTGGTGGAGGATTAGGAGGATTCATCTCTGCAGGCTGTGGCTGAGGTTGTCTATAAATTCTTCGAGTGTGTCGGTTAGGAGGCAAATCAATTCCACCACCCCTCCTGGTATTGACCATCTGAGTTAGATACATATGGTAAGAAAAAGCAGTAGACAAGGCAGTAATTACAATCATGTTACTTTGGAGGTTTTATTAGCTAAGTAGTTTAGTGTTTCACCTACCATAGCTAATTCATTACCTTATAGTGGTACATCCTAAGATGTCCATATTTAATACTTCAATCAATCAAAGAAGCAATTCAGACATTTTCCACCAGAACAATCCAACAACATCTTTAAATATAGAAAATAGTTTTGATTTGGTCTTAGGTCTCCTATCTCTTAAAATGTCATAGGGGTAGGGATTCCAAGGTGTGAAATCCATCTTGTCTTAGATTAGAAAAGGTAAGAAGGATCAGAGTAGAACAGTAGAAGGTGAGACAGGATCAAGATAAGTGTAGAAAGAATCAGAGTAAGGTAAGTATAGAATGAATCAGAATGAGATAAGTAGGTAAGGGTTGCCCATTTCTATCTAGGTTTCATCCTACAGTCAACATTTCCTCTGATACCACTTCTGTAACACCCGGCTTTAAGGAACAAAGCCAGGTGCATCTCATACATGCGCCAAGAAGACAACATATATAATAACAGAGTGTATAGAGATAAATGTCATAAAACATCAGAGTAATTATTACATAGCGGAAGACTTATTACAAAATAAAAGTATAACCATAAAACGAACTAAGGATCGTCGGCGCCAATGTCGACTGAGAAACGCCACCTAGATCAGATCGAACTCCTCAGTGTTAGGCGGCTCCTCTTCGACCACCTGTTCTTCTCCTGTGGGGGGGTGTGAGACAGCAAGAGTGAGCTCACATACGTTCATAGCTCAACAAGTCGTGGGGAATAATGTAGCATGAACTCACCAAAGGTGGGAGTTCATGAAGTGTAAGGCTGGTCAATGAAATAAAGGCTGAGGCTGAGCATTGCTTTTATAAGTTGGTCAAAATTTTATTAGCAATTACTAAGTGTAAGTGAATACCAAACCTTAATAATAATAGAGAAAAGTAATAGTAAAATAATCCCAAATGCGATGCAAATGTCAAATTGAATTTAAGTTCCATAATTAATCATGTGAGGGTCCGAGCCGCTCTTGACCGTGAGCACGGCTAGTATACTAGTTTTACACTCTGCAGAGGTTGCGCATCTTTACCCACAAGCCGTGTTACCCATCTGCCAAGGGGTCATGAATCCCATACACCTCTACCAAGGAAGCGAGGCAGGGTAACACTACGAGGCCTTTACAAAGTTCCACTAGCTTCAGACTACCCGCCACAGTTTATAGGAAGCTCCAGTGCAGGGTTCTTGCCTGACTGCCATCGCAGCAAAATCAAACAAGGACCTCCCTACACTGACCACTTCCCTACTACCCTTGCCCCTTTCGGGTAAGGTAGCCCTCCACTAGCTTTCCTAGTTAATCAGCCAAGGGCGTCCCATTAAACCCTTGTGGTAGCACTGTTTTCCCGGGTGGTCGCTCCATGTTCCCATTAATTTAATGATCTTAACATGAACAGTAATAATAACAAGATAATATCAGAATAATCATGAATAGTGTATCTCCATACCCAATCCACATAAAGCAATAGCAAGTACTACCCAAAAATATTTCAGGGGTGAACAAGGTATAGAGGTAATCAACACTGGGGTAACATAAAGGATCCCATCAAAATTAACCTATGCAGATCATTAAAATTAATAAGAACATGGCTGGGAAAAGTAAGTGATCAAGGGCACAACTTGCCTTCAATGAGCTCCTGCTCAGCTATCTCTACTTGCTGAACCTCAGTTTCCACAGTGGCTTGCTCGTCTATTCGCATCAACACAATACATACATAGTATAGCATAAATTAACATCACATCCAACATGCAAAGAAAATACACAGTAAAAATCTACACATTAAAATGAAATCATAGGAACTGGAATCACTAAATTTGGAGTTATAGATTTCAAGTTATGAATTTCCTAAGATTTAATGTGATTAAAATAGGATTAGATGATAAATTAATTTTCTATCTGAGTTCATGTCAAAACAGTGACTCTAAGTGATAGAGAATAATATTACAAAATTTTAGAAATTGGAATGGGTCAATTTGGAGCTAAAATGAATTTTCTATGGATTTATCAAGTTCTAGTATTTATTTTCATTTTAAAAATCCATTTATAATTTATTTTCTCTGATTTTAATACAGTTATGGACTGGGCCTCATTTTCCAGAGAGATCAGGGGTTGCAGTGTAAAATTTCTAAGACCCAGAGCACAGTACGAGTGGATGGCGGGTTGATTACTACTTTCCTCGGGGTCTCTTTAGAAAAGTTGACCCGCGAAGGGGTATCGGGCCGTTCTGGCCGTTGGATTAGACTTCAGTGGCCAGGATTAGATCTACTTAATACCGAATCGGTATGCTCACACAGCCGCAGGATCTCGCATCAACGGCTCGGATTTTAAATAACTGATATTGAACTGTATCCGCTCGTTCGCGGATGGACGGCCAGGGTTCACTGGGACGAAGAGGTAAGCCTGATCTAATCGGGACCGTCCGTTCCACATCCGACGGCCATCGCACCTCTCTCTCACCTTAACCCGAGACGGCGGCGCAGCCCACAGAGCACGGTGGCGCACTCGCCGGAGCCAAGCCATCCACGGTCCTGCTGCGCTATTTTCTACCCCGATAACGAATACACGAAGTACTGGCGATTGCAAGCGCAAAGAAGGAGGTCTCACCGATTGTCGTGGCGTGGAGAGCACCCGACCACAAGCAGTGTGGCCCGCGGCGGATCCTGGGACTCCGGCGACGAATTCCCGTGCCCCGACGTTCGATCCTCCTTGATGCGCCCGCGAGCAGCACCACCAAGCTCCCGCGATGCCCACCGACCCGGATCCGAATCACCAGCGACGCAGGCACCCGGTTGGCCACACGGCGCCCCAATTTCACTCTCTCTCTCCTTATGGTGTCGAGCACACGGCGCGCACGGACCAGTGAAGAGGGCGGTGAGGTGCTAAGGTGTTAGAGAATAGGGTTGCGGCGGGGTCGATTGGGGTTTTAATCCCCTGGTTGGTTTCGGTCATCGGCGCACTTCGCGGAGGAGGATTCGAGCAGGACCGTACGAGCCGCGCCTCGAACGGAAGGTTGTTGACGGCCCTGACCTGCGGGGCCCATGTGTAAGCGAGCACGAGCAAGTGACGCGTGGGCCCCAATGTCCAGCCGCGACAAGCGCTCGTGGAGGCTTGGTCGGGCCGCACGGCTGAGAAGGCCGGTTGGGCCAGAAGGGTCGCGGTCGGCCCACTTAGGCTAGGTTTGTTTTATTCTTTTTTTCTACTTGCAAATCCAAATTTGAATTCAAATTTACTTCCAAACATTGTGCAGAATTTGTGCTGGTCGGCCCACTTAGGCTAGGTTTGTTTTATTCTTTTTTTCTACTTGCAAATCCAAATTTGAATTCAAATTTACTTCCAAACATTGTGCAGAATTTGTGCTCAAATCCTATTGTGAATTTAAGGAGTGCCAATTTGGATAATATAAAGTTTATTTATGTTTTATATACTCTCTTTTCCCAAATTTCCAAGTTTTAAATTATGTCAAACCCCCCCTTTTTTTATTACTATTTTTATACTTATCATTTTATTTAATGCACAAACATACAAACTCCCACATGATGCATTTTTTTCTCATTTGTTTGAATTAATCCCTAAATTGTGTGTGTGCTCTTTTCTTATGATGCAAATATGGCACATGAAATTGAGGAATTCACTCTGTATTCTTTATATACAAATTTGAGTATTACAAGGGAGCCATCAAACTCATCAGCAGCGAGAGCTCAGGGAAGAATTCGAAGCTCGCACAGTCAACAGTACTGTGCTAGAGTCAAAACACATCTATTGAGAGATATCCTACCTCCGAAGCATTTTACATTCATTGTCATTTTCTTTTTAATAAGGAATAATTGGTGTAAATCTAGTCTTCTTGTCACTTTTAATTTCTTGTAATAGCTTCGTTCTTGTCACAATGAAATATATCTTTCCTACAGACTTACGAAGCTCAAAAACTGTCGAAGCTACAAAAGTTGTTCCTAAGGAACACAGCGTAAATTTGTCGAAGCTACAAAAAGTCGTTCCTAGGGAGCGCAGCATAAGTTCGCCGAAGCTTCAAAAAGTCGTTCCCAAGGGAGCGTAGTGTAAGTTTTCTGCTCAAAAGTCGTTCCAAAGGGAATGCAGAGCCAAATACCGCCGAAATATAAGGCGAAGCGTGAAAAGTCAATGCGAATACCGCCGAAATAGAAGGCGAAGAAGTTCAAAAGATGTTCCTAAGGGGATGCAGAACTTACACCGAAAAATAAGCGGTGAAGCCGAAAAATAAACGGCAAATAGATTTTTGATGGTTTCTAAGGGAACGCAGATATTGTGTTTCAGTGTGGGTATGTGTCTTCGGCATTAGCATCATTCTTTGCATCATATCGCATAGCATCACATCATACATCATATCACATCAGTAACATCAATTGAAAGCGAGGCCGATCTTCGGAGAATGCTTTATAAAAAATGAAAATATGCCAAGGCACAAAATAAGCTGAGAATTACAGCTTCATCAGTTCTGATGTGGAAGGAGGGATTTCTTCTTTACAAAGCATTGATGATGATTCTTACGAGGCGTAAAAACTCTTCTTTACGAAGCATGAAAAGAAGGAAAGGTGTTTTTTCGCCGAGGGCTCAAAAACGGTATGTACATAAAGTTTCATGCATCGCAAAGAACTGAATTACAAGCAATTCATATATTACATTTAAATCTTGCAAGGACCAAATATTACAAACATAGTTCAGCAAATGTTATATTAAAATTCTAGAAAATGTTTTTACAATAGCTACTCTTCTTCCTTCAGAACTTTTTCTGCAGCTTCGGTTAGCAGTTTGGTAACAACTTCATCTATAATAGTTTCGGCCACATTAATGATTTCTATTGCCTTCTTCATTTCTGGGTCGGCCAGTGGGTCAAATGGCTCTGGTGGAGGAGGTAGTTCAGCTGCGGGAGAAAATATCAGTTAGCTCGAAGTCAAAAATGACAAAGCAAAAAGCCATTAAGTAATACCTATTCGTCTTTCGAGTTCTGCTGCTTTTTCAGCTTCTTTTGCTGCTTCTCTTGCGTCATGAATATCTTTTTCGCTCTTTTTCATTATTTCATGAGCCATCCCTCGGCTGCCATTTTCCCAGATATCAGTAAAAAATTTTCCACCTATTAAACTCGCTTCGGCCGAGGGGTCCTTCGTATCGTCGATGGAGAAGGCAGCTTTGGTTTGGGCCAAGGTTTTAACATGTTCACAACCTGCCTTCTCCAAAATGACTGCAACCCCCCTCGCACCAGAGAATGCACAGACGTCCCCACGGTCACTCAAAATCTCCTCAAAAGCTTCGGCTTCGTTACTGATCCACTCGATGACGCCCTCGAGGTCGCCTCGTATGAAGTTATTTTCGCTTGAATACGCACCCACATTGGCGAAGCTAGTCTCTATCTTTTTTACACATTCCACATATTTTTCAAATCATCTTACTTTTGATGCGCGAAGCTCTGCAACTGTTTTTTCAAAATAATTTTTCCAGTACTCACTGGCATCACGGTCAGCTTCGGCAACAGCGCATTTTAATTTGACCTCAGCTAGTTGTTTTTCAAGGTCTTCAATCTCATTCTTTTGAATTTCAGATTGAGCCTTGAAGTTAGCTTCATCCCCCTTTACTTTATCCAACAATGTAAGTAGAATTTTGTCTTTTTCCGTGGCTTCGTTTCTCAGCTTGATGACCTCTCTTCGAAGGTTGTTGAGAGCAATAGTGCAGCTCTCGTCTTCAGCATTCTTTTGCGCTCTTAAGGCGTTGCTAAGTATTAAGCCCTACAAGAAAGAATAAATGGATTAACATAAGAATAAAAGACTACATTACAGAATCCATAAGCTTCAAAATTTACAACTTTTTGTACCTTCAGACTGTTGTATGCAAGGCTATCTGCAAGATCTTCCTTCGTCATGGCGCAAAGCCCAGCCTCGAGCTTCGGGAAACCCATGCTTCTGGCCATCTCCCGGCAGACGGATAATTCTTTGTTGTCCGGAAGACAATACAAGAAATCATCTTCATCCATACCGTTAAACACTAAGGCCCCCTTCGGATACTTCAGTTCCCGGGCATAGTGTTTGGCTTCAAAAATTTCTTCTTTGGATAATTTCTTTCCCGCAGCATGTCGAATGATATAATCAAGATCTTCGGAGGATGCTTCGAGGGTAAGGGATTCGGTTTCTTTGGCCACACTTTTTTCAAAAGCTATATTAATATCTGAAGGTATTTCTTCGGCCTCCTGCTTGAGTGTGGCAAGCTTTGTCTCAAAAGGCACTTTAGGCCCGGCTTCGGCGCTAGCATGGCTCATTGCAGCTTCGGTTTCGGTCAGTTTTGTCTTAGCTTCAATTTGTATTTTCGTAGCCTTGACAATTTTCCCTGGAGTATTGCTTGAAGCCTTTACTATTTCTAGCACATCTAGTACACTTGCCATTCTTCTTCTTTTGGGAGTGGCTGCAAGACCTTTCTGTATCTTCGGCATTGGTACTTCTGCCAAAGGACTGAGAACTTCTAACATTTTTATTCCTTCAGTCTCTGGCTTTTCGGCCTTATCTTTACCAGACTTTGCCTCAGCCTGCTCGGTTGAGGGTGCCTTCGGCATGATAGCCGGTTCTTCAACTTTCTGTGTAGGACCAATTGGTTCCTTCGACTCAGTAGCTGAAGGCGTCTCCCCACCAAACTCAGGCACTACGGCCAGTTCAATGTAGCGTGGTCGGTGGGTAAGGACCTTCAATTTTTTACTCTTCAGCGTAGGCTCGCTTGGAGCAGCCGAAGCAACAACCTTTCTAGAGGTTGCACCCTTTCTTTTCTGCCCCCGTGGTGGGTAGCGATAGTCAGGGTACACAAATCCAATAGCATCAAAAACCCTATTCAATCTTTTCTTTTTTTGGCTTCTGAAGGCCGCAGAAAGTGCATTATCTTCAGACTTGGAATATGTTCCAAGTAACTCATCGCTAGTATTTTCAACACACTTCAGCCAGTCATCATCTGGTTCAATAAACTGGTCCCCAAACCTGAAGGTGTATTTCAATCGAACCAGGCCGCCTTCGCTAGGGTTAGTGATGCTTTCTTTCGGCATTTCCCAGCTATCTATCAGTGGCCATATCCTATAGGCTATATGTTCTTGAAGTAAGTCTCTTGTCCCAATAAAAGAGCAAACTGTGTTGAACGCCCTTCGGGATGCTTCGGCTGCCTCATCAATTTCTACCTTCGGCTTTCGGAGGCCGAAGCGGGACCAGATGGGGCGCATGATGATCTCTTTAATGTCTTCTCTCGCCTTCAAATCATTTTTCACATAGAACCACTCTTCCATCCAGGCCCAAGGCCATCTCTTCCGAAACGTTGGCACCGGGTAGCTTGCGTCAGAGCGAGCAACGAAGCTATAGCAACCGAAATTGTTATGATATTGTTCCTTGCCCCAGGGCTTCGTCTCATATGAAAGTTTATGCATACTGCAAAAGCATCTTGCACTTGGCTCTAGACCTTGACTTCTCACAGCCCAGACGAAGATCCCCATTCTAATAACTGCTTCAGGGGTGATCTGGTGAAGGAAAATCTGGTATGTCTTTAAAACTTCAACTACAAATTTTCTCAACGAGAACCGAAGTCCAGCTTTGAAGAAGCTCCAGAAGATCACAACTTCGTTTTCTTCGGGAGCAGGAACGACTCTGTCTACATCGGCCCTCACAATAGACATATCTCGAAAATACCTTCCTCTCATATTATCAAGATGACTGTGTTTGATAGTTGATTTCCCGAAGACTGTATGACTTGGTCGCAAGGGCCGATCTTCAGAGTCTCCGCCTCCACTCTCCACATCTTAGCTGTCGCTATCATCGGTATCTTCAGACAAGCCTTCTTGTATCTCTTTAGTAATCTTCTCTGTATTTGTTTTTGCTATTGACTCAACAAATCCAGCAGTCTTCTCCTCAAGGAGCTTCTCCTCGTTGGTCAGCTTTGTCTCAGCGGCAACTTTTCTGTCCTAAGACATCTTTTCTTCGGAAATGGTGAAAATGCGTCCTTAGAACCGAAGCTTAGGGAATCTGAGAAACTAAGCAAGTGTTGGTAAGCAAGAGCTAAAAAATTGAGCAAACAAAGCAAGCAGCAAGTAGCGTACCAAATGTGGTCAGGGTGGGTTCTTATTTATACAATCGACGCGCTCCAAATTGGAGGGTCCCATCTGTCATTGACTGTTGCTATTCTAGCAAAGGGAAGGTGTTTTTTCGGACCTTCGGCTTAAGGCCTTCGTCCATGTCGCAGTCTGAATTCGTTATCTTAAACAAATTAATACTGCGAGGGGCTACTGTTAGGGGCCTTCATCCTCCGAAGGTCCTCAAAAACATAATTTAACAATGTCTTCCAAGTATGGTTTATGGACAGGTATCTTCGGATTTATGATTAAAGCTTATACAATGGGGAGCTTGATCGCGACGAAGGTGGTCGTCACTCCGAAGCTATGCGGAAGGGAGCTTCGGCTAAATCGCAGAGAAGGGAACTGATTTAAAAGGGAAAAGGTTGTCCAGTCCTCATAGATTTTTCTATAAACCAATAGTAAATGTAAAGGGCATAATTGTAATTTCTCGTAGGCTGTATCATGTGCCTATAAATAGATGAACAGTACCCCCGTACTGTTCACGCTGATTTGTATTTGCTCGCACGTCACGCTTGGATCTTTGCCTTCTATCAAGCCGAAGGTATAAATGTAATTCTATATTGTTTATGTTTGTTCATAATAATAATCTGAGGATTTCAATGATGTCATATAATTATTTATATTATTTCTCATGTTTTATATGCTTCTTCCTTCATTAATATGTGTGGAAATGTCAAAGGGATATAATGCTTCGAAGGATGAAGGGTTCTAACTATTAACCCTTTTATGTTGCCTTGTTCTTAATTCATAGCATTTGAGAACAAGTCCCCAACATTCAGATTGTTCAACAACACGTTCATTAACTGATAAATCACATGGACTGTCTTGCTCTCTATATTATCCATACATGCCATAAACATACTAGCAAGAGTCGCAAAACTATTACCATTTACTATCCTCTCATCTTGCAACATTTTGGCTAATTAACATGAGTAGGATAGGGATTTAGTTAACTCTTCATCAACCTTTGTCTCTGGTGTAGCGAATGTAGAAGCAATAGAATCCTTAAAGTTAGGTTCACAAAAGTAGGTGATCTTTTCATGCTAATCTTTAGTGCAACTTTCAAGGAAATAATTTAGATCAACATCAAGTTTGGTCTGAATCTTCTAATGAAGCTCATCAAGAAGCTCTTTGATTGATGTTGAATGTCCAATATTCTTTTCCCTCCAATCCCCTTCAATCCCGTTCTAACCAAATAAGCCCTAAGGGTTGAAGGGATCGGTGCAATCCTTCTGCCCCTTGGTCTTATCATCATTTGATATGTCACTAGTAGATTGGACCTTGTCCTTTTTCCTATCGGAGTTGCCAAAAGTGTCTTGATGCTGATATGGATGCTAGATCACACACCAACAAGGGCTAGTACGCCCATGATAGCAAATAACCTTGATTATAGCAAGAACGCAACAGGGTGATGAAATTAACTGAGTGGTTGGTTAAGTTGAGGTTGAGCATATTTTTTGCCGAGTAGACTCCTAAAATCTTTCAAGAAGACCTATCAAGGGGAAGCATGTGGATGTTGCTTTAGGATCGATAGGGCATCGTAAAATCGCACTAGAAGATACGATGAACATCTGCTTAGAGAAAAAGCAGGGTAAACGGGGAAGTGTTTTATATTTTGACAATTGAAAGTCGACATTCTCAATAGGTCATGTTCCTCTTGTATGTATAGAGATGGTGGTCTTATCTTAGTAAGAAATAAACCAAAAACATGTTTTCAAGTTTTCCACGTTAAAATATATCCAAAAACGATTCAAAAACTAAATCGACTTAGACAGACTCGATAGAAAAGTTAGCTTAATCGACTAGGGATTCAACTAAGCTAGATTTCTTAGATTTGGACACTAAGGTTGGGGCGACACAAGGTGGAGTTGGCTAGTTGAACTTTAAGCTAAAGAGTTCACCGATTCAAGGAGTAAACAATGTTGTCTCTAACAGCTCTCTTATCACATCCTCTATCCCACCTTCTATTTCAAACTTTAATCTGTAAACAGTATTGTCTGTTGAGTTTGTGATCCAAATTCTGAAGAAGACGGCCAAGTTGGCGAGCGAAGTGGAGGCCCGTCACGCGGGAGGCTTGGGACGAAGCGTAGCGATGCCAACTGGCCTTAGGGTTTAGGGACGCCTAGGGATGCGGGGGGCTCCACTCTCCACGGTACGGATCGTTCCCTACTCACATTAGGGTTTCGCCTAGAGATGGCCAAACGGATCGCCCGGCCCGGGCCCGGTGAAGCCCGGCCCGCCAGGCACGGTTAGAAAACCGGGTCGGGCCGTTTAAGCCTGCAAGCTCGTTTTCCTGTCCAAGCTCGACCCGCAGCAGGCCTAAACGGGTCGGCCGACCCGTTTAGCATGAAAAAAGCAGGCCGAAAAACGGGCTAAATGGCCCGGTAAGCACATTTTAGTGCAAAAAGCGGGCTTAACGGGCTTACAGGTAAACGAGCCGTGCCGGACTAGCCCACCGTGCCTAGTTTTCTGTTCGAGCCCGACCCGAGCCCGCATAGAACTAGGTCGTGCTGGGCTCGGATCGGGCCCAAACAGCGGGCTTCGTGTCGGGCTCGCGGGCCTCGTGCTTATTGGACATCTATAGTTTCGCCTCTATAAATTCACTTGTAATCCACAGGAGATCATCACCTCATTGTAAATCTCCTGCGATCTGTAACCATCCAAAAATAATGATATTGTTGCTGGCCGGCGCCCGTGGTTTTTTTCTCGCTTTGGAGGTGTTTTCCACGTTAAATTTGTGTCTTCTCTGTGTTTGATCTACTTTGTGTCGTATTTGTCGGCGTTTCGGACCCAGCGGGCCCTCAACCGGACCGACTAGTGAATTTTAGTGCCGCGTGCCCCTGTCCAGATGGGTTGATGCAAGAAGGAACACAAGCGATGGGATGAGGCTTATATTATCCTACACCAGAGGGCGCTTGCAGTAGGGGTTACAAGCGTTGCAGGAGAGCGAGAACGAGAGAGAGAGAGAGAGAGAGAGAGAAGGAGAGGGTTCGGCCTTGAGGCGGGCCATCTAAGGCTGCCTCTACCGCGTCTCTCCTACTCTGCCTGCCTCCGCTCGTCCGCGTCGTGCGTCCGTGTGCACGTACGTTGCGCGTTCGTCTCTCTTCTCCCTTTCTCCTTTTTTCTCCCTTTCCTTTTTCCCTTTCTCCCCCTCGTGGGGCCCTGGACACCCCCTTTTATAGACACAATGAGATGCCCAGCTGTACAATGGGGGTGTAGCTTGGAGCTAACGTGGCTGGCAGGGAAGTGCCCTGAGCCCTGTACAGATAACAACGTGGCCGTCGGGGAAGTGCCTTGAGCCCTGTAGATGTACCAACGTGGCCGTCGGAGAAGTGCCCTGAGCCCTGTAGGAGCATAGCTGGCGGTGCGGGATGGATCCTGCTGACGTTTGCGTGCTTCCGTAGGGGGTTTGAGAGCACCCGACGTCATGGGCGCACACGGGGAACCATCATTACCTGTTACCAGAGTAACTTAGATGGGACACCAATCTTGTTCCTTCGTAGCCTGAGGCGGCTAGCTAAGGGCAGGGTAATGATGGATCCCCAGTAGCGTAGCTGATACGAGACCGAGGTCGGGCGAGGCGGTGACTCCTCCGAGGCCGAGGCTGAGGTCGGGCGAGGCGGAGTCCTTCTCCCGAGGTCGAGGCTGAGGCTGAGGCCTGGGGTCGGGCGAGGCGGAGACCTTCCCCTGAGGCCGAGGTTGAGGCCGAGGCGGGGCGGAGTCCT
The DNA here is from genome assembly GCA_029449295.1 of Zea luxurians. Taxonomy (NCBI): domain Eukaryota; kingdom Viridiplantae; phylum Streptophyta; class Magnoliopsida; order Poales; family Poaceae; genus Zea; species Zea luxurians. Next base: position 39,199,609 of record JAOPSE010000009.1, on the reverse strand, counting down.
TCTCCCGAGGCTGAGGCTGAGGCCGAGGTCGGGGTCGGTCGAAGCGGAGCTCCCTGTTGCGCCCGAGGCCGAACTCGAGGGAGGTCGTGACTTGCTGTTGTCAGCCTTTCCCTGGTGGCTGGCATAGTTGCCGGAGCAGGGTGAACAGCGCTATTTTCCTGTCAGAACGGTCAGTAAAGGGGGGCGAAGTGACTGCGGTCACTTCGACCTTGCCGACTGAGGCACGCGTGTTAAGATAAGGTGTCAGGCGATCCCCGCATTAAATGCACATGCAATACGGTCGGTTGGTGAGGCGATTCGGACGAGGTCGCTGTACGACAAAGCTTGCATGTGCTAGACTTCAGGCGAGCCAAGGGTGTGTCTGCTGACTGAGGGGACCCTCGGGCGAGGCGTGAATTCGTCCGGGACTACTGTCCTGGCCTGAGGCTGGGCTCGGATGAGGTCGCGTCCCTTGGCAGACGAAGCCCACGCTTTATCGATCATTTTATGGTTTGTTCTGAAGATGTTTTCCAGCCGGATTATGGAGCCTTGGGGGTACCCCTAATTACGGTCCCCGACAGTAGCCCCCGAGCCTCGAAGGGAGTGTAGGTACTCGCTTGGAGGTTCTATCGGATTTTTCGCAAGGGGACCGGCCCTTCTCGGTTATGCTTTGTTCCAGTGGGTGCGCGCGAGCGCACCCGCCGGGTGTAGCCCTCGAGGCCTCAGAGGAGTGGTTTGACTCCTCTGAGGTCTTAATCCTTCTTGCGATGCCTCGGTCAGCCTTGTCGTTCCCTCATGCGGCCCGGCCGTAGCTCGGGTGCACAGTCAGGCTCCAAGTTTTCAAGCTGGTTTGTTGACGTGGTCAACGGTTTGGCCGTAGCCTGGTGCAAGAGCAGCCCCCGATCCTCTACACGGAGCGAGAGGACGATCAAGGACCGTCTCGACTTTTATTATACGCCCCTTCGTTGCCTTTTCGCAAGGAGGAAGGGGGGGGAAAGCGCCATGTTACCCCCGGGGGGCACCGAACATGGTGTTTCCGGTGAGCTGCTAACGGGTAATCCGAGTGGATGCCCAAGCCCCGTTCGATAAGGGTCGGCTAGTGGCCCAGAGGCACGCTCCAAAAGTACATGCAGGTGATTTGCTAGACCCGGACCCATTCGATAGGATCCAAGGGCTTGATGCCTCCCTCCGGTGGGATTCCATTACAAATCGTTCCCACTGGTCTTGGAAATGTCCTAGGGTACCTTGGGAGCGTAGCCCGAGCCTCGGCCATGTAACGGACGTACCCAAGGTCATCCCTAACTCTGCATGCTCTGGGGAGGCTGTCGAACCCTTCTGGGGGCCAGCCTTTGAACCCCTGATCAGTAAAGGGCTCGAAGCCTGAGTGCTCTGGGGCGGTTGCCGAACCCCAGAGGGCGCAACCTTCGAACCCCTGATCAGTAAGAGGGCTCGAGGCCCGTTTCCTTCGCCGAGAAGGATCCTTTTCGCAATATCCCCTTTCCCGGTCCCTGTGGCAAGAGAGAGAGAGGAGAAGGAAAAGGATATAAATTTAAATGATGTGGCGCACCTTTTATGACGCGATCATCATGACGGAGACAAAACGGCGCCCGCTTCGTCTGCCGGAGGCATCGCTTGCCCTGCCAAGGAGTTAATGCGACGGGACAGGCGATTCGCGGGGCGTCTGTTGCGCATGCGCGAGTCGCTCGAGGAACGGAACACGGGTGCGTCGTTTTTTATGTTGCGGGAGAGGGCTACCCTGCTGTTTTGGGAGAGGATGCGAACCTGTAGGTGATTGGACCGCTGCTCCCGCACGCCTGCTGCTACAATTACTGCCAGCCGCCTCTGATCATATCGACCGTCGTGCCTATCTGAAAGGGAAATGTGCCCTTGGGCCATTTCTAGGTATTTTGGTGATTGAGTGCCAACACAAGTGCTTTTATGCTAATCTATGCAAAGTGGTGGACAAAGTGCAAATCTTGTCAAAAGGTATGTTTCTAGACATAGTACATTGTTTTTATGGACTAATGTATTGTGCCTAAGTGCTAGAAATAGGAAAAGTCGAATTGGAAATGAGATGGCTTTGTTCAGCCAAAGTCTGCTCAGTTTGGGTGCACCGGACTGTCCGGTGGTGCACCGGACAGTGTCCGGTGCGCCAGGCTGGCTCTGGCGAACAGGCTGCTCTCGGGACTTCGACGGCGGTGTACGGCTAAAATTCACCGGTCGGTCCGGTGGCGCACCGGACTGTCCGGTGAGCCGTTCACAGGCGAACTCGTCGCTCTCGGGAGATGATTAATGGCGTACGGCTAAAATTCACCGGTCTGTCCGGTGGTGCACCGGACTGTCCGGTGAGTCAACGGTCAGCCGGGGCAACGGTCGGCCGAGGATTCCGCGCGTGACGCGTGGCCGAGCCAACGGTCACATTGGTGCACCGGACAGTGTCCGGTGCGCCAACGGCTCTCAGACTCCAACGGTCGGCTTCGCCAAATAAGGAAGGAGATCTGCACCGGACAGTGTCCGGTGGTGCACCGGACTGTCCGGTGCGCCAGTCGACAGAAGGCAAGATCTGCCTTCCAGGAATGTTCTCAACGGCTCCTAGCTGCCTTGGGGCTATAAAAGGGACCCCTAGGCGCATGGAGGACACACCAAGCATTCCTTGAGCAATCTTGATCACTCACACTTCATTATTGCGCACTTGTTCGACATTCTAGTGATTTGAGCTCCGTTCTAGTGTGCTAGTCTCTTGAGCTTAAGTCTGGATCTTGCGTGTGTGCATTTGCTGTGATCTTAGTGTCTTGTGTGAGTTGCTAATCCCTCCCTTGCTTCGTGCTTCTTTGTGAACTTCAAGTGTAAGGGCGAGAGGCTCCAAGTTGTGGAGATTCCTCGCAAACGGGATTGAGAAAAGCAAGCAAAACACCATGGTATTCAAGTGAGTCTTTGGACCGCTTGAGAGGGGTTGATTGCAACCCTCGTCCGTTGGGACGCCACAACGTGGAGTAGGCAAGCGTTGGTCTTGGCCGAACCACGGGATAACCACCGTGCCATCTCTATGATTGATCTCTTGTTGGTTATTGTGTTTTGTTGAATACTCCTCTCTAGCCACCTGGCGGTTATTGCTCTAACACTTAACTAAGTTTTGTGGCTTAAGTTTTAAGTGTTACAGGATCACCTATTCACCCCCCCTCTAGGTGCTCTCAATTGGTATCGGAGCCGTTCTCTTTGCAAAGGGACTAATCGCCCGAAGAGATGGATCCTAAGGGGAAGGGAATCATGATCAACGATAAAGAGAAGGAGTGGAATTCAGATTGCTCCTCCTCCGACTCCAACAATGAAGGACTCGCCGCCACCGCCTTCAACAAGTCATCCCTCTTCCCCAACGAGCGTCACACATGCCTCATGGCGAAGGAGAAGAAGGTATGTACTCGGGATACCACTTATGATTCTTCTAGTGATGATGAGTCTAGCGATGAGGAAATAGATTATTCTAGTTTGTCCAAGGGATTGGATAGAACTAAAATAGATAAAATTAATGAATTGATTTATGCCTTGAATGAAAAGGATAGACTTTTAGAAAAGCAAGAGGATTTGTTGTATGAAGAGCATGATAAATTTGTTAGTGCACAAAATTCACTTGCTTTAGAAGTTAAACGAAATGATATGCTTTCTTGCGAAATATCTACTTGCCATGAGACAATTTCTAGCTTAAAGAGCATAAATGATGATTTAAATGCTAAGTTAGAAAAATCTAGTAAATTAACATCTTGTGTAGAACATGTTGTGATTTGCACTAGGTGTAAGGATTTTGATATTGATGCTTGTAGTGAACACCTAGTTTCAATTTCTAGATTAAATGATGAAGTAGCTAGTCTTAATGCCCAACTTAAGACTAGCAAAAGTGAATTCGATAAGCTAAAATTTGCAAGGGATGCCTACACGATTGGTAGACACCCCTCAATTAAGGATGGACTTGGCTTCAAGAGGGAAGCCAAGGACTTAACAAGCCATAAGGCTCCCATCTCTGCCAAGGAGAAAGGAAAGGCCCCTATGGCTAGTAGTACCAAAAAGAACCATGCTTTTATGTACTATGATAGGAGACAGACTAGAAATACTTATAGAAGTTGTAATGCATATGATGCTTTTGATTCTCATGCCATGTTTGCTTCTAGTTCTTCCTATGTGCATGATAGAAATGTTGGTAGGAGAAATGTTGTTCATAATACGCCTAGGAGAAATGTTGTTAATATTCCTAGGAAAGTTAATGAACCTTCCACGATATATCATGCTTGCAATGCTTCTTTTGCCATTTATAGAAAAAATAAGAAGGTGATTGCTAGGAAGTTAGGGGCCAAATGTAAGGGAGATAAGACTTGCATTTGGGTCCCTAAGACAATTGTGACTAACCTTGTAGGACCCAACAAGAGTTGGGTACCTAAGACCCAAGCCTAAATTTGCCTTGCAGGTTTATGCATCCGGGGGTTCAAGCTGGATTATCGACAGCGGATGCACGAACCACATGACGGGGGAAAAGAGGATGTTCTCTTCCTACGTCAAGAACAAGGATTCCCAAGATTCAATAATATTCGGTGATGGGAACCAAGGCAAGGTAAGAGGGTTAGGTAAAATTGCTATTTCATCTGAGCACTCTATTTCTAATGTGTTTTTAGTTGAGTCGCTTGGATATAATTTGTTATCTGTTAGTCAATTATGCAAAATGGGATATAATTGTCTATTTACAAATGTAGATGTGTCTGTCTTTAGAAGATGTGATGGTTCACTAGCTTTTAACGGTATACTAGACGGCAAACTTTATTTGGTTGATTTTGCAAAAGAAGAGGCTGGTCTAGATGCATGCTTAATGGCTAAGACTTGCATGGGCTGGTTGTGGCATCGCCGCTTAGCACATGTGGGGATGAAGAACCTCCACAAGCTTCTAAAGGGAGAACACGTGATAGGTCTAACTAATGTACATTTCGAAAAAGATAGACCTTGTGCAGCTTGTCAAGCAGGGAAACAGGTGGGAGGCTCTCATCACACCAAAAATGTGATGACCACATCAAGACCCTTGGAGATGCTTCATATGGACCTCTTTGGACCCGTCGCCTATCTAAGTATAGGAGGAAGTAAGTATGGTCTTGTTATAGTTGATGATTTTTCCCGCTTCACTTGGGTATTCTTTTTGCAGGATAAATCTAAAACCCAAGGGACCCTCAAGCGCTTTCTCAGGAGAGCTCAAAATGAGTTTGAGCTCAAAGTGAAAAAGATAAGGAGCGACAACGGGTCCGAATTCAAGAATCTTCAAGTGGAGGAGTTCCTTGAGGAGGAGGGGATCAAGCACGAGTTCTCCGCTCCCTACACACCTCAGCAAAATGGTGTGGTAGAGAGGAAGAACAGGACGCTCATCGATATGGCGAGGACTATGCTTGGAGAGTTCAAGACCCCCGAGCGTTTTTGGTCGGAAGCCGTGAACACGGCTTGCCACGCCATCAACAGGGTCTATCTTCACCGCTTCCTCAAGAAGACTTCATATGAGCTGCTAACTGGTAACAAACCCAATATGTCTTATTTTCGTGTATTTGGGAACAAGTGTTATATTCTTGTGAAGAAAGGTAGAACTTCTAAATTTGCTCCCAAAGCTGTAGAAGGGTTTTTATTAGGTTATGATTCAAATACAAAGGTGTATAGGGTCTTCAACAAATCATCGGGTTTGGTTGAAGTCTCTAGCGACGTTGTATTTGATGAGACTAATGGCTCTCCAAGAGAGCAAGTTGTTGATCTTGATGATGTAGATGAAGAAGACGTTCCAACGGCCGCGATACGCACCATGGCGATTGGAGATGTGCGGCCTCAGGAACAATTGGAGCAAGATCAACCGTCTTCCTCAACTATGGTGTATCCCCCAACCCAAGATGACGAACAGGTACCTCAAGTGGAGGCGCATGATCAAGGGGGAGCACAGGATGTTCAAGTTGAGGAGGAAGAAGCACCTCAGGCACCTCCAACCCAAGTTCAAGTGACGATTCAAAGGGATCATCCCGTCGACCAAATATTGGGTGATATTAGCAAGGGAGTAACTACTCGTTCAAGATTAGTTAATTTTTGTGAGCATTACTCCTTTGTCTCTTCTATTGAGCCTTTCAGGGTAGAAGAGGCCTTGCTAGATCCGGACTGGGTGTTGGCCATGCAGGAGGAACTCAACAACTTCAAGCGCAATGAAGTTTGGACACTTGTGCCTCGTCCCAAGCAAAATGTTGTGGGAACCAAGTGGGTGTTCCACAACAAACAGGACGAGCACGGGGTGGTGACAAGGAACAAGGCTCGACTTGTGGCAAAAGGTTATGCCCAAGTCGCAGGTTTGGACTTGGAGGAGACGTTTGCTCCTGTGGCTAGGCTAGAATCAATTCGTATTTTGCTAGCATATGTCGCTCACCATTCTTTCAGGTTGTACCAAATGGATGTGAAGAGCGCTTTCCTCAATGGGCCGATCAAGGAGGAGGTGTACGTGGAGCAACCCCCTGGCTTCGAGGATGAATGGTACCCCGACCACGTGTGTAAGCTCTCTAAGGCGCTCTATGGACTTAAGCAAGCCCCAAGAGCATGGTATGAATGCCTTAGAGACTTTTTAATTGCTAATGCTTTCAAGGTTGGGAAAGCCGATCTAACTCTTTTCACTAAGACTTGCGATGGTGATCTCTTTGTGTGCCAAATTTATGTCGATGACATAATATTTGGTTCTACAAACCAAAAGTCTTGTGAAGAGTTTAGCAGGGTGATGACGCAAAAATTCGAGATGTCGATGATGGGCGAGTTGAACTACTTCCTTGGGTTCCAAGTGAAGCAACTCAAGGACGGCACTTTCATCTCCCAAACGAAGTACACGCAAGACTTGCTAAAGCGGTTTGGGATGAAGGACGCCAAGCCCGCAAAGACGCCGATGGGAACTGATGGACACACCGACCTCAACAAAGGAGGTAAGTCCGTTGATCAAAAGGCATACCGGTCTATGATAGGATCTTTACTTTATTTGTGTGCTAGTAGACCGGATATTATGCTTAGTGTATGCATGTGTGCTAGATTTCAATCCGATCCAAGGGAATGTCACTTAGTGGCTGTGAAGCGAATTCTTAGATATTTAGTCGCTACGCCTTGCTTTGGGATCTGGTATCCAAAGGGGTCTAACTTTGACTTGATTGGATATTCAGATTCCGACTATGCTGGATGTAAGGTCGATAGGAAGAGTACATCGGGGACGTGCCAATTCTTAGGAAGGTCCCTGGTGTCGTGGAATTCTAAGAAACAAACTTCCGTTGCCCTATCCACCGCTGAGGCCGAGTACGTTGCCGCAGGACAGTGTTGCGCGCAACTACTTTGGATGAGGAAAACCCTCCGGGACTTTGGCTACAATCTGAGCAAAGTCCCACTCCTATGTGACAATGAGAGTGCTATCCGAATAGCGGAAAATCCTGTTGAGCACAGCCGCACAAAGCACATTGACATCCGGCATCACTTTTTGAGAGACCACCAGCAAAAGGGAGATATCGAAGTGTTTCATGTTAGCACCGAGAACCAGCTAGCCGATATCTTCACTAAGCCTTTAGATGAAAAGACCTTTTGCAGGCTGCATAGTGAGCTAAATGTCCTAGATTCGTGGAACTTGGATTGATTCATAGCATACATGTATTTATGCCTTTGATCATGTTCCTTATGCGTTTTGTTGCTTACTAGGGTGCTCAAGTTGTACAATCACTTCCCGGACCTCACAAGTCCTTGTGCAAGTGATGCACATATTTAGGGGGAGTTGTGCTACAACTTGACCCTTTGAGACTAACCGTTTGCTTGAGTTTGCTTGTTTTAAGTCTCAAAGGAGGATTGAAAGGGAAAAGGTGGACTTGGACCATGAAAGACTTCCACTGCACTCCGATGAGAGGGTAACTTATTCCAAGTTCATCTCATGTCCTCTTATTGCCTTTGTACTCTTATTTGAAGATTTTGGTGAGGCAATGGGGTTAAAGGGCCAAGATTGATCCCGTTTTGGTGCTTGATGCCAAAGGGGGAGAAAATAAAGGCCAAAGCAATAAATGGATCAGCTACCACTTGAGAAATTTTGAAAATGGTAGATTAGAGCTTTTGGTTTGTCAAAACTCTTTATTGTCTCTTTTGTCAAAAGTAGGCCTCTTGTGGGGAGAAGTGTTGATTATGGGAAAAAGGGGGAGTTTTTGAAAACCTTGATCAATTTCCTTTGGAATACCTCTCTTTATGTCTCTACAAGTGGATTTGACTTAGAGATAGGAATTTGAGTTTGATATGCAAAAACAAACCAAGTGGTGGCAAAGAGTGATCCATATATGCCAAAATTGATTCAAAACAACTTTTGGTTTTCATTTGCATTGATATTGCACTTGTTCTAGTCACCTTATGTTGTGTTGGCATAAATCACCAAAAAGGGGGAGGTTGAAAGGGAAATGTGCCCTTGGGCCATTTCTAGGTATTTTGGTGATTGAGTGCCAACACAAGTGCTTTTATTCTAATCTATGCAAAGTGGTGGACAAAGTGCAAATCTTGTCAAAAGGTATGTTTCTAGACTTAGTACATTGTTTTTATGGACTAATGTATTGTGTCTAAGTGCTAGAAACAGGAAAAGTCGAATTGGAAATGAGATGGCTTTGTTCAGCCAAAGTCTGCTCAGTCTGGGTGCACCGGACTGTCCGGTGGTGCACCGAACTGTCCGGTGGTGCACCGGACAGTGTCCGGTGCGCTAGGCTGGCTCTGGCAAACAGGCTGCTCTCGGGACTTCGACGGTGGTGTACGGCTAAAATTCACCGGTCGGTCCGGTGGCGCACCGGACTGTCCGGTGAGCCGTTCACAGGCGAACTCGTCGCTCTCGGGAGATGATTAACGGCGTACGGCTAAAATTCACCGGTCTGTCCGGTGGTGCACCGGACTGTCCGGTGAGTCAACGGTTAGCCGGGGCAACGGTCGGCCGAGGATTCCGCGCGTGACGCGTGGCCGAGCCAACGGTCACATTGGTGCACCGGACTGTCCGGTGTGCACCGGACAGTGTCCGGTGCGCCAACGGCTCTCAGACTCCAACGGTCGGCTTCGCCAAATAAGGAAGGAGATCTGCACCGGACAGTGTCCGGTGGTGCACCGGACTGTCCGGTGCGCCAGTCGACAGAAGGCAAGATCTGCCTTCCAGGAATGTTCTCAACGGCTCCTAGCTGCCTTGGGGCTATAAAAGGGACCCCTAGGAGCATGGAGGACACACCAAGCATTCCTTGAGAAATCTTGATCACTCACACTTCATTCTTGCGCACTTGTTCGACATTCTAGTGATTTGAGCTCCGTTCTAGTGTGCTAGTCTCTTGAGCTTAAGTCTGGATCTTGTGTGTGTGCATTTGCTGTGATCTTAGTGTCTTGTGTGAGTTGCTAATCCCTCCCTTGCTCCGTGCTTCTTTGTGAACTTCAAGTGTAAGGGCGAGAGGCTCCAAGTTGTGGAGATTCCTCGCAAACGGGATTGAGAAAAGCAAGCAAAACACCGTGGTATTCAAGTGGGTCTTTGGACCGCTTGAGAGGGGTTGATTGCAACCCTCGTCCGTTGGGACGCCACAACTTGGAGTAGGCAAGCGTTGGTCTTGGCCGAACCACGGGATAACCACCGTGTCATCTCTGTGATTGATCTCTTGTTGGTTATTGTGTTTTGTTGAATACTCCTCTCTAGCCACCTGGCGGTTATTGCGCTAACACTTAACTAAGTTTTGTGGCTTAAGTTTTAAGTGTTACAGGATCACCTATTCACCCCCCCCCCTCTAGGTGCTCTCACTATCTCCGCGGCGGAGTGACCCGTGACCGCTGCACTTAATGGGCACTATTGGGTCATGCGCAGGGCTGCCTCGAGTCGCTGCGCTGGTTCCGCAGTCGAGAAGACGCAGCATTGCGCGACTGGCGGTGCGGTTTCCTTGCACATAGCAACCATCGCGCCGGTTACAGGACATGTGGGCCCGGGCCTCCATGCTGGACCACCAGAAGCGACGAAGCCGAAATGGTGCACAACCGTGGTGCGGTTCCATGCTCCTTGCGTGGCGGCCCGCCCTTCCGACCGTTGGTTTCGGCGATGATGAGGGAACGCTTATAATCGCAGGGCGGTTACATGCTTCGCGTGCGGCGGTTTGCCCTCTTCGCGTTTTGGGTCAGCTCGCATGACGTGTGGGACCCAGCCCCTGTGTCGTGGGGTGGGAACCTTGGAGCACGTCAGTGGAGACTTTGCCCGTGACGCTTGGGGGTGCGAGTGAGGAGATCTGCCTTTAAAAAGGGACCGACCCCCGGAGGGTAGCCATGCCTTTACACTCCTCGCACCCATCGCGCCTTTCCGCCTTCCGAGCCCCCAGATGGGGTGCACCTGTGTTGCCTTCTTTTTGCTGCTGTTTGAGGAGCGCGACCTCGTGGGGGTTGGTGCTCTTCAGTCATCGCTCGGCTTCAAGGATTTTCATCATGCAGCCCGGCTGCATTCCCCACCAATGGTCATCCGTAGGGATGATCACCAGCCTTGTGGTGGGGAGAAGCAAGCCGGGCTGCGGCCTCTGCCCCGCCCTCAGCTTCAAGGATGTTCATCATCCGGGCTGAGGAGGAGGGCGCGCCGAGTGGGGTCTTGCCTCCCGTGTGGGTCGGTGACCTGCTTCTTCCTCCAGCATTCGGGGGAGAAGGGCATCCTCTAGCCCTGTGGAGGAGGCATCCTCCAGCCATGTGGGGGAAGGCGAACTGCTGCTGCCTGGCCAGGGTGCAGCTGTCCGTCCTCCACCCGGGCGACGGTCGTGCCGTGCGCAGGTGGCTGCTGTCACCGGTGCTGGAGTGGGGGCTACCGCTGGTGAGGCTTCCCACCGCAGCGGTTGCCTCCACCGACGAGACCGTCGATGCCAGCAGCGCTCCGGACCTCCGGCTCTTTGGCTTTAATGGCTGGTTCTCGTCCCCCGTGAGGGGACGTCAACGAGGGCCTTTCAGCAATAGCGTTTGCCCTGAGGCCATCGCTGCTGCTGTCTAGCCGCCCGAGGCGGAGGTCGTTGTCGCGCTGCTGGCGCAGTGGTCGCCGGCGAGCTGCTCGGAGCTCGTTATCTTGCAGCCCCTCCGGTGTGGAGGTAGTTCATTCCCGTGGGAATGGAGTTGGAGGTCTGTTTGTAATGGTACCCTCTTAAGAGCGAGATGTAATAGCTTTGAGTACTAAGACATCTGCCATAGGTCGGGACAACCGCCGAGGGCACTACCGACGTCTAAGTCTAGGTACCATTGTTACCCCAAGCACGTGTGTTTGTTTTTTGTGGCTGCTGAGGCCTGAACATTTGGGTATAAAGCCGTGTTTCTTTCCTCTTGTTTCGAGCATTAAGACTTGTTCGTCGGTGGCAGAATCACTTGTCCGAGCATGAGCCGCGTTTCCTAAAAGGTGACGAGTGAGGTATCCGTATCCCGGAGGCGTAGGAGTCCCTCGGCTCGGTGGGCCTTGCCGCTCAAGGTCTCAGACGCTCGTTTTTGGGACTCCACCACTGACGTAGTCGAGATGCACGAAAGTCGCTTTTGGCGGAAAACTTTTCCGAGGAAAGATTTCGGGGTAGAGGGTGCTCCCCCTTTCTGGACCCCGAGGCGACTGCTCGGGCCGGGACCCTTGCAGATGGTCTGGTCGTGGTCGTCGGGTCTGCTTGGTCCACCCAAGCTAGGGTGTCCGGGCCGAAGGGGCATTTTCCCCGCTTTGAGACTTTGTTTTTGTCTCCATTCTTCTCCTTGCGTCTGAAGAATGTTGTCCTGCTGTCTGCAGGGTTCGAGACGGCTCTTGACGAGTCCATCAAGAACTGCAAGGCGCTTGCCGAGGCGGCTGAGCGGAAGGAGGCCGAGCGCGTGGCCATGTCCGAGGCTATCTCGGCTTTCTGCCAGGCCTTTGGTCTCGACGACGTCCCCTCGGGTAGCTCCCCCCGGAGTCACCTGTGGGCCTTGGACGTCCATGTGCGTAACAGACTCCATGGGGCGCCGACGAAGAGGAGGCTGCCTTAGCCGAGGTCCAGAGGCTAGACGCGGCTGTCCAGGGCCCAAGCGCGGCGCTGGCTTCCTCCTTTGAGGTGGAGGTCCTTCCGCCCGTATCGCCGCCCGAGGCCGTGCTAGATTCTGCCGAGGGTGGAAATGACGCCGAGCGTGCTGTTCCTCCCCCTGCCGACGTCTGAGCCTGCAGAAACAATTTGCTTGAAGTATGCGTATGTTTTTTGTGGCCGCCGAGGCCTAAACATTTTAATTGTCGGGTTATAAAGCTATGTTTTCTTTCCTATTATTTCGTGCGCTAGGACTTGTTCGGTAGCAGAATCGCTTATCCGAGCGTGAGTCACTTTTCGCGGAAGGTGATGGGTGAGGTATCCGTATCCCGGAGGCGTAGGAGTCCCTCGGCTTGGTCGGCCTTGCCGCTTACATGTTCTCCTGTCGTTTTTAGGATTCTGTTAGCGACGCAGTCGAAAAGGCATGAAAGTCGTTCTGGTAGAAAAGTTTTCGAGCGTTAGGACTTGTTCGATAGCAGAATTGCTTATCCGAGCGTGAGCTACCTTTTCGCGGAAGGTAATGAGTGAGGTAACCGTATCCCGGAGGCGTAGGAGTCCCTCAGCTCGGTCGGCCTTGCCGCTTATGGTCTCTCTTGCTCGTCTTTAGGATTCTGTTATCGACGCAGTCAAAATGCTCGAAAGACGTTCCGGCAAAAGACTTTTCCGAGGAAAAAATTTGACACAGAGGGGGTTCCCCCCTTCTAGCCCCCGAGGGAGGATCGGGCTTTGCCGAGGCAAGGTTGATCCTTCCTTGATGGTTAGACTTTATCTATGCATGTAAAGAAAGCGAGATACATGAATGACTTGAAACATTTTAAGGGTAAAAGCGACGTAGTTGTTCGATGTTCCAAGCGTTGCTGTAGACCTCGCCTTGATCGTTGGCCAGCTTGTATGTCCCGGGCTTCAAAATCTTGGTGATGATGAATGGCCCTTCCCAGGGAGGGGTAAGTTTGTGGCACCCTCGGGCATCTTGTCGCAGCCGAAGTACCAAGTCCCCCACTTGGAAGTCTCGGGGCCGAACCCTTCGGGCGTGGTGGCGTCGCAGGGACTGCTGATACCGCGCCGAGTGTAGTAAGGCCACGTCCCGAGCCTCTTCCAGCTGGTCCAACGAATCCTCTCGGCTGGTCTGGTTGCTTTGGTCGTCGTAAGCCTTTGTCCTCGGGGAACCGTATTCCAAGTTCGTGGGTAAGATGGCCTCGGCCCCATAGACTAGGAAAAACGGCGAGAAACCCGTGGCCCGGCTCGGCGTCGTCCTCAGACTCCAAACCACCGAGGGTAGCTCTTTTATCCACCGCTTGCCGAAATTATTGAGGTCGTTGTAGATCCTCGGCTTTAGTCCCTACAAAATCATACCGTTGGCGCGTTCCACCTGCCCATTCGTCATTGGGTGCGCTACGGCGACCCAGTCCACACGGATGTGGTGGTCCTCACAGAAGTCCAGGAACTTTTTCCCAGTGAACTACGTGCCATTGTCGGTGATGATTGAGTTTGGGACCCCAAAGCGATGGATGATATTTGTGAAGAACGCCACCGCCTGCTCGGACCTGATGCTGGTTAGGGGTCGAACTTCGATCCACTTGGAGAATTTGTCGATGGCGACCAGCAGGTGCGTGAAGCCCCCAGGTGCCTTCTGCAAGGGTCCGACGAGGTCCAGACCCCACACAGCGAACGACCAAGTGATGGGTATTGTCTGCAGGGCTTGAGCGAGCAGGTGCGTCTGTCTTGCGTAGAATTGACACCCTCGGCAGGAGCGTACAATCCTAGTGGCGTCAGCCACTGCGGTTGGCCAGTAGAAACCTTGTCGGAAGGCGTTTCCCACGAGGGCTCGAGGTGCTGCATGGTGACCACAAGCCCCCGAGTGTATTTCTTGTAACAGCTCTTGTCCTTGGGCAATGGATATGCATCGTTGGAGAATGTCTGAGGGGCTGCGGTGGTACAGCTCCTTTTCATCACCTAGCAAAACGAACGACTTGGCGCGCCGAGCCAGTCGCCGAGCTTCGGCCTTGTCGAGGGGCAGCTCTCCTCGGAGGAGATATTCCAGGTACGGGATCTGCCAGTTCAGGACCGGTGTGACCCCATTCCGCTCCCCCTCAATGCGTAGGGCCTCACCCTCGGCGGCCGAGGGTACCTCGGGCTAGGCCGAGGCCTCCTCGGGCTCGGGCGCGTCGTCAACTTTGATGGATGGCTAATATATATCCTTGGAGAAGACGTCCGGGGGAATTGTCATTCGCCTCGAAGCTATTTTCGCAGCTCATCTGCGGTTTCGTTGTACCATCGAGCAACATGGTTGAGTTCCAGCCCGTAGAACTTGACTTCCAAACGCCGAACTTCGTCGCAGTAGGCCTCCATTTTTTGGTCGCGGCAGTGGGAGTTCTTCATGACCTGGTCAATGACGAGCTGCGAGTCGCCACGAGCGTCGAGGCGCCGAACCCCTAGCTCGACGGCGATGCGTAGGCCATTAACCAAGGCCTCGTACTCGGCCACGTTGTTTGACGCCGGAAAATGGAGGCGCAGTACGTAGCGCACATGTTTCCCGAGGGGTGAGATGAAGAGCAAGCCAGCACCTGTGTAACGCCCTGAATTTGGGGGTAGAATTTTTTTCTTCTTTTCTCTCACCAAATTCGGGTGTTACTCACTTTTCTCTTTCCTGTTTCGCTCCTTCCTCCCAATTTCAAACCCGTATAGTGACGGTGCCCGTGTCATGTATAAACCAAAACCTAAGTGTCATGGGTGTTGCATCATGCTGAGGCGCATTTCTTTGTCTGATATCGTGTGTCCGTCTCGCTCTGTCTCGGTTTTTGGTTCGCGATTGGAGCCAGTGTCGTGCGTCTCGGTTTGGGTTGTGCGCGTCGTGGGTTTCGATCCGCGAAGTGGCCCGGCCCGGTCCGGCCCTGCGCACCCCTGGCGCCCACACCCCCCCCCATGCGCCCCCCCCCCCCCTCTTCTCTCTCTCATTTGGATCTCCCGCGCAACAACTTCCCTCTCCCTCTTCCACCTCTCTCTCCCCGTGGTGCCCTAGGAATTGGAGACGGCGATCACCGGAATTTGGACCCCGAGGTGAGCTCCCCTCCCCTCCTCCTCTCTCTCTCCCTCTCCCTCCTCTTCTTCCTCCCCCGCGCGTGCCCTCCCTTTCCCCTGCTCGCGCGCGCCCCTGCCCTTCCCCGCTCGCCGGCGGCGCGGCCCGCCCCGCCCCTCCCCTGCGCGCGGCGGTGCTCGCTCGCCCCGGCCTCCCCCCGCGGCGGCGCTCGCCCCCCCCCCTCCTCCCCGTCCGGCGGCGCCCCCCGCCCCCACCCCGGCCCTCGGCGTGGCGGCGCCCGGCCCCACCCCGTCCCGCGGCGGCGACCCCGCCCCCCCTGCCCGCGGCGGCACGCGGCCCCGCCCCCCTGCTCGCCCGGCGTGGCCCCCGGCGGCTCGGCCTCCGGCGCGGCCCCCTACGCGGCCTCCGGCCCCGGCGCGGCGGCGCGGTTCGCCCGCCCGTGGCCCGGCGCGGCTCGCCCGCGGCCTCAGCGCGTGCGCGTGGCATCCCGGCCCCGTCGCGGCTCGCGTGGCCTTGTTGGCCCCTAGCGCGTTCCCGCGCGCGCAAAACCCACGCGCGCGGTGATTTTTTTGGTTGTAGTTAATTCTCAAACTCCGTTAGTTAACGTGCTGCGTCGCGCGCTTCGTCGCGCGACGAATTTGTCTAATTTCAGATTCTATTAATGTGCTGCGTCGCGCGCTTCATCGCGCGACGATTCTTTTAGTTTATATTTATTAAAGTGTTGTGTCGCGCGCTTCGTCGCGCGACGATCTATTTTAATTTCAGGTTGTTTAAGGTGCGACGTCGCGCATCCAGACGCGCGACATTCCACTTTAAACTCAGCTCTGTTGACGTATGCCGTCGTGCGCTTCGTCGCGTGATGCTTAACGTCTCTTTATAATTAATGCAAAGTGTCTCGTTGTGCACTCGGTCGCGCGACGAATCATTGATTTCTTAATTCGATTTAAGGTGCTATATCGTGCGTCTCGCCGCGCGACAGTCCTTTTAATTATATTCATCTGCTTATAATGATTAAACATGAAACATGACTTTACTTTATGCTGAGCGTAGAGTCCAAATTAATTCCCTTCTATTAAGCGAGTGGTTAATTCATAATGATGTAACGTGATCGTTTCTCGACTGTTTGTTTCTCTTTCCCTCTTAACCGTAATTGCGAGCTCGCGTGGGACGTCTGTTTACTTACTGCATTCTATTGTATGGTGTACTGATCTTTTGTATTAAATATGTGGATGTATGTATGTTTGCGCTCGCATAGAGAACGACCCGGTCGAAGAGCCCGAGGAACTCACAGGAGAAGCCCCTGAGCAGCAGTCGGTTGGTGGAGGCAAGTGTCCTTTGACCTATCTCTATCCTAATCATTCTTTAATTCACCTCCCGCATTACACATTTATACTTAAGGATTGACTAGCTTTTGTTATCCATGTCCTTGTTTACCTATTTGGGTCGGATTATTATTGTTTAGCTTTATGCTATTGCTCAACTCTAATCAATGAACATGATGAGATTATATATGATACGCTGTTTTCCCTTCTCTTATTATGATGTTGTACTTGTGGCCTTTAAGGGGGCTCGAGCGGTTTCTCGAGTGCCTCTCTGTAAGGACCTGTTCTATGGATGACCGCCCGGGAAAACAGTGCAACCATGAGGGTGGAGTGGGACGCCCTTAGCTGAATAATTAGAGGAACCGGGGTGTAGTTCGCTTAGCCGTTGTGCCGTCAATGGGGCTCGGTGTATGCGGCTCGCTCTGCCAAGGTTGATTTGTCCCTTGGGGAGGAGTGCGGTACATTTAGGAAACCTAATGGGTGGCTACAGTCCCGGGGAATCTTTGTAAAGGCTACGTAGTGAAACCCTGCCTATACACCTTGGTAGTGTTTAAGGGTTTGATCGGCCCGAGGCAAGAGGGAATCACGGCTTGTGGGTAAAGTGCACAACCTCTGCAGAGTGTTTGAAAACTGATATATCAGCCGTGCTCGCGGTTATGAGCGGCCAAGGGAGCTCCAGTGATTAGTGGTACTTGATCAGAGACACTTTGGTTTTCAGGTGGCAATGAGACTGATGGTTTTGGTTATGTCTATGGTGCTGGTAAGTGGTATTCTTTCCGTTTGGAAAGGGTACATCGGGCTAATAACTTGGGTTAATGTTAAAACCTGGCTTTCTACTAGTAAATAATAATCTGACCAACTAAAAGCAACTGCTTGACTTACCCCCACATAAAGCTAGTCCACTACAGCCAAACAGGATACTTGCTGAGTATGTTGATGTGTACTCACTCTTGCTCTACACACCAAACCCCCCCCCAGGTTGTCAGCATTGCAACCACTGCTCAGGAGAAGATGAAGCTGTGGAAGGAGATTTCCAGGAGTTCCAAGACTACGACGAGTTCTAGGCGTGGGTTAGCGGCAACCCCCAGTCGCCTGCCTCTGAAGGTCGCGGTTATCTATGTTTCGTTTTCGCACTTTGATTTATTGTAAGGACTATATGGACGTCTCAGACGTATGGTGTAATCGACTATTATTTCCCTTTTAATACTATTTTGAGCACTGTGTGATGATGTCCATGTTATGTAACTGCTGTGTACGTGAATAACTGATCCTGGCACGTACATGGTTCGCATTCGGTTTACCTTCTAAAACCGGGTGTGACATAAGCTGGTATCAAAGCCAGGCTGACTGTAGGACTGCTAACCTAGAGTAGAATGGTCGTTCTAAGGACTATAGACCTCTGTCCCTGCCTTGACTTTGGTATCCCTTCAAAAGTTGGTCATACCGACCAAACCTATATTCTACTATATATTATACCTTGCTGAAAATTTCGTTTTATTCTAATCCTTCATTTATTTATGATTCATTATTTGCTGGTCATATTAATTCTGTTCTCGCTCTTTTGCTTGCGGTGTCTTTTGTAGATGGCTCGACTTAGACACACTGCACGAAAGTCCGTCATCCCCTTCTTACCCTCCCGCCTTGCGGAGCGTCCGCTTCGCCGTCCCGTGGCCGGTCAGTCCAGCCACTTGGAGAGACTGCACCACCGCCTGCATGAGGAGCAGGAACGTCGACGACAGGAGCAGCAGGGCTCTTCTTTCTCGCTCTAACAGGAGATAGAGTCTATGAGGAGCTGCTCCCCTGTGCTTCCCCTGGAGGCGCCCCCTGCACCACCACTGGGCGCCCCAGCCTCTGGAGTAGCTGCTGGAGGAGACCCAAACGACAGAGGTGGCGACGACAGCCCGAGCCACGACACTGACTTCTCTGCTGACCATGAGCCGGAAGGATGGGTTGCTCGACCCATCACTCGCGACGCTGCTCGCGGGTGTCACTTCCACGATGCGCTCGACACCCTGCTACGTCGGGCACTTAACCGGCGTACTTGGTCCATCGAGTATCGTTGTGTGGTCTACCAGCATAGTCGCGGGGTCTACCCGGACCGCTGGGAGGCGACCTGCTTGGTGCGCCGTACGGAGAACAGTCTCCAGGGTGCAGAGGCCTGCTCAGAGCACTATTCTATCTCTGAGCGGGACTCAGCTGAGGCGGCCATGCAAGATGCTGCACGACGTGCGCTTCCGCACTACTGCTCGGTTCTCGGTGGGGTAGCTGACGGTCTCGACCTGAAGTATTACCCCCGCCGTCCATCTGGCAGCACAGGAGGCGTGATTGTTTCACCTGCTGGCGAGGACAATCCTAGGTTGAGCAACACAGTCAACCTAGCCGCCGTGCTAAACACGGAGCTGGACCATGCACTAGACGAGCTGAGTAGGGCTCGTGCTGAGATCGCCCTGCTGCGGGCTGAGCGCGCGGAACGTCGTCACCTGGATGATGGTTCCCCCGCTCCCGTTGGGACTCAGCACCCGTACCGCTCACCTCGACGTGGACGCCAGTCTTATGGCAATCCCGACTGCAAGACCAAGATAAATCTAGAACCATAGATCACTAGAGTCGGATCTTGTAATTAATACAAAATATATACGTAGAAGCTACAGTCTTAGTGTCAATCTCGCTTTTAGTTAGTCTTAGTTAGACAGGGTAGTTTGCTATATCCTGTGCATTTATGCTTGTCATGATGAACTATGTTTGGTTTGGATCTTTGTAATGACTGTCACCAGAGTGTGGGTATCCCCTGCATTATGGTTTACCTGTTATATGTTAATGGAGTTAGTTATATAGTTGGGAAACCTTTTATTCCACTTTCCTCTTTATCTGAGAAGTTGTGTGGTCTGTGTTGGAGATCAGTGAAGATGCTCACCTGTTCGGTGCTGTTGACGAATTCTATACTCTTTTCTTATGCTGCAAGATTTGCAAGATCAGTTCTGATGTGTGGATGCATTCTGCAGATGTCAGAGAACAGGCGCAGAGGAGGAAGGCGTGCTCAGCAGGAGCGAGCCGCTCCGCAGGATGAGGTGCCCCAGCAGCAGCACCTGCCGCCCCCGCCCCCGATGTCCATCGAGCAGATGTTTCTGATGCAGACTCAGGCAGTTATCAGTTGTGATAAAAGGACAATCAAGTTGGTGTCCCCACTAGGAGAGGAAGTAGTGACCGAGTTAGTCCCGCCTGAGCCAAAGAAAAGAAGTTGTTATCAGATAGCTGTCGATAGCGGTGAAGCAGACCCGATCGAGAGTATCAAGGTTGTGTCTGAATTCCCAGATGTGTTTCCAAAGGACTTACCGGGTATGCAACCAGAGCGGAAAGTTGAGTTTGCCATAGAGCTTCTTCCTGGAACCGCCCCTATCTTTAAGAGAGCTTACAGAATATCCGGACCAGAGCTAGTTTAACTTAAGAAGCAGATCGATGAGTTGTCAGAGAAAGGTTACATCCGGCCAAGCACCTCGCCTTGGGCCGCCCCTGTCTTGTTTGTGGAAAAGAAAGATGGCACCAAAAGGATGTGTATCGATTATCGAGCTTTGAATGAAGTCACGATCAAGAACAAGTATCCCTTGCCCAGAATAGAAGATCTGTTCAACCAGTTGAGAGGAGCCAATGTGTTCTCCAAGATTGATCTGAGGTCAGGCTATCACCAGCTCAGGATCCGACCTTCGGACATTCCGAAGACGGCATTCATTAGCAAGTATGGGTTATATGAGTTCACAGTGATGTCTTTTGGTTTGACCAATGCACCAGCGTTCTTCATGAACTTGATGAACAGTGTATTCATGGACTATCTCGATAAGTTTGTGGTGGTATTCATCGATACATTCTGATTTATTCTCAAAGCGAAGAAGAGCATGCAGATCATTTGAGGATGGTATTGCAGAGATTGCGAGAGCACCAGTTGTATGCAAAGTTGAGCAAATGTGAATTCTGGATCAATGAAGTCCTGTTCTTGGGTCACATAATCAACAAAGAAGGATTGGCTGTGGATCCGAAGAAAGTGGCAGACATTCTGAACTGGAAAGCGCCAACAGATGCTCGAGGAATCAAAAGTTTCATTGGAATGGCCGGATATTATCGTCGATTCATTGAAGGGTTTTCGAAGATTGCGAAACCAATGACAGCGTTGCTAGGCAACAAAGTTGAGTTCAAGTGGACCCAGAAATGTCAAGAGGCTTCCGAAGCGCTGAAAGAGAAGTTGACTACGGCGCCTGTCCTAGTCTTGCCTGATGTGCACAAGCCCTTCTCGGTGTATTGTGATGCTTGTTACACAGGTTTGGGATGTGTATTGATGCAAGAGGGAAGAGTTGTGGCTTACTCGTCCCGACAGCTGAAGGTTCATGAGAAGA
The DNA here is from genome assembly GCA_029449295.1 of Zea luxurians. Classification (NCBI taxonomy): domain Eukaryota; kingdom Viridiplantae; phylum Streptophyta; class Magnoliopsida; order Poales; family Poaceae; genus Zea; species Zea luxurians. Next base: position 39,178,827 of record JAOPSE010000009.1, on the reverse strand, counting down.
ATTACCCAATCCATGATCTAGAGTTGGCAGCAGTGGTTCACGCACTGAAGACATGGAGGCACTATCTGTATGGACAGAAATGTGATGTTTACACAGACCACAAGAGTCTGAAGTACATATTCACTCAGTCAGAGTTGAATATGAGGCAGCGAAGATGGTTAGAGTTGATCAAAGACTATGAGTTGGAGATCCATTTCCATCCAGGCAAAGCGAACGTAGTGGCAGATGCTTTGAGCAGGAAGAGTCAGGTCAATCTGATGGTCGCTCGTCCGATGCCTTATGAGTTGGCCAAAGAGTTTGATAGGTTGAGTCTCGGGTTTCTAAACAATTCGCGAGGAGTCACAGTTGAGTTGGAACCTACCTTGGAGAGAGAAATCAAAGAAGCGCAGAAGAATGATGAAAAGATCAGTGAGATTCGGCGACTGATTCTAGATGGCAGAGGCAAAGATTTTCGTAAAGATGCAGAAGGTGTGATATGGTTCAAAGACCGCTTATGTGTTCCCAATGTTCAATCCATTCGGGAGTTGATTCTCAAGGAAGCTCATGAGACTGCTTATTCGATTCACCCTGGTAGTGAGAAGATGTATCAGGATCTGAAGAAGAAATTCTGGTGGTACGGAATGAAGAGGGAAATCGCAGAGTATGTGGCTATGTGCGATAGTTGTCGAAGAATTAAGGCAGAGCACCAGAGACCAGCTGGATTGTTGCAACCGTTGCAAATTCCTTAGTGGAAATGGGATGAAATCGGTATGGATTTCATAGTCGGATTGCCTCGCACTCGAGCCGGCTACGATTCTATTTGGGTAGTAGTGGACCGTTTGACCAAGTCAGCCCACTTCATACCAGTCAAGACCAACTACAGCGGTGCAGTGTTGGCAGAATTGTATATGTCTCGGATCGTTTGTCTTCATGGTGTGCCAAAGAAGATAGTGTCAGACAGAGGAACACAGTTCACCTCTCATTTCGGGCAGCAGTTGCATGAGGCCTTGGGCACACATCTGAATTTCAGTTCAGCTTATCATCCACAGACAGACGGTCAGACTGAAAGGACCAATCAAATTCTTGAAGACATGTTGAGAGCCTGTGCGTTGCAAGATCATTCCGGATGGGATAAGAAGTTGCCTTATGCAGAGTTTTCCTATAACAACAGTTACTAGGCCAGTTTGAAGATATCACCATTTCAAGCGCTCTATGGGAGGAGTTGTAGAACTCCATTGCAATGGGATCAGCCTGGGGAAAAGCAAGTGTTCGGGCCAGACATTTTGCTTGAAGCCGAGGAGAACATCAAGATGGTTCGAGAGAACCTGAAGATAGCGCAATCAAGGCAGCGAAGCTATGCAGACACAAGAAGAAGAGAGCTGAGTTTCGAAGTCGGAGACTTTGTCTATCTGAAAGTGTCACCGATCAGAGGAGTCAGAAGGTTCGGTGTCAAAGGCAAGCTAGCACCCCGCTACATTGGTCTGTACCAAATTCTCTCAAGGCGTGGAGAAGTGGCCTATCAGCTCAGCCTACCAGAGAATTTGTCCGCAGTGCATGATGTCTTTCATGTGTCTCAGTTGAAGAAGTGCTTGCGTGTGCCAGAAGAGCAGTTGCTAGTGGAAGGTCTTGAAGTCCAGGAGGACTTGACCTACGTTGAGAAGCCCGTGCAAATCCTTGAGACCGCAGACAGAGTCACTCGAAGGAAGACCATCAGAATGTGCAAAGTCAGATGGAATCACCACTCTGAGGAAGAAGCAACCTGGGAGCGTGAAGATGATCTGATGGCTAAATACCCCGAGCTCTTTGCTGACCAACCCTGAATCTCGAGGGCGAGATTCTTTTAAGGGGGATAGGTTTGTAACGCCCTGAATTTGGGGGTAGAATTTTTTCTTCTTTTCTCTCACCAAATTCGGGCGTTACTCTCTTTTCTCTTTCCTGTTTCGCTCCTTCCTCCCAATTTCAAACCCGTATAGTGACGGTGTCCGTGTCATGTATAAACCAAAACCTCAGTGTCATGGGTGTTGCATCATGCTGAGGCGCATTTCTTTGTCTGATATCGTGTGTCCGTCTCGCTCTGTCTCGGTTTTCGGTTCGCGATTGGAGCCAGTGTCGTGCGTCTCGGTTTGGGTTGTGCGCGTCGTGGGTTTCGATCCGCGAAGTGGCCCGGCCCAACCCAGCCCGGCCCAGTCCGGCCCTGCGCACCCCTGGCGCCCACACCCCCCCCCCCCCCATGCGCTCCCCCCCCCCCTCTTCTCTCTCTCATTTGGATCTCCCGCGCAACAACTTCCCTCTCCCTCTTCCACCTCTCTCTCCCCGTGGTGCCCTAGGAATTGGAGACGGCGATCGCCGGAATTTGGACCCCGAGGTGAGCTCCCCTCCCCTCCTCCTCTCTCTCTCCCTCTCCCTCCTCTTCTTCCTCCCCCGCGCGCGCCCTCCCTTTCCCCTGCTCGCGCGCGCCCCTGCCCTTCCCCGCTCACCGGCGGCGCGGCCCGCCCCGCCCCTCCCCTGCGCGTGGCGGCGCTCGCCCGCCCCGGCCTCCCCCCGCGGCGGCGCTCCCCCCCCCCCCTCCTCCTCGTCCGGCGGCGCCCCCCGCCCCCAACCCAGCCCTCGGCGCGGCGGCGCCCGCCCCCACCCCGTCCCGCGGCGGCGACCCTGCCCCCCCTGCCCGCGGCGGCGCGCGGCCCCGCCCCTGCACGTGCGGCGGCGCCCCAGCCCCGCCCCCCTGCTCGCCCGGCGCGGCCCCCGGCGCGGCCCCTGCGCGTGCGCGCAGCCCCGGCGCGGCTCGCCCGCGGCCTTGGCGCGGCTCGCCCGCGGCCTCGGCGCGTGCGCGCGGCCTTCGGCCCCTGCGCGCGGCATCCCGGCCCCGTCGCGGCTCGCGTGGCCTTGTTGGCCCCTAGCGCGTTCCCGCGCGCGCAAAACCCACGCGCGCGGTGATTTTTTTTGGTTGTAGTTAATTCTCAAACTCCGTTAGTTAACGTGCTGCGTCGCGCGCTTCGTCGCGCGACGAATTTGTCTAATTTCAGATTCTATTAATGTGCTGCGTCGCGCGCTTCGTTGCGCGACGATTCTTTTAGTTTATATTTATTAAAGTGTTGTGTCGCGCGCTTCGTCGCGCGACGATCTATTTTAATTTCAGGTTGTTTAAGGTGCGACGTCGCGCGTCCAGACGCGCGATGTTCCACTTTAAACTCAGCTCTGTTGACGTATGCCGTCGTGCGCTTCGTCGCGCGATGCTTAATGTCTCTTTATAATTAATGCAAAGTGTCTCGTTGTGCGCTCGGTCGCGCGACGAGTCATTGATTTCTTAATTCGATTTAAGTTGCTATCTTGTGCGTCTCGCCGCGCGACAGTCCTTTTAATTATATTCATCTGCTTATAATGATTAAACATGAAACATGACTTTACTTTATGCTGAGCGTAGAGTCCAAATTAATTCCCTTCTATTAAGCGAGTGGTTAATTCATAATGATGTAACGTGATCGTTTCTCGACTGTTTGTTTCTCTTTCCCTCTTAACCGTAATTGCGAGCCCGCGTGGGACGTCTGTTTACTTACTGCATTCTATTGTATGGTGTACTGTTCTTTTGTATTAAATATGTGGATGTATGTATGTTTGCGCTCGCATAGAGAACGATCCGGTCGAAGAGCCCGAGGAACTCACAGGAGAAGCCCCTGAGCAGCAGTCGGTTGGTGGAGGCAAGTGTCCTTTGACCTATCTCTATCCTAATCATTCTTTAATTCACCTCCCGCATTACACATTTATACTTAAGGATTGACTAGCTTTTGTTATCCATGTCCTTGTTTACCTATTTGGGTCGGATTATTATTGTTTAGCTTTATGCTATTGCTCAACTCTAATCAATGAACATGATGAGATTATATATGATACGCTGTTTTCCCTTCTCTTATTATGATGTTGTACTTGTGGCCTTTAAGGGGGCTCGAGCGGTTTCTCGAGTGCCTCTCCGTAAGGACCTGTTCTATGGATGACCGCTCAGGAAAACAGTGCAACCATGAGGGTGGAGTGGGACGCCCTTAGCTGAATAATTAGAGGAACCGGGGTGTAGTTCGCTTAGCCGTTGTGCCGTCAATGGGGCTCGGTGTATGCGGCTCGCTCTGCCAAGGTTGATTTGTCCCTTGGGGAGGAGTGCGGTACATTTAGGAAACCTAACGGGCGGCTACAGTCCCCGGGAATCTTTGTAAAGGCTACGTAGTGAAACCCTGCCTATACACCTTGGTAGTGTTTAAGGGTTTGATCGGCCCAAGGCAAGAGGGAATCACGGCTTGTGGGTAAAGTGCACAACCTCTGCAGAGTGTTTGAAAACTGATATATCAGCCGTGCTCGCGGTTATGAGCGGCCAAGGGAGCTCCAGTGATTAGTGGTACTTGATCAGAGACACTTTGGTTTTCAGGTGGCAATGAGACTGATGGTTTTGGTTATGTCTATGGTGCTGGTAAGTGGTATTCTTTCTGTTTGGAAAGGGTACATCGGGCTAATAACTTGGGTTAATGTTAAAACCTGGCTTTCTACTAGTAAATAATAATCTGACCAACTAAAAGCAACTGCTTGACTTACCCCCACATAAAGCTAGTCCACTACAGCCAAACAGGATACTTGCTGAGTATGTTGATGTGTACTCACTCTTGCTCTACACACCAAACCCCCCCAGGTTGTCAGCATTGCAACCACTGCTCAGGAGAAGATGAAGCTGTGGAAGGAGATTTCCAGGAGTTCCAAGACTACGACGAGTTCTAGGCGTGGGTTAGCGGCAACCCCCAGTCGGCTGCCTGTGAAGGCCGCGGTTATCTACGTTTCGTTTTCGCACTTTGATTTATTGTAAGGACTATATGGACGTCTCAGACGTATGGTGTAATCGACTATTATTTCCCTTTTAATACTATTTTGAGCACTGTGTGATGATGTCCATGTTATGTAACTGCTGTGTACGTGAATAACTGATCCTGGCACGTACATGGTTCGCATTCGGTTTACCTTCTAAAACCGGATGTGACAACCTGCTCCTGTTTTCATCAGCGACCCGTCGAAGTACATGGTCCAAAGTTCGGGCTAGATTGGGGCCGTCGGCAACTGGGTGTCAGTCCATTCAGCCACGAAGTCGGCCAAGACTTGGGATTTTATGGCCTTCCAAGGGGCAAACGAAAGCGTTTCGCCCATGAGTTCCACTACCCATTTTGCTATCCTACCCGAGGCCTCTCGGCTCTGGATGATTTCTCCCAGGGGGAAAGATGACACCATAGTAACCGGATGAGACTCGAAGTAGTGTCGCAGCTTCCGCCGTGTCAGAATCACTGCGTAGAGCAGCTTCTGGATTTGCGGGTAGCGGACTTTGGTCTCGGATAGCACTTCATTGATGAAGTAGACTGGCCTCTGGCGAGCAGTGTGTGCCCTTCTTCCCGTCTCTCGACTACGATCGCGGCGCTGACCACCTGAGTGGTTGCGGCTACGTAGATCAAGAGGGCTTCTCCCGCAGCAGGGGGCACCAAGATGGGCGCATTTGTAAGGAGCGCCTTTAAGTTTCTGAGGGCTTCCTCGGCCTCGGGGGTCCAAGTGAAGCGCTCGGCCTTCCTTAAGAGGCAGTACAAGGGCAATCCCTTCTCGCCGAGGCACGAGATGAAGCAGCTTAGAGCCGCAAGGCATCCCATGACCCTTTGTACTCCTTTCAGATCTTTGATGGGCCCCATGTTGGTGATGGCCGCGATTTTCTCCGGGTTGGCTTCGATGCCTCGTTCGGAGAAAATGAACCCTAAGAGCATGCCTCGGGGGACTCCGAAGACACACTTCTCAGGATTGAGTTTTACGCTCTTCGCTTTCAGGCAACTAAATGTTACCTCAAGGTCAGAGAGGAGGTCGGAGGCTTTCCTTGTTTTGACGACGATGTCATTGACGTAAGCCTCGATCGTTCTACCGATGTGTTGTCCAAACACATGGTTCATGCACCTTTGGTAGATGGCACCTGCATTCCTCAAGCCAAATGGCATTGTAGTATAACAATACATGCCAAAAGGTGTGATGAAAGAAGTCGCGAGCTGGTCGGACTCTTTCATCTTGATTTGCTGATAGCCTGAGTAGGCATCGAGGAATGATAGGGTTTCGCACCCAGCAGTGGAGTCCACAATTTGATCGATGTGAGGCAGAGGGTAGGAAACCTTCAGACATCCTTTGTTTAGACCAGTGTAGTCTACGCACATCCTCCATTTCCCACCTTTTTCTTTACAAGCACAGGGTTAGCTAACCATTCGGGATGGAATACCTATTTGACGAACCCTGCAGCCATCAGCTTGTGGACCTCCTCGCCTATGGCTCTGCGCTTCTCTTCGTCAAAACGGTGCAGGGACTGCTTCACGGGTCGAGCTCCAGCTCGAATGTCCAGTGAGTGCTCGGCGACATCCCTCGGTATGCCCGGCATGTCCGAGGGACTCCACGCAAAAACTTCGGCGTTTGCGCGGAGAAAGTCGACAAGCACTGCTTCCTATTTAGGGTCGAGCTCGGAGCCGATCCTGACTTTCTTGCCGGTGTCGCCGCTGCTGGGGTCGAGAGAGATGGACTTGACTGCCTCGGCCGGCTCGAAGTTGCCGGCGTGCCGCTTCGCATCGGGCACCTCTTTGGAGAGGCAGTCTAGGTCGGCGATGAGAGCTTCGGACTCGGTGAGGGCCTCGGTGTACTCCACGCATTCCACGTCGCACTCGTAAGCGTGGCGGTACGTGGGCCCGACGGTGATGACTCTCTTGGGGCCAGGCATCTTGAGCTTGAGGTAGGTGTAGTTGGGGATGGCCATGAACTTGGCGTAGCATGGTCTCCCCGGCACCGCGTGGTAGGTCCCTCAGAACCCAACTACCTCGAAGGTGAGGGTTTCCTTTTGGAAGTTGGAGGGAGTTCCAAAGTAGACGGGTAAGTCAACCTGTCCGAGGGGCAGGATACGCTTTCTGGGTGTGATCCCGTGGAAAGGTGTCGCACCAGCCCAGATCTCGGACCGATCAACCCCTAAGAGCTCCAGGGTCTCGGCGTAGATGATGTTGAGGCTGCTGCCTCCATCCATGAGGACCTTGGAGAGCCTAATGTTGCGATGATCGGGTCGACGACGAGCGGGTACCTTCCTAGGCTCAGCACAAAGTCGGGGTGGTCGCCTTAGTCGAAGGTGATAGGCTTGTTGGACCAGTCTAGGTAGACTGGCGCTGCCACCTTTACCGAGCAGACCTCCCTGTGCTCTTGCTTGCGGTGCCGAGCCGAGGCTTTCGCCACCTGCCCGCCGTAGATCATGAAGCAGTTGTGGACCTCCGGGAACTCCTCTTCCTTGTCACCCCCCTTGTTGTTGCCTTGGTCTTTGCCACCTTCTATTGAGGGTCCAGCCTTGTTGAAGTAGCGCCGAAGCATGTCGCACTCCTCAAGGGTGTGCTTGACGGGACCCGATGATAGGGGCACGACTCCTTGAGCATCTTGTCGAATGCGTTGGCCCCTCCAGGAGGCTTCTGAGGGTTCCTGTGCTCGGCAGCAGCGACGAGATCCGTGTCGACGATGTTGCGCTTCGCTTGCGCCTTCTTCTTGGCCTTCTTCTTTGCGCCACGCTGGGCGGACGCCTCGGGGGCATCTTCCTTCTACCCTCCCTGAGGCTGCTTGTCCTTCCGGAAGATGGCTTCAACCGCCTCCTGACCAGAGGCGAACTTGGTGGCGATGTCCATCAATTCGCTCGCCTTGGTGGGAGTCTTGCATCCTAGCTTGCTCACCAGGTCTCGGCATGCGGTGCCAGCGAGGAAAGCCCTGATGACATCCGAGTCGGTGATGTTGGGCAGCTCGGTGCGCTGCTTTGAAAACCGTCGGATGTACTCTCGCAGGGATTCCTCGGGCTGCTGGCGGCAACTTCGGAGATCCCATGAGTTCCCAGGGAGCACGTACGTACCCTGGAAATTTCCAGCGAAAGCCTTGACCAGGTCGTCCTAGTCGGAGATCTACGCAGGAGGCAGATGCTCCAGCCAGGCCCGAGCAGCGTCGAAGAGGAAGAGGGGGAGGTTGCGGATGATGAGGTTGTCATCATCCGCCCCTCCCTACTGGCATGCCAGCCGGTAGTCCGCAAGCCACAACTCTGGCCTTGTCTCCCCTGAGTACTTGGTGATGGTAGTCGGGGCTCAGAACCGGGCCGGGAACGGCGCTCGTCGTATGGCCCGGCTGAAGACTAGCGGACCTGACGGCTTGGGTGAAGGGCTTCGATCCTACTCACTTTCGTAGCGTCCCCCGCGCCTAGGATGGTAGCCTCGGCGCACCTTCTCCTCGAGGCAGGCTCGACGGTGGTGGCGGTGTTGCTCAGCGCCGAGGCGATCCGGGGCTGCAGGCGTCCCGTCCCTTGTGCGCTCGGTGTGGACCGAGGCCTCCCGCATGCGTCGGGAGGGCGCTGCGCGATGCTCTGAGGGGTCTCCTCGCCTCTGGGAGGCAGAGCTCTCGGCTTGTCGGACAGCGGCGTCTTCCAGGAGGCCCTTGAGCTCGCCCTGGATACATCGCCCTTCGGTGGTGGATGGCTCCGGCATCGTCCGAAGCAACATTGCTGCTACGACTAGGCTCTGGCCGGTCCCGTTGAAGGCCGGGGGCGGCATCGCCCTGGCATCGTCAACGATACGGCGCTGGACGTCCTGGGCCCGATGACGCGCTCCTCCGGCGAGTGTTTGGCCTGCCCATTCCTGCTCGATGTTTTGCCGAAGCTGCACAAGTCGCCCCGCTTCTTCGTCGAGCTTGGCCTGCATCTCACGGAGTTGCTCGAGCTATGTGTCCTGACCCCCCGCAGGGACTTGGACCACAGCTAGCTCCCGCGGGATCTCAACGCGAGACGCAGGTGCAAGGGCGCCGTCACCTCCTGGCATGCCAAGGTGGTTTTCTCCATCGTGATCCTCCTGATCGATGTGGTAGCACTCGCGAGTTGGGTCGCAACCCTCGTCGTCAAGGCTGTGACCATCATCAGAGCAGCCGGAGAGGCAGTGGTCACATGCGGACATGAAGTTGCGCATGGCACCGGGATCATGGAGTCCGGAGAAATCCCAACTGACGTCGGGGTCGTCCTCTTCCTCGGAACCTGTGGGTCCTGAGGTTGAGACGGTCGTCAGTCGGTCCCAAGAGGACCACATATGGTACCCCGGAAGGTCAGGGTATGCCCTAGCGAAAGCGCTCACCGAAGCGGGGTCGCTTGGTGGATCGAAACTGAATCTAAAGAGAACAGAGTGGAAAACGGACAGTACCTTTTGGTCGATGGACGGTGGTGAAGTCACGTCAGGGACGGACTGCACCGTTATCTCAGGTACGAGGCTAACGCCCAGCAAGTCCTTCGCGAGGGTGCTGGCGTCATCAGTCCGCTTGGGGTTGGCACGTTGCTGGGAAGCGACGCCCGTCGTTGTCTCAGGTGCGAGGACAACGCCTGACATGTCCCCCGCAGGGGTGCCGGTGTCGCCGGCTCGCTCTAGTTTGACAACCGATGAGGCGCCGCCTCCTGCGTGGCCACGGTTGCCCCGTCTCCTCCTCCTCCGGCGAGGAGGGTGGCGGGGTAAACCTGGGTGTTCCTCTTCTGCCACGGGAGGATGCCATCGTCGAGTTCGTCTCCGCCGAGCGAGCCATCGTCCGTTGTTGTTGTCATGCTGCGGAGGGAGTAGTACCATGTCGTAGCTGCCGTCGAGGGACATGAACTCGAGACTTCCGAAGCGGAGCACCGTCCCGGGCTGAAGAGGCTGCTGAAAGCTACCCATCTGGAACTTAACGGGAAAGTATTCGTTAACACGCAGCGAGCCCCTACCTGGCGCGCCAACTGTCGGTGTTTCGGACCCGGGGGGCCCTCAACCGGACCGACTAGTGAATTTTAGTGCCGCGTGCCTCTGTCCAGATGGGTTGATGCAAGAAGGAACACAAGCGATGGGATGAGGCTTATATTATCCTGCACCAGAGGGCGCTTGCAGTAGGGGTTACAAGTGTTGCGGGAGAGCGAGAACGAGAGAGAGAGAAAGAGAGAGAGAGAGAGAGAGAGAAGGAGAGGGTTCGGCCTTGAGGCGGGCCGTCTGAGGCTGCCTCTACCGCGTCTCTCCTACTCTACCTGCCTCCGCTCGTCCGCGTCGTGCGTCCGTGTGCGCGTACGTTGCACGTTCGTCTCTCTTCTCCCTTTCTCCTTTTTTTCTCCCTTTTCTTTTTCCCTTTCTCCCCCTCGTGGGGCCCTGGACACCCCCTTTTATAGACACAAGGAGATGCCCAACTGTACAATGGGGGTGTGGCTTGGAGCTAACGTGGCTGGCAGGGAAGTGCCCTGAGCCCTGTACAGATAACAATGTGGCCGTCGGGGAAGTGCCTTGAGCCCTGTAGATGTACCAACGTGGTCGTCGGAGAAGTGCCCTAAGCCCTGTAGGAGCATAGCTGGCGGTGCGGCATGGATCCTGCTGACGTTTCCGTGCTTCCGTAGGGGGTTTGAGAGCACCCGATGTCATGGGCGCACGCGGGGAACCATCATTACCTGTTACCGGAGTAACTTAGATGGGACACCGATCTTGTTCCTTCGTAGCCTGAGGCGGCTAGCTAAGGGTAGGGTAATGATGGATCCCCAGTAGCGTAGCTGATACGAGGCCGAGGTCGAGCGAGGCGGCGACTCCTCCGAGGCCGAGGCTGAGGTCGGGCGAGGCAGAGTCCTTCTCTCGAGGCCGAGGCTGAGGCCGAGGCCTGGGGTCGGGCGAGGCAGAGACCTTCCCCTGAGGCCGAGGCGGGGCGAAGTCCTTCTCCCGAGGCCGAGGCTGAGGCCGAGGTCGGGGTCGGTCGAGGCGGAGCTCCCTGTTGCGCCCGAGGCTGAACTCGAGGGAGGTCGTGACTTGCTGTTGTCAGTCTTTCCCTGGTAGCTGGCACAGTTGCCGGAGCAGGGTGAACAGCGCTGTTTTCCTGTCAGAACGGTCAGTAAAGGGGGCGAAGTGACTGCGGTCACTTCGACCTTGCCGACTGAGGCACGCGTGTCAGGATAAGGTGTCAGGCGATCCCCGCATTAAATGCACATGCGATACGGTCGGTTGGTAAGGCGATTCGGATGAGGTCGTTGTATGACAAAGCTTGTCTGTGCTAGACTTCGGGCGAGCCGAGGGTGTGTCTGCTGACTGAGGGGACCCTCGGACGAGGCGTGAATTTGTCTGGGACTACTGTCCTGGCCCGAGGCTGGGCTCGGATGAGGTCGCGTCCCTTCGCAGACGAAGCCCGCGCTTTATCAATCGTTTTATGGTTTGTTCTGAAGATGTTTTCTAGCCGGATCAAGGAGCATTGGAGGTACCCCTAATTACGGTCCCCGACAGTATTGATTCATAATATTGTCTACTGTACAAAACGATGTTTTACACAACCATATACACTCTCGCGTGGAGAAAACCTTAGGGCAAGCGTTGTCTTCTTTCTCTTGCTTGTTACTCTGCTTCCTGCAAGCTTATAAGGTGCTGATACGGGTTAGACATTATTTGCACACAACGAGCAAAAGAATGAAGACCTTATTAGATGAATAATAAATTGGCGTTAGAAGGTTGTCATGCCGGCCACACAGAGCTCACTACTGAGACGCACGGTGGGTGCATGCCCGCGTAGTAGTATCTGGCATCTCAACGAACTGCTGGCGGCGCGCATGGATGCATAGAAAAACAAACGCAGTCTGGACATGTAAAATAAACGACGTCTACTACCCAACTTGCCATTCTACGAGTTTGGATCACTGGACAGATTGCTCTGGTTGGGGCTGTGAATTTGAAAAACGAAACAGCAGTTTGCTCTTCCATTCTCCCTAGCCAAACAGAAGTATAAATACACCCCATCTACTAATAATGACGGCATATCTTATCCTGGGGTACTCACCGAAAGTTCATTACCCAGACAAGAACAGCTAAAATAAAAACTGAATCCACTATCCATTGGAATTTATAAACAGAACAGAATTGAGCACGAAACCAGCCACGCTAGCTTATACACACTAGTTGTTAAAACAGTTCACACAGATCCACGAGCCTAGACTGAGGGCCTAGGCACGTTGCGCTATTTCGTAGGCCATCATGAGCCACACAGCTCAATCAGAGAGTTGGCATAAGCGTGCTATTATTAGGATAAACTAAAGGAAGCCTCGTCAGCTAAGCTCGCCAGTGACTGCTAGTTTATCAACAAGTTATGCAGCCTCTCCTCTGCATGAACCCCCTACTACGGCCAGTACTCTGCCCGTACTGCCACAGCTTGTCAGCTGCGACCTGCGAGCAAATGTGGAAACCCCGAAATGCCCTGCTTTCCGGACAAGTGAGAGGAGGGCCTTTGGGTTGGGGTTCCTTTTCCTCTCTTTAAGAACTTGGGGTTCATTTAATTTTATCAGGAGAACTGGGAGTTCATGTTGCAAGGGCAGAACCGCATAATGAAGTGCAGGAACAGCACAAACTGACATTTTAGAAGAAAGCGACGCCTCCTCCCGTTCCGTCGTCGTCCATTCCATGGATGCCAGGGAGGGAGGGAGGGGACGAGCCGAGGTAAAAGACGGCACTGATTGCCCCTTTGCGGTGGCAATCCCCGGCGCACGCAGGACCGCCGGTCATGATCGGCGGTCCTCCCCCGTTTTCCACCTTTGGCGTCCGTAATGTCGCCATGATTCTGACGAGCGGCATGCTCGGCATCACTTTGTGTCAGACATGGCCGCCGTGGCTGGCCCCACATGCGCCATTGGGGTGCCTCTTTTCTTTTCCCTGTGGCCTGTAGCAGTGAGCAGTCTATAGCGGCAGCGCGTCCGTCCACAGCCCCTGCCGGGCCCCGAAATGCCAGCTCGGGCAGAGCGCCCGTGGCTATTCTTCTACTGCGCTGCGCTGCGCTGCACTGACAGTGCGTCGTCAATGCCGTGCTTGATCACTGTCATCACTGATGCCAGTCGACTCGCGCGCAGGCCGTCTGATTAGCTCGGTGCAATAGTGCTGATCATGACACAGAATGCATGGATTACTGTGCGCCATTGGAATCCCATGGCTCTCGTGCGCTGTTTAAGGAGACAAATGGTGCTCTTGGTCAGCCATCAGCGTGCCTAGCTCCGGTGCTTTTGTGCGACGGAGCCCATGATCGCATGTCGGCAGAGTTCGAGCCCCTGTCGCTTTGCGACTGCTAATTGTGTCAGCCCGTCAGGCAATGTCACAGTAGTACTGCAGACGCAGACTAATCGCAGAATGTGTTGGATCTGAGCCTACCCCTGCATGATGCTATATGTTTACTGGTACACGTTCCGAAGAAAATTTTTGGCGGGTGGGCAGAGGGAGAGCTGAGCTGGTAGTACAGTACTACGGAATGGATAGGCTGAGCGCGCAGGGAGAGGATCGGAGAGGGCCGGAGGGGCATCATCGGCATCGAGAAAAGCGAGGGAATCGCACGCTTCCCTTGCATTCCAGCGTAAAGTAGGGGCCGGGCGTACCTCATCGCCGTCATCGTGGGCCTCCGCTCGCCAGTCGGTCGCCACTCGCCACCGCAACTATTTCTGCTGGCTACTGCCGCTGCCGCTGCCGCTGCTCATTCCATTCCCTGCGCTAGCCCGGCGCCCGCTCGCCCTGCCTGCCACTCCCGCCGCGTGCTGCCTACCAGCAGGCCAGGCCAGTGGCCAGGCACCCCTGCCCTGTCCGCCACCAGCACAACCGCGTGCGCCGGTCCGGTCGGTACATGCCAGGATGGAGACCCCTTCGTCGACGTGCGACGAGGGCTCCGAGCTCGACGCGCGCTCGCAGTCCGACTACGCCGACTTCGACGACCTGGACCTCCCGCCGCGGGGCCGCCACCGCCGGGACCCGTCCTCCGACGCGTCCTCCGAGTGCAGCGGGGAGCCCGGGAGCCCGTACGCCTCCTCGCCGTACCCGCGCTGGCCGGTGTGCACGCTTCCCGCGAGGGTGCCGCCGCCGGCCGCGCCGCTGCTCAAGAGGCTCGGCACGACGCGGCGCGGCGCCCGTGTCGGCGCGTGTGACGGGAAGGCCGGCGACGGCGGTACGACGACCCTGTTTCTGTCAATGTCTTCTGCTCCCAGGTTTTGTTGCTCGGTGAGGTGACGCGGGTAATTTGTTGTGATGAATTCGCAGAGCTGCAGCTGATCAAGGAGAGGTTCTCCAAGCTTCTCTTGGGCGAGGACATGTCGGGGAGCGGCAAGGGGGTCTCGACCTCCGTGGCCATCTCCAACGCCATCACCAACCTCTATGGTCAGCGGCCTTACCCTTCTTCCAACTCCCATATTCAGATCGATAGATTAATGCTAATGCTCGTCGTCGCATCCTCTGCTTACAGCGACTGTCTTTGGGAGCTGCCACAGGCTGGAGCCCCTGCCGCCGGAGAAGAGGTCCATGTGGCGGCGGGAGATGGACTGTCTCCTCTCCGTCTGCGACTACATCGTTGAGTTCTTCCCTTCCAAGGAGATCTTGCCCGACGGCAGCATCCGAGAGGTGAAAACAGGTTAAAGGGGTTGATTGCCTGAAGAGGAAATTTCCGCGGGGCGGGCCATTCAGTCACTGACGCATTTTGATTCTGTCAGGTGATGGCGACCCGACCGCGATCCGACATCTACGTCAACCTCCCCGCCCTCGAGAAGCTGGACGACATGTTGCTCGTAAAGATCAAAGATTCTTCGTACCACGCCATGACATGAGCGGGCCTGAGCTAATAAGCTGTTCTTCTGCACCTTCGCAGGAGATTCTGTACAGCTTTCAGAAGACTGAATTCTGGTACGTCAATGACAAGGGGCAGAAAGACGATTCCGTCGCGACGCCGTGCCGTCCGGTGAGCCACCGCGGCGAGGAGAAGTGGTGGCTGCCCGTGCCGTGCGTCGCCAAGCCCGGGCTGACGGAGACGGCGCGGCGAGACCTGCAGCAGAAGCGCGACTGCGCGAGCCAGATCCACAAGGCGGCCATGGCCATCAACAATGCCGTTCTTGCGGAGATACGGATCCCCGACCTGTACAAGGAAGCACTACCCAAGGTACCATCAGACCATTGGATCCCAAGAATTGCGAGTCATCAGCATCGCTGAATGTTTTCTCTATACTGAATTCTCATTTGTCATCGCAGTGCGGGCGGGCCAGCGTGGGGGATCTGATCTATCGGCACATGTCGTTCCCGGGCAAGTTCTCGCCGGAGTACCTGCTGGACTGCCTGGAGATCTCGTCGGAGCACGAGGCCCTGGAGGCGGCGGACCGCGTGGAGGCGGCGATGCACGTGTGGCGGCGGAAGGCAAGCCAGAGGTCACCCTGGAGCGCGGTCAAGGACCTGATGGAGTCCGACAAGAACGTGATGCTGGCGAGACGCGCCGAGGACGTGCTGCTCTGCCTCAAGCAGCGGTTCCCCGGCCTCTCGCAGACCACGCTCGACGCCAGCAAGATCCAGTACAACAAGGTGAGCAAACCTCCTCAATGCAGCGGCGGGCATCGCTATGGGTACGAGCTTGAAGTTTCTCATAGAGCTTGTGATGTGAATGAATCTGCAGGATGTTGGACAAGCAATACTAGAGAGCTATTCGAGGGTGCTGGAGAGCCTAGCGTACAACATCGTAACATGTGTAGATGACGTTCTCTTCGCAGATGAAGCCGCCAGAAAGATAGCATGAGTGATCATTTGTTCATCCTTCCTGCCTGATCCGGGAAACCAAAAATAAGGGGTCCATGTCCATGATCCATCCACAGAATGTACATTATGCCATAACTTGTAGCGGTAGTACCATCTACCAATGGATGATAGCACGAGCAGTTAACTCTCCTAGGCAGCCATGTCTTGGTTTTCATCACAATGGTCCCTCAGTACCTTTGCATCCTCTTTTCTCTTTCATCACCGATTCACCGTGGATGTCAGTTGCCACAACTGTGTGATTGGCTGGAGGTATCAGCTGAACTGAAGTAGTAGTGACATGTGAATCTTTTGATACAGGGCATGGGCAACGCCTGACAGAGTGACTGGCACAAGTTCACAGCTGATATATTCACAAAATGTTTCAAGTAATTCTTGAAGTAGATAATCAATAGAGCATCTCATAAACTAATGGAAACAATATTATGTTCACAATGGAAATTTACCATAAATACTGGGGTACTTTATATACAGAAGCACTTATTTTATGTTTCCATGCCTCTACAGAGAACAAAGGGAGCTTAAAGAAATCGAATTACATCCAATCAGGATCTGACTTACAATAAGCACAAATTCAAAAAAAATGGAAATAAACTATATTGATGAACTGCCTAGCTCTACAATATCTGGCAACCTGCCGAACTCACTTTTCCCTATCCTTCCGCAAAAGGTTTCTGTATCTATTAACCCCATGTCAGTACTAGTCGAATATGCCTCTGCATGTATTACTACAAAGCACTACAGTATCAAAGCCACAAATCAAAAACCAGTTCCTCCAGCAAGTCATCAAGTAAACCATCCCACAACTCAACTACAACACTTCCAGTATCGCCTCCAAGATCCAGCCACGACCCACTGTCCAAGTCTTTCATCATTACCTGTTCTAAAGTGTGTGGAAATTCTTTACCTACAAGAGAATCGATTCCCTTAGCCACCTCTCGAACCAGCCGTCTTCCTACTGGAGCTGGCCGTACATTGTGTTTCAGAGAATTAACCCAAGGGTCGGTACCAAAGAACCTGTCCCTTATCTCGAGAAGGACCTCTTCGACGTAGTCAAACAAGAGCACTGCATCGTCTGTCAGGCAGTACGAGTTTCCTACTTCAGCCAATACAGATACATCAAGCAGTGGCTCTTCTGTGTACCAAATTTGCGAATTTTCCTCAGACAGCAATCCTGAAGCTTCTAGCACGGCCTTGATGAAGGACACCCTTGTGGCTCTGTCATCCAAAATGGCTACCTGTGGCCCATTCCACAAAGCTGGGGATGCTGAAGGAGCGTCAACCTCTTTGAACAGCACTCTGGAAGTAGGCATGGAGAATTCATCTGCAGCAACAAAATAGTTTTGTTCTATTACTGTTCAGGCTATGAAGGGCACCAGATGTGAAACCTTTTGTTTTAAGTTCAATACCTTGCTTTGGAGTTTTGTGTCTAGGACTGGTAAGTTCTGCAATGGGATCAAGAACGGATTGTGGACTCAATTTCTCCTCTTTGTCATTAGTATTTTCCGGCGAGTAAGGAAATGTCAATACAGATGGTTTGACTAATTCAACAATTTCTGATGGACTATGGTTCTCTTGTTCATTAACGAAGTCATCTGGAAAATACAGGGCCGGTTCTGGCGACAAACCCATGGATTGTGGTTCCTCCAATGAACACTTCAGCGGAGGAGACAAAATAAAAAGAAAACTGTGTTAAACACAGATGTTATCAGCTTTCTTGAATTTGCTACGAAGTATGTCTTACTTCATCTGGATTTTTCTCTCCCACTCCTTCCTGCGAAGTTCCAGTCTCAGCACAGAGCGATGAGTTCTCCATTGTATCTAGCATGATCTTAACCCCTGCAAAAAGTGGATATTTTAAACAGAACAAGAAAGAAGGAAAAATATACTCTTTTCATTCCAATTTATAAATCTTTTGACTTTTTTTGACCGGCTCGTCTTATTAAAAAATCATATTTATTATTAATTTTTATTGTAATATCGTCTAGCATATAATATAATTTAAGTATGGCTTTTAACTTTCTTTTTTTGTAAAAAAAAATCGAATAAGACGAGCCGGTCAAATTTGACAAAAAAAAGTCAAACGAATTATAAATTAGAAAGAAATGAATAAATAGCTAATAAAAGCATATATTACATTGCAATTTTTTTAGATTAAGGAATAAAAAATACTACAACTATCTCACAATACAAATAATATGAACAAATTACCTTCACGGACCAACTCCTGTGAGATAGCGCCCTCATTTTGTGGATAGCTACCATGATCTATCGTGGGCTCAATCAACATTTCTGTACCTAAGTTGCTAGTGTCGGCTGATTCTGTCTCCTCGTACTGCCTTGTTGAGTAAGGGCTTGCTGAACCGTCCTCTTGCTCAACAGTATGCAAGTTCAATTGTTTTGTAGCTTCATGTGTTATGCGAATTTTCTCCTCTTGAGGGAAATCAATTGGAGAAAATGTACCATTCTCGGGCAGTGAAATCAATCTCTCAAAAGATTCAGATTTCTGTACAATTTGGTAACTTTCTTCGCCTTGATCATTTAGTCTCTCAATTATATACATCTTAGCTTTTTCATATGAGAAAGAGCTGACTCCGACACCATGAGCAACATCATTTCTCATCCCACTTCCACTATCTTCCGGGACTATTTTCTCGTCAACAATAGATGGTTCCTTAGCCCTGTCAGAAGAATCTGTACTTGCCAGACTCTCCGTCTCCGACATACTTGTGACTGGAAGCAGTTTGCCACAATCAGCCTCAGCTTCATGAAAATCACTACTCGTGGAGTTTAACTGGTGATCCTTCTGATTATTGCTAATGGCAATTCTTAGCCTCCTTTTAAGCTCTCTAAGCGAGAAATGGCAATCATGTTTATCACTGCCTTCCTGAACTTGCCAATCAATATGATTTGATAGTGGTGACGAAGTTGCGCTACCTGAGATAAGACTGCTATGACATCTTGCAGGACTGGGCTTCAAGATTACTATTCTGCTAAGGCCACGAGAACCATCATTTAACTTTGGTGGCTTCCTCGTGACCAACCCGTCCTCCTTCAAAAAAGAATTATGCCTTCTTTTCACCTTAATTGGAGGAGTCGCTGACTGCTCTAGACTATCTGTCGTACCTTGCAACTCAGTTCCTTCGTCATATTCTTCAGAGTCTAACTTGGTACTTCCTAGTGACATGTAAAGGTTTTGGAGACATTCTAACAACCTAGAGCTTGGATCTTGCATAAGCATCAGAAACAATTCCTTGTTTGAGCTCAGTAGCTGTAGGGCATCAACGAATTCTCTGGACCTAGTTTCATCACCGCTGTTTATGTATTTTTTGTTTGCAGATTGATGTCTTATAACTGCTTCAGCAACATCTTCTAGAGCTCTCTGGATACTAGATGGGATCTGATAGTGATGAGCAGGAGGGTCAGTATTCTTCTCTTCGTCAGTCGAAATGGAACTGCGACCTGACTCAATCGACCTACTGGTTTCTTGGCCTTCAGTATGAGATCTGTAGATTTCTATGAGACTTCCAGCCAAGTTTAGATCAATATCTTCAGAGCATATCCCAGCGACATTGCTTTCTGCTTGCTTCAAGGGCTGTGTGCTGCTGGCCATCTCTTCTTCCATCAAAGTTCTAATACTTGACCTACCAGCATAAATCAATTCAACCCTGTGGTCCTTTCCATTCTGAGAAAAAGAAACAATAAATTCAGTTTATATTGCTGCACTCATCAGCTCTAACAAAGGTTTGAAAAACTTATGGTATCTTGCATGCCATACTCAAATATTGTGTAGCATCATGATTTTATTACTTTATATTTGGCATTTAAAACTTTCCGATTCTACTTTTTTTCATAGAGAGGTTTCTTCAAATTGAAAATCCTATTAAAAACCCTAAACTTCCATATCTGGAGGCTCGTAGTACTATTTTTTTTCTTCTCAAATGTGCAGGAGAGTTGAGAATCATTGCATGAAGTAGGAGGCTTGTAGTACTATATACTGTTGTTTACTAGGAATATTTGTGGTTTAGGAAAAGACATATCAAAAGTTTTATAAACCAAAGTTCAAAATTAACAGAACAGTTAGTGTTGGTCAACATTATCTAAAATGTTAGCCTTTGACAAAATCATGCTGACAGTAGTACAAGCATCATCATGGCCAGCTTTATAAATGGAAAAAAAAGGTTTTCAGCTCAATACACGCCCTAGAAGGTTAGTGTTGCAACTGTTTTTTCATTACCAGTTGTTAGTTACAGTGAGTAGAAAAAAATTGCAGGTACTATATGAGAAATACTAGATACAACACTTTTGGTTCTGAAAACTTACATTAGCAGATATGTTTCCATGGATATCGTCAAGATCTTTTTGATCTCTTTTGACTGCATGACCACAGAAATCAGGAATCTCATATTATTTCAATTAAAATTAGCTTATACTGCTATATTGCAGCTAACATTTCCATCTTATCCACATAAAAACTGAATGTTGGTGAAAACCTCACCTCTCCCGTCTGAAAGAAGTTTTGGACTGCGACGGAAATCAAGCATGCGAATCAGCCCAGACATACAACCCCCCTGAATTTTCTCAGATTTGGAATGCTGTTTGTAATTCTTCTTTGCCATGATAGCTGAGAACATGGTCAGATAACTTTCCTTCTAAGGGCTTGCTTTAGACAAGCTTATAATCTGAAAGCAAGAAATGCATGAAGCGAGTAAGAATAATGTTGTAGTAGGATCCAGATTAGAAATACAAACACAGAAAAGCTTCCCATTTTCTGCACTCACAAGTCCCCACTACTCATATTTGCTCATATCTTCCAAACTCTGACGAACAGTTTCAAACTCTAGTTTCACAAAAGTACAGTTGTCTAAGAAGAAAACAAACAGGGAGGAGACAAGAAAACAGTTGGACCCCACTTATGCAAATGCCAATTTCGACATACTCATGCCACAAGCATTTGTACTCAAAGTACGTTCTACCTGCATGATTTTCCTTTGTGTAAATATATGAGACAAGAAGTCATAAGAACTATAAGCACCAATTAAAATTAGATAAATATAACAATTCGGAGCATCCAAAGGGCATGGTTTTTGGCAAGTACCTTTTACCAATACTTGATCAGAGAACTCTACCGAGCATAAAAGCAGAGGCGGTCCTGCTACACTTCATAGACAGTGCCCAAAATGCCGAAAAAACACCGAAGGAAGATTTGGTTTCAAAGATCACTCAATCCAATCTTTGAGTCTTCAGAACCAAAAAATTGCAGGCAGGAACAGGTTATTCTGTTGGTCCCAAGCGAAGGCCCTTGAAATTGCCGTGTTTCCTCGGTTTCTACGAGATGCCGATGCCGAGTCGGAAACAAATGAAACTCTGAAGCGGCAGGAAGGGATATCTGAGAAGGATCAGAACACGCAAAAGAAAGGAAGCGGAACTTCTTTTTTCTTCCTTTTGCTCCAGCTAGTCGTCTTCACCAAAACAAACGCGCAGAGCGCACAAACCTCCCCATCTTCATTCTCCAGCAAGACAGACCCCTGCCTCAGAACAATCTCAGAATTCAGTACCCCAAAACCAAGGAAAACCGGCGAGAAAACCACCTTTTTATCTTCCTCTGGTTCTTCACAGCAACCCCTCGAGGCCTCGAAACATTGAGACCAGCGCCAAGATCGAATTTTCGGCCTCCAAAACTGAGAATGAATAAATAAACAGCAAACCGGCGGATACTCACAGGTCACAGCCAAAAAAAACTGCCTTTTTTACAGAACCGTATGAATGCAACCGAATCGCAGTTGTCTTTTCCGATCCTCCCTTCCTTGAAATCCTTCAAGACGCGGAAGCAGAAGCATGCCAGCCCGGCAACAGCGCATGCAGCGGTCCTCGCCGACGACGGAGGCTTTGCCACTGTGGCCGCGCGCGCCAACCGCTGCCGCTACCTTGTCTCGCTCATTCTCGGCATTCTCTATCCTCTCTCTAATGGCGGATGGAGAAGGTAGGATTTGGAGGGTGACCCAGCCCGTACTTTTGGTTTTTGTAGATCACATTGCGGGGAGGGGAGTCCGATTTGTCTTTTGTCTCTATTTTGGCCACCACCACCTCTTTTTCTACGTCAACAGGTGCGCGATCAAGATCAAGCTCAGCACGTAGTGGCTGCCAACAAAAAATGGGAGATGAGAACAAGAACGGACAGCGCTACGGGCAAATCGGCATATAGAGCCTTGAGTTTTACAGTTAATTAATGCTTTGTGCCAGTTAGGTGGCCTGAATTGGAAATACAGATTAAAGCGACCTCTTGGTTTTTAGAGTATTCTTAAATGCGTCTAAAAATAAAATGGTTTATATTGTACAAATATTTTATTTTCCTGTTATAATAATGTAAAAGCGTGCATACAGACCGCCATGTGTGCGTGAGAGTGTCACGAACACTCAGCTGAATACTGCATGTATGCAAAAGATTGAGTATCAAACTCTAATGGTACGAGTCTCTGTACTAAACGGCTCGTTCACTTGTGAATGTTGTAAACGTCAGAGGCTGAAATATTATATTGTACAGTATTGTCTAAAGAAATATTCTCAACCTCCGGGGATATATATAGTGCATTAACGCCTGCTAGTGTCTAGAGGGGTCAAGTTGGAACATAAGATTGCTTTCAATTTTTATTTCGTATTGCTTCTTCTGTTTGGAAGACAATTTTTCAAGTACAGTGTCCTTTCTAGCGTTAAATCAAGAACGAACAATCATTAGACAATATACTTATCTTATATGGATACAGAAAGCCAGATTGAAATAGCAAGGGCAAAACGTTTCTCTAGCCCATTCTTTCTGACTTTGTTTTCTATAAAAAAGAAAAAGAAACATTAGGGTTGTTTAAGCTGTCTCCACTGAATCGGCGCTGCGGGCTGCATGCAGCTCGTGGCCAAACTCTGAATGGCGACCGACAACTGGTTTACCTCAACTGAAAAGGATTGCAAGACACCACAGAGAAGTCCCGTAGTAATTTTTTTAGGCTAAAGTAATGTTTGATACGCTTCATTCATGCAACAATTTGTCGTCGGATCGAAGAATAAAGTGCGAATGGTGATACCCCGGCCCCTCCGTACGTTACTAATAATAACACACTGAGAGTATGGCCACAGCAGCAGCAGTCGTCGTCAAATTCTTTAATTCAATCTCAGGATGTGACAAACCAACTAACGAAAAAGATTCGCCAGAAATCAGTTGGATTAGGATGCATAACAAACCACTAAACAATTCCCATGGTCTTTATGCTTCCCATAAAAAAAACTAATCTCTGTAACAGTGTCAATAAGAATTATTGTTTAACGTATCCGATTGCAATACCTCACCTAGAGAGATGGTTGATACCTCCCAGCCTTCAACTACGGTCGCTGCAGCATATACGTACGAGCAAAACACATACCTAGAAGCTATAGTCGCGCGCATATACGGGCACTTTTTTTAGAAAAAAACACACAAACGTTATTGATATACTTAATAATTGAAAGTCGTAGAAAATTCTCAAAAAAAATGATGGATATTCTTAATAATTTACTATACCAATATATCAAATTTGAATTTCGAATTCTATGTTTAAAAAATAAAATGATAAAATTCTACAAAATTTTTATTATTTACATGGGATAGATGTTTCCCTTTTTATATCTCTTAAAATAGAATGTATTAAAATTTTAAAATTGATATAGTATATAGTAAATAATAAAGCATATCTTTAGATTTTTTTTTGAAAAGTTTTGTATAATTTTTCTAGTTTGATTGTATGATGGTTGTACGAGAAATTTGATTGCACGGCGGTTTTTGTCTACTCTTATGGGCGTATATGTACCTTATGCGTCATTATCTAAAGCAATTACTGATACGTACAAATCTGTATGCCAAAGATACATGACCTATACCGCTATACATTCAATGTAGGTAGTCCCGGGTACACGTGGTTTCTCTCATAGCCATCCCATCAAGGATCAACGGACATGATTTCCTCCAGCATCTGCCCATCAGGTAGGGAAGGGCGCGCAACCGCGCATGTGGTCCCGTTCGGCAATTCCCACGTACTTGCGGACGCGGGAGGGCGACGTGGGCCCTTGGAGCTGTCGGGCGCCGGTCCGAGCGTGGCAGAAGGGATCGTTGATCGTTGTCGTCATTTATTAGTGTGTGTTGGCTAATCTCAAGACGTCAGGGGTTTTTTTTACATGTACCGGAGCACAAGTAACTTTTTTTTTACTAAATAACATTGGAATTTTCCGTAGTGTAGGTGCATTCATGTACCGTCAGACGCTTCGCCAAATTAGTTATTATACAACAACGACCATTATTATGCCACTACGTACTATCAAAAGGAAGAGGGTAAATAGCTTTATATGAATACACATATTGTGTGACATTTCAAGCTCCTCTTTCGCAACCGTAATTTTGCAATAAATTAATGACTTGTTTGGTTCACTGCCTAACTAGTCACACTTTGTCTAACTTTTTGTGTAAAGTGTGGCATAGTTAGACACGAACCAAATAGACCATTAGTTAGCAATGCATGAGTGGCGCAATATACTTTTTCGCGGTGAAGGATAATAAATATATGTATACGAATATGGTAAATGAAATAATACGTCTGATAAATAATTAAAGCTAATTGAGATATTCTACCGGCTATGATAGGGATACATACGCCATGATTCGTGAGCGCAATAAGCCGTCCACGTACCACTGCATGCCACGTCACGTCCGTCGCCTGTTCCCTCTCGCCGCTGGCGGCCGGCCGGCAGCGCCATATATACGAGAGAGCGGCAAATTCTTCGGCCGGGTAGATTATTAGAAGATAGCCATGCCATGCATGCCGCCCGTCATGGTGCGTTGATTGATATAGATGGGACGACGCCGACGGCTGCGTCCCTCGATCTGGCTAGCTAGGTAGCCGATGCACATCAGACATCACCCTTGCTTTTCGCTCGCCACCAACGTAACGCAACCACTCCAGAAAACCCCATTTGCTTCCTGCATCATCGTCGTCACCGATCGATCACGTACAGTGTTAGTAGTCAGTCGTAGCCACCATGTACTAAGAATTACTATTGCACTGGCCACATCTCTGAACCACTGACCATGTACTCCACGTGATAAAATACGGAGGAATGAATCCAGCTGACGATGCATGTGTCTGGGGAGCAGAAGGTCGTCGTTGCAGTGAGAGAAAAAAAAAACCTCACAGTCCATGGATTCAAGCCTTATTCAACAGCTTAATTTGGATCAGGCAGATACTACTTCGTCCATTATATTCCATGGTAGCTAGTGCAGATGGAACTTCCGTGCTTGGAATAAGAACAACTGGCCGGCCGGTTGTTAAGCTGTTGGTGTGTCGCACTGGCTAGATAGTTCAATATAATCTCCGTGCAACTGCTAGTGCTGCTAGTCGCCTTTCACACGTCAGAAACGGCAGCAGGTAAGCGAACTTTTGCCTCCCTAGCTAGCTCAAGGCGTGATGCGTCCTCGCCAACAATTCGACCGGTACGGTGGCGTGGTTTGTCCATGAAGAAGCTGCTGTTCATGGTTGCATTCATATAATGGAGCTGCCGACTAGCTAGGGTTCCTGATGAATTGACAATGCGCGTCATGCATCGCGTGCTCCTGGCCTCCTGCCTGTGGTTGTACTGAAGAGACCAGATGGCCCCAGGTGTACGTACGTAGGCACAAGTGAAGAAGCGCAGGAGGCCAGTGAGTTTGCTCTGTTCACTGTTTCTGCCTGTTGTAGCCATTATATTATTGGCGACATGCTTGTCTGCTCTGCCCGGTTGCAACCTCACGAAATCAAATAAATGTAACCACCAGGCACGATCCTGAATGCGCGCGCCCTGCCTATGCCCAGCAATCCAAACGTGTCAGTAATTTACACATCAGCCCTTGTTCGGTGATTTACACATCAGGCTTTGTTTGATAATTCACATCCCATATAGAGTCGATGAGATTTTAAAAAACAGGATTTTTTTTGACTTGTTTGGAATTCTCAATCCCCACTGATCCATATAGATTGGACATAAAATGAACGGACCCCTCAGAGATTAGAAACACATGAGTAATCAAACAGTTTTTATGGCAAATACTCCCTCCGTTTCGTTTTATTTATCGCTGAATAGTGCAAAATTGAACTATCCAGCGACAACTAAAAAGAAACGAAGGAAGTAATAGTTTAGGAGACGGCCACACCGGTAAGGTTCACTTCATTCAAAGGTGCCCCCCTACATACGTCCAAGTCCATAAAACTCCATTGGATATAGGGTTGAGTAAGGACGAGAACAGTCAGAAAAATCCAGTAATTTTTCAGAACAAGGTAGTGCGATACAGGGCATTGGATCATGGGCTTTGGTCCGATATCGGGCATCACCCCAAGCCGATGGTATTTGATTCATTTTGTGAGCTCTTTGGAACACACCAAATCGTGGTGCCCGTTGGTCCAATGGACATGGAAATAGGTGGTGTCAAACCATTTGGTTTAGTAGACATTAGTGAGTTAAGTCTAGTTCAAATGATCGAGTACCATGTGTGAGTAGTGACCCTTGGCCTTTGGTCAGGTGTCGGGCATCAAACAGTTTGATGCCCTTGCAACCTACCTAATGAAGGGGCAACAATGAGTTAGCTATTGGAGCTATAAGTAGAAATGATGGCCGGGCTTGGCCGAGGGCTGAACATCTTAAGGATTTTGTGTCCTTACTTGAGTGTGCTTGGAAGCCCTCTAACTCACTTGTGCAAGTAGCAATTGTATCCAATTGCGAATGAGTGATCGCTAGTGTGTTGCATTGAGAGACTGCAAGATGCGGCGATAGGTGGTGCTTGTTACTCTTAGAGGCTGTCACCTCTTAGATGGCTTGAAAGTTGTGAGCTCTATTGAAACATGCATGGAGTTGTGTGTGGCTTTGGCGAAGGCATTGTGAGGGGTACCGTGCTCATCCCACACGAGACGTGAAGAGCAATACTAGTAGAATGAGATGTGAAGAGCGATAAGTGCTTCGTCCGGATCAAGTGTTAGAGCTTGTGTGTGAGCACTCCACATGGGAGAGTGTGACTTATGGGATCACCAATTAACAAGACGATCATCGATAACCATGGTCATGCCTCAATGGGGATTAAGTGGTTGTTAAACCACCAAACCCAGAGATAAAAACTATTATTCTTCCTATTAATTTGTAATCCCCCTCATTAGTTTGTATTTACTTGTTCTTACTTTGGCTAGTGAGTAGCGGTTGCCTTTATGTAGTTAGTTTGCTTATGTAGCAAAGTAGTTGCTCTCTTGTGCTAGTAAGTTTGAGTACCTTAGTAGCATGCTAAGCTTATGTGTAACTATGTTGTTTAGCTATCTAATTTAGCTTATGTAACCTTGCTAGTTGAGTAGCGCTAGTGTGCTTTGCTAACTGGTGTATAGGAGTTCCTGATGTGTTTGAATACTAGTTGCATGTCTTGCATAGGTTTATGTGGCATTGCTAACTAGAATTATGTAGGTTTGCTCTATCTAGCTAAGACACTTTAGTTGTTTTGTAATGTACTTGTGATAGATAGTGAGGTATAATCTTGGCTAGAGTGATCAATTTAATTTTTGCATTTGGTTCGATTAACCAGCATGTTTAAGTTTTAGAAAGAACTTTTCACCCCTTTAGTTTGTCATCTACGATAGTAGGGAAGAGGGGAGCTACAACGATGGTCAGTCAACCAAGAAGAGGCTTCATGGGGAGTAGCAAAATTGATATTCCATTTCAAACAAATATTGAAGCTCTGATCTAGCAAATGCAAATGTGAGCCCTAAAGGAGGTGACAACAGTAACGTCCATGTCTAGAGGAAATTTAGTGAATTAACTTCTTCTAATGGTATATCTGAATTTTTAAACCTTTTTAATGGCTAAAAAATAAAAGGCTTTTTAAATATCAGGCTATATCATTTAGATGAGAGCATTGCTTAGGTGGAGAAGAAAAAGAGTTTTGGGATTTATAGTCTCTTTTAACTATAATGTTGGATGTTTTTATGTTCTGTTACTTTCGACCCCCATGAGCTGATTTGGCCACTGTTTCAATTTTTTAGTTTTCTGTTTTTTTTGTAATGGTCTATTTTAGACCTTCTTCTTCTTCTTATATATGATATGTAGCTCTCTTACACTTTCGAAAAAGAGCATTGTCTAGCCGTTTTTTTCCTCAAATATGCAGGTGAGCTACATATCATTATTATTAAGAAGAAAAAAAGTTAGACCAAAGCCCTTACAAACCAACCCCTGAACTGCCATCTCCCACAACATTCGCTCTTCTCCAACCTGCTTCAGAACAGCAGCAATACTCACGGCTATAGCATCAATTCTATATCCTGATATAGCATTGCAGATTTGCAATAGCGCCCTATTTTGTACTACATCCATTCACAAATATATGACACTGTTGACTTTTTTCGAAAACTTTGACCACCCGTCTTATTCAAAAATATTAAATTTTAAATCAAGCACAAACTAACTTAAGTGATAAAACAAATCACAAAAAATAAATGATAACTAATTATTTTTTTGAATAAGACAAATGATCAAAGTTTTTTAAAAAGTCAACTGTGTCATATATTTATGAACATGATCGGAGGTAGTATAATGCTTGTGGTGCAAAACACTGTGCTTTAAATAGAGTTTCCAAAAATATCTAGTGCCAACATATCAGCAGTACACAGGGAAAGTCATTATTGGGGATTCCTTTTAAAGTACTCTGTTTCAACAGAAGAACAAGTTGATAGAAGTGAGACTTATCGAGAAAACGGAAATAAGAGTTGTAGAGCTCGATCATGTGAAAAAAGCTGCTAAGTTAGCTGCAACGTCCATCCCATGCTGTCCTCCGTGAGACCTTTCTGGATAGCTGTGAGTGCGGCATAGAGTTGTTGGGACACGACTCCGGCCTCCTGGTTCTTCCCATACTCCACTCTGCAGTGGACAAGAAGTCGATAGACAGCCAACATTTACTGGTTCGTGAAAGCGCAACAATTATTGATCGAGTTGAGGAGCACATTTCTTTTTCTTTAGTGTCGAAGGTGGGCTAGCAACCGAGTTATTATATGAAAATAAATCAACAATAATCACAGTGGTCAGATAATTGGAACACATACGTCTTTACCAACTATTTAGTGAAACTGAAGGTCCAATATGTTCCTATGTCTCGTCAAATGCTGTTTGTAGTCATTTATAACTCAGACTAGTACTTAAGTGGAGCGTCAGCATTTCCCATGCAATTAAATAGCACAACTACTGGAAAACAAGTAGTTTGGCTGAAGTACTTACCTTCTTCCACGGTAAGTGATGCTCCCAACAGGTGACAATACAACAGCTGTTCCTGTACAAAAGACTTCATCAGCCCCAAGCAGTTCATCTATTGTGATAAGACGCTCCTCAACCTGAAAAATATTTGTAACAGACAAAAAGAGAAAAAGGAAAACGTTTTTTACATGTCAAATGCCATGGATACAATACAAATTCAGCTACGAGCAGAAATATGCCTGTTTGTGTTACCTGAAATCCAAGATTCTGCGAAATTTCAATCACACTTCTCCTTGTGATTCCAGGAAGAATTGTCCCCGTTAACAGTGGAGTAGAAATAATATTGTCCTGCCAGGAAAAAAGTGATGACAGCTCTGATATCATGTATGCATTTTGTAGAAATTCTGAACTTGATAGCTGCGACAGATGGATGCGAGGGTTCGAGAGCGATGGCTAGGTTGAGGGCTACGACTAGGGTTAGGGGCGCTGGGGAGGCCGGCCACATGGCTTTGCCCACGGCCGGTAAGAGAGAAGAGATTTCCTTCTAACCTCTTGCTTCCTTCAATTGATACAATCCCTCTCCTTATATAGAGAGGGCTACTTGACCCCTAAGCACTAGATCTAATCTGATCTTTAATTCTAATCTTATCCTAAACTAGCCTATCTCTATCTAAACAACCCGAGGGCGTGCTACAGTGCCACGCCACTGTAGTGGGCCCTCTTGGACCCTGACACTACACCCCTCCTGGACAAACAGATCGTCCTCGAGCTGCAACCTAACGATGACTCCTATAGACACCAACCTAACACCTAAAAAAAGTCTTTTACATCTCAGCTTATTTTATTATTCCGAATTTGAATGTGACTGCGCCCCTTTATTTTTTACCCCTTAAGATAAGGCGGATACCGGGCCATTTGCTATTTTGTCACTCTCAGTTGTAGGCTTCTCTATTTTACCATCAGACCCACAAATCATAGACACAAATGGTCCCACAAGTCATAGACATAGGTAACATCACTGTTTTTAAGGCGTCGCCTAGGCGACGCCTAGGCGTCCGGGCGGTGGTCTGACGCCTAGGCGCCTTGCCCGCCTACCTCGCCTAGGCGTCGCCTAGGCGCCGCCTAGGCGTCTAGGCGGTGGTCCAACGCCTTGGAGCGCCTTACCGCTTTAAAAACCATGGGTAACATAATAGCATAGAGCCCACATTGGGAGTGATAAAATAGCAATTTTTTCGCGGAGATACCCTCCGCGCATTGGACTTGCACGTGTGCAGCCACCTGGATCCCATGGACGCCATCTTGATGAAAGGGGGACACGTGGATGGCCACCTGGAGTAGGTCGCAACAATGACAAGCGGAGGCGCCCTCGTGGCGGCCGGTAGCGGAATGTGGTGGCGCTAAGCAGTGCGCCCTTGCCGGCGCCTTCCCTACCGCCGCTGCCATAGAGTTGAAGTTCATCGCTGCAGGACACGCACCATGCTCGCACTTGGAGACAGCAGGTCGGCGCGGTTGCTGATGGCCGTCCGACAGGGCGAGGTTGTGCCCCTGTGTGTCGAGGTCAACCGCTACCAGAGTTGCCTCGAGCATCTGCCGGCGCACCCGGTGCAGCCACCAGCGCACTAGGAGGCCACGCACCACAGCCTACAGCCGCCAACGTCTGGTGCCATGTGGCCAACGCCAACTACTGCTCACGTTGCTCCGCTGCCTTGATTTGTAGCAACCCCTACTCAACCACCAAGAGCGAGGCTTGCATCTTTATGAGATTTGCCCTTATGTTGGCCCACAAGTCCCCTATTGATGGAGCTGGTGATTGTTGAGCCGCGGCTGCCCCTAGTGGCATCGCCCATGGGGACGGAGACGCCGTCAGCGAAGATGATGTGACAAAATTTGGCGTTGCCCCTAGAGATGGGCACACCGGCGTCGGGAATGTGGTGACAAATTGGCAGGCGGTGCTGCCCATGGAGATGGTGACGCCAGTTGGCAGGATGACGTGACGAAGGTGGCATGCGACACAACTCATGGAGATGGGGACATTGATTGCTAGGACAGCGTGACGAAGGTGGCATGCGGCACAGCCCATGGAGATGGGGACGCCGGTTGCCAGGATGGCGTGACGAAGGTGGCATGCAACGCATCCCATGGAGATGGGGACGTCGGTTGCCAGGACGACGTCGCGTAATTGGCAGCACCGCAGTAGAAGCCATGAGATAGGATCGAAACCCAAGCTAGCCGATACCAGATCTTATGAGCGGCAGATGGCTGAGAGGGTTAGAGGGCGATGGCTAGGGTTAGAGGGCGACGACTAGGGTTAGGGGCGCTGGGGAGACCGGTCAGGCTTTGCCCACGACCGGCAAGAGAGAAGGGATTTCCTTCTAATCTCTTGCTTCATTCAATTGATGCAATCCTTCTTATATAGAGAGAGTTACTTGACCCCTAAGCACTAGATCTAATCTTATCTCAAGCTAGCCTGAGGGGTGTGCTACAGTGCTGCCGTTATTGTAGCGACGTTGTAGCGGGCCCTCTTGGGCCCTGCCAATAGCTAGCTTAGTTAATAATTGTAGACAACTTAATAGAATGCTAACTGTATCATGTATGCATTTTGTAGAAATTCTGAACCTGATAGCTAACTGAGTTAATAATTGTACACAACTTAATAGAATGCTAACTGTTGAGGATAGCATGCATAGGACGTTTTGCAGTTTGCTCACAGAACACCAAAATGCTCACTGTATCATTGTCAAAGATTCAAAGACATGACTAGTAGATTACACAGATATACTCAGAATCAAGTGGCAACTTCACTATTGAGACTACACAATTAAACTCCCTCCAAAATTTTATGATGTGTTGAATTTGCTTTATGCCCTTATTGTCCTAGATGCAACTGCAAAGACGAGCAACCTAAACAAAGTTTAACATACATACCTTCACCATGAATATATTACAAGAAGAAACTTCCTCAACAAAATTATTATGGAGTGGATCTAAGTATAAAACATCAGAATGGCCTTTTTCCTTGGCTCTTCTCTGAGCACTGACAACCTGTACACGTGCATCACTTATCAAGAACCACACATAAATGTACTAATATTTCTCAACACGAAATGCTGGATTACACAATCCAAGTTTATCTGTTATAAGGGTAGTAGCTGTAACCAGAGAAACCAAGTAATACATTTACATACACAAGTGAAATCAAGTCAATGTCAAGAAGGTTGCATTAAACAACACAGCACTGACATGATATAAATTGAGGGTTCAGTCAAACATAAATAAATAGGACAAATAGTGGAAAGCCAAATCATATGTAGAAGCACAAAAATAAAATGTGTCATCAAGGATAGTGTTCTTGAACTGGCCCTAGGTTCAAGTTTAAAGCAAAAAAATGGAATTGAACAAGCTGAGAAAGGTTTAAAATTCCAAATGTGTTTCAGATTCGAAACACAGCAACCTGATGGGTTAATGTTCATTATTAGATTTCTTTATGGTTTTCTTAACCCTGTTATAGGGTACTGAAATTGAAGTAGAATGAGGAATCAGGAGAATACTTTGAAAATTCACATTTGCGCATTACCGAAGCATAGTTCCCAATAGTTTTTATATCACCAGTTCCACCAGGTGCAGCACGGTGGTATTCTTCCTCAGTTAACAAGCTGATTGGAGCTAGACCACCCTGAAAGTAAACAAGACAGTTCTTACAGATCTAGTAAAATACAACACCAATTGTAAGCAGAAAAGAAACAAGGTAAGATCATTGACCTTGAAATAATGCCCAACTGGGCAAACAAACACAATGAATGTGTACTGTGGGGCAGGTGCCACACCAAGGATAGCCCCACTTCCAATTAGCTGCGGTCTGATATACAAAGAACCTTTACCAAAAGGAGGCACCTGTAATGCAGAACATGGTGGGTGAGACATGAGAGATGCATCACATATTCAACAAGAGGTGTCCAACGCCCTCACCCAATGCTTGTTTGCCAGAACAGTTAGTTTCACAGCTTCTAGGAATTGCTCTACACTTGGTGCAGGCATGCATAACCGGTCTGCACCAATTTCCATCCGCCGTGCATTTTCATGTGGACGAAAAAGAAGGATTGATCCATCCTCTTTTCTATGTGCTCGTAGACCTTCAAGCAATCCCTGCGGAAGTTATATAAGCACATTAGAGCATATCAACACAATGTTGAAAAAGGACCATGGTACTCGAACTGATATGCAGGGTTCTCAAACCTGACCATAATTCAGCACGGCGGCTGCTGGATTCAGCTCAATTGACCCATATGGCACTAATTTACCATTCATAAACACCCCATCTGAAGAACAGCTCATTAAATACATGAAGTCCGTTGGGATCAGTTGAAACCCAAGATCATCCCAATTGAAGTCAACTAGATCTGGGGTCCCTGTGCTGAAAAACACAAGTCCCAGAACAAATGAACCCATAATAAAGCCGAAACAACAACGGGATAATAAGTATGCAGCTGTTTGTAACTGCGAGTACTTGGTACTATAGCAACTTCTAGTCACTAAGTTGATTCTCCATTTCCTTCCTTGATAAGACTAACATACTTATGATCTATGCTGTCAGTTTGTGTGCCTCATCATAGAAAATGGATTGTATACCACATGTCCCTCGGAACTCTGTTTTTCACACCTAGTTTTACCTTATGTAATTTAACGTAGTGCTGATACATCATGAACGGATCCACCTTATCATTCCAACTGTAAATGTTGGGATTCACCAATTTAACACCAGACCCATAACCAGAGTGTCATTCACTTAGATTTAATATGGGGATGGCTCATATTATATTAAATTAAATTGAATTGAATTAATTCTCGACATGTATTAAATGTGTCGGGGCGTTCGAAGGCATTGAGACTGTTCAGGAGAGTCGTAGACATCCGGAATATGGGGCCTTCGGGCTCGTCGTGGCGTGGTGTGACTGCTAGTAACAGTCTGTCTATGTGATCTCTAGATACTCATGAACAGCCATAAAGTTTGACTTATATGCCCCAACTAAGGGTTTGTTCGGTTATTTTTAATCCATATGGATTGGAGGGGATTGATACGGATTGGAGGGGATTTTGATTTACTGGGGATTGAAACCCCCTCAATCTCCCTCAATACATATGGATTGGGGTAAAACCGAACAAGCCCTAAAGGGGATTTTTTTGGCAACCTAGTACCAATAAAGAGTTTAGGTAAAACTTATTTCGGATAAAACTGTCAATTCAAATATAGTCTATTGTTTAGTTGTGAAGAAGTATAACCTCTATTCGAGGTGGATGTCAACTTTACAATCTCCATTGAAACATTGGTAAAACTAAATGACTGAGAAGTGAGAGTATTTATGTGTCCTAGTTTTGGTGGGGGTTGGTGCAAATTGTTAGACTTAATATGTGGATGGATTATATATTTTAATTGTATCAAATAAATTCTAGGCGCATATTAAATGTGTCGGGGCTGTTTGGAGGCCTCGGGGCCTTCGGGCTCGTTGTGGCGTGCCATGGCCGCGAGCTTGGTGTGATTGTGTTGTGTAGGTGGACTTGTTATGCCACTTAACTTAGTCTATGGAGGAGGAAATGGCTACACTAATGTAGGTGTAATGAACATGTAACATGTGAAATAATGGAGACGCACGTTACGGTGATTACTCTATCTTTCTATTTTCTTGAAACTCCTGCCATTATATCGTTTTCTTTGGAAGACCAGTCTGAGACAAATACAACACACGATTACTCTTCACTAAAAAGTCGAGTTGCATCGAAGTCTCCCTGTTCCAATCCTCTGCACACACTGTTGGAAGAGCAGGCCTCTGGAAGACTGGAACCATCATCTACATCTACAATAACTGCTCAAG
Organism: Zea luxurians; assembly: GCA_029449295.1. Classification (NCBI taxonomy): domain Eukaryota; kingdom Viridiplantae; phylum Streptophyta; class Magnoliopsida; order Poales; family Poaceae; genus Zea; species Zea luxurians. The sequence continues at coordinate 39,144,098 of JAOPSE010000009.1, read as the reverse complement.
TATTGGCGATCAGGGTTTTTTTAAGGAGCGTCACTGTGATCGCTTGTTGATCGGATCAGAAGATCAACTTGTTTCTGGTGGATGCTTAATCTTCTTGGTGGACATATGAGGACAACACTACGAATATTTGTCTGCACCGATTATGGTCCAATAATTCGAGCAACACACAATATCGATTCATGTGAATGGATCCACTATTTATCCCTTCATAGGGTATAAATTTATCTCTGAATTTGCGGTTAGTATTTTTTTATATATGTCTCTGCTAAACTTATGAGTAATAATATTTTACACAAGTGTGCATATGGCTTCACAATTATACTGTCATGTTTTAGATTAAATTAAACATGAAAATACCTAAATTCCTAATAATAACCAGGGCTAACGTTTTGAGCAGCAAATTTCCAATTGCATCACCATTGCAAAACTAAAATGATTAATCATTCCCTTTTTGCTAGTTAATCTTAGCAGCGGTGCATCGTCCCAATTCCCAAAGCAAAACAGAGGGTCAGTTATACAGACTTGTCGCATCATACTTGTGTGCAGCCGTCATTAGAGTAGAGAATCGACTCCTAGCAACGGGGCTTGACGGGGTAAAGCAGACAGTGCAGTATGCCGATCGGCTCCAAATCTGCAGGATTAACGTTGTCGCGTCAGAACCGGCAGGCCGGCCGAGCAGATGATATTGGGGCGGCCGCGTACCACCAAAACCGCATGATCTTAAGCAAAGTAACTCACGCGATGGGAGAGAACTCGCGGGAATGGCACCGGGCGGCAGCTAGAAGAGGGGGGCGCAGAACTGCGGGCCGCGCAGGTGCGGAGCTCCATTTGTAGTCTGGGCGGAGAGTCGAGGCCGGCGAGTCGGCGACCGGGGGTAGGTTTGCAGTTTCCTGGTTTGGTGGGGCTGCTTGTCGATTGCCCGAATCGTTCGACGCCGCCGAGCCGCCGGCGCGTTGCTATTGCCTATTGGTCGTCTCCTGCTTCCGTGCTTCGGTTGCCGGGTCGCAGTCCCGACGCCGAGGAAGTGGTCCATGCATGGGACTGGGCCCTCATCCATCATGGGCTTGAGTTCTGATCTGGGCCGGCCTAGCAAGAGAAATGTGGCATAGGGCAATTTTGATGCCACTTGTTTTTTGATGAATTTCAGGCGAAGAATCTCGTGATTGTTAAGAAGTCAAAAGGTTTCTGCAGAGGAAGCGGCAGCGAGCAAATGCAGCCTCAGAATATGCTGTTTGCTGAGCATTTTCACATCGATGCATCGAAACGATCGTGTTGGACGACGACTGGCAGAGCAGTAACGAGCAACAGACGGTACTTCCGTCTATGCAGGTTTCCAGTAATTTCACCTCGCAGCCAGAAAAGTCTACCAAATGCCATGAATATCCGGTCCCGATTCACGAAGATACCAAATCAATCTCTTCCGACAGCGGTTTTTTTTTTTAATGATGCTACAACCTCGCCTTCGTTTGTAACGTTCGGGTCTTTCGCATTTTAATTCCGGGTCCTGGAGGGCAGCATTATAATCCATGCTGCGCGCCGCGTGACTGCAATCTTTCATTCTTTCCTGCGCAGAAGCAGCAAAGTCTGAAATGGAGAATGCCGGGACAGGGAGGGGAGGACAGACACCGGAGAGCACGCACCAGCACACCTTTAGAACGGCGGTGAGCAACACCAGGGAGGCCGCGGAGAGCCCGCCTTTGGCTGTCGACGACAAGATTTTCGTTGCTGTCCCCGAAGAACTCAAGCACGGCAAGAGCAACTTGCTGTGGGCGCTGCACAACTTGGCCAGGGACGCCTCCAGGTCCCGGATTGCCATTGCTCATGTCCACGTTCCTGCCCAGATGATAACCAGTAAGTAACTCAGCTAGCCAGGAACACCGCTCTTTTTTCTGCCTCAAGGTAAACAGCGAATTCTCCAACTAATTTCGTTTTAGGTTCCATAACTTCCTCTCTGAAAAATTGTAACTTTTTCAGGCACATTTATGGGCAGAGCGTCCATGGCCCATTGGGTTTAGTATGTTCTAGCCATAACAATTGCATTATTAGAGCCCAGGCCATCTCCTGGAGACTAGCAATTCGCCAATTCCCAATCCTCTAAGTTCCAGCAGTTTGCACACTTTTCCTCCATGCCACCGCTCAATGCCCCGCCTTTAGCTTCCTTCCGGTCTCTCCATTAAAAGTATTTTCTAATTTTATCAATAGCTTCAACAGTTCATTTAGGATATGTTTGGTTTGACGTCAAAGTAGGATTTGGCAAGAGCGACACTGTCCCTCGATTTTTAGGATCACGTCGCCACAAAAAATTACTCCGGTGTTCAACTCGCCCTCACATGACTCTCATTCAAACAATATAGAAATTGTGGTTGCCTCATTCCATCCTTCCTTATACATCCAACTAAACATACCCTTAGATAGAAACAGAGCCACGGCTAAATAAACCAGCAAGTTGGGCAGCTAGCCATTGGAGGCTGGCAACTTTCTGACAACACACTGGACCTGTCCGGTGAGCCACTAGTGTAACTAGGTGGACTGTCAGATCAGTCGGCCGTTTGGCTAGCCGTTATCAACCGTTGGAGCTGTGCGTCCGATGCACCGGATCAGGTCTGGTATGCCACGTGCTCCAGTCTTTAGCTAGTCTTCATTCTGTTCATAGGTCCCACCGGCCGATACGGTGCACCTCTATGCAGCCGGATTTTCTTTTTTCTAAGTTCTTTTTTGGGCTTTTCTTATCTTGTGTCTTGGATTTTTGTGTAACGTTGGTAAATCTTCAATGAGCCTTCTAATGCCTTATTTAAGGTGTTGCTCTCCATAGCTCAGTCCAAGTCCACTCTGCATACTTTGAACTATAAACACTAGTAAACGCATTAGTCTAAAAGTTTATATTGATCATCACACTAAAATCACTAACAATTTGGACCGCGGTCCATTTTCCTTACACTTAGGTAGCTTCTTCAAGAATATGAGAACTCTCAAATATTTACAAGGAAAGTTAAACATCTCACATGGTATCAGGTTTTGTAAGGTTTCCATCTCTGTTTCTCCACACCGATAGGATAGCTTCTTAATATTTGTGTTTGTCTAATTTTGATCCTAAACTAAAAAAAAGGTATTGTTGGCACGCCAACTATCAAAACATATAGTTTTGACCCCCGAGCTAGTTTGATTAGTTTTTAGATGAGTCTAGGATCAAAATTGAATGGCTTTGATAGTTAAGTTGCCCAAATGAGAAATGACCCAATCTTGTAGTTAGGAGTTAAAATTATAGAAAGGTGAGAGTTGATAGGCCAAACATAAACTTAATCCTTTTTAACCATTTTTTGTAGCCAACTGCTCAACTGTGTCAGAAGAGATTAACCTGTCTGATTATAGGCAAATTAATATTTTATGCACGAAATTTTGTCATGAGGTACTCCATGTTGTGTTCCTACACTAAAGTTTGTTTCATGGTATAAAGAAACTTCATAGTCTATTATATTTTCCAGCTCAAACATATTTCATGTTTTCCCAGTGGGGCTAGGGGCAAGTGTTCATTACAGCACAATGAGACCACAAGAACTCCGTGCATACAGGCAGCATGAGCGAGAAAAGATGGAGAAAAAACTAAACGAATATGTTTTGATATGCAGGCGATTGAAGGTGTTTGTTTACGTTCTCTTATTTGTCATTGTTAATTCAATTTAAATTATTTTTTCCCTTTTTTTGAGAACAAGAACAGGAATGAAATCTTAAGAGATGAGGAACATATATCCCAATATTGCATAATGATCATCCAAAATTTTCCTGTGCCAGGTTAATTGCGACATAGTAGCTATTCAAAATGACGACATAGCTAATGGGGTCATCAATCTTATTTCTTTACATGGGATCAAAAAGCTTGTCGTGGGAGCCGCATCAGATAAAAAATATTCAAAGTATGGCTCAAGCATCTATAGTGTCTCAAATTTCTAGTTCTAGCATCTGTCATTTGTCGACAATAGAGGACTCTAGCCATTAAAGGATCAAAGGATGATGTTTATCCAAATTATGATAAGTTTCTTAAAATCTAGCAGTTGAGTAATCAAAACTGCAAGAGTAGCTTCTCATCTAGTAAAGAACGATTTGTCAACTATAGAAATGTGGATGGTCAGACAGTTCCCTGATAGCTCAATGTTTAAAATCTAGCATTCAAAGTACTCCAAAAGTTCTATGGTTATGAAAGTTGAAAACTGATGTGCAGGTTCCCATTTATTTCAAAAAAAAATCATCTTATGAACTTCGAGCACAAAGAGTAAGAAAAGATTTGCTAAGTATAGTTCCTTTAATTGACAACCTAACAAATGTTATCAAATCATAGGACAATGAAAGCACCAACGTCCAATACAGCATTGAAGATAATGGAAGGAGCAGCTTCACCATGCAAGATATGGTTTACTTGCAAAGGATCTCTAATTGTTGTCAAGTAAGGTTGAGATGGGTTGGTAGTAAGGCACCTAAATTAATTACGTTGCTCTTTTCTCGGTAGTGCTATCTATCTGTATCTAGCTGTTTAGGATATATAGTTTTGATTCATCATTAATCTACATCAGCAAATTACAGTGTGCTATCAGCCTCTTTTTCGGACAAGTATTAGTACCTTGTAGGATATAACAATAATTGTGATTGTTAACTGTCACTTTGACAGGGGCGGCAATGCAGATACAGCTACAGTACCATCATCACAAAACACAGCACCATTACCAGTATTCAACATTTCTAGCCAAATGAGATCAATGATGATCCACAATTCAAAGGACAAAGCATCAAGCTCAAATTTAAGTATGGCGAACGATATGGGAGAATCAAGAACAGATGTACCTTGCTCTCTATATGAAAATGCTGGTGATACACTGCTTCAATCATTTGAAGATGTTGAGTCCACTTTCAAAGGCAAGCCAAGGAGACTACGGAGTTTAGAGGACTTCACTGTTGACTCAGGCAGATCGCAGACGCAGAACTCTGATTCCAGTTGTTCACCAAATGATGGGGCAGCCAGTATCTCTAGAACAGCAGTGGTTGATAACGATAACATAAGTGAAGTTGCATCAAATATGCATCTTTCAACTAACAATTCATACGACCATATTTCACCAACACCACATGACCTGGTATGTACTGTGTGCTATTGTTCTCAATGGGGATTATCTCAGTCCTAAATGGCATATAGGTTCTGATACATCAAATTTAATGGCTCAGGACAAACTTAAGGAAACTCTCACTAAAATACAGCTTCTAGAAAAAGAAGTGCAAGAAGAATGCAATAAACAGCAAAATGCTGAAAGAGAACTGCAATCAGCTCTTCAAAAGGTACAGGATTTGCTCATTCGCTATGCTAGTCCAGAATCCAGATTGAATGTTTGTTTATTAATGAAATCACATGTATTCTTGCAGAGCAAAGAATTAGAAAAATCGTATATGAACGAATTAAGGCAGCAGAAGGCACTCAAGGAAATGCTTGAAAAACAGAGGCAGGAGATTGATGTGATGAGAAGACAGCAAGAAGAAGCATATGCTGCGCTATACAATGCAAATGAGCAGAAGGTCACACTAGAACAACGAATAAGTGAGATTGAGCTATATGTTAAAGATAAGGAAGATGAGCTAGCAAGAAACAAACACCAACTGGAAGCGCTCCAAGCAGATTGTGACAGGATACAACAAGAAAGAGATGCTGCCATAAGGGAAGCTGCTGAACTGCATGAAAAGAATCGGCTGGGAGTTTTTGCACCATCTGAAGCCCTAAACACCAAGTTCTCTCTTATTGAGCTGCAGCAAGCAACACAAGACTTCAATCCAATGTTCAAGGTTGGTGAAGGTGGTTTCGGAAGTGTCTATAAAGGTTTCCTCCGCAATACAACAGTAGCTATAAAGTTGCTACATCCAGAAAGCATGCAGAGACAATCAGAATTCCATCAAGAGGTAAGTAATCACTCTTTTTGTATGAAAACTACATTTTCTGTTACAAGGAAGTGTGAGTTGCATTGGTATGATAATCTTAATGCAGGCTTCTGTTCTCAGCACAGTAAGGCATCCAAACCTTGTCACGCTGATTGGTACATGCCCAGAAGCTTTTGGTCTAGTATACGAGTTCTTTCCAAATGGAAGCCTTGAAGATTGCTTGGGATGCAAGAACAACACGCGACCACTAACATGGCAGACTCGCACTCGAATAATTGGAGAGATGTGTTCTGCTCTCATTTTTCTTCATTCAAACAAACCTCACCCTGTGGTACACGGTGATCTAAAGCCAGACAACATTCTTCTTGATGCCAATTATTCTAGCAAATTAGGAGATTTTGGAATTTCTCGACTGTTGATACAGACAAACACCTGCAGCACAAATATTTACCGAACAACAAACCCAAGAGGAACCTTCTCTTATATGGATCCTGAATTTCTGACCACTGGTGAACTCACACCACGGTCTGATGTGTACTCCTTTGGCATTATCATCCTGCGACTACTGACAGGGAAACAACCTCAAAGGATTGCCGAAATAGTGGAAGATGCCATTGAGAAAGAAAATTTGCATTCCATCATCGATAGCACTGCTGGAAGTTGGCCTTTCATACAGGCCAACCAACTTGCGCATATTGCCTTGAGATGTGCTGAGTTAAGTAGGAGACGAAGGCCAGATCTAACAGTGGATGTGTGGAAAGTGGTTGAGCCACTAATGAAGGCAGCTTCAATGACAGCACGGCCACTTTCATGCACAGCTCCATCAGATGAGACTTGCATCCCATCGTACTTCATATGTCCAATTTTGCAGGTAAACAATAGGCACACCTATCTTCATCAGATATCCAATCATCAAGTATCATATGCATGAGTTGTTGGAAATATGGTCCATTAAAATATTTTAGCCAACCTATAGCGTATACTAATTTTAGTGTTAGCTAATTAAACTATTAAAAAAATGAAGCAGAAGATGAACAACTATAATTATACTGAGTGGAAACATTGCACGTTTGCAGTGGTAAAATTGTGATGCTTTCAGTGCATGTCCTTTTTTTAATAAAATGTAAAGAACTGTCATTTGACACATAACGACACTAAGGTGTTGTTTGGTTCATCAAATGTAACATAAATGATAGCGGTAATGATTCACAGTAGAGTATTAGTGGTATCAAGTTTGAATAGGCCGGTATTAGTTCCTAGTGTGGTATCTGATTACGGTTGGACTTAAACATGGTTAAACGTCATGAGTTACGTTCACGTTACAAATATGTGAACCAAACAACACCTAAATACATTGAAATGGGTAAACTCATGGCTGTAATTTGATGGTGGCCAGGAGATCATGAGAGATCCTTACGTTGCAGCGGATGGATTCACTTATGAGGGTGAAGCTATTAGGGGCTGGCTTGACAGCGGGCATAGCACATCACCCATGACGAATCTCGACCTCGAGCGCAGCCTTCTCGTGCCGAACAGGGCCCTTCGTTCGGCGATACTCGAGTGGAACCAGCAGGAGAGGCAGTGACGACGACGAACGACCCATGCATGGATGCAGATGATGCTGTTTTGCCATTATGTGACTGTAAGTTACAAAGCTGAATGCGCAGAGTTAGGGATCGGATGTAAAGCGTTAGGAATCGGTAGTGGTGGCAAAACATATGTTGCAAGTTTTATCTCCCTTGCATCTTGCCCCTAACTTACTAGCAATCACCTTCTTATTCTTTCTACAAATGGCAAATGAAGCATTGCAAGCATGATATATTGTAGAAGGTTCATTAACAACATTTCTCCTAGGCATATGAACAACATTTCTCCTAGACATATCTCTACCATGCATATAGGAAGAACTAGAAGCAACCATGACATGGGAATCAAAAGCATCATAAGCATTACAACTCCTATAAGCATTTCTAGACTGTCTCCTATCATGGTACATAAAAGCATGATTCTTTTTAGCACTACTAGCCATAGGGGTCTTACCTTTCTCCTTGGCGGAGATGAGAGCCTTATGGCTTGTCAAGTTTTTGGCTTCCCTCTTGAAGCCAAGTCCATCCTTATTTGAGGGATGTCTACCAATCGTGTAAGCATCCCTTGCAAATTTTAGCTTGTCAAATTCACTCTTGCTAGTCTTAAGTTGGGCATTAAGACTAGTCACTTCATCATTTAATTTAGAAATGCAAACTAGGTGTTCACTACAAGCATCAATGTCAAAATCTTTACACCTAGTGCAAATCATAACATGTTCTACACAAGAGTTAGATTTATTTGCTACTTCTAGTTTAGCATTTAAATCATTGTTAATTCTCTTTAAGCTAGAGATAGAGTCATGACATGTAGACAATTCACTAGAAAGCATTTCATTCCTTTTAACTTCTAAAGCAAGTGAATTTTGTGCACTAACAAATTTATCATGCTCTTCATATAAAAGGTCCTCTTGTTTCTCTAAAAGACTATCCTTTTCATTCAAGGCATCAATCAATTCATTAATCTTATCTATTTTAGTTCTATCCAATCCCTTGAACAAACTAGAGTAATCTATTTCTTCATCACAAGACTCATCATCACTAGAAGAATCATAAGTAGTACTGTCTCGAGTACATACCTTCTTCTCCTTCGCCATGAGGCATGTGTGACGCTCGTTGGGGAAGAGGGATGACTTGTTGAAGGCGGTGGCGGCGAGTCCTTCATTTTCGGAGTCGGATGATGAACAATCCGAGTCCCACTCCTTGCCAAGGTGTGCCTCGCCCTTAGCCTTCTTGTATGCCTTCTTCTTCTCCCTCTTGCTCCCTTGTTCCTGGTCACTTCCATTATCGGGACAGTTAGCGATAAAATGACCAATCTTACCGCATTTGAAGCATGAGCGCTTCCCCTTTGTCTTGGTCTTGCTTGGCTGCCCCTTGCGACCCTTTAGCGCCGTCTTGAAGCGCTTGATGATGAGGGCCATCTCTTCATCATTAAGCCCGGCCGCCTCTACTTGCGCCACCTCGCTAGGTAGCGCCTCCTTGCTCCCCGTTGCCTTGAGAGCAATAGTTTGATGCTCTTGGATTGGTCCATTTAGTGCATCGTCGATGTATCTCGCCTCCTTGATCATCATTCGCCCGCTTACGAACTTTCCAAGAACTTCTTCGGGCGATATCTTGGTGTACCTAGGATTTTCACGAATATTGTTCACCAGATGTGGATCAAGTACAGTAAAGGACCTTAGCATTAGACGAACGACGTTGTGGTCCGTCCATCGTGTGCTTCCGTAGCTCCTTATTTTGTTGATAAGGGTCTTGAGCCGGTTGTATGTTTGGGTTGGCTCCTCGCCCCTTATCATCGCGAATCTTCCAAGCTCGCCTTCCACCAACTCCATTTTGGTGAGCAAGGTGACGTCGTTCCCCTCATGAGAGATCTTGAGGGTGTCCCAGATCTGCTTGGCATTGTCCAAGCCGCTCACCTTATGATACTCGTCCCTGCACAAAGAGGCTAACAACACAGTAGTAGCTTGTGCATTTTTATGAATCTGTTCATTAATAAATATAGGACTATCCGAACTATCAAATTTCATTCCATTCTCAACAATCTCCCATATGCTTGGATGGAGAGAGAACAAGTGACTACGCATTTTGTGACTCCAAAATCCATAGTCCTCCCCATCAAAGTGTGGAGGTTTGCCAAGAGGAATGGAAAGCAAATGTGTATTTGAGCTATGCGGAATACGCGAATAATCGAAAGAAAAGTTTGAGTTAACCGTCTTTCGTTTGTCGTAGTCGTTGTCGTCGTCGTTGTCCTTTTGGGAAGAAGTGGACTCATCGTTGTCGTCGTAGTAGACGATCTCCTTGAAACTTAAGCCACAAAAACTTGGTTAAGCGTTAGCACAATAATCGCCAAGTGGCTAGAGAGGAGTCTCAACAAAACACAATAACCACAAGAGATCAATCACAGAGATAGCACAGTGGTTTATCCCGTGGTTCGGCCAAGACCAACCTTGCCTACTGAAAGTCGCCTAGAGGGGGGTGAATAGGGCGAAACTGAAATTTACAAAATTAATCACAACTACAAGCCGGGTTAGCGTTAGAAATAATAATGAGTCCGAGAGAAAGGGCGCAAAACAAATCGCAAGCGAATAAAGAGTGTGACACGCGGATTTGTTTTACCGAGGATCGGTTCTCGCAAACCTACTCCCCGTTGAGGAGGCCACAAAGGCCGGGTCTCTTTCAACCCTTACCCTCTCTCAAACGGTCCCTCGGACCGAGTGAGCTTCTCTTCTCAAATCAAACCGGGAATAAAACTTCCCCGCAAGGACCACCACACAATTGGTGTCTCTTGCCTCGGTTACAAATGAGTTTTGATCATAAGAACAATTGAGAAAGAAAGAAGCAATCCAAGCGCAAGAGCTCAAAAGAACACGACAAATCTCTCTCGCTACTCGCTAAAGCCTTGTGTGGAATTGGAGAGGATTTGATCACTTGAGTGTGTCTAGAATTGAATGCCTAGCCATTGTAAGTGGTTGAGAAGTGGAAAACTTGGATGACTTGAATGTGGGGTGGTTGGGGGTATTTATAGCCCCAACTACCAAACTAGCCGTTTGGTGGAAGCTGTCTGTCGAATGGCGCACCGGACAGTCCGGTGCACACCGGACATGTCCGGTGCGACAGCCACGTCACCCGGCCGTTAGGGTTCCGACCGTTGGAGCTCTGACACTGGGCCCGCCTGGATGACCGGTGGCGCACCGGACATGAACTGTAGGTTGTCCGGAGCGCCAGCATGGGCGTGCCTGACCTCTGCGCGCGCTGGCGCGCACTTAATGCGCTGCAGGTAGCCGTTGGCGCCTGAAGTAGCCGTTGCTCCGCAGTTACACCGGACAGTCCGGTGTACACCGGACATGTCCGGTGAATTATAGCGGAGCAGCCGTTGCAAATTCCCGAGGTTGGCGAGTTCGGAGCCGCGCCTCCTTGGAGCACCGGACACTGTCCGGTGTACACCGGACAGTCTGGTGAATTATAGCGCGCCGGCTCTGAGAATTCCCGAAGATGAAGGGTTTGAAGTCGATCTCCCCTGGTGCACCGGACACTGTCCGGTGGTGCACCGGACAGTCCGGTGCCCCAGACCAGGGTGCCTTCGGTTGTCCCTTTGCTCCTTTGTTTGGACCCTTTTTCTTGATCTTTTTATTGGCTTATGGTGAACCTTTGGTACCTGTAGTACTTATAAACTTGGGCAAACTAGTTAGTCCAATTATTTGTGTTGGGCAATTCAACCACCAAAATTAGTTTAGGAAATAGGTGTAAGCCTAATTCCCTTTCGATCTCCCCCTTTTTGGTGATTGATGCCAACACAAACCAAAGCAAGTATAGAAGTGTAAAATTGAATTAGTTTGCAAAGTGTAAGTGCAAAGGTTACTTAGAATTGAGCTAATAAATATTACTTACTTGGTATGCATGGATTGTTTCTTTATTTTTAACATTTTGGACCACACTTGCACCACAAGTTTTGTTTTTGCAAATTCTTTTGTAAATTCTTTTCAAAGTCCTTTTGCAAATAGTCAAAGGTAAATGAATAAGATTTTGCGAAGCATTTTCAAGATTTGAAATTTTGCTCCCCTTGTTTCAAATGCTTTTCCTTTGACTAAACAAAACTCCCCCTCAATAAATTCTCCTCTTAATGTTCAAGAGGATTTTAAGATATTAATTTTGAAAGTACTACTTTCTCCTCCTGTAGAGCACAAAGAGATTCCAATTTGAAATTTACCAATTTAAAATCATTAATTTTAAAATTAGGGTGGTGGCGCGGTCCTTTTGCTTTGGGCTCATGCTTTCTGCCCCTTTGGCATGAATCACCAAAAACGGATACTTTAAGTGAGATATAAGCCCTTTGTCTTAACTATTTTCTCCCCTTTGGCAAATAAAACATATGAGTGAAGATTATACCAAAGACGAAGAAATGCTTGGAGCGTCGGCGAAGGATGAGTGATAGAGTGGAGTGGAAGCCTTTGTCTTTGCCGAGGACTCCAATTCCCTTTCAATATACCTATGACTTGGTTTGAAATACACTTGAAAACACATTAGTCATAGCATATATAAAAGAGATATGATCAAAGGTATACTTATGAGCTATGTGTGCAAGTTTAGCAAAAGAAATTCCTAGAATCAAGAATATTGAGCTCATGCCTAAGTTTGGTAAAAGTTTGTTCATCTAGTGGCTTGGTAAAAATATCGGCTAATTGATCTTTAGTATTAATATATGCAATCTCGATATCCCCCTTTTGTTGGTGATCCCTAAGAAAATGATACCGAATGGCTATGTGTTTAGTACGACTATGCTCAACGGGATTATCCGCCATGCGGATTGCACTCTCATTATCACATAGAAGAGGAACTTTGGTCAATTTGTAACCATAGTCCCACAGGGTTTGCCTCATCCAAAGCAATTGCGCGCAACAATGGCCTGTGGCAATATACTCGGCTTCGGCGGTAGAAAGAGCAACCGAATTTTGCTTCTTTGAAGCCCAAGACACCAAGAACCTTCCCAAGAACTGGCAAGTCCCCGATGTGCTCTTTCTATTAATCTTACACCCCGCCCAATCGGCATCCGAATAACCAATCAAATCAAATGTGGATCCCCGAGGGTACCAAAGCCCAAACTTAGGAGTATAAGCCAAATATCTCAAGATTCGTTTTACGGCCGTAAGGTGTGATTCCTTAGGGTCGGCTTGGAATCTTGCACACATGCATACGGAAAGCATAATGTCCGGTCGAGATGCACATAAATAGAGTAATGAACCTATCATCGACCGGTATACCTTTTGATTGACGGATTTACCTCCTGTGTCGAGGTCGAGATGCCCATTTGTTCCCATGGGTGTCTTGATGGGCTTGGCATCCTTCATTCCAAACTTGGTTAGAATGTCTTGAGTGTACTTTGTTTGGCAAATGAAGGTGCCCTCTTGGAGTTGCTTGACTTGGAATCCTAGAAAGTACTTCAACTCCCCCATCATAGACATCTCGAATTTCTGTGTCATGATCCTACTAAATTCCTCACATGTAGATTCGTTAGTAGACCCAAATATAATATCATCAACATAAATTTGGCATACAAACAAATCGTTGTCAAGAGTTTTAGTAAATAAAGTAGGATCGGCCTTGCCGACTTTGAAGCCATTAGCTATAAGGAAATCTCTTAGGCATTCATACCATGCTCTTGGGGCTTGCTTGAGCCCATAAAGCGCCTTAGAGAGCCTATAGACATGGTTAGGGTACTCACTGTCTTCAAAGCCGGGAGGTTGCTCAACATAGACCTCTTCCTTGATTGGTCCATTGAGGAAGGCACTCTTCACGTCCATTTGATAAAGCTTGAAGCCATGGTAAGTAGCATAGGCTAATAATATGCGAATTGACTCAAGCCTAGCTACGGGTGCATAGGTTTCACCGAAATCCAAACCTTCGACTTGGGAGTATCCCTTGGCCACAAGTCGGGCTTTGTTCCTTGTCACCACACCATGCTCATCTTGCTTGTTGCGGAAGACCCATTTGGTTCCTACAACATTTTGGTTAGGACGTGGAACTAAATGCCATACCTCATTCCTAGTGAAATTGTTGAGCTCCTCTTGCATCGCCATCACCCAATCTGAATCTTGAAGTGCTTCCTCTACCCTGTGTGGCTCAATAGAGGAAACAAAAGAGTAATGCTCACAAAAATGTGCAACACGAGATCGAGTGGTTACCCCCTTATGAATGTCGCCGAGGATGGTGTCGACGGGGTGATCTCGTTGGATTGCTTGGTGGACTCTTGGGTGTGGCGGCTTTGGTTCTTCATCCTCCTTGTCTTGATCGTTTGCATCTCCCCCTTGATTATTGCCGTCATCTTGAGGTGGCTCATCTCTTTGATCTTCTCCTTCATCAACTTGAGCCTCGTCCTCATTTTGGGTTGGTGGAGATGCTTGCGTGGAGGAGGATGGTTGATCTTGTGCATGTGGAGGCTCTTCGGATTCCTTAGGGCACACATCCCCAATGGACATGTTCCTTAGCGCGATGCACGGAGCTTGTTCTTCACCTATCTCATCAAGATCAACTTGCTCTACTTGAGAGCCGTTAGTTTCATCAAACACAACGTCACAAGAAACTTCAACAAGTCCTGAGGACTTGTTAAAGACTCTATATGCCCTTGTGTTTGAGTCATATCCTAGTAAAAAGCCTTCTACAGTTTTAGGAGCAAATTTAGATTTTCAACTTCTCTTAACAAGAATAAAGCATTTGCTACCAAAAACCCTAAAATATGAAATATTGGGCTTTTTACCGGTTAGGAGTTCATAGGATGTCTTCTTGAGGATTCGGTGTAGATATAACCGGTTGATGGCGTAGCAAGCGGTGTTGACCGCCTCGGCCCAAAACCGATCCAGTGTCTTGTACTCATCAAGCATGGTTCTTGCCATGTCCAATAGAGTTCGATTCTTCCTCTCCACTACACCATTTTGTTGTGGGGTGTAGGGGGAAGAGAACTCATGCTTGATGCCCTCCTCCTCAAGGAAGCCTTCAATTTGAGAGTTCTTGAACTCCGTCCCGTTGTCGCTTCTAATTTTCTTGATCCTTAAGCCGAACTCATTTTGAGCCCGTCTCAAGAATCCCTTTAAGGTCTCTTGGGTATGGGATTTTTCCTGCAAAAAGAACACCCAAGTGAAGCGAGAATAATCATCCACAATAACTAGACAGTACTTACTCCCGCCGATGCTTATGTAAGCGATCGGGCCGAATAAATCCATGTGTAGGAGCTCCAGTGGCCTGTCACTTGTCATGATGTTCTTGTGTGGATGATGAGTGCCAACTTGCTTCCCGGCTTGGCATGCGCTACAAATCCTGTCTTTCTCAAAATGAACATTTGTTAGTCCTAAAATGTGCTCTCCCTTTAGAAGCTTATGAAGATTCTTCATTCCAACATGGGCTAGTCGGCGGTGCCAGAGCCAACCCATGTTAGTCTTAGCAATTAAGCAAGTGTCGAGTTCAGCTCTATCAAAATCTACCAAGTATAGCTGACCCTCCAACACTCCCTTAAATGCTATTGAATCATCACTTCTTCTAAAGACAGTGACACCTACATCAGTAAAGAGACAGTTGTAGCCCATTTGACATAATTGCGAAACGGAAAGCAAATTGTAATCTAAAGAATCTACAATAAAAACATTAGAAATGGAATGGTCAGGAGATATAGCTATTTTATCCAAACCTTTGACCAAACCTTGGTTTCCATCCCCGAATGTGATAGCTCGTTGGGGATCTTGGTTTTTCTCGTAGGAGGAGAACATCTTCTTCTCCCCCGTCATGTGGTTTGTGCACCCGCTATCGATGATCCAACTTGAGCCCCCGGATGCATAAACCTACAAAACAAGTTTAGTTCTTGACTTTAGGTACCCAAACGGTTTTGGGTCCTTTGGCATTAGACACAAGAACTTTGGGTACCCAAACACAAGTCTTGGAACCCTTGTGTTTGCCCCCAACAAACTTGGCAACTACCTTGCCGGATTTGTTAGTCAAAACATAAGATGCATCAAAAGTCTTAAATGAAATGCCATGATCATTTGATGCACTAGGAGTTTTCTTTCTAGGAAACTTAGCACGGGTTGGTTGCCTAGAGCTAGATGTCTCACCCTTATACATAAAAGCATGGTTAGGGCCAGAGTGAGACTTCCTAGAATGAATTCTCCTAATTTTGCTCTCGGGATAACCGGCAAGGTACAAAATGTAACCCTCGTTATACTGAGGCATGGGAGCCTTGCCCTTAACAAAGTTAGACAAATTTTTAGGAGGGGCACTAAGTTTGACATTGTCTCCCCTTTGGAAGCCAATGCCATCCTTGATGCCAGGGCGTCTCCCATTATAGAGCATACTTCTAGCAAATTTAAACTTTTCATTCTCTAAGTTATGCTCGGCAACTTTAGCATATAATATTGCTATATGATCATTTTGTTGTTTAATTAAAGCCATATGATCATGAATAGCATCAATATCAACATCTCTACATCTAGTGCAAATAGAAACATGCTCAACAGTAGATGTAGAGGGTTTGCAAGATTTTAATTCTACAACCTTAGCATGTAATATATCATTTTCACTTCTAAGGTTAGAAATAGTAACATTGCAAACATCATAATCTTTAGTCTTAGCAACTAATTTTTCATTTTCAATCCTAAGACTAGCAAGAGAATCATTCAATTCCTTAATCTTAGCAAGCAAATCATCATTATCATTTCTAAGATTGGGAATTGAAACATCACAAACATGAGAATCAACCTTAGCAATTAATCTAGCATTTTCATTTCTAAGGTTGTCAATAGTCTCATGGCAAGTGCTTAGCTCACTAGACATTTTTTCACATTTTTCAACTTGTAGAGCATAAGCATTTTTGACCTTAACATGCTTTTTGTTTTCCTTAATAAGGAAGTCCTCTTGAGAGTCCAAGAGTTCATCCTTCTCATGAATAGCACTAATCAATTCATTTAATTTTTCCTTTTGTTGCATGTTGAGGTCGGCAAAAAGAGTACGCAAATTATCTTCCTCATCACAGCATTATCATCACTAGAGGACTCATATTTAGTGGAGGATTTGGATTTAACCTTCTTCCTTTTGCCGTCCTTTGCCATGAGGCACTTGTGGCCGACGTTGGGGAAGAGAAGTCCCTTGGTGATGGCGATGTTGGCAGCGTCCTCGTCGGAGGAGGAGTCGGTGGAGCTCTCGTCCGAGTCCCACTCCCGGCAAACATGGGCATCGCCGCCCTTCTTCTTGTAGTGCCTCTTCTTCTCCTTTCTCCTTCCCTTCTTGTCGTCGCCCCTGTCACTATCACTAGATAATGGACATTTAGCAATGAAATGACCGGGCTTACCACATTTGTAGCACACTTTCTTGGAGCGGGGCTTGTAATCCTTCCCCCTCCTTTGCTTGAGGATTTGGCGGAAACTCTTGATGATGAGCGCCATTTCCTCGTTGTCGAGCTTGGAGGCGTCGATGGGTTGTCTACTTGAAGTAGATTCCTCCTTCTTCTCCTCCGTCGCCTTGAATGCGACCGGTTGTGCCTCGGTTGTGGAGGAAGTGCCTTGCTCGATGATTTTCTTTGAGCCTTTAATCATTAGCTCAAAGCTCACAAATTTTCCTATAACTTCCTCGGGAGACATTAGCTTATATCTAGGATCACCTTGAATTAATTGAACTTGTGTAGGGTTAAGAAATACGAGGGATCTAAGAATAACCTTTACCATCTCATGGTCATCCCATTTTTCGCTCCCGAGGTTGCGCACTTGGTTCACCAAGGTCTTCAAGCGGTTGTACATAGCTTGTGGATCCTCCCCTTGGTGAAGCATGAAGCGACCGAGCTCCCCCTCGATCGTCTCCCGCTTGGTGATCTTTGTCACCTCGTCTCCTTCGTGCGCGATCTTGAGTACGTCCCAAATCTCCTTCGCACTTTTTAACCCTTGCACCTTGTTATACTCCTCTCGACTTAGAGAGGCGAGGAGTATAGTGGTTGCTTGGGAGTTAAAGTGGTGGATTTGGGCCACCTCGTCCGAGTCGTAGTCTTCATCCCCTACGGATGGTACCTGTACACCAAACTCAACAACATTCCATATGCTTGTGTGGAGTGAGGTTAGATGGTGCCTCATTTTGTCACTCCACATATTATAATCTTCACCGTCAAAAACCGGTGGTTTGCCTAATGGAACGGAGAGCAGAGGAGTACGCTTTGAAATGTGGGGATAGCGTAGGGGGATCTTACTATACTTCTTGCGCTCTTGGCGCTTAGAAGTTACGGACGGCGCGTCGGAGTCGGAGGTCGACGTTGATGAACTGTCGGTCTCGTAGTAGACCACTTTCCTCATCCTCTTGTGCTTGTCTCCTCTCCGATGCGACTTGTGGGAAGAGGATTTCTTCTCCTTCCCCTTCCCTTTGTTGGAGGAGCTCTTCTTCTTCTCCTTCCTCTTAGTGCGGGACTCTTCCGATGAAGTGCTCCCGTGGCTCATATTGGGCTTGTCGCCGGTCTCCATCTCCCTCTTGGTGTGATCTCCCGACATCACTTCGAGCGGTTAGGCTCTAATGAAGCACCGGGTTCTGATACCAATTGAAAGTCGCCTAGAGGGGGGGGGGTGAATAGGGCGAAACTGAAATTTACAAAATTAATCACAACTACAAGCCGGGTTAGCGTTAGAAATAATAATGAGTCCGAGAGAAAGGGCGCAAAACAAATCGCAAGCGAATGAAGAGTGTGACACGCGGATTTGTTTTACCGAGGTTCGGTTCTCGCAAACCTACTCCCCGTTGAGGAGGCCACAAAGGCCGGGTCTCTTTCAACCCTTACCCTCTCTCAAACGGTCCCTCGGACCGAGTGAGCTTCTCTTCTCAAATCAAACCGGGAATAAAACTTCCCCGCAAGGACCACCACACAATTGGTGTCTCTTGCCTCGGTTACAAATGAGTTTTGATCATAAGAACAAATGAGAAAGAAAGAAGCAATCCAAGCGCAAGAGCTCAAAAGAACACGGCAAATCTCTCTCGCTACTCGCTAAAGCCTTGTGTGGAATTGGAGAGGATTTGATCACTTGAGTGTGTCTAGAATTGAATGCCTAGCTCTTGTAAGTGGTTGAGAAGTGGAAAACTTGGATGACTTGAATGTGGGGTGGTTGGGGGTATTTATAGCCCCAACCACCAAACTAGCCGTTTGGTGGAAGCTGTCTGTCGAATGGCGCACCGGACAGTCCGGTGCACACCGGACATGTCCGGTGCGACAGCCACGTCACCCGACCGTTAGGGTTCCAACCGTTGGAGCTCTGACACTGGGCCCGCCTGGATGACCGGTGGCGCACCGGACATGAACTGTAGGTTGTCCGGTGCGCCAGCATGGGCGTGCCTGACCTCTGCGCGCGCTGGCGCGCATTTAATGCGCTGCAGGTAGCCGTTGGCACCTGAAGTAGCCGTTGCTCCGCAGTTACACCGGACAGTCCGGTGTACACCGGACATGTCCGGTGAATTATAGCGGAGCAGCCGTTGCAAATTCCCGAGGCTGGCGAGTTCGGAGCCACGCCTCCTTGGAGCACCGGACACTGTCCGGTGTACACCGGACAGTCCGGTGAATTATAGCGCGCTGGCTCTGAGAATTCCCGAAGATGAAGGGTTTGAAGTCGATCTCCCCTGGTGCACCGGACACTGTCCGGTGCCCCAGACCAGGGTGCCTTCGGTTGTCCCTTTGCTCCTTTGTTTGGACCCTTTTTCTTGATCTTTTTATTGGCTTATGGTGAACCTTTGGTACCTGTAGTACTTATAAACTTGGGCAAACTAGTTAGTCTTATTATTTGTGTTGGGCAATTCAACCACCAAAATTAGTTTAGGAAATAGGTGTAAGCCTAATTCTCTTTCACCTACTCCACGTTGTGGCGTCCCAATGGACGAGGGTTGCAATCAACCCCTCTCAAGCGGTCCAAAGACCCACTTGAATACCACGGTGTTTTGCTTTGCTTTTCTTTATCCCGTTCGCGAGGAATCTCCACAACTTGGAGTCTCTCGCCCTTACACTTGAAGTTCACAAAGAAGCACAGAGTAAGGGAGGGATGAGCAACGCACACAAGACACAAAATCACAGAGACAACACGCACACAAGTCGCAACAAGAGCTCGCAACACAACCCGATGAGTTCACAACTCAACTAGAGCTCTAGATGCTATCACGAAGAAACAAATGTGTGGAATCGAAGTCTCGGTGCTTAGGAATGCTCCGAGTATGCTTGATGTGCTCCTCCATGCGCCTAGGGGTCCCTTTTATAGCCCCAAGACAGCTAGGAGCCGTTGAGAGCATTCCAGGAAGGCTGATCTTGCCTTCTGTCGCCTGGCGCACCGGACAGTCCGGTGCACCACCGGACACTGTCCGGTGCGGATTTCTTTCCTTCTATGGCGCAGTCGACCGTTGCAGATTGAGAGCCGTTGGCGCACCGGACACTGTTCGGTGCCTCCTTCTAGCCGTTGGCTCGGCCACGTGTCCCGCGCAGATCGCGCGGCCGACCGTTGTCCTGGTCGACCGTTGGCTCACCGGACAGTCCGGTGCACACCGGACAGTCCGGTGAATTTTAGCCGTACGCCGTTAATCATCTCCCGAGAGCGACGAGTTCGCCTGTGAACGGCTCACCGGACAGTCCGGTGCACCACCGGACAGTCCGGTGATTTATAGCTGTACACCGCCGTCGAAGTCCCGAGAGCAGCAAGTTCGCCCGAGTCAGCCTAGCGCACCGGACACTGTCCGGTGCACCTAGACCGAGCTAATTTTGGCTGAACATAGCCATCTCTTTTCCAATTCGATTTTTCCTGTTTCTAGCACTTAGACACAATACATTAGTCCATAAAACAATGTACTAAGTCTAGAAACATACCTTTTGACATGATTTGCACTTTGTCCACCACTTTGCATAGATTAACACAAAAGCACTTGTGTTGGCACTCAATCACCAAAAACTTAGAAATGGCCCAAGGGCACATTTCCCTTTCAAAAACCACATCAATCTCTACAATGCTATCAGGCTCCATAGCAAGTACTGCCTCCCGCCAAGAGAATAGTTGCTTGAAACTCTCCTCCCAAATGCCAAACAACTCTTTTAATGCCTTCTCCTTCCCCTTCCAAACTGTGTCGTAACCAATAGTCACATTGTGAACTCCTTGAAGTGTGTCTTGCAATTCCTTGGCACCCATCTGGGGTTTCTTCATGAGTAGTGGTAAAGCGTGAAAAGCTACCCATCCACAACTTGGTGTAGTCGTCTTCCGCCTACCACTAGATGTGCAAGTATGCGAATCATGCAAAACAGCAACCTGCAAAAATAGTCGAATCACAACTTTGTACACAAACAAACCCTAAAGTCACAACATAGCTATGAATTAACATACCACAATGGTTGGTAATCCTTTCTTTTCTTCTCGTGCATAAATCCTCCAATGACAATCACCACCTTTACAATATCCGACGTATCTGGTAGTCGAAGTTACCTCGATTCCAAGCTCGAACTCATGTTGTATGGCATACTGCCTCATAGCAATTCGAAATTCCTTCATGTTGGGGAACAAACTACCAGGTTGCATTGACGGATTCATTTTATCATACATAACCCTCTTCTCATTTGGTAGGAAGTCCTCACAAGGTTGGTCATCACTATTGTCTCCAAATTTAATAGGCTCCGATTGATCCAAATTACTTGTACCTCCTAAACCAGCTTCATCTCTTTTATTTTCCTTTGCCTTGTCCTCTTCATTCAGTCCTAGTTGAGAATACATCTCCATCTCACTTGGAACATCATGTCTCCCTTCCTCATCTCAAAAATCAGATAGTACAAAAGATTCCCAATCATTGACCTGCATGACTAAGTGAACTCACATACAATCCTAACCACAATATAGTGTACAAAAATGAAGCAAAACTAACCTTATTAGCAGTATTACCACCTAATGGAACTAGTGGTAAGGAACTTGAACTAGGCGGTGAAGACATTACGGCACCTGCCAATAATTCAACCAAACATTTACAGCATCAATGGTTCAATGTACACGATTCATACCACGGCCGACCAATAATAAGTACCTTGGGGCGAAGAAATCACAATGTCCGCGTCATTAAACAGCTCCAAATCATCCATGCTGGACCCACTGCACAATTACAACGAGCTAGATCTGGTTGGGGTAGGGTATGACTGAGGGAGACAAGTTCATTGAATGAAGAAAAACAATCACAAACTCACGGGCGACGTTGTTGAATCAGGTCCCAGACAGCGGCAACCGGCGTCCGTGCGGATCTCGCGTCGGTGAGGAGAGTGGGGGGGGAGGGAATCTCTGCTGCGAGACAGCTCTCTGGTTCGGAGTTGCTGCGAGCAGTGAGGTCACTGGTGCGAGATATGAGAGACACCCGTGCGAGAGAGGAGAGAAGGAAGATGTCTGCTAGGAGAGAACGGACACCTTGACGACGCTCACGGCGCTGGAGACGGCAACGGTATCAACGATACTGATCGTTTTTCGATCCGTGTAATGGCGTGGTCATGTTCATTTTGGAGTGTGGGTTGTCCCCAAGTTTTTCATATCAGCGAATCCCTCGCCTACGCCTCCAAAACGTCGAAGCCGCACCTGAGGATTTCCATAATGGCAAATTTCTCGGGGTTTGTGGGCAGGGTCGTCCATGTACATGGAGCGGTGGAGCCTACTAAGAGAAAGGACAGAAGGTTTTTTTTTTCAAAAAAGAAAAGAAAAGAAAAATGTTCAAAGAGTTCCGGTTTTTGAACTGGGGCGCCAGTGCGCCACATGCGCGGCACGGCGTGGACAAAAGATGCGGCCCACGATTTGACACCGTCACTGGGTACAGGTGTGCGGTCGAGAACCACTGCGTGGCTGCAACGGGAATCACCCTCGTACGCTCGCGTGCCCGCAGACGCGTGGTTGGTTTGCGTCCTGTGTCGCGGAGAAGCCAAGAGAAGGTTCAAGAGGCAATGTGAGGGCCCGGGGGGTGCGTGCAAACGTTACGTAGGGGAGAACGGGGATGGGCACGTGCGTGCGTGTGGTCCCGGGATTTCCAATTCCGACGCGCGTGGTACGTGTGCGGTCCGAGATGTGGGCGGGCTCACGTACGCTCCTCGTGTGCCAGAATCCAGGTTTCCCACGAAAACCAACGAGTGCTCGTCTGCTCGATGGCAGCCCTGCCGTGCCGCGGAGCTTAATTTGGAAAATTGGGCGCGCGCACGCTGCTGAAGCGCTGGTTGTCAGTTGTCTGGTGGGAGGAATGATCCGATCCGACACGACCACACGAGCGACGCATGGGCGGTAAGATCGATGATCACGCTTCGTTTTCATCGCACAACACTTGTTGTCCGGCCTTTTTTACCACTAGCTAGAGTGAGCTGAGCGTGGTTTGTTGCTGTCGTCTACCAGTGGCACTTTGAGAGACCGGCCGAACCGACAGATTTGCGAAATTCTGAAAATTACCTCTATAACCCGGCCGCGCATGTTTCTCTCGTCGCGCGCGACAGGTCGAAAGAGAGAGGGAGAGGAGCTAGAGGACGTGACCGGACTGGACGACAGGTGATCGAGGCGCGAGAGGCAGGGCAGGCCGAGCCGGGCTGAGTTGTCCGCACATGCACATGCATGCATGATTCGCAGTATCATCCGGATAAGGACGACGACGCGACGTGCCGTATCATATCATATCATACGAGATATCACAGCACAGGCTAGCAGCTAGCTGTGCAGACGAGGCATGCAGGCGCCTTGTGCATCAAAACGCCAAGGATGAATTCCGCATAAAATTCAGATGGGTCGCGCGCGTTGCGTTGCGTGTGGTCGAAGAAGAAGCAGGAGATAGGAGAGTGACGCTCTGCTAGCTGGCCCCATCAGAGCCTCGACTTATTCATTATTATGCACGACGACATTATTATGCGTGCTAGCATGTAGCATTATTAGTTGAAGAGATAGCTCATCGTCCAAGCTCAAAACAAAGAAGAATAAAGAATAACAAGTGGTTGCGGCGCCCCATGCATGCATGCATCACTCTTTTTCGGATAGCTTTGTTTACGAGCTCGATCGCGCTATAATACGAAGCTTATTAGCTCCGTCCTTCTGGACAAAACCTAACCGTAACCGACCAATCATTCGATCGATCGGCGATTAGGTCACAGGGAGAGAGGCTGGGTAGTAGCAGCTGGCCACGAGTTTCACAATTGTCGTCGCAAGCGCATCGGCCGGCGGAAAGCAACGTCTGTCTGCCGCAGAATGGCCACAACGACAACGAGCTAGCGACGATGGAGCCCGCGCCGACCCGCCTGCTCTCTCGGCTTCGGCTCGGTCGGTAGAATGATGAGGCTGAACAGAGACAGGGACGTGCTGCAACTTGTGGCGCGGATGAGACGGGCGGCGCGCGCTGGGACGGGAATACCGCGAGCGAGACCTGACCAAACTGCCGAATTTTTTTTGCAATTTAGCCCTTAAACAGGATTAAAATCACGTTTAGATCTAAAAAATTTTAATCTTAAATTTGGACCCTTAGCTTGGCGCCATAGGTAATGGCGCCGAGCTGTAAAATTTTAATCTTAAATTTGGACCCTTAGCTTGGCGCCATAGGTAATGGCGCCAAGCTAACACAGCTCGGCGCCATAGCCTATGGCGCCGACTGTTGACGTGGCCAGGGCTGCCGGCGCTGACGTGGCTGCGGGCGTGGCACCTAGCTCGGCGCCACAGATCTTGGCGCCGAGCTAGGACTTAACCGCGCGTGCGGTTTCTTCTCCGCGCGTCTGTTCTCTGTTTCTTCTCCGCATCTTGTCCACCGCACCGCCGCCGCGCGCCCGTGAGCTCCACCGCGCCCCGGCTGCCCCGCCCGCCGCGCCCAGGCTGCTCCACCGCGGTCGCCGCGCGCCCGCCAGGTAAATTTTTTTTCTGTTGTTAGTTACTTAGTTAGTAAATTATTAGTGTTTAGTAATTAGTTAGCTATCCACTTGTTTAGTGTTTACTAAATAGTTAGCTATTTTCTTGTTAGTGTTTAGTAAATAGTTAGCTATTTACTTGTTTAGCATATTGTTATTGTTTAGTAAATTCTTAGTGATTATATAGTTAGCATTTTGTTTAGCGCATTGATATTACATCTTGAGCATATTGTTTATTACGTAGATATCGTGTAGTTTTCTGTGTTGGCAACCATCGTGTTGTCGTTTATTTGCAGGTTCTAGAAACATCACTTTATAGGGAGGTGCTGCCAAATTTTTTATTGACAATAGTTTTTTTGTACGTAGGTGTTCTTCCGACTTGACCTTCTCCACCGTTAGCTGGACTCGTACGCGATCTCAGGTATACTGTATACATTGTTTTCGTAAATTATTCATAGATTATGTAATTTCGTTTGATGTGGTCATTTAATATTTACTATATAGTTATTAGTTAATAAGTAGTTGCTATTTATTTATTATTTAGTAAGTTTTTAGGCTTAAGTACGTAGCTATTATTAAGTTAGTAATCCATTTTTGCAATAGATGGACACCCTAGTGACACTATACCATGGAGGAAGCGTGGGGATAAATGCTTATGGGAATGTTACTTTTGATGGTATGAAGATCGTGACCATGTTGTTCGATGAAAGACCATCTTTTGACAAGATTTTCGCTCGAGCTTGTGAGGAGATTAGTTGCGACATAAACGACCATAGAATATCAATTTAGGGTTTGTTGTCCCATATTACATATGGAACAGTTGTCTAGTTTTGAGCATCCTAATATTTTAACTTGTGAATAGGGAAACTCTATGCTCGTATCTGTTGTTGAACTTGAGCGTATCTCACAGAGAACTTCAGATAGTACTACGCTTTCGTTACTATCAGTGAGTATCAATGTTTAAAAGAAAACTTGTTTATTTGTATGTTGTAACATATGTCTGTAACTAATATTTCGGTTACAGAGGGTATCACATCGTCTTCGTCGTGTAACGGCTCGGTGTGGATGCCGGTCTCTAGCGAGCGTTGACGTGCAGCTGCCTGTGCCTCGTATGCAGCAGGACGTTCAGCCTCCCATTTGTGCAGTTGGACCATCTACAGCAGGACTGAGCTCCTCGCGATCGACGCGGGACACGTTTGAGGACGTGGCCCACGACGACGAGGACGAGGATGAGGACGACGACGACGACACTGGCGCTGGCGCCGCAGGTCAGGAGGAGATTGGACCATCATAGTTGCAGGATGCTCCTACAACTCAGGCATCACAGCTGACACCACGTAGAAGGCGTCCACGAGACCCTTACACTCCAGGCACTGACGCTCTTGGGGCCAAGGGCAAGGGTAAGACTAGGAGGAAATGAATACTTTTGTGATGTTGGTCTTATACTGAAAACTTTGTGATTTGGACTCATGCTGGAGACGTTGTAATGTGAACTATGTTATGTGTTTTGGACTATGTTTTGTGGACATTGTATTTTGGACTTTGTTTGTGGACATTATATGAAGAACTATGTTCTGTGGATGTTTTTATATTCGATGACATTTTGTGATGTATTATATGTTGAAATGTGGTCATGTCTTATAATATGTGATTATTTGAACTGTGGTTGTTAATAAAACAAGGGGAACTCTTGCAAATGTTTTTGTGAATTGTAAAAAACATGACAAGCAATAAGTAACGCATCTTTAGAGTTCTAAACTATTTTAGATATTCAAGTAGAGTTCTAAATTATTTTGGATACGAAAATACTACATAACAGGCTACAAGTTTCTTCAGTCTGAATCACAATCTATAAGTAACTCATCTTCGGAGTCATCCGTCGCGCAATCCTCAACGACAACCTCATTCCACTTGCTGCATTGTCCTGCATCACACTTGTCAACAGTTCTCTTGTAATATTGGCTTCTGCTTTATCTGCAGCTTGGGAGAATAGCTCATCCTCAGCCTCAACCTCATCAGACTTCTTCTTGTAATAAGCTGCCTCTACCTCTTCGGCGGCCTGAGACATAAACTCATCCTCTTCCTCTTGAGCACGTAATCCTGCCTCACCTAGTGCGATGAGCTCACTCAACCTTGATGTGTCGTCCTCCTCTTCTTCATGTAATCTTGCCTCTGCGAGAGCGATAAGCTCACTCAATCTAGATGTGTCATCCTCCTCCTCCTCCATCAGCTCAATCGTCGCCATTTTATCCTGAACATATCTTGCATGCGCCTCATCGGCCAAATAGTTTACGCCACATCCAATCTCTGCAAATATAATGAGCAAAATAAGTTAGCAAAGTCAAGATAAATAAATTGTACTAACATAATTATAGTATCATTTTTCTCACTCACTTCCCTTGAGGCGATCAACAAGATTATCCAACATATGTTTCTCGGCTTGAGCCGCTTCCTATTCCCTTGCATCCTGTGCTCTCTTCTCATCTGCCGCCTTCAACCTCCTATACTCTGCACGCTTCGGGCTATCATAAAAGGCGGATTTTGCTTCCCTACGCATGTCGCGTATGCGATTGTTAATGTACGAATCGACGAGCTGAGATCCACAACACATCTTCTGTCCCATTAGTCTCTTGGACTCTATTGTGCGCATCACCTCTCCTTTGTCGTCGTAACTCTCCCAACTGCATTTCCTCGTCTCCTACAAAAAAATAGTAAGTATCGCTATAACATTACAGCTGGTGCAAAAAAAAATACCAACCTCATCGTAATCGACCATATGTCCACAAAAATATCCAACACCAAGCTCGGAAGGAACTAATCCATACTTAGCTTCAATACCACATTTGCAGAGTACTGGATCAAATTTCAACTCTTCTTCCGCCCACTGATTGTATCTCTTTTCCTTTACCTCTGGCTCTGGCCAATGGGAAAAAGGACCATACAACCACTCTCTAAAATGACACTTACGCCACTCGTATGGCTGCAGGAGAAAAAATTAGCAATTTATTGTAAAAAATAACTAGTTCATACATTTAGCGTATCGATGGGCTCACATAATCAATGTTCGGACAACAGAACTGCTTCTCATAGTCTTCGTTGATGACAGCACGGTCTCCACAATCGCATCGAGACGGTGAGTCCATCTGTCTTTCTGTTGCTACCTCCTTCTCCGCATCCGTCATTGGTGGAGGATTCGGGGGAGGAGGTACCCAACGCTTAAAACGCTCATGACTAGTCCTTCCACTCAACCAATTAACGAAAAGAAGATATCGAGGGTCAAATTTATCAGGATCGTCGATCCACTAGAAAAAGAAACACCTCTGATGCCCCTAAAATAATGGAAAGAAGCACTATTACACATCTACAAAATAATGAATGCGAACAAAATTAAGTGACAAGTCATAAGCTACGTACGTCCAAACCGCCACAAAGGTAGTAGCAGCGAGCAGCCGTGGCTGGATGTTGTGATTGATGTACCCAACCCAAACTAGTCTGCCACAGTCACAGTTAGGCACGGGGAGTTCAGGAGGAACAAGAGCATCCTTACTAGATACGTCCGGATATAACTCCCGAGGATGACCCCTCTTCTGCCACAACGCCTCTCGGTACATGTCTTTCATCTAATAAACGATTATAATTATCACTTGTACCTAATATGCTTTATAACAGGTTTACACAAACTATCAAATAAAATATACTCATCATATTAATGATACTATATATATTATGAGCAACTATGAAACTAATAATAGAAATGATAATATAATAAGTTTACACAAACTATCAAACATGAAACTATGAGCAACTATGAAACTAACAACCCAATATACAAAACAAATCAGTTGGGCACCATACCTTGGTCT
The DNA here is from genome assembly GCA_029449295.1 of Zea luxurians. Lineage (NCBI taxonomy): Eukaryota > Viridiplantae > Streptophyta > Magnoliopsida > Poales > Poaceae > Zea > Zea luxurians. The sequence continues at coordinate 39,115,875 of JAOPSE010000009.1, read as the reverse complement.
ATGAAGTAAACCACATCGAATCTTTGAATCCAAATAAATTTGACGAAGTTTTGAAATGAGAGGAATTGTGCTGCTCTCGGCCAGCAGCGCGACTGTTTTATAGGCGTCCGTAGCTCGGCGCCAAGATCTATGGCGCCGAGCTACGAGGCGCCGCCACATCGATGACAGGTCAGCCCTGGGCACAGGTAGCCGTTGCTGCCACGTCATACCTCGGCGCCATAGGATGTGGCGTCGAGCTGTGTTACCTCGGCGCCACAGGCTATGGCGCCGAGCATCGGGTCCAAACTTGCAAATAAAATTTCTGGGGGTCCAAATATAAATATTTTTCAAAAGTAGGGTTAAAATACAAAAAATTGGACCAAATTGAGCATGGAGCCATGCTCAATTTTATCGGTTCTAGCCTAGGTCATCTAAACCCGTCAGGTTTTGCCCCATGCTATCAATTAGACCCGAGTAAATTGAGTATGTGTTGGTACCTTTTTCGGACACTAATCACTCAACAAGAACCGTCGGCGGTACTCTCTGCACGGGCGCAGACGGTCCGCGGTCAGGGGTCTGACGGTCCGCGACCTAGTGCAGGGCTTAGGTTCCCTGTCTGACAGCCGGACGATCCGCGCCATGGGGCCAGACGGTCCGCGCCATGGGGCCGGACAGTCCGCACGTGCGCAGAGACGGTAGAGTTCACCGGCGGCGTCTGGATCTCGCTCCCGAGAGAGATCCTATCGGAGAGGAAAGATCTTAGGTGTTGTCTAGGCTCGGTAGGCCGACCTAGACTCCTCTAATTGACGTAGAGTCGAATAGAAACGAAGAATTTGAGGACTAAAAGACTAAACTAAAACTAGACTAGAACTACTCCTAAGCTTAGCTCCGTGTCTACCTGCATTTCCTGAAATTTTAATCATCCTTCGTTAATGGCCGATTGAATCTGTCGATGGAATACATTACAATCATTAGTGGCATGAGAAAATAAGTTATGCCACTTGCAGTATGCACGACGTTTTAGTTCGTCAGGGATGAAACAATATGATTTATTTTAATATTGCCATTTTTGAGTAATTCATCGAATATCTTGTCACATTTGTCAACATTAAATGTAAATTTAACCTCCTCTTGCCGTTTCTTTTGAACTGGCTGTAAGGAGGAACAAGTCGAATATTTGGCCTGCTTTGGCCAAACCAATTCAGCAGCATACAATTCTGTTGATTCGTCGTCCGAGATACTTTAGTCGCACTCTACTATATGGACATTGTGACGAATGGTTTTGGCAGTTTTTTGCTTCGGCTTTCACAGGCCAAAGCTCTCTGGTGTAAATGTGCTAGCGTGAAAAATTGGATGTCTTCTAATCTTTCCTTTAAATAATATCGTAACCCAATAAAAACTAATCCTGCTAACTGTTTTTCTGCCAAATGAATCTGAAAGCATCGGTTTCTTGTATCCCGGAATCTCCAGATGTAATCATTGACCGATTCGTCTTTCCCCTGTCGCAGGGCCACTAGGTCTACCAAATCTAATTCATAATCACCGAAAAAGAAATGATCGTTGAATTTTTGTTCTAACTCCCCCATGACGAAATAGAATTAGGAGGTAATATGGCGTACCATGCGAACGTGGTTCCTGTTATAGACAATGAAAATAGACAAGCGGAACGCTTCTATGTCGGCCAATTCTCCTAATTATGCTAAAAACTGGCCTATGTGTTCACGCGTGTTTTTCCTTGGTCACCGAAAATTTTGTGAATTCGGATATCCTGGTTCCCTGTGAGTATGGGTGGTGGTCAAATCGACTGTCTTAAGGTTTCCGATATGATTGCCCCCCAGGGATCATGCTCACTCTGAGCTTATCTCGGAACGCCCCAGCTATTTCTTCCCTCACTATATCAATAGCAGCCGGTGCGAGACCACCAGCCCTCTGGCCAAACATAGGTGGGATTGGCTGAATATTAGCATGTTGTCTTCCCCTCCATTGGTTTGAGTTATGTGGTGCATTACTATTTGCCCTATATGGTTCATAAGATTGACCGTTCCTTTCCGGCCTTCTGGGCGGGGCCAAAAAGTACTCTCTCCCATGGGCATGAGACTCCGTATTAATGGGCTGGTGTATTGTATAGTGTGAGGGGAGGTGTTGCTGGTACGAATGAGAATTCAAGTAACAATCCTCCTCAAAAACTCTGTGTCGGACCGTCCGGTTGGATATCCGGACCATCCGGCGGTATGCACGGACTGTCTGGGTATGTGCTCGGACCGTCCGTGATTGTACGCGGACCGTCCGTCACTGTATGTGGACGGTCCGACTGGGTAATTTAGATTCTGTGAAGTACATTGTGGCTTGGGTGCATGTCTTGGTAATTCATTGAAAATGGGCCCGGTCGTTGCTGGTCCGGACGGTCTGCGCTCACATGCGGACGGTCCGGTCATGTGCAGATCGACTAATTTATTGCCGATGTGCGTAGGAGGTTGTGGTTGCCTAGGGCATGTATCTATCGGCATCCCATACAGGGGTTGTAACTGGTCGTGACAACTTGTAGCCGATGAATTACGCGTGTTTTCCCCCAATTGAACCTCGTGCGAAGGAAAATTTGCAATAGTAGATTTATCAAACGCACGTACTAGCCTCATATAATCATTTTGCATACCCCTATGATATTTTGCATTTGTTCTCGCTGTTCATCTACATAATTTTTAAAAGATTGTAGCTCGTTTGTGTTGCTTACCTTGGGGTAGTCGTAGTAGGTCGAAGCGAAGCCAGATCTGTCGCCCGTTGCCGAATGACCTTGTTGTTCCTGTCTAGTTCGAAGTTGGCCAGGAACTTCACCTTTGCCTCTTAGATCAGCTGCTCCTTGTGCTCCTCGAACTGGAGTTGTTCGTTAGCCGGCAAGGTTTCCCAAGTCGGCTCTGTGCTGAGGGACACTTCAGAGTTATCCCTTGAACCGGCTATTGAGGGCTGATTTGATGGATCTATATGTGTTTTCCCCGACGGAGTCGCCAAAAGTGTGTTGGTACCTTTTTCGGGCACCAATCACTTAACAAGAACCGGCGGCGGTGCTCTCTACACAGGCACAGACGGTTCGCGACCAGGGGCTGGACGGTCCACGACCTGGCGTAGGGCTTAGAGTTCCCTGCCTAACGACCGGACGATCCGCGCGTGCGCATGGGCGGTGGAGTTCACCGGCGGCGCCTGGATCTCGCTCCTAGGAGAGATCCTGTCAGGGAGGAGAGATCCTAGGTATTGTCTAGGCTCGGTAGGCCGACCTAGACTCCTCTAATCGACGTAGAGTCGAATAGAAGCGGAGAATTTGGGGATTATAAGACTAAACTAAAACTAGACTAGAACTACTCCTAAAATAAAACGTAAATTGTATTGATTGTAGGTTCGATTGATGATTCCAAATCGGTCGTATTCCTCTGTTTTTATAGAGGAGGGGGCTGGACCCGTTACAAACAAACTCCCCGAGCTAATTCCACGAATTTCGTTAACAAACACAGCAAGAAACTCGAAACCCTAATCTGTTCTACGCACGCGCGGACCGCCTGGCTCACAGGCGTGGATCATCCGAACCATAGACCATCCGGCAGCTCAATTTGGTGTCCAACAGCATGACTCCATCTAAAGCCCCGTCAGTTTTTGCCCCACTCACCAGCTTTCGTAGGACAGGACCTAAAAAATACTCTCAAGTCTATATATGTTAAACAGGCTTTTATTTATACATCATAAAAATAAACATTTTATGTATTTGATTAAATTTGACATTAATTGCCTTATCGAGAAATGAGATTTGATTTTTTTAAGAGCTTGTTCGGTTCTACCCCAATCCATACGGATTGAGGGGAATTGAGAGGGTTTCAATCCCTAGTAAGTCAAAATCTCCTCCAATCCATATGGATTGAAAATAACCAAACAAGCCCTAACAGGGTTGGAGGACTAGTATATATAGTATCCGTAGAGATACACAAATGTTTCATGCAAGGCCTTCAAGGACTAGCCTTCTAGAGTTTTAAGGTGCTAAGTCAGATTAGTTTCATTCTTTTTTTTCCCGTATCGCACTCATATATGTACGTACTCCCTCCGGTACAGTAAAAGAAGTCATCCTGCGCGTGACCGAGCGTGCACAAAAAGAAGTCATAGCGTGCGTGGGTCTGGGATTTGGACGTTGTTGCCCCTAGTAATTGCACAAAAAAAGATGCACTTAAGAGGAATGGAACTTGAGACCTCCAGTCTAGAATGCTTTGGAGGTGTTGCAGTAACCAATCAACCTGATTGTTTTCGTGACATTAATGCACCCATATCCCTATTTAATAGGGGCAAACAGGGAAAACTCTATGATAATTAATCACTCCTTGGTATGCACAATCATGTCCTAAACGACTACCTTTACTGCACTGGAGGGAGTATACACGCAGGTACTACCTTTATCAGCATCTTGAAAAAAAAGTATGAGTAAGCCTGTTTTTTTTGTTATGGAAAAAACAATATTCATGATATATTATATGGCAGTTGATTTATTATAGAGAAGATATTTGTATAGCATATTTATTTGGAACCATAATTATTGGCAGCATTTTCCATTCACGGTGGGAGTTTCATTACACTGTTTTAAAGAATGTCGCGAAAATATTTTTCTAATAAACAATGTAGACAGAGTTTTGTTGTCCCCTCTCTCATCTTTTTATAAAACTCTCTCATATGTCTTTTCATTAAATTGCTTGACATTTCATCTTGTTTATTCATGTCATATATCTCTATTACTTATTAAGGCGGTAAGGGGTAGTCTGTCATTCCGTGTTCTGTCATTCCCATTCCCTCCTCCCCGCACTGTCTTTCTCATTCTCCCCTCCCCGCAAAGCCCATTCCCAGCTGCCATTCCGTGTTCTGCCACGCAACGCAAATCTCATTCATATTCCCACGTACATCCCACGCCTAGCTAAAATTAAATTAAAAAAACACAAATGTGGCCCCAATGGGATTCGAATCTATAACCTCTCAAGCAAATGTGCTCATAGCTACCACTACACCACATATGTGTTTATATCAATATTTGTTACAGTAAAAATATCTACTACATCTCTCCCAAAGCTTACCTGCTATCTTTGCACAATGTGTAGTAGTAGATAATTATCAACGAGATTCCTGAATTATTTTTTTGGATGGAGGGAGTAGTATTTAAAGAAGAGCCTTGCATGGAATTTCTTTTGTTTGAATAATGTTTTCAACTTAAATTTCTTTTTTATATGTGTGACATTTATTCTCCGTAATATTTTTCCATGGATCTGACTTGTGAGTCAATTTTATAAACCAACGCCAAAGATGAATCCATGTTTCTTACTTGAAAAACCCGAACAAACACCACTGGCAGGAGGCGCTCGCGTTGGTGTCGCTCATCGACAACGAGAAGAAGCTTGACGACTGCCAGTTCGACCTCTAGAAGCAGTACTACGTGGCCGCATGTGTAATACCCAACTTGTAATTTGTGGAGGATAACCTAAAAGGAGAAATGATATTCCTTTGTATATATGTGTTATCCATATTTATCATTCCATGAGAACATCACATGAAAAACAAATAAATAAATAACAAAAGATACCCAAAAACTATGCATCATGCTGAGATTTTATTTTGTGTGCATTCTTTGACAACATAAAATAATATAAAAAGAAAAGAAATATGTTAAAGCTCAAAGTGGAATTTAAATCCCAAAAGGAAAATTTAGAATATAAAAGAAAAAGCTAGAATTTAGGAGTGGAGAAAGAAGAGAAAAGAAATATATACAAAATAAATATTATAAATGAAGGTAATAATAGTGTGCGCAAATTATACTCTTAATTTGAGGAAGATTTACCACATAGTTAAATTTGAATTTTGAATTTAAATCGAAAGGAAAAACATATCTTAAAAAGAGAAAAAGAAATAAAAAAAGAGAATAGGGAGACTACATCGAGTGGCTGAATTGCACCCTGGCGGCCCACTCTGTTCTCACCCTCTTGTCTCATACATCCACTCCGTGCCTTGGCGCTGCTAGACTGCCAGGTTGGGCCCAAATCCTAGCCTCACACGGCCAGTCCATTCACGCTTGTGCTATGTCGTTGGCAAGTGGGACCAATCGTCGGATGCCGCGCGTGCGCCTGATGGATGCCTGGCCTCGCTGACTGGTGGGCCATCGGCTACTGTTTATCTGCTCATGAGTCCACCGAAGCCGTCAAACTGCGCGCACGGATCAGAGCCCGTTACAACGAATTGGGCGCCATGCGCGGGCTGCCTCCTCGCTCGGTGACTTACGTACCGCCGCCGTCCTTATGCATACTGCTACATCGAGAAGAATAGACCCTAATCACTGAGAGCACCTAGAGGGGGGGGTTGAATAGGTGATCCTGTGAAACTAGAAACTTAAGCCACAAAAACTTGGTTAAGCGTTAGTACAATAATGCCAAGTGGCTAGAGAGGAGTCTCAACAAAACACAATAACCACAAGGATATCAATCACAGAGATGGCACGGTGGTTATCCCGTGGTTCGGCCAAGACCAACGCTTGCCTACTCCACGTTGTGGCGTCCCAACGGACGAGGGTTGCAATCAACCCCTCTCAAGCGGTCCAAAGACCCACTTGAATACCACGGTGTTTTGCTTTGCTTTTCTTAATCCCGTTCGCGAGGAATCTCCACAACTTGGAGCCTCTCGCCCTTACACTTGAAGTTCACAAAGAAGCACGAAGTAAGAGAGGGATTAGCAACTCACACAAGACACAAAGATCACAGCAAATACGCACACACAAGACCTAGACTTGAGCTCAAATAACTATCATGAGTTTTTCACTAGAACGGAGCTCAAATCACTAAGAATGTCGAACAAGTGCGCAAGAACGAAGTGTGAGTGATCAAGTATGCTCAAAGAATGCTTGGGTATCTTCTCCATGCGCCAAGGGGTCCCTTTTATAGCCCCAAGGCAGCTAGGAGCCGTTGAGAGCATTGTTGGAAGGCAAATCTTGCCTTCTGTCGACTGGCGCACCGGACAGTCCGGTGCACCACCAGACACTGTCCGGTGCGGATCTCCTTCCTTATTTGGCGAAGCCGACCGTTGCAGATTAAGAGCCGTTGGCGCACCGGACACTGTACGGTGCACACCGGACAGTCCGGTGCTCCAGTGTGACCGTTGGCTCGGCCACGCGTCACGCGCGGAATCCTCGGCCGACCGTTGCCCCGACTGACCGTTGACTCACCGGACAGTCCGGTGCACCACCGGACAGACCGGTGAATTTTAGCCGTACGCCGTTAATCAACTCCCGAGAGCGACGAGTTCGCCTGTGAACGGCTAACCGGACAGTCCGGTGCACCACCGGACAGTCTGGTGATTTATAGCCGTACACCGCTGTCGAAGTCCCGAGAGTAGCCAGTTTGCCAGAGTCAGCCTGGCACACCGGACACTGTCCGGTGCACCACCGGACAGTCCGGTGCACCCAGACCGAGCTGACTTTGGCTGAACAGAGCCATCTCATTTCCAATTCAATCTTTCCTGTTTCCAACACTTAGACACAATACATTAGTCCATAAAACAATGTACTAAGTCTAGAAACATACCTTTTGACTTGATTTGCACTTTGTCCACCACATTGCATAGATCAACACAAAAACACTTGCGTTGGCACTCAATCACCAAAATACTTAGAAATGGCCCAAGGGCACATTTCCCTTTCAATCTCCCCCTTTTTGGTGATTTATGCCAACACAACATAAAGCAACTAGAACAAGTGCAATAACAATGCAAATGGAAACTCAAAATTGTTTTGATTCATATTTGGCATATATGGATCACTCTTTGCCACCACTTGGTTTGTTTTTGCAAATCAAACTCAAATTCCTATCTCTAAGTCAAATTCACTTGTAGAGACATAAAGAGAGGTATTCCAAAGAAAATTGATCAAGGATTTCAAAAACTCCCCCTTTTTCCCATAATCAACACTTCTCCCCACAAGAGGCCAACTTTTGACAAAAGAGACAATAAAAGAGTTTTGACAAACCAAAAGCTCTAATCTACTATTTTCAAAATTTCTTAAGTGGTAGCTGATCCATCTATTGCTTTGGCCTTTATTTCCTCCCCCTTTGGCATCAAGCACCAAAACGGGATCAATCTTGGCCCTTGAACCCCATTGTCTCACCAAAATCTTCAAATAAGAATACAAAGGCAATAAGAGTACATGAGATGAACTTGGAATAAGTTACCCTCTCATTGGAGTGCAGTGGAAGTCTTTCATGGTCCAAGTCCACCTTTTCCCTTTCAAACCTCCTTTGAGACTAAAACAAGCAAACTCAAGCACATGGTTAGTCTCAAAGGGTCAAGTTGTAGCACATCTCCCCCTAAATATGTGCATCACTTGCAAGAGGACTTGTGAGGTCCAGGGAGTGTTTGTACAACTTGAGCACCACAGGTAAGCAACACAATGCATAAGGAACATGATCAAAGGCATAAACACATGTATGCTATAAATCAATCCAAGTTCCGCGAATCTAGGACATTTAGCTCACTACGCAGCCTGCAAAAGGTCTTCTCATCTAAAGGCTTGGTAAAGATATCGGCTAGCTGGTTCTCGGTGCTAACATAAAACACTTCGATATCTCCCTTTTGCTGGTTGTTGGAGACTTGTTCTCAAATGCTAAGAGTTAAGAACAAGGCAACATAGAAGATGTTAAACATTGAGGTCCTTCGTCCTTCGAAACATTACGCCCCTTCGGGAAATAATGCTTTAGGACGAAGGTCACGAGAGACATACCTTCGTAAATATAATAAATAATGCCGAAGGATTCATATAAAGCGTGAAATATAAATATCAACATAGAATCATTTCTATTTTATTAACATGGAGAAATAGAAATGATTTCAAATTACAAATGTACCTTCGGTCCTGAGAGAAGGTAGAAGTACAAACGTGACGCAAAAGCCAATGCCAAGTCAGCGTGAACAGTACGGGAGTACTGTTCATCTATTTATAGACGCGGGACGCAGCCCACGTAAAATTACATCCATGTCCATTACATTTGCTAACGGTTTATGGAAATCTGTCGAGGCCCCCGAAGTCTTTTCATCTTTAAGTCGGTTCCCCCTTATGCCATCGCGCCGAAGCTTCCCTGCGCACAGCTTCGGCTGCCCTCGACCTTCGTCTGGTTCAGGCTTCGTCCTGGTCGTGCTCCATATCCATAATTCTGAATCCGAAAATACCTGTTCATATAATCCACTTGGAAAACATTGTCAAATCATGTTTTTGAGGACCTTCGGAGGACGAAGGCCCCCAACAGTAGCCCCTCGCAATATTAATTTGTAAATAATAAATTCAGATTGCGATATGGACGAAGGCCTTGAGCCGAAGGTCCGAAAAAACACCTTCCCTTTGCTAGAATAGCAACATTCACTGACAAGCGGGGCCTTTCAATTTTCAACGCCCTAGGCGTATAAATAAGATCACATCGCGAACTCATTTGGTACGCACACTTGCCTTTTGCTTCGACCCACTAAAATTTTTAGCTCTTGTTAAGATTTGCTGGTCTTTTTGATTTCGAAGCTTCGGCCTCGGGAACAATTTTTTAGCGTTCCCGAAGATGTCTGAAGGCAAGAAGATCCCTGCTGAGACGAAGCTGAAGATCCCTGCTGAGACGAAGCTGAGTCTCGAGGAGGAGAAGAATCTGGGGTTCCTGATAGCGATGGCAGAGACCAATACAGAGAAAATCACGAAGGAGATTCTCGAAGGTTTGTCCGAAGATACTGATGACAGCGACAGCTATGATGTGGAAAGTGGTGGGGAAGAGGCCGAAGATCGACCGTGGCGACCAAGCCACACAGTTTTTGGGAAAACGACCATCAAGCAGAGTCACATTGATAATATGAGGGGGCGATATTTCCGAGACATATCTATTGTGAGAGCTGATGCCGGGGAAAAAACTTCTCCCACCCCCGAAGAAGATGAAGTTGTGATTTTCTGAAGCTTCCTCAAGGCTGGGCTTCGATTCCCCCTGAGCAACTTTGTTGTTGAGGTACTAAAGACATTTCAAGTCTATCTGCATCAAATCACTCCCGAGGCCATTATAAGAATGGGAGTGTTTGTCTGGGCTGCGAGGAGCCAAGGTTTGGAACCGAACGCTAAAAGCTTCTGCAACATTCATGAGTTATTATACGAGACGAAGCCCTGGGGAAAGGAGCAATACCACAACAACTTTGGGTGCTACAGCTTCGGCGCCCGCTCCGGGTCAAGCTGCCCTGTGCCGACCTTTCGGAAGAGGTGGCCCGGAGCCTGGATGACTGAATGGTTTTATGTAAAGAATGATCTAACAGCTCAAGAGAATGTGAAGAGTATCATTATGCACCCAATCTGGCAACGCTTCGGTCTTCGAAGGCCGAAGGTCGAAATGGACGAAGCCGCCGAAGAATGCCAAAGAGCCTTCGGGGTAGTCTGCTCGTTTATTGGGACAAGGGACTTGGTCCAAGAACACATTGCCTTCAGGGTATGGCCACTTGCAGAAAGGTGGGAAATGCCGAAGGAAACCATCAAAGAGTCCGACGAAGGCGGACTAGTCAGATTAAAGTACACATTCAAATATGCAGATAAATTTGTTGAACCTGATGATGACTGGCTGAAAAGCATTGAAACATTAAGTGATGAATTACTTGGGGCATATTCGAAGGCTGAGAATACTGCACTATCGGCAGCCTTCGGAGGCCGAAAAAAGAAGAGACTCAACCGAGTGTTTGATGCAGTCGGGTTCTTTTACCCTGATTATCGTTATCCCATCCGAAGGCAAAAAAGGAAAAACATAACCTCTGAAAAAGAAGAAGCTGCAACTGCTCCTAGCGAGCCAGAACCGAAAGGAAAAAGGTTGAAGGTCCTCACACACCGACCGCGCCATATTGAACCAGCTTTGGTGCCTGAGTTCACCGGAGAAACTTCTTCGGCCGCCGAAGCTGAACAACCAACCTTGCTGCCAGAAATTGCAGAGATGGCCGAAGCGCCATCCACAGAAAAAATGGAAGAAGCGAAAAATCCGACTAAGGAAAAAGCATCAGAAATTTTGAGTCCTGTAGCAAATGTCGAAGCAGCAAAAATCCAAAAGGGTACAATGGTGACCCCAAAAAGGAAGAGAATGGTAAATGTACTAGATGTCTTGGAGACAATTAAGTCTTCAAGCACAACTCCAAAAAAGAGTGTTGAAATTGCTGAAGCTTCTTCTGAAGCTCCGACGCAACAAGCTGAAGCTGAAGCTGGGCCTTCAGAGCCCTTCAAGGAGCAAACTTTGGAAGCCGAAGCAATAAAAATACCAGAACCAATTTTAGTTGAAGAAACTGACACTGCCATCCCCGAAGCGCCTGCCAGCATGTGTGATTACATCATACGACATGCTTCGGGGAAAAAACTATCTGAAGAAGAAACTTATGAAGCTAACCATTATGCAAAGGAGCTAAAATATCCAAAGGGGGCAGTAATATTCAATGGGACAAATGAAGATGATTTCTTATACTGCCTGCCTGACAACAAAGAGCTATCTGTCTGCCGAGAGATGGCCAGGAGTATTGGTTTCCCGAAGCTTGAATCTGGATTAAGCGCCATGACGAAAGAAGATCTCGCAGACAGTCTTGCGTACAACAGCCTGAAGGTACGGGAATTAAACGCTTGAAAAAACCCCCTTATTATTTTTTTACGCAACTCATTCCTTTTTTCTTATATGAATTCTTTTTCGTATAGGGCCTGATCCTAAGCAACGCGCTAAGAGCGCAAAGAGCGCCGAAGATGAAAGTTATGAAATTGCGTTTAATAATTTACGCTCCGAAGTTATCAAACTGAGAAACGAAGCTTTGGAAAAAGATAAAATTCTGCTTACACTGGTAGATAAAGTGAAAAAAGACGAAGCTGCTTCAAAGGCCCAAACCGAAGCTCAAAAACGCGAGATTAAAGATCTTCAGAAACAGCTGGCTAGAGCTAAAGAGGAGCGTGCGCTTGAGGAAACAAAACGAGAACTTAGTGATTTTATGGTCAGCAAATTGGAATCAAGAGTTAAGGAGCTTCGCACATCTCAGGGGAAATGCTATGTTAAATCTATAGAATGCGTGAATAAAATTAAAACCAGCTTTGCTAGCGTCGGCGCCTTTTCCAGCGAAGAGAATTTTTCTCGAGGCAATCCCGAAGATCCGCTGGAATGGATTAGCCACGAAGCAGAGGCCTTCGAAGAGATTCTGAACAGTCGTGGCGACATATGCGCTTTTTCGGGCGCCAGAGGAATTGCTTCTGTCTTAGAGAAGAAAGGTTGCGGGCATATAAAATTTTTAGCTCAGTCCGAAGCTACCTTATCTTCCGAAGATATCAAGGACCCCTCGGCCGAAGCAAGCGTGGTTGGTGGCAAATTTTTTACTGATATCTGGAATGACGGCGGCCGAGGAATGGCGCAAGAGATCATCCAAAGAAGCGAAAAAGGCATTCATGATGCTAGAAAAGTAGCAGAAGCTGCCGAAAGGAGTACGGAGCCCGAAAGACAATTAGGTACCAATTAGTCGTTCTTGTTGCGTTGTAATTTTCATTTTAAACTTTGCTCGCGATTTGTAAAAGTAATGAAGAAGTGTTCTCTTCGCTCAGAAACTGTTGAACCAACTGCCGACCCCCACACAAAAGGGGATGAAGAAATTAAACAGATGGCCGAAACTATCATGGACAAGGTTGTTGACCAACTTCTGAATGAAGCCGCCGAAGCAGTATTAAGAGAAGATTAGATGCTATTTGGAAAAAACATTTAAAGTGTAATCTATGCAACACTTTGTACATTTGAATGTAATATACAAGTCTCTTTTCATTATTGAATTCTTTACGATGCATGAAACTTTAAATACATACCATTTTTGAGCCTTCAGCGAAAAAACACCTTCCCTTCTTTTCATGCTTCGTGAAGAAGACATTCTTCGTTAAAATTACTCTGATGAATGATATCCATGCTTCGTGAAAACATTCTCCGAAGCTATATTCCGAAGCTATACAACTTTGATATTGATCTGATAAAATTCGCCCACGTTTCGTAAAAATATTCTTCGAAACTGTATTCCGAAGCTATACAATTTCGATGTCACTTTCTCAAAGCATCCTTTCGAAGGTTGAGAGTATCCCCTTCTCTTGCCAAATGCAATATGATGTATGATGCTTATGCTATGCAAAATGATGTGATGATGTTATGTTATGCATGTGTCATTTGTTCCGAAGATACACATAAAATATATTCGTAAGCTCTGCATTCCCTTAGGAACGTCTTTGGAGCTTCTTCGTCTTTTACTTAGACGGTTTCAGCGTTGACTTTTCGCTGTAAGCCTCCCTTAGGAGCTTCTTCGCCTTTTACTTAGGCGGTATCAGCGTTGACTTTTCGCTGTAAGCCTCCCTTAGGAGCTTCTTCGCCTTTTACTTAGGCGATATCAGCGTTGACTTTTCGCTGTAGGCTCTGCATTCCTTTAGGAACGACTTCTGAGCAGAAAACTTACACTGCGCTCCCTTTGGAACGGCTTTTTGTGACTTCATAAACTTACTCTGCGTTCCTTAGAACGACTTTCTGCTACTCCGAAGGATTTTTGATCCGAAGGTCCTCCTTGGTAACGGAAAAAGTTTTAGGCTTCAGCAACTTAGGCTTGTGGAGCAAATAGATTTTCCTCGTAGGAAACAACGAAATTATTACATGAAAACTATCAATGTTTTTGCTTCACAGAAAATAAAACTGAATAGAAAAGACTGCTATCAAAGGTAGGATATGTCAATAAATGTGCTTCGACTCTGGCACAGTGCTGTTGACTGTGCGAGCTTCGGACTGTTCTCTGAAGTCCCTCTGATGTGGAGCGTATTGACTCCCTTCTGGCTGTTGACCTTGCTGCAATGGAGGTGGAGGCGGAAGCTGCTGCCAGGAAGCTTGAGGTTGACTTGCCGAAGCTACAGAAGCTGCAGGGTGGTTGTCTATATATTGCGGGATATAAGGCGGATGATACGAAGCAGTATGCATGACCTGCTTCGGCTGAGCTTGTTGAGATGCAGCTTCGGCTATTTCCTTTTGCTTCTGGATTGTAACATGGCACGTCCTAGTGGTATGGCCCTTGCCTTCTCCACAGAACAAGCAAAACAGTCTCCTTGGCTGATCTCCGAATCTTCCGCCGAAGCCCCTGGCGCCTCTGCCTCTTGGAGCTGGTGGCCGGAAGGAGGTTTGTTGTTGTCCCGAAGCCTGTGAGGAGCACTGCGGCCTGTTTTGCTGACTCCCCTTATCATCATTCTGAGTGTTGTGGATGGAACGGACATGCCTCGGGTAGTATCTTCCTCCGAAGCCCCTGGTCATTTCAGAAAATCTGAAGGCCTCCTCCCTTCTTTGGCGAAAGTCATTGTCAGCACGAATGTACTCATCCATCTTTTGGAGCAACTTCTCCAGGGTCTGAGGAGGCTTCCGAGCAAAGTATTGAGCTGCAGGTCCAGGACGAAGCCCCTTGATCATGGCTTCGATAACGATTTCATTGGGCACCGTTGGTGCCTGCGCCCTCAATCGTAAGAACCTTCGGACATACGCCTGAAGGTATTCTTCGTGATCCTGAATACACTGGAAGAGGGCTTGAGCTGTGACCGGCTTCGTTTGAAATCCTTGAAAGCTGGTCAGTAACATATCCTTCAGCTTCTGCCATGAAGTGATTGTTCCTGGCCGAAGAGAGGAATACCAAGTCTGAGCAACATTCCTGACGGCCATAACGAAAGACTTCGCCATGACTGCAGCATTGCCCCCGTACGAAGACACTGTTGCTTCGTAGCTCATCAAGAATTGCTTCGGGTCGGAGTGGCCGTCAAACATGGGAAGCTGGGGTGGCTTATAGGATGGAGGCCAAGGTGTAGCCTGCAGCTCAGCAGACTGAGGAGAAGCATCATCGAAAACAAAATTTCCCTGATGGAAATTATCATACCAGTCATCTTCGTTGACGAAGCCCTCCTGATGAAGGTCTTTCTGATGAGGCCTTCTGTTCTGCTCATCGTGAGTGAGATGACGAACTTCCTCAGAGGCTTCGTCTATTTGCCTTTGCAACTCAGCTAGGCGGGCCATCTTCTCCTTCTTCCTCTGCACTTGTTGATGTAGCATCTCCATCTCTCTGATTTCTTGGTCTAGCTCTTCTTCCTCAAGCGTCGGGCTGACGGCTTTTCTCTTCTGGCTTCGGGCCTCCCGAAGAGAGACGGTCTCCTGGTTGTGGTCCAGCGGTTGTAGTGCTCCTGCTCCAGTCGCTGAAGCTTTCTTCGGCGCCATAGCGAAGGTCTATAGCTTCCGAAGGTGTTCACAAAAACTCGAAGTGGAAGTGAGTTCACCGGAGGTGGGCGCCAATGTTGGAGACTTGTTCTCAAATGCTAAGAGTTAAGAACAAGGCAACATAGAAGATGTTAAACATTGAGGTCCTTCGTCCTTCGAAACATTACGCCCCTTCGGGAAATAATGCTTTAGGACGAAGGTCACGAGAGACATACCTTCGTAAATATAATAAATAATGCCGAAGGATTCATATAAAGCGTGAAATATAAATATCAACATAGAATCATTTCTATTTTATTAACATGGAGAAATAGAAATGATTTCAAATTACAAATGTACCTTCGGTCCTGAGAGAAGGTAGAAGTACAAACGTGACGCAAAAGCCAATGCCAAGTCAGCGTGAACAGTACGGGAGTACTGTTCATCTATTTATAGACGCGGGACGCAGCCCACGTAAAATTACATCCATGTCCATTACATTTGCTAACGGTTTATGGAAATCTGTCGAGGCCCCCGAAGTCTTTTCATCTTTAAGTCGGTTCCCCCTTATGCCATCGCGCCGAAGCTTCCCTGCGCACAGCTTCGGCTGCCCTCGACCTTCGTCTGGTTCAGGCTTCGTCCTGGTCGTGCTCCATATCCATAATTCTGAATCCGAAAATACCTGTTCATATAATCCACTTGGAAAACATTGTCAAATCATGTTTTTGAGGACCTTCGGAGGACGAAGGCCCCCAACACTGGTGGTCTCTCAAAAAGTGATGCCGGATGTCAATGTGCTTTGTGCGGCTGTGCTCAACAGGATTTTCCGCCATTCGGATAGCACTCTCATTATCACATAGGAGTGGGACCTTGCTCAGATTGTAGCCAAAGTCCCGGAGGGTTTGCCTCATCCAAAGTAGTTGCGCACAACATTGTCCTGCGGCAACATACTCGGCCTCAGCGGTGGATAGGGCAACAGAAGTTTGTTTCTTAGAGTTCCATGACACCAGGGACCTTCCTAAGAATTGGCACGTCCCTGATGTACTCTTCCTATCGACCTTACATCCAGCATAGTCGGAGTCTGAGTATCCAATCAAGTCAAAGTTAGACCCCTTTGGATACCAGATCCCGAAACAAGGCGTAGCGACTAAATATCTAAGAATTCGCTTCACAGCCACCAAGTGACACTCCCTTAGATCGGATTGAAATCTAGCACACATGCATACGCTAAGCATAATATCTGGTCTACTAGCACATAAATAAAGCAAAGAACCTATCATTGACCGGTATGCCTTTTGATCAACGGACTTACCTCCTTTGTTGAGGTTGGTGTGTCCGTCAGTTCCCATCGGCGTCTTTGTGGGCTTGGCGTCCTTCATCCCAAACCGCTTTAGCAAGTCTTGTGTGTACTTCGTTTGGGAGATGAAGGTGCCATCCTTGAGTTGCTTCACTTGGAACCCAAGGAAGTAGTTCAACTCGCCCATCATCGACATCTCGAATTTCTGCGTCATCACGCTGCTAAACTCTTCACAAGACTTTTGGTTAGTAGAACCAAATATTATGTCATCGACATAAATTTGGCACACAAAAAGATCACCATCGCAAGTCTTAGTAAAAAGAGTTGGATCGGCTTTCCCAACCTTGATAGCATTAGCAATTAGAAAGTCTCTAAGGCATTCATACCATGCTCTTGGGGCTTGCTTAAGTCCATAGAGCACCTTAGAGAGCTTACACACGTGGTCGGGGTACCGTTCATCCTCGAAGCCAGGGGGTTGCTCCACGTACACCTCCTCCTTGATCGGCCCGTTGAGGAAAGCGCTCTTCACATCCATTTGGTACAACCTGAAAGAATGGTGAGCGGCATATGCTAGCAAAATACGAATTGATTCTAGCCTAGCCACAGGAGCGAAAGTCTCCTCAAAGTCCAAACCTGCGACTTGGGCATAACCTTTTGCCACAAGTCGAGCCTTGTTCCTTGTCACCACCCCGTGCTCGTCCTGTTTGTTGCGGAACACCCACTTGGTTCCCACAACATTTTGCTTGGGACGAGGCACCAGTGTCCAAACTTCATTACGCTTGAAGTTGTTGAGCTCCTCCTACATGGCCAACACCCAGTCCGGATCTAGCAAGGCCTCTTCTACCCTGAAAGGCTCAATAGAAGAGACAAAAGAGTAATGCTCACAAAAATTCACCAATCTAGAGCGAGTAGTTACTCCCTTGATAATATCACCCAAAATTTGGTCCATGGGATGATTCCTTTGAATCGTCGCTCGAACTTGGGTTGGAGGTGCCTGAGGTGCTTCTTCCTCTTCCACTTGAACATCCTGTGCTCCCCCTTGATCATGCCCCTCCACTTGAGGTACCTGTTCGTTATTTTGGGTTGGGGGATGCACCATTGTTGAGGAAGAAGGTTGATCTTGCTCCAAATGTTCCTGTGGTCGCACATCGCCAATCGCCATGGTGCGCATAGCGGCCGTTGGAACGTCTTCTTCATCTACATCATCAAGATCAACAACTTGCTCTCTTGGAGAGCCATTAGTCTCATCAAATACAACGTCGCTAGAGACTTCAACCAAACCCGATGATTTGTTGAAGACCCTATACGCCTTTGTATTTGAGTCATAACCTAATAAAAACCCTTCTACAGCTTTGGGAGCAAATTTTGAAGTTCTACCTTTCTTCACAAGAATATAACACTTGCTCCCAAATACACGAAAATAAGACACATTGGGTTTGTTACCAGTTAGCAGCTCATACGAAGTCTTCTTGAGGAGGCGGTGAAGGTAGACCCGGTTGATGGCATGGCAAGCCGTGTTCACGGCTTCCGACCAAAAGCGCTCGGGGGTCTTGAACTCTCCAAGCATAGTCCTCGCCATATCGATGAGCGTCCTGTTCTTCCTCTCTCCCACACCATTTTGTTGTGGTGTGTAGGGAGCGGAGAACTCGTGCTTGATTCCTTCCTCCTCAAGGAACTCCTCCACTTGAAGGTTCTTGAACTCGGACCCGTTGTCGCTCCTTATCTTCTTCACTTTGAGCTCAAACTCATTTTGAGCTCTCCTGAGGAAGCGCTTGAGGGTCCCTTGGGTTTCAGATTTATCCTGCATAAAGAATACCCAAGTGAAGCAGGAAAAATCGTCAACTATAACAAGACCATACTTACTTCCTCCTATACTTAGATAGGCGACGGGTCCGAAGAGGTCCATATGAAGCATCTCCAAGGGTCTTGATGTGGTCATCACATTTTTGGTGTGATGAGAGCCTCCCACCTGTTTCTCTGCTTGACAAGCTGCACAAGGTCTATCTTTTTCGAAATGTACGTTAGTTAGACCTATCACGTGTTCTCCCTTTAGAAGCTTGTGGAGGTTCTTCATCCCCACATGTGCTGAGCGACGATGCCACAACCAGCCCATGCAAGTCTTAGCAATTAAGCATGCATCTAGACCGGCCTCTTCTTTTGCAAAATCAACCAAATAAAGTTTGCCGTCTAGTACACCCTTAAAAGCTAGTGAACCATCACACCTTCTAAAGACAGACACATCTACATTTGTGAATAGACAATTATATCCCATATTGCACAATTGACTAACAGATAACAAATTATATCCAAGCGACTCAACTAAAAACACATTAGAAATAGAGTGCTCGGATGGAATAGCAATTTTACCTAACCTTTTTACCTTGCCTTGGTTCCCATCACCGAATATTATTGAATCTTGGGGATCCTTGTTCTTGACGTAGGAAGAGAACATCCTCTTTTCCCCCGTCATGTGGTTTGTGCATCCGCTGTCGATAATCCAGCTTGAACCCCCGGATGCATAAACCTGCAAGGCAAATTTAGGCTTGGGTCTTAGGTACCCAACTCTTGTTGGGTCCTACAAGGTTAGTCACAATTGTCTTAGGGACCCAAATGCAAGTTTTATCTCCCTTGCATCTTGCCCCTAACTTCCTAGCAATCACCTTCTTATTCTTTCTACAAATGGCAAATGAAGCATTGCAAGCATGATATATTGTAGAAGGTTCATTAACTTTCCTAGGAGCATTAACAACATTTCTCCTAGGCATATTATGAACAACATTTCTCCTAGCAACCTTTCTATCATGCATAACCTAGGAACTAGAAGCAGTCATAGCATGAAAATCAAAAGCATCATAACTTCTAAAGGCATTCTTAGAATGTCTCCTATCATGATACATGAACGCATGGTTCTTTTGCACACTACTAGCCATAGGAGCCTTCCCTTTCTCCTTGGCGGAGATGGGAGCCTTATGGCTTGTTAAGTTCTTGGCTTCCCTCTTGAAGCCAAGACCATCCTTAATTGAGGGGTGTCTACCAATCGTGTAGGCATCCCTTGCAAATTTTAGTTTGTTAAATTCACTTTTGCTAGTCTTAAGTTGGGCATTAAGACTAGCCAATTCATCATTTAATTTGGAAATTGAAACTAGGTGTTCACTACAAGCATCAATGTCAAAATCTTTACACCTATTGCAGATCCTAACATGTTCTACACAAGAGTTAGATTTACTTGCTACTTCTAGTTTAGCATTTAAATCATCATTTACACCCTTTAAAGTAGAAATGGTTTCATGACAAGTAGATAGTTCATAAGAAAGCATTTCATTTCTTTTAACTTCTAAAGCATGAGATTTTTGTGCCTCTACAAATTTATCATGTTTTTCATACAACAAATCCTCTTGTTTCTCTAAAAGTCTATCCTTTTCATTCAAGGCATCAATCAATTCATTAATCTTATCTATTTTAGTTCTATCCAATCCCTTGAACAAACTAGAGTAATCTATTTCTTCATCGCTAGACTCATCATCACTAGAAGAATCATAAGTAGTACTGTCTCGAGTACATACCTTCTTCTCCTTCGCCATGAGACATGTTTGACGCTCGTTGGGGAAGAGGGATAACTTGTTGAAGGCGGTGGCGGCGAGTCCTTCATTTTCGGAGTCGGATGACGAACAATCCGAGTCCCACTCCTTGCCAAGGTGTGCCTCACCCTTTGCCTTCTTGTATGCCTTCTTCTTCTCCCTCTTGCTCCCTTGTTCCTGGTCACTTTCATTATCGGGACAGTTAGCAATAAAGTGACCAATCTTACCACATTTGAAGCATGAGCGCTTCCCCTTTGTCTTGGTCTTGCTAGGCTGTCCCTTGCGACCCTTTAGCGCCGTCTTGAAGCGCTTGATGATGAGGGCCATCTCTTCATCATTGAGCCCGGCCGCCTCAACTTGCGCCACCTTGCTAGGTAGCGCCTCCTTGCTCCTCGTTGCCTTGAGAGCAATGGGTTGAGGCTCATGGATTGGACCGTTCAACGCGTCGTCCACGTACCTCGCCTCCTTGATCATCATTCGCTCGCTTACGAACTTTCCGAGGACTTCTTCGGGCGACATCTTGGTGTACCTAGGATTTTCACGAATATTGTTCACCAAATGTGGATCAAGTACAGTGAAGGACCTTAGCATTAGGCGGACGATGTCGTGGTCCGTCCATCGCGTGCTTCTGTAGCTCCTTATTTTGTTGATAAGGGTCTTGAGCCGGTTGTATGTTTGGGTTGGCTCCTCGCCCCTTATCATCGCGAATCTTCCAAGCTCGCCCTCCACCAACTCCATCTTGGTGAGTAAGGTGACGTCGTTCCCCTCATGAGAGATCTTGAGGGTGTCCCAGATCTGCTTGGCATTGTCCAAGCCGCTCACCTTATGGTACTCGTCCCTGCACAAAGAGGCTAACAACACAGTAGTAGCTTATGCATTTTTATGATTCTGTTCATTAATAAATATAGGACTATCCGAGCTATCAAATTTCATCCCATTCTCAACTATCTCCCATATGCTTGGATGGAGAGAGAACAAGTGACTACGCATTTTGTGACTCCAAAATCCGTAATCCTCCCCATCAAAGTGTGGAGGTTTGCCAAGAGCGATGGAAAGCAAATGTGCATTTGAATTCTGCGGAATACGAGAGTAATCGAAAGAAAAGTTCGAATTAACCGTCTTTCGTTTCTCGTAGTCGTAGTCGTCCTTTTGGGAAGAAGTGGACTCATCGTTGTCGTCATAGTAGACGATCTCCTTGATGCGTCTCGTCTTCTTCTTCTTCCCATCTTTGCGTTTGTGGCCCGAGCCCGAGTCGGTAGGCTTGTCATCCTTCGGCTCGTTGACGAAGGACTCCTTTTCCTTATCCTTGATCACAATTCCCTTCCCCTTAGGATCCATCTCTTCGGGCGATTAGTCCCTTTGTGAAGAGAACGGCTCCGATACCAATTGAGAGCACCTAGAGGGGGGGGGGTGAATAGGTGATCCTGTGAAACTTGAAACTTAAGCCACAAAAACTTGGTTAAGCGTTAGTACAATAATGCCAAGTGGCTAGAGAGGAGTCTCAACAAAACATAATAACCACAAGGATATCAATCACAGAGATGGCACGGTGGTTATCCGGTGGTTCGGCCAAGACCAACGCTTGCCTACTCCACGTTGTGGCGTCCCAACGGACGAGGGTTGCAATCAACCCCTCTCAAGCGGTCCAAAGACCCACTTGAATACCACGGTGTTTTGCTTTGCTTTTCTTAATCCCGTTCGCGAGGAATCTCCACAACTTGGAGCCTCTCGCCCTTACACTTGAAGTTCACAAAGAAGCACGGAGTAAGAGAGGGATTAACAACTCACACAAGACACAAAGATCACAGCAAATACGCACACACAAGACCTAGACTTGAGCTCAAATAACTATCACGAGTTTTTCACTAGAATGGAGCTCAAATCACTAAGAATGTCGAACAAGTGCGCAAGAACGAAGTGTGAGTGATCAAGTATGCTCAAAGAATGCTTGGGTATCTTCTCCATGCGCCAAGGGGTCCCTTTTATAGCCCCAAGGCAGCTAGGAGCCGTTGAGAGCTTTGTTGGAAGGCAAATCTTGCCTTCTGTCGATTGGCGCACCGGACACTGTCCGGTGCGGATCTCCTTCCTTATTTGGCGAAGCCGACCGTTGCAGATTAAGAGCCGTTAGCGCACCGGACACTGTCTGGTGCACACCGGACAGTCCGGTGCTCCAATGTGACCGTTGGCTCGGCCACGCGTCACGCGCGGAATCCTCGGCCGACCGTTGCCCCGGCTGACCGTTGACTCACCGGACAGTCCGGTGCACCATCGGACAGACCGGTGAATTTTAGCCGTACGCCGTTAATCAACTCCCGAGAGCGACGAGTTCGCCTGTGAACGGCTCACTGGACAGTCCGGTGCACCACCTGACAGTCCGGTGATTTATAGCCGTACACCGCCGTCGAAGTCCCGAGAGTAGCCAGTTTGCCAGAGTCATCCTGGCACACCGGACACTGTCCGGTGCACCACCGGACAGTCCGGTGCACCCAGACCGAGCTGACTTTGGCTGAACAGAGCCATCTCATTTCCAATTCAATCTTTCCTGTTTCCAGCACTTAGACACAATACATTAGTCCATAAAACAATGTACTAAGTCTAGAAACATACCTTTTGACTTGATTTGCACTTTGTCCACCACATTGCATAGATCAACACAAAAACACTTGCGTTGGCACTCAATCACCAAAATACTTAGAAATGGCCCAAGGGCACATTTCCCTTTCAATCACCACTTGTGCTCAACACTACCGGAGAGAGAGAAGAGGGGTGCGTGCGGTGGTTTGGTGCGACCACCGGTGCTCAGGGAAGGCGGGCGGAGTCAGAAGGGGGCGGTCCTTGGTGAATCACCGTTCTGCCCCTGTGCTTCGCAAGGACGGCGGGCCGACGCACCGCCATCGCCACTGAACCACCTAGCATCCATCGCTCCATCCAGTGACAACCTGTTCGCACCTGGGTGCCGGTATTTTCCCAACGAGAAGAGCGACGTTACCTTCACGTTAGGCAAATCGATCCGTGCTTCGTTGTGGCAGCATGTGCGGAGCTCGTCGGGGTTGCGCGTTAATGGCGATACGACACCGCGCGGGTGACGGGATGAAGAAGACGGCTTAGGCCATGGCGCGCTGCCGTTTAGTATAGTTAGATCTGAGCCGTTGGTTCCAATTGAGGGTGGACCGTCGGATCTGAATGGGTGGTGGTGATTAAAACATAACATACCCCTTCGTTGCGAGGAATGGCGACCATCAAATTCTAATCCGACAGTGGGGATCTAGGGTAGGTGTTGTTTCGGTCGGGTACCTGGTGGCGGTTAGATCTGGATCCGAGGTCTTATACTGCATACCCCTTTTTAATGAACGTGAATCTAATATGCACCATCAAACGGAGATCGGATGGCTCAGATCCACCTGTACCCCTTCGACCATGCCCGTTTCGCTAAAGAACCCTTGAAAACTTTAGTAATGAACCCGCAGTCCATGCGCCAGTAGCCTGAGTCTTGGGGAAAATTATGGTTTAGCCCTTGCACTTTCCAGTTTTTGGTGCGCAGTCCGGTCAGAGAATAAACTATGGAAATTCGCTTAGAAAATTATTATTAGTGCAAAATTTTTCTAGAAACCTATTTAGTTCCTAGAAAATTCATATGAACTCCGAATTGGTTCATTTCAATTTCTATAATTTTGTAATAATGTAGTTTATTACCTATTGCCTCTATTTTGACATGAAAACAATAAAAAATTGATATCCTAATTAATCTCATATCAAATACATAAAACCTTAGGAAAGTCATAACTCCTCCGTTTTAAATCCGATTTGACTCGTTCGATTTGCGTTAGTCTCGTATAAATATTTACTATGCAATAACAAAGTTTATTATACCATGTCCCATACTTTTATAATTAGATATTTATTTATCCTATGTCTACTAGAGTAACTCTTCTAAGTCAAAACTATCATGTCCATACTTATGAGTTAATTAAGATATAATCTCTAGTCAATTTATAACTTAGATTAAAGTTGAGATAATTATTTATAGAATAACCTCTCATATGAATTATACTAACCAATTTATAATATAGTTTAATATTCTAATCACATAGATCCTCTATAAAATCATAACTCCTTAATCGTAACTCCGATTTTAATAGTTCTCGATTCCGCGATCCCGTAGCGACACGTAGATTATTATTATTCAGTTTGTTTTTATGTTTGGTGTAATGTTAATTTTATCTATACCATGTTTGTTTGTATTGCTACGACTAGCGTGAGGACATGTGTCATCTGAAAAGCAAGTTGGTAACTGGAATCTCAAGTGCCAGGCAAGTTGTGCCCTTGATTCACTTTTGATACCCAATAATATTCTTTATTATAATTATTCATGCATAGGTTTAATTTTGGTGGGACCCAATAGGTCGCCCTAGTCTGTTTATCCTGTTTATCTTGTTTACCCCTGAATCACTTGGGTAGTTTGCTATTGCTTTACATGGTTTTGGGTTAATATTTTATTATATCCATGTTCCAGTTATTTTGTTATTCTATTTATGTTCATGTCAAGATCATTATATTATTGTTAAATGGAACATGGAGCTTAACTTGAGAAACACGTGCCACCACAAGGGAGGAATGGGACCCCTTGGCTAACTAATTACGAAAGCTAGTGGAAGACTACCTTACCTGAAAGGGGCAAGGGCAGTAGGGGAGTTGCATGCAAGGAGGTTCTCGGGTTGATTTTGCTGCGATGGCGGTCAGACGGGGGATTCTTGCAAGTGCTCTTCCCATAAACTGTAGCAGGTTTTCAGAAGCTAGTGGAACTTTGTAAAGGCCTCGTAGTGGATCTCTAGCCATTCACCTCGGTAGGGTCTAAGGGTCTAGCTAACCCTGGCGACATGGGAAACACGACTTGTGGGGAAAGGGTACAACCTCTGCAGAGTGTAAAACTGGTATACTAGCCGAGCTCACGGTCTTGAGCAGCTCAGGACTCTCTGATGATTAATTTATGGAACTTAAACTCAATTTGTCATATGCATTTGCATGGGATTTGTTATTAATTTTGTTCTATTATTTATTATTATGGTTTGGTATCTACTTAAATTTAGTAGCTGCTAATAAAATTTGACCAACTTATTAAAAGCAATGCTCAGCTTTAACCCCTATTGTTGATAAGCCTTACACTTCATGATCTCCCACCTTTGGCGGGTTCATGTCACATTATTCCCCACAACTTGTTGAGCGATGAACATGTGTGAGCTCACCCTTGCTGTCTCACACCCCCCACAGGTCAAGAACATGTACCACTAGAAGATGCGTATGGTGGATGGTGCGCTATGTTCGTGAGAGGTCTAGGTCGTCGTCTCCCAGTTGACTTTCTGGCGCCAAGGATGGATTTTAGATCCTGTTATATGTATCTTTTATTTTGTAAGACTTCCGCTATGTAATAAATACTCTAATTATTGTGACATTTATCTCTATACACTCTGTTATTATATATGTTGTCTTCTTGGCGCATGTATGAGATGCACCTGGCTTTGTCCCTTAAAGCCGGGTGTGACAGAAGTGGTATCAGAGGAAATGTTGACTGTAGGACAAAACCTAGATAGAAATGGACAAACCCTTACCTACTTATCTTACTCTGATTCGTTCCATACTTACCTTTTCTTGATCCTGTCTCACCTTTTGCTATTCTATTCTGATTATTCTCACCTTTACTACTCTAAGACAAGATGGATTTCACACCTTGGAATCCTACAACTATGAACTTTTTTAGAGATAGGGAACCTAAGACGAAATTAAAATTATTTTTTCTATTAAAAATGTTGGTTGATTGTTCTGATGATAAATGATTGATTTGCTTCTTTGATTGATTGAAATAGTATAGACGGGCATCTTAGCATGTACCACCATAAGGTATGAATTAACTTTAGTAGGTGACACACTAATCTACTTAGCTAATAAATCCCCCCGCAGTAACATTTATTGTAATTACTCGCCTTGTCTACAATTCTTCCTTTCTTACCTGTATTTCTAACCCAGATGGACTACCTCTATAGTGTTACAAGAGAGCACTATAGACATGATCCTTGGTATGTCATGGCTAAGAAAGGCAAAGGCAGTATATACACTGTGCTAAGGGAACCGTAGAACTCACCAGTTCCAAAGGAGAAAGATTTGAAGTTGAAGTTGCAGTAACTACCACCATCAGACTAGTGGCATTCTTAGTAGATGAGAAGTTTGTTGGTGACAATATCCGTGCGGATTGGAGATTTTTCTGGATGTCTTTCCAGAGGAGTTATTAGGGATGCCACCAGATAGGGAAGTTGAGTTTGTCATTGATCTCTTACCTAGGACTACTCCTACTCCCAAACGGTCATACAGGATGTCCGTAGAAGAACTAAAGGAACTTAAGAAGCAATTAATGGAATTACAAGAGGCTGAGTACATTCGTCCAAGTTCTTCACCTTAGGGAGCGCCAGTTCTGTTTGTACAGAAGAGAGATGGATCACAAAGGATGTGCGTGGATTATAGATCCCTTAATGATGTTACTGTGAAGAACAAGTATCCGTTACCCCGCATTGAAGATTTACTTGATCAGATGAGAGATGCAAGGGTATTCTCAAAGATTGATCTCCAATTAGGTTACCATCAAATGAAGATTAGGCCTTTGGATATTCCTAAGACGACTTTCTCGACCCGATATGGTTTATATGAGTTCACTGTTATGTCATTTGGACTAACCAATACACCAGCCTATTTTATGGATCTGAAGAATAAGGTGTTCATGATTTGGACAGATTCGTCGTGGTTTTCATCGTCGATACTCTTATTTATTCCAAGAGTGATAGTGATCATGAGAAATATCTGAGATTAGTGCTACAGAAGCGACGAGATAATCAACTCTACGCCAAGTACAGTAAATGTGAGTTTTGGATTGACGAGGTGCCATTCCTTGAACATATCATGGAAGGATATCAGTGGATCCTGCTAAAGTCAAGGAGATAGTGGTGTGGAGCATACCCACTACAGTTACGGAGATTTGGAGTTTCTTGGGACTTGCAGGATATTATCGGAGACTTATTGATGGATTTTCTAAGATTGCTAAGCTTATGACCTCACTTCTGGAGAAGGGAAGAGAGTTCAAGTGGGATGAGAAGTGCCAAGATAGCTTTGATCAATTAAAGAAGAAATTGATGTCGCCACCAGTGTTGGTTATGCCAGATCTGCAGAAGGGATTTGACATTTATTGTGATGCATGTGGCCAAGGCTTGGGACGTGTACTTATGCGAGAAGGACACGTGATTGCCTATGCGTCTCGTCAGTTGCGGAAACATGAATTGAACTACCCCACTCATGACTGAGAACTGGCAGCCGTTGTGCATGCGCTTAAGATATGGAGACATTATATCATGGGAACCAAGTGTCAAGTATACACAGATCATATGAGTTTGAAGTATATATTCACTCAGAAGGATCTCAACCTTAGGCAACACCATTGGTTGGAGCTTATTAAGGATTATGATTTGGAGATTCATTATCACCCAGGTAAGGCAAATTTGGTTGCAGATGCCTTAAGTTGAAAGGAGCATGTTCATCAGCTGTTGTTGCCCAGCTACCCGATGGGATTGTTGAGGATTTCAGGAGACTTAACCTGGGGATAGTTGCTCACACTGAAGGAGTTACTAGTGATGTGGAACCTACTTTGGAGCAAGAAATCCGCAAAGGGTAGATTGGTGATGCTAAGATACAAGAGATTAAGGATCTTATTATGGAAGGTCGAGGTCCAGAATTCATAGAAGATGAGCAAGGCATCGTATGGTTCAAGGACAGGATATGTATTCCTGAGATTGATAGCCTTTATGAGACTATACTAAAGGAAGCCCATGACTCGGATTATTCTATTCATCCTAGTAGTACCAAGATGTATCAGGATTTGAAGCGAAAGTATTGGTGGTATGGATTAAAGAGAGATGTGGCTGCACATGTGGCTATGTGCGATGTGTGTCAAAGAGTTAGGGTCGAACACCAAAGACTAGCTGGACTATTACACCCATTAAAGGTACCCGAATGGAAGTGGGAAGAGATTGGTATGGACTTCATTACTGGATTGCCTCGCACCCCAAAAAGATATGATTCGATATGGGTGATTGTGGAAAGACTGACCAAAGTTGCTCACTTCATTCCGGTCAAGACTACTTAGAAGGGATCTCAATTGGTAGAGTTGTATATGACTCGGATTGTATGTTTACATGGAGTACCAAAGAAGATCGTTTTGGATAAGAGGATCAGAGTTTACCCCCAGATTTTGGAAACGTTTTCATGAGAATATGGATGCGAAGTTGAATTTTAGTTCGGCCTACCTCAGACTGATGGACTGACCGAAAGGACTAACCAAGTATTAGAAGATATGTTGAGAGCTTGTGCCCTTTAGCATGGTAGTAGTGGGACAAGAGTCTACCTTATGCTGAGTTCTCATATAATAATAGTTACCAGGCCAGTTTGAAGATGTCACTGTTTGAGACTCTATATGGAGGGAAATGCAGGATTCCTCTACATTGGATTAGACTGGAGGAAGATAGATCTTTGGACCTGAACTTATTCAAGAGGTAGAAGAACAAGTCCGCATAATTCGGGAGAATTTGAGGGTAGCTCAGACCAGACAAAAGAGCTATGCGAATAATAGAAGAAGACCACTAGAAATTGAGGAATGGTGATTATGTGTACCTCAAGGTGTCACCACTTCATGGAATGAGGAGATTCAAAGTCAAGGGCAAGTTGTCCCCTCGTTTTATTGGACCATTCATGATCTTTAGGCGAGTTGGGGAGATGGCATATCAACTCGAGCTACCTGCTAATCTATCGGATGTGCATAATGTATTCCATGTGTCTCAACTTAAGAAGTGTCCCCGTGTCCCTGAGGAATAGTTACCTATGGAAGAGCTCAGTGTTCAGGGTGATTTGACTTACACGGAGTATCCGATCAAGATTCTTGACACTTTGACCCGAGTTACAAGAAATAAGGTGATAAAGATGTGCAAAGTGCAATGGAGTCACCATGGAGAAGATGAAGCTACATGGGAAAGAGAAGAAGAGCTTCACATAGATTTTCCCCATCTTTTCCCTAGACCTTCTTAAATCTCGAGGACGAGATTATTTTTAAGGGGGGTAGGATTTGTAATACCCAACGTGTAATTTGTGGAGGATAACCTAAAAGGAGAAATGATATTCCTTTGTATATATGTGTGTTATCCATATTTATCATTCCATGAGAACATCACATGAAAAACAAATAAATAAATAACAAAAGATGCCCAAAAACAAATTATGCATCATGCTGGGATTTTATTTTGTGTGCATTCTATGACAACATAAAATAATATAAAAAGAAAAGAAATATGTTAAAGCTCAAAGTGGAATTTAAATCCCAAAAGGAAAATTTAGAATATAAAAGAAAAGGCTAGAATTTAGGAGTGGAGAAAGAAGAGAAAAGAAATATCTTTACTACTCTATAATTTCTTACTGTAGGCGTGCACATATGCGCGTGTTCTGCCTTGTTCTGCCTACCGCAATCTCGCTTGTGATATTCCAGCCCCGCCGCCGCCATCCCCGCCCCCATCCGTGACACCCCACCATCACTGCCGCGCCACGCACGACAACTCCATCCCCCGTCCGCACCCCTACCCCCAGCATCGCAGCGCCTCCTGCACGAGGTCGCTGCGCTTGTCGATCTGGTGGCGGCCCATGGCAAAGGAGCAGGTCAGTCCCGTCCCCTAGCCTTTCCCGATTCCTCCCCTCCGCCTCACTCCATCGTCGTCGTTGGGCTCGGGTCCAGAGGCAGAAGGCTAGGTGGGGGCAAACCCTAACCCTTCCCTTTGCTTCCAACCGCCGCCACCTCCATTCTCCCTCTACCCCTCGATAGCGCTCCCGTCGATGCCCACCTCTCTCTTCTCCCTCCCGTCGCCGAGGACTCTAAGGACGACTCCGACGTAGCCCCATTCGAACCGGACACCCGAATCTAGCGCGCGCGCAGGCGGTGATGGCGGCCACGGGAGAAAGCCGACGCTCGGCGTGATTCCCACCTGTCACGAGCCAAGAGGTTCGAGGTCACGGGAGCAACCCTACAGAACCATCACCACCACCGCTCTCTCTTCCTCTGCTCTTCTCTGCCTGCCTGAGCTCACCGCACCTCGCCTCCTCACCGCGGATCCTCCGTTAATCCGGTAACTGTCTCTCACCATCTCTGCAGTCACCCTAGAGTCCCTCTCTGCCTGCTCCTACCAGCGTGTGGCGCGGGGGCGCGGTGCGGCTCTCCCAGATCCGCCTAGCATTGCTTGCTCGGGGTCATGCCAAGCCGATCTGATCTCGCTCTTGCGCGCTCCTGCCGCGGATCCGGCTGGATCTCGCTGGAATTGGGGGCGCGTTTATTTGAAATGCAGCAGATCCGCGTGCTTGCGCGCGTGATCTGGCGTCGTCGCGGGCCTTTCGTTAACGAAATGGCCTGATCTGTGGTTTGGTGGTCAATGCCATGTTTTTTATTACTGTCTTATGCTGGGAGCAAAATAGAAACAGAGAATAGCTTCAATTGATGCCTTTTAGAACGGATTCTGTAGAGCAACTCATGGATACTTTCTGCTTGTTTTAACAAACGTCGCATCGGGCGAGCTCTAGTGTAGGTATAAAATGGCCGATGCCGAGGATATCCAGCCCCTCGTCTGCGACAACGGAACTGGCATGGTCAAGGTAAGCCACCGGTTTGGTCACATCTGTTCTTGAGAATGCAAGGTTCTCGGTGGCTGCTGGGGCCCTAACAACAACACCAACCTCGGCAGGCTGGGTTTGCTGGCGACGACGCCCCGAGGGCCGTCTTCCCCAGCATCGTGGGGCGCCCGCGCCACACTGGTGTCATGGTCGGGATGGGGCAGAAGGACGCCTACGTCGGTGACGAGGCGCAGTCCAAGAGGGGTATCCTGACCCTCAAGTACCTCAGCTTACACATCACATTATTCCCCACATTACAGCAATCAGTGCAACAATCAGAGCATTTATTTAGGTATTCTGCAAGTAGTAGTAGTGTTATGCGTGTTCTAATATTCTATGTCACAAATGTAAAACATTTTATTAATTGGGCACAAAATTATTTAACATTGCTGCACTGATTGTTGTTCCTGAATTTAAGAAAATCTTTATGTGATACAGGTTCCAGATGTTGTTGTGGCGTTAATGCCAATATGTGAGGCTTTTGGGTCAATACCACCGCCTCCTAATCGCAAGTCTACCATTCATGGTGAAATATCTGTTTATAGAGTCTTCTCTTGTGCATTTCTTTGTCTTCTTCACTTGTGGAAGTTTTATAGACCTCCTCAAGAGTATTCTATTGCTGGTCGTGGAGGCTCAGTAAAGCTGGAACTGACTCTGGACTATCTGTTGTTGATGCACAATAATCACATTGAGTTCTCAAATTCATCTGCCTCTAATAGGGATTCTTGCAATGATATGGGCTCAGTCAATGAGGTTCCTGCCCAGCCGATTTATATTGATTCTTTTCCCAAGCTAAGGGCTTGGTATTTCCAGAAATTAAGTGAGCCGGCGAGCCACAAGAATTTTGT
The DNA here is from genome assembly GCA_029449295.1 of Zea luxurians. Lineage (NCBI taxonomy): Eukaryota > Viridiplantae > Streptophyta > Magnoliopsida > Poales > Poaceae > Zea > Zea luxurians. Next base: position 39,084,167 of record JAOPSE010000009.1, on the reverse strand, counting down.
CCAGCCCTACTTCTATACCTTTTCAAAGTACATCTGCCTCTTTTAAATTTTATGAGTGTTTGAGGCATCTGGGTCTCATTCACTGCTTGGTTCACTGACACAGAACTAATGCTCTCTTTATGGTGTCAAGCTAATGGTGAATTCTTTATGTCGTCGGGTATTTTGTTGTGCCATACCCCCTCCCCAAAATGGACATGGTTGCTATTCCAGATTTTGCAGCTGGAGCCATGGAGAACTATGGCTTGGTTACATACCGTGAATCAACATTGCTATTTGATGAGATGCACTCTACAGCTGCCAATAAGCAACGGGTTGGTCACTATGCAATTGTATTATTTCAATTATTGTACTTATATACTAAGTTGATAATGTGTAATTATGTATCTTCCCATGACATGTAAAACCATTTGAATCAGGCAACAGTGGACAATGCTGAACGTGACCGCACATCAATTTTCTTTTTGCTAAATAATTTAATAGTCATTAGTGCAGAAGGATGTGATATTATTTTGTAGCATGTGCTGTCACACCAACTATATATAATGATGTTTTGCTATTTGTATATTTCTCTATCCAGGTTGCAGTTGTTGTAGCTCATGAATTAGCTCATCAATGGTTTGGAAATTTTGTCACAATGGAATGGTGGACACATCTGTGGCTTAATGAGGGCTTTGCGACTTGGGTAATAATTAATGTTGTTCATATAATATTTTTCTTTCCACTGCAGGTGTCTTACTTAGCTGCAGATCAGTTCTTTCCTGAATGGAATGTTTGGACTCAATTTCTAGAGGAATCTACAATAGGTTTCAAGTTGGATGCTCTAGCAGGTTCACATCCAATTGAGGTAACAGAAAATTTTGTTACTTTGCAATGTTATGACCATATATGTGCTCTATGGGAATTTACAGATGTATATATTTCATTCTTAGTGAATTTGGATGTTCGGTGCATTGATGTGAGTGTTGATAGCTTCTCTAATTTTACCAGTCCTAAAAATAAATATGATATGATTGGCTTTACATGCATTTATTTAGTGGCAAAACATAGATGGATAACTCAATTGAGACTGAAGTTGGGACTTGGGATACACGCATCCCAGTTTATGTTTTATGAATGTTTTGAGTTGTTCTACTTCCTGGTGTGGTGGTACCTGCAAGCCTATTAATTAGAATATGATTAGCAAAATTTTGTTTGTTCTATATTAGCAAAATTATTGATTAGAATATGATTAAAGTAGTGTGATGATGAAAAATGATATGTGGTTGTATAATGGCCAGTTTAATGCCATTATGCAAGCTGAATATTTTTTGGGGCCTGTAACATATTCTAATCAGTCAACTTGTTTGTCAATCTGGTGTATCAATCTGGATCCAAAATTTGTATTCTCACTTATTGAGATGTACTATGCCATTTGCTCGTATATACTTAGTGCCAACAATGTGGTGCTTCATGATGTCTTTTGGTTTGAGCTGTTAAATATTTCTTAGGTCCTTAACTCTTTTAGAGTTAATTTTAATAATTGATGGTTTCCATTGTGATGTATAAGAAAAAGTGCTAGACCACCTGGTCCAGCTCACCAGATTTTGTTCTAGCACCCCACCAAAAGCTATATATTTTGAAGTAGCACTAAGCTAATATTGGTTGCTTAGTTAGCTATTAGTTACTTAATTTAGTTTTTTTATTTTGTGCTTGTATGTCTCTCTCATTCACAGGAGTTGCATACTAAGTATTATCATGCAAGCAATGCTAGGATCTGGTTCTATGGTGATGATAACCTTACATTGGCTTTATGTATCTATGGAAGTGTATTGGCTCCAGGATCTCTTGCTAATGAAGAATCAGGTTTGCACACTGACAAGTTTTTATTCATATAATATCCTTTTCTATGTATGAAAATATGATAGCTGCTCTTTGTTCCTATTTTTGGAAGTCAAGTTAAGCATTATTTTGAAGGAATATTGATGTCACCTTTAAGAGATGATATGTTGCAGCCTACTAAACATAAGGACTAGGTGTTTTTTGCTTTCAGTTTCGTTTAAAAACAAATCAGTGAGTTCTTTGATGTCATGGTATAGAGACAAGAGTGATGACTGAACATTATGTATGGGTTCCCATCTTAACTCCTTGTGCATTTTAATTTTTTTCATTTGAAATGTTCTTATGAAGGGTTCTACTATGCAAATGTCTGGTCTCGAGCGAGACATTGATATGCTAGGAGGTGTCGTACTTGAAGTTGACATGAAAATCAAGAAAGGAGAAGAAGAATCAGAAGATGCGCAACTGATTGATGGAGTTTCATACTTCTGTTAACTGAGCATGCCACCATGCATAGTATTCACTAGCACATTGAGGATGCCTTTAGCGCAGTTGACATAAGCTCAGCGCTTCTGTGCAACGCTGTTGAGGCCATGATAAACATCAGGATATCACAAGCTGACGACAATAATAAAAATGTAGATTTGTTGCTGACTTCGTCTGCCAGTGAATTGCCTGAAGAAATTCATCTCTTTTGCGGCTTGATGTCCAAGTCGTCTGGTGTGAAAGGTTTGTGGTTGTTGTGGTGAGTGGCACTAACTTGGATTTGAAATTCAAGGTTCGTCAAACGGGACTAGACGATGGTGTTGAACGGTTCTGTTCCTTCAAAGCAACAGAGCATGGATGCAGTATCGAACAACTAGCACTTGAGTTTGCCACTATATTAGTGAAGCTTCATTGGTTGACTTTGGTAGTTTCAATCTAATGTCTGCCCTGCTTGTAGATATCGACTATGTTTATTCTGGGTTTATTGTAACCTACACAACTTGACTATTGTAGCATGCAAGTTGTGTGTTAATGATATTTTGTCAGGTATGCTAATGCTACATTCCTTTTTAGAGGTTATTCCTTTTTTAGAGGTTCTGTCTTACGGTATATGCAGTTTCATGGTAATTGGTAGAACACACAATTGTGGTTTCAATTCTCGAAGCTTTGCGTGCTAATTCTACTTGGTTCGGGGTCATTGGGCTTGGAAAATACGTTGTGATCAATATGTATAATTATGTGAGTATGACTATATAAGTACATGGTGCCACTTTAGGGTCATTTGGTCAACCATATTCCAAAATAGGGGATTGCAGGGACAATAATAACTGTACTACTACAAAGCATACTACTACAAAGCATCAGTCGTCGTGAGTCTAAAACTTTTAAAAAAATTCTTATATTTTTTAACCACCAGACCACATATACTTTAGTGTTTAAAAATAATCAATAATTATATTTGTTGTCTAGGCGGCATTTTCCAGCCTCGTGGCAACGCACGGGCATATACCTAGTATACAAAATAAATATTATAAATGAAGGTAATAATAGTGTGCGCAAATTATACTCTTAATTTGAGGAAGATTTACCACATAGTTAAATTTGAATTTTGAATTTAAATTGAAAGGAAAAACAAATCATGAAAAGAGAAAAAGAAATAAAAAAAAGAGAATAGGGAGACTACATCGCGTGGGCTGAATTGCACCCTGGCGGCCCACTCTGTTCTCACCCTCTTGGCTCATACATCCACTCCGCGCTATGGCGCTGCTAGACTACTAGGTTGGGCCCACATCCCAGCCTCACACGGCCAGTCCATTCGCGCTTGTGCTGTGTCGTTGGCAAGTGGGACCAATCGTTGGATGCCGCGCTTGCGCCTGATGGATGCCTGGCCTCGCTGACTGGTGGGCCATCGGCTACTGTTTATCTGCTCGCGAGTCCACCAAAGCCGTCAAACTGCGCGCACGGATCAGAGCCTATTACAACGAACTGGGCGCCATGTGCGTGCTGCCTCCTCGCTCGGTGACTTAAGTACCGCCGCCGCCCTTATGCATACTGCTACATCGAGAAGAATAGACCCTAATCACCACATGTGCTCAACACTGCCGGAGAGAGAGAAGAGGGGTGCGTGCGGTGGTTTGGTGCGGCCACCTGAAAGTTCCCTTTACCCGGGAATAGGATCTGGATGTCGCCTAGAGGGGGGGTGAATAGGCGAATAAAAATTATCACTTTAAAACTTAAATTCTTACTCTACTCGAAGGCTGGATCGCAGTGGAATGAAGAACCCTTCGAATAGGTTGCAGCGGAATAGTAGTTCCTGTCTTGAAAATACCCTGCACTTCAGATATCGCTTGTACCACAGATAAGTATTGAAGTGCAGATATAAAGAGTGAGTAAGACAGAGAGACAGCACACAATACAGAGCGAAGCACACAGACATAGGAATTTATCCCGAGGTTCGGCCAAGCCTGAAATGCTTGCCTAGTCCTCGTTGGAGTTAGCCACACCTAGGCTTGGAGTCTATTTCAACTCCTTCCTCCGTTTGCTCAGATCTGTCAGTATGACAGATAGAGCCTTCCACTATGTTGATGTTGGTTACAACAAAGCCGCGGCTGCTTACAATCTTCTTGACAGCACTCCGGCAGAGTAACGATATGCTCAAGACCTTGCTCTAGCTCTTAGCAGTACTTCTCCACTCTCTCAAGGCTTATAGCTTTGCCTCTACACAAACTCGAGAGATACACACAAGAGGGAGAGTGAGAATTGATCCAAGTGATGTATACTATTGTTGGATGCACTTGTTTAACTGTTGGAGGCGCCTAGGAGTCCCTTTTATAGATCCAAGGAGCCTAGGAGCTGTTGGAATCCATTTTGGAAGGCAATACTTGCTTTCTGTCGGGTGGCGCACCGGACAGTCCAGTGCACCACCGGACAGGTCTTGTAGCTTTTGTCCGGTGCGCGATCTCCTTCCAAATCGGGCTCAGTTGACCGTTGGAGCAATGATCGTCTTGGCTCACCGGACACTGTCCGGTGCACACCGGACAGTCCGGTGCGCTAACTATCCGTTGGCTCAGGCCACGCGTCGCCGGCTGATCGCGCTGCCGACCATTGGCACAGTCGACCGTTGGCTCACCGGACAGTCCGGTGCACCACCGGACAGTCCGGTGAATTATAGTCGTACACCACCAAACTTCTCCCGAGAGCGGCCTGTTCACCGGAGTTCAATCTACACTGTCCGGTGTGCCAGACTGAGCTGAGCCTTGGTTGTACACAGCCAAGCTTTTTGCATCTCTTTTCTTTTCTTCTTTTCTCTGTTTCTAACACTTAGACAGATATATTAGTACACAAAAAACCAATGTACTAAGTCTAGAAACATACCTTCTCTTTGATTTTCACTTCTTTAGCATTTGGCATGATTGAGATTGATGTTGGACTCATAAATCATCAAGTCAGCATGACTTGATCTAGATTGGCATTTCTGAGCTCCAACATCCTGCAAAGGTCACATAGAATATTTCCAAACACAGGAACCACCCAAACTAAAGGTCAAGGTGCACTTAGCTCTTTTGGGCTGCTTCCAGTTCTGATTTTGACATTGGTTCTCCTTCCAGTGACCTTGTTTACTTTTTGAGCTTGGTCTTGAGCCTTATGACTTACACCACATAATTGTAGATGTTACCTCATTGGTTGTAAGTCATGTTCTTATGTAGTGTTCCTTGATGTACCATAACTCTTCTTAACTCGATCAACCTTGATTCCGCAAGTCTTCTTCTTCACCCCTGGCCTTGGGTTCCTGGTCTCCTTGACTTTCTCCCATGCACTTGGTACCTTGAAGCTCTTCTTGCTTCCATCCTTGGCTTGATCGGTTGTCTCTGAGTTATGCACATCGAGTCTCACTTAAGCAATGTCCATCTTTCTTATGATGTCTATTATCTATAAATAATTCAGTCTTTGGATCATCACACTTGTTCACTTGTGTTGAACCACATTAGCTTTGCATAAAGCACCTGTTCAACACTTAGCACACTTGTTAGTCCTTTAATTGAGTTGTCATCCAAACACCAAAACCCACAAGAGAGCTTTCAATCTCCCCCTTTTTGGTGATTGATGGCAACACAATTAAAGCTTACACAAGAGTGAAATTTAAAGCATAAATTTTGAACTCTAAGTTTATAGAATGCTCCCCCTAAATATGTGCTTACATTAAAATCTTAACTTTGGCCTTATATGCCAAAATGCACATACGTAGGATAAAATGAAGCATTACTACACCTTAGCACCTGTGGGATGCATTGTCGATAATTAAACATATGCACAGAATCAGAGTTAAACACCAATCAATTGAGTGGATATATCACAGGAATATCAACCTACCACTATTCACAATTAAGATACCAATTTAAACCAATTTTAAAGCACCATAACCACATGAATATCTATTACAGGATAAACACAATAGATGCCAATTAATTCATATCAACGGAAGTGCTAGTTTTGCATCATCACCATATATGAATATCTATTACAACAAGAAGCGTATGGTAGCAACAGGAAGCATATGATAAGAATCATCAATAACACAAACTAACACATCCTTCCTTAAGATCAAAGGAACTCAAACTAACACATCCTTCCTTAAGATCAAAGGAACTCACGGAAACCTAAGCTTTAATGCACAAAATTCTCCCCCTTTGACATCAAACACCAAAACCACATTCAACCAAGAACATAGGATGATGTCAAGGGACACTGGGTTTTTAGCAGGTAAAATACAACACACTAACATTACTCCCCCTTACACAGTAGACATATGCAACACAAGCATTGGAGGAAAATTAAGGTACAAATATGCAAAAGGTCAACACTTCCTTTTGTACCTTTACCCTGTTGTGATGTACTTTCCATTTTGAGAGTTTAATCTCTAGGAAGCTCCTTCACACTTGTGTCTGATCCTTTATCCTGACCTTTTTCTTGTTGCTAAGACATCAGACTTAGAACAGGTTATAGTATTGTGGCACAATATGAAGCTTCTATTCTAGTGATTACCAAAAGATATCAATTGAAGCACACTATCACGACTACCAATTGAAAATCATTACTCTTATAGTTCCATGATATTTAAAGATAAGCATCTAGTATCACCAAATATTATAGAGCATGATCAATCTATAAAGATGCAATTACTCACAACTTAAGATACCAAATACTTGACTTATAGAGGTACCCAAGTCCTGATTGCTTCATTTCCTGCTCATCTTCCCTTTTCCACCTTGAGACTATACAAGATCACTCAAGAAACAATTAGTCTCAAAAGACACAAGTTATGTGTGCTCCCCCTAAAGTTGTGCATCAAGTATTTGAATGACTTGCACTTTGCACATTCTAGCTTCCTCAGAACTAGAGGGGATCACAACATATCTTGGTCAAGGCATACTCTATCAATTTCATCACAAGGAGATACCAAATGAATAGTTGACTTAATACAACAATGCATGCCTCAAGGAGTATAACATTTTACAAGCAACCTAGGCATGCTTCATACATGACAATCATCGCACCACATATACCAATTGAAAACGACAAGATCATGCATATAAAGCGCAATGTCTAAGTACACCATGATTAAGAAGGTTTCTTAGGTACACTAAAAGAAACAACATTTTAAAGTAAAGAGCACTTAAGCCAAGATACTACCAATTCAGAGGCAGGAACATAGCTGTGATCACAATCAATGGAACTTCAAGAAATGAAATTGAATAGTTCCATTTTCCATACCTTTGCCTTTTACCTGAATGCCATGAGATCCATTCTTTTAGGTAGTGTGGAGTGAGAACACCTGTTGTCACCAATTTAGGGCTCCTTTTGCTCATGCACCTCATAGCTTAAGAGGGTGCATTGAAGACACAACATGGGTTTCTTGTTTTGGTATACACAGAGTACCAAGACAAGGTAATCATGTGAACATGGACTAAACAAAGCTATCATGCTTGCACATAGGTTGATCATTAAAAACCACATAGCTTGACTTACAGAAATATACAGGTTTATCCACATACACCAAGAGAGTTAATCATGGTGAATATATCAAATGAAAAAGCTACCGATCGAATGATTCAAAAGATATAATATCTAGAACGCACAATCATGATTAAGCAAGCATTATTATTATTTTGGAAATCATGAACCATTGATTGAAAGGTACTTAACACAAGCAATCTCAAAAGCATAACTTCTCCAAGGATAGGTAGCATAACAATCAAACTTAAGAGCAATACTGATTTGCAGTAATGTACTTAAGATACACGGGTACCGTCCTTTGGAGAGCAAATTGCATATTCTCATCAAGGTCCTTTGCTTGATTCACCAATAATGATTAAAGACCTCTACAACTTATTTAACTTGAGATGAACATGGGATTAGGATTGCACAATAATTCAATCTTGGGTCAATAAATAGACAATAGAAATTGACAGCTTAAGCATAGAGTTTGAATTAACCATCTTAAGCTTTCCCATGGTCTCCAGTCCTATCTCGAGGCACCTGCATGATCTAGTTGGCATAGTTTGGTACCCATCTCGGGATGGGTCCATAATGATCATCCAAAAAAGCCTTTGGTACCCAAATAGTCTTTGTGCTAGTTCTAGGAGATCTCATTATTGATCTAGCACAAGTGTATGATTTGGTCTCCTAAGTGAATAAGATCGAGACAAATTTACTTGCTTAGGAACCTTACCTTTATTACATACCTCAGGTGGATGACCATGCTCACCACATATGTAGCAGAAACGTCGCTCGACCCGACATGACGCTTGTTGTTTATCATTTTCCTTGGTGAGGGTCATCTTGGAGGGTGCACATCCTTGATTCTTTATGACCGGACATGAAGTGATCATGTGGTCCTTTTCATTGCATCCAAAACATCTCCTCATCCCTTCGTCCTTGTCTTTGTATGGACAAGAAGCAATAAGGTGACCTAATTCCTTGCACTTGAAGCACCTCCTTTTTCCTCTTCTCTTTTTGCTTTTGGATGACATAGAGAGATTATTAGTGCAAACAACATGACTAATTGAATCATTACCTTTTTCTTGTCTCATGTTGATTGCTTCACTTATTGTTTTAGGAACATCTTTCTCAAGGAGTTTGACCCTTGCTGTGGTTTCTCCTTCCTCAAGCTTCTTCATCACGTATTTGTAAATATCTTGAGGAAGTTGAGCACAACGTCTTCTCCTTAGTTGCTTTGCTTTTTTGTTCCTTTCTTTATTGATGAGCAACTTTTCTTTTGATCCTACAACTTGATGCTCATTCAAAAGTGGGCTTCCTTTTGAGCAACAGGGGTTAGCACATGGTGATATATTATCTAAATGTGCACGTGTGCAAGAATGAGGTTCACATGAGTTTAAACTAGTAATTACTACCTCATGAGCAATATCGTGCATGATATGGTCATCAACTAATTTATTATGAGAATATGACAACATATCATACTTTTCACCTAGAGCAAGCTTTTCTAAATTTAGCAACTCTACTTGCCTCTCAAGCATGGCATTTTCCATTTTAAGTTGAGAAACACAAGATAAATCATTATCATTATTTCTTTGCTCAATTAAAGCTAAATCATACCGTTGGACCAAAACATCATGAGAGCACTTTAGCTCCTCATGTTCTTTGGTCATCTTCTTCAGGCTGTCGTTGGTTTTGATTAGAGTTTCCTCTAGCCTGAGAAGCGTCTCGCCTTGTTCCTTGTTCCTTCTCAACAGCTTAACCAAGAGCGCTTTGTCTTCTTTGTTGAGATGGGTGTAGAAACGGCGAATCTCCTCTTCTTCCACATCGTCGGTCTCATTTTCCCTATCATTATTATCAGTGGAAGCAAAAAATGTACCTTGTGATGATGTAGACTCCTCATCCTCATATTCCTCCTCATCATCGCTTTCATCTCCACTCTCATCGTTAGCAACAAGACATGTATAACTAGTGGGAGATGAACCTATCGGTGAGGTGGATCCATCATTTGGTGTCCATTGTTCTTGTTCTTCTCCCTTGGACAAGTTAGTACTACCAGCAATAGAGGGAGCAGAAGCAGTGCATATGGACTTAAAAAATTTCAACTTAATTTTAGTCCATAGATCATGAGCATCAACAAATAAGTCACTATCACTACTCATGATGGCAAAATAGGCACCTCTAGAAAGTGAGTCAACTAAGATGTTGCAAGCATGGTGATTGAGAGATAGACATCTTAGTTCATCATTAGAAGGATTTTGACTAAAATTGGAGGGAAAAATACTTCTACTAAAAATCTGTCTCAAATCAGGATCAATACGCATGAAAGCATTATAAATAGAGACATACCAGGATTTATAATTAGAACCATCGCCTAGAAGAAGTTCTACAGTTACCTCTTGTGATGACATCGTCATCTCTGGACGACTAAGCCCACACTGGAGAGGCCTAGCTTTTATACCAATTGAAAGTTCCCTTTACCCGGGAACAGGATCTGGATGTCGCCTAGAGGGGGGTGAATAGGCGAATAAAAATTATCACTTTAAAACTTAAATTCTTACTCTACTCGAAGGCTGGATCGCAGTGGAATGAAGGACCCTTCGAGTAGGTTGCAGCGGAATAGTAGTTCCTGTCTTGAAAATACCCTGCACTTCAAATATCGCTTGTACCACAGATAAGTATTGAAGTGCAGATATAAAGAGTGAGTAAGACAGAGAGATAGCACACAATACAGAGCGAAGCACACAGACAAAGGAATTTATCCCGAGGTTCGGCCAAGCCTGAAATGCTTGCCTAGTCCTCGTTGGAGTTAGCCACACCCGGGCTTGGAGTCTATTTCAACTCCTTCCTCCGTTTGCTCAGATCTGCAGTATGACAGATAGAGCCTTCCACTATGTTGATGTTGGTTACAACAAAGCCGCGGCTGCTTACAATTTTCTTGACAGCACTCCGGCAGAGTAACGATATGCTCAAGACCTTGCTCTAGCTCTTAGCAGCACTTCTCCACTCTCTCAAGGCTTATAGCTTTGCCTCTACACAAACTCGAGAGATACACACAAGAGGGAGAGTGAGAATTGATCCAAGTGATGTATACTATTGTTGGCTGCACTTGTTTAACTGTTGGAGGCGCCTAGGAGTCCCTTTTATAGACCCAAGGAGCCTAGGAGCCGTTGGAATCTATTTTGGAAGGCAATACTTGCTTTCTGTCGGGTGGCGCACCGGACAGTCCGGTGCACCAACGGACAGGTCTTGTAGCTTGTCCAATGCGCGATCTCCTTCCAAATCGGGCTTAGCTGACCGTTGGAGCAATGATCGTCTTGGCTCACCGGACATTGTCCGGTGCGCCAACTATCCGTTGGCTCAGGCCACGCGTCACCCGCTGATCGCGCTGCCGACCGTTGGCTGACCGGATAGTCCGGTGCACCACCGGACAGTCCGGTGTATTATAGTTGTATGCCGCCAAACTTCTCCCGAGAGCGGCCTGTTCACCGGAGTTCAATCTGGCGCACTGGACACTGTCCGGTGCACCACCGGACAGTCCGGTGTGCTAGACTGAGCTGAGCCTTGGCTGTACACAGCCAAGCCTTTTGCATCTCTTTTCTTTTCTTCTTTTCTCTATTTCTAACACTTAGACAGATATATTAGTACACAAAAACCAATGTACTAAGTCTAGAAACATACCTTCTCTTTGATTTTCACTTCTTTAGCATTTGGCATGATTGAGATTGATGTTGGACTCATAAATCATCAAGTTAGCTTGACTTGAACTAGATTGGCATTTCTGAGCTCCAACATCCTGCAAAGGTCACATAGAATATTTCCAAACATAGGAACCACCCAAACTAAAGGTCAAGGTGCACTTAGCTCTTTTGGGCTGCTTTGAGTTCTGATTTTGACATTGGTTCTCCTTCCAGTGACCTTGTTTACTTTTTGAGCTTGGTCTTGAGCCTTATGACTTACACCACATAATTGTAGATGTTACCTCATTGGTTGTAAGTCATGTCCTTATGTAGTGTTCCTTGATGTACCATAACTCTTCTTAACTCGATCAACCTTGATTCCACAAGTCTTCATCTTCACCCCTGGCCTTGGGTTCCTGGTCTCCTTGACTTTCTCCCATGCACTTGGTACCTCGAAGCTCTTCTTGCTTCCATCCTTGGCTTGATCGGTTGTCTCTGAGTTATGCACATCGAGTCTCACTTAAGCAATGTCCATCTTTCTTGTGATGTCTATTATCTATAAATAATTCAGTCTTTGGATCATCACACTTATTCACTTATGTTGAACCACATTAGCTTTGCATAAAGCACCTGTTCAACACTTAGCACACTTGTTAGTCCTTTAATTGAGTTGTCATCCAAACACCAAAACCCATAAGAGAGCTTTCAACACCGGTGCTCGGGGAAGGCGGGCGGAGTCAGAAGGGGGGCGGTCCTTGGTGAATCACCGTTCTGCCCCTGTGCTTCGCAAGGACGGCGGGCCGACGCACCGCCATCGCCATTGAATCACCTGGCATCCGTCGCTCCATCCATTGACAACCTGTTCGCACCTGGGTGCCGGTATGTTTCTAACCGAGAAGAGCGACATTACCTTCACGTTAGGCAAATCGATCCGTGCTTCATTGTGGCAGCATGTGTGGAGCTCGTCGGGGTTGCGCGTTAATGGCAATACGGCACCACGCGGGTGACAGGACGAAGAAGACGGCTTGGGCCATGGCGCGCTATCATTTAGTATAGTTAGATCTGAGCCATTGGTTCCAATTGAGGGTGGACCGTCAGATCTGAATGGGTGGTGGTGATTAAAACATAACATACCCCTTCGTTGCGAGGAATGGCGACCATCAAATTCTAATCCGACGGTGGGGATCTAGGGTAGGTGTTGTTTTCGGTCGGGTACCTGGTGGCCGTTAGATCTGGATCCGAGGTCTTATACTGCATACCCCTTTTTAATGAACGCGAATCTAATCTGCACCATCAAACGGAGATCGGATGGCTCAGATCCGCCTGTACCCCTTCGACCATGCCCGTTTCGCTAAAGAACCCTTGAAAACTTTAGTAATGAACCCGCAGTCCATGCACCAGTAGCCTGAGTCTTAGGGAAAATTATGGTTTAGCCCCTACACTTTCCAGTTTTTGGTGCGCAGTTCGGTCAGAGAATAAACTATGGAAATTCGCTTAGAAAATTATTATTAGTGCAAAATTTATTCTAGAAACCTATTTAGTTCCTAGAAAATTCATATGAACTCCAAATTGGTTCATTTCAATTTCTATAATTTTGTAATAATGTTGTTTATCACCTATTGCCTCTGTTTTGACATGAAAACAATAAAAAATTGATATCCTAATTAATCTCAGATCAAATACATAAAACCTTAGGAAATTCATAACTCCTCTGTTTTAAATCCGATTTGACTCGTTCCAGTTGCGTTAGTCTCATATAAATTTTTACTATGCAATAACAAAGTTTATTATACCATGTCCCATACTTTATATTAGATATTTATTTATCCTATGTCTACTAGAGTAACTCTTCTAAGTCAAAACTATCATGTCCATACTTATGAGTTAACTAGGTGAGTACTCGTGCGTTGCAACGGGGACATATAATACCACGGTAACATATATATAAAATATGTGTTATAATGTTATGAGAAAATGTTTCATAATTGTCGGGTACCATGATTAGGGGTACCCCCAACGCTCCTAATCACGGCTGGTTAACACCCTCAGACCAACTGACGGGTGCGGTTCAAGCCAAGACTTCGTCTACCCGAAGGACGTGATCTCACCCGAACCCAGCCTCGGGTTGGAACAATGGTCCCATACGAATTCACGCTTCACCCGAGGGCCTCCTCAGATGGCAGGCGCCCCCTCGGCTCTCCCGAGGCCCGGCTCGGGCAGGCTTCGTTGTGAAGCAACCTTGGCCATACCGCCTCACCAACCGACCGCTTCGCGGGCGCATTAAATGCGGGGGATGCCTGACGCCGTATCCTGACACACGCGCCTCAGTCAGCCAGGCCGAAGTGACCGCAGTCACTTCGTCCCTCCTCTTTACTATCCGATATGACAGGAAAACAGCCGCCCGCTCCACTCCGACTGCCGTGTCAGCCACCCCGGCAACAACTGACAACAAGTCACGATCAACCACAGAGCTCAAGCCTTGGGCGCAACAGGAAGCTCTGCCTCGCCCGACCTCACGCTCCGGCCTCAGGAGGAGGTCTCCGCCTCGCCCGACCCCCGGACTCGGCCTCGACCCCGGTCTTGGGAGGAATCGCGTCCTCGCCCGACCCCGGCCTCGGCCACAAGAGAAGTCTCTGCCTCGACCGACCCTGGGCTCGGACTGACCGTGCTGATAGGGGATGCATCATTCCCCTACTCCTAGCCTGCTCAGGCTACAAGGAACAAGACTGGCGTCCCATCTGGCTTACCCCGACGACGGGTAATGATGGTGCCCCGCGTGCGCCATGACGTCGGTGGCTCTCAGCCCCTTACGACAGCAAGGAGACGTCAGTAGGGTCCTCGCCGCGCTACCAGCTGTGCTCCTCCGGCGGCCACGCCATCACATGTACAGCGCCCAAGCTCTCCCCCGACGGCCACGTTGGCATGTACACAGGGCTTAGGCACCCCACTGCCGGACACGTTAGCGCATAGCTACGCCCCCCGTTGTACACCTGGACTCTCTCCTTGCCTCTATAAAAGGGGAGTCCAGGGCCACCCTAAGGGAGGTTCGCGCGAGGGAAGCGGCGGACGAGCCCTCTCTCTCTCCCTCACGCGACGCGCTTGTAACCCCTACTGTGAGCGGCACCCCTGGTGCAGGATAATACAAGTCTTGTCCCACATCTTGTGTTCCATCCCGCGCCAACCCATCTGGGCAGGGACACGCAACGACAATTTACTCGTCGGTCCAGGGACCCCCCCGGGGTCGAAACGCCGACAATAATCCATTTGTGATCCTGGTCATACATAAATTTTGTTGTTTTAATCTAGTTGTTTCACCACTATATTGCAACCATCAGTATCATGCAGACTTTGATATATGCCATGATTTTGATGGTCTCATCATTGGAGAGCATGCCTCATGCCTGCCGGAAGAAGTTCCCTTGTAGATCGTCAGTCATCTGCACGTACCACCATACGCGCTTGCTCAAACAAAAAAGCAATTGTGTGTGTTTGCGAAGAGAATTAAAGACAAACCAGCACAAAAAGCTACCCCGACAGTGAGGAGGATGACGAACTGATCATTGTTGCCGGTCCTCCTCTGCGTCACCTCTAGCGCCGAGATGACACCACAGTCCATGATATAGTAGTCGTCGAACGCGCGCGACATGTCGAGTACCGATGACTCTGGCTGGGCTGCCAGATGAAGTGCACGTCGGGCTCATTAGCAAGGTAGTACACCTGGCCGTTGCACCACCAGATGTGCTACTCCTCTACATACATCATGATCGAGGACACTCACACAACGTCAGCAACGACCGTCGTTCGAGCGCACAAGAATTTATGGCCGGTCAGTAGCGACTTACATGGCAGGTTGGGCTTCAGATGGATGATGAGCTAGACGGCGTGATGGTGCCGTCGTTGGATGCGGTGCCCAGAACAACCCGAGAGTCATCGACGTTGTCAACGACCATGAGGTCCCCCTGCTTGACGATGGACAACGCGGTGCAGTCGCTCTGTATCGAGTCCAAGCGGCGGCTGCGTCAGAGCTTGTCATACATAGTGGCTCGTGCGGCCACGTAGGACTGCTTTCAGAGGTCGAACTGACAGTCATCAAGCTTCTTCTCGTCATTGATGAGCGACGCCAACGTGAGCGTCTCCTGCTAGTGGTGTTTGTTCGAGGTTTCCAAGCAAGAAACATGGATTCATCCTTGGCGTTGGTTTATGAAAATGACTCACAAGTCAGATCCATGGAAAAATATTATGAAGAATAAATGACACGCATGCAAAAAAGGAATTTAAGTTGAAAACATTATTCAAACAAAAGAAATTGCATGTAAGGCTCTTCTTTAAATACTACTCCTTCCATCCAAAAATATAATTTAAGAATCTCGGTGATACTTATCTACTACTATGCATTGTGTAAGGGTAGTAGGGTAGGTTTGGGGAGAGATGTAGTAGATGTTTTTCCTGTCATAGATGTAGATATAAACACACATGTGGTGTAGCGGTAGCTACTACTTGCATTTTCTAAGAGGTCGTGGGTTCGAATCCCCTTGGGGCCATTTGTGTTTTTTAATTTTTAGCTAGATGTGGGCTGTATGTGGGAATGGGCTTTGAGGGGAGACAGAACATGTGAATGGGGAATGGGCTGTATGGGGAGGAGAGAATGGGAAAGACAGAACATGGGAATGGGCTGTGCGTGGAGGGGAAATGGGAAAGACAGAACAGGGAATGGTGGCAGAACAGCGATGGACGATCCAGATTGAACGAAGGCAGAACGGCAGGCTACCCTTACAGCCTTAATAAGTAGTAGAGATTAAGATATAATCTCTAGTCAATTTATAACTTAGATTAAAGTTGAGATAATTATTTATAGAATAACCTCTCATATGAATTATACTAACTAATTTATAATATAGTTTAATATTTTAATCACATAGATCTGTTGGAACTTGCTCTCCTGGGCAAGTTAATCCAACGGGGGAGCAAAAACTGTGTAAGCAAGATTCTAACTCGAGATGGCAATAGCTCTGTTGAATCCCTCCTCTCAAGGGCACTGTACGGGGGTATTTATAGGTGCCTGAGTGCCCAGCGTCTTGGGTTAAGGACACATGCGCCCTCAGGCGCCTAGGTTATCCCCGGAATATTCCCATAAAGCAGGGTTACAGACTGTAATTACAGGGAAGCCTTTACAAATTAGGCCCGTAATGCGCAGCGGCCACGCAAGGCCTGCTATAATGGACCAGATCACATGTGGGCCTCCATGTTGGACGAGGTCGCGGGATGGGACGACTTCGCCGTAGGCCTTCGTCTTACGATGCGTGGGACAAAGGGTAGAGTCTGCCATTCGTCTTGTCTCCGTTGTTGCAGCGAGTCCGGCGAAGGCATCGAGCGAAGGGTGGCGTCTTCGCCTTCGCCCCAACATTTGCCCTCCGAGGGACCAGTTCGACTAAGTCATCTGGTGCCGAAGTGGTTCCGCGGGGGGTTTTTGACATGACCGTTGATTTACACCGCACTGTTGGATTGCGGGTTTCCCAAAGCGTCGCGCCCTGTGTATAAAAAGGGGGTGGGGGCGGCGCGGATTGAAATTTACCTTTCTGCGCACCGCTAAAACCCTAACCTCCCTTTTTCAAACTGCTCGCTTGCTCGTCTGCCCTCCTTGCTCCTGTTCGTCGGAGAACTGGCCCGCGTGAAGCAGACCGCACGCCGCCGTCGACGGTACGTAGCCATGTCGTCTTCCTCCTCGTCTGCTGCGACCACGCCGACGGCCGAGACGCCTTCCGAGGATCTCTCGGGCGGTGTGGCGGCGGCGGAATTGCGACCGGGTGGTACGGTGGAATTCGGTGTTTCACGGATATTGTCGGGCCGCGTGCAAGATATGCAACGGTTGGGGTATTTTGGCGGCGGGGTCGGGCGTGTGCCGAGGGCAGAGGAGATTCCCAAGCCCGAGGGTGAATTGGTTGTGTTTGAGGCATTTTTCATTGCCGGCCTTCGTCTGCCTGCGCATCATTTCGTGTCGGAGGTTCTGCAGAAGTTCGAGGTCCAGGTTCATCAGCTGACACCGAATGCCGTGGTGGCATTAGCGAAGTATGTCTGGGCAACAACGTCGTATGGCGGTCAGCCTTCGGTGGAAGTCTTCGCCAAGCACTACTATCTGCACTGGCAGAAGAGAAGAATTGGACATAAGATTGCACAATTTGGATCGTGCACTTTCACGTCGAAGTCCGGGAAGACTTCGATGGAGGTTGTGGAGCTGGTCCTCTGTGCCCGAAATAAGTGGGGCAACTGGTGGGACTACTGGTTCTATGTTTCGAAGGCTGAAGTTGAAGATCACCCTGGGCTCCCTGCTGCCATCATGTGTTCTCATTATTATGTGGCGTACCCGCCATTTGAAGTGGCGGAGGGTGATGAGAGTGAAAGGGCCCTTCGGATCGCTGCCCGTAGGAGTAGCGGGCGTGATCTGGTTGAGGAATTCATAGGGTATGGGGTGTGGCCCCTGGCGCATGGATGGACGCTGGGCGAAGTATGCCCTCGCGAGATGCCCTCCCTGGGTGGGTGGAAAGTGCGAAGTCCGCTTTTTGCTTTGGATGTGCGAGGGCGGGATCCTGCCACGGTTTTGCGTGAGGCGGAGGATGGGGCGGTGCGAATTGTTGGTCGCTACGTGCCGAGGACGGAGGCCCAGCGGAGCTGGGACATACGTGGATCCAACGACCGCCTGAACAGGGTTTTTGAGTTGAATGGTTTGCCATATGGCGGTTATCCTGGAGTAGACGTTGTCGACCGCCGGGGGAAAAAACCAGCGGCAGTGATCGAAGACGACCCCGCGTCGGAGGCCGCTCCATCCACTAAGAAGAGGAAGCTAGGTACTGCGGTGGGAAAACTGGGGGTCTCCGATAGTTTTGCTATGGAGTTGATGAGGACATGCGCGGCCCCGAGGGAAGGATGTCTTCGCCCGAGCTCCGGGAGTCTTCGGCGCGGATGCTGGAGGTTACCGGGGGTCGATGGCCCAAGAATGTTCCTATCCCCCGCGTGGCTGGTGAGGACTTTTTTTACATCTCGCATGGCTCGTGACTTGAGAGTGTTTCCTTACGGACGGAATATTGCGGTTGTTGTGTCGGCAGTAATGAACAAGGATCGCTAGGATGCTGCGCAAAAGCGTCGGGCGGTCGTCAGGCTCCCTGAGGCTAGGCCGAAGAGAGCGCGGGGGAATGCGAAGGCTGCCATCCCCGGTGGGAGCCAGCCTGCGAAGCCGGCCGCGCCTGGATCTAGCATGTTGCTGGAGAGCACGAAGGCAGCCGGCGCTGGCGGGACCAAGTCCGCCCCGGAAGGAGCTGCGAAGGTCCGGGAGCAGCCTTCGCCGGGGAAACGCGTTGCCAACTTCGGCACAAATATTAGCGTGGACGACTATCTCGTTGGTAAGTTTTTTTTACCGATGTTACGTTGCAGGGTCGGGCGAAGGGCAACTTGTTGCCGTCTCGCTTGCGGTGGCGACCAGGGCGTCTACCGCGGTTTTTGGGGTGAAGGGTGGCGCTTTCAGCGCTGGCGGCGAGGTCTCGGTGGCCACTGCCGTCAAGGACGAAGCGAGCACTGTGTCCCGCCAGCTGCAGGAGGCGTCGCTGCAGCTGGCGCAGCAGCTGAATCAAGTAAGTCGAGGTAGACTTCATTGTGTGCCGCTTTCATGGTGATTGTGGTCTCATGCGTGTCTGTTAGGCGGCCGACTTCGCCGACCGCGTGGCGTCGGGCGCCCTTACGGCGGACGTGGCTGCCAAAGTCGAGAGACTTCGGGCGTAGCACGCGGACGCCGTCCGAGAAAAATCGGCTGCAGAGAGCAAAAGCCGCAGGCTGGCGGAGAAGGTGGCCGCCCTGGAGGGCGAGAGGACGGACCTCCAGCGCCAGCTGGTGGAGGAAAGGAGGGAGGTCAACCAGGCCATCACCAAGGCGCAGACGGCGTAGGCGGAGGCCAAGTTGGCGAGGGCGGAGGAGAGTCTCGCCAGCCAGCACGTCGAGGAATGGGAGGCGCGGTTCAACGCTCTGCAGGCCCACATGGAGAGGGCCGAGGCCTCTACTCGCGCGGAAGTTGAGCGGACGCGCAAACAGCTCGTGGACTCATACCGCGAGCTGGGTGCGCGGACTGCTGACTTCGAGGTGCCCGACCGAGAGGTGGGCCTTCGCTTCCTCGAGTGGCTGCAAGAGGAATTGTTAGCGCTCCCGACCATCATGGAGGGTTTCATGTCCTTTGCCTCCCTCGTCACCTGCGAGGGGGCCGTGAATGCGCTGTCCCGCGAGGGGTGCAGTCACTATGAGGGCTTCGACCGATCCGATGAAGACATCGGGCGCGAAATTTTTAAGGTCGAAGACCCTGTGGTGAAGGAAGCCGCGGGGGCCCTCTTCGACCGGATGTGGGGCCCCCACGGTCGGGAGGCGGTTAGGGAACGGGCTGACCGGGCGAGGGATCAGGAAAAGTTTGTGTTTTGTTTTGTGTTGTTGAATGTGGGTATACGCGGGTGTGCTGAATCAGTGTGCTGTGTTTTAGATGGCGCATGCTGAGGACGTGGAGGACTTTGGACATCTGAACAGCGCACTGCTCGAAGCAGAGGTCAACCCGGTGGTGGCCGAGGCTGAGGTTGACCCGGCGCCGCTCCCGGAGACCGGTGAAGGTTCCCACGCTGCCCCTGCGTCTACTGTATCTGGTGGAGGCTCGCCGCCAGCCACCGTGCCGATGGCGGAGGATCCCCCGAAGGCGGGGACGGAGCCAGCAACGGAAGATCCCGTGGCGGCAGCTGGGTCTTCGCAGGTGGCTTAGTGGGTGTGGGGTAGTTAGGGAATTTTGTCTGTGTTACTGAACCTTGGTTGCTGCGCAGGTTCAGGATTTTGGGCCTACGCACGCAACCGCTACTGCTAATTTTGTGGCGGCTTCGACCGTGGTCGCTGGAAATGAATCGGATGAGTCTACGTCTAAGTTTTCTGAGTTTGATGACTCTGGGAGTTCGGTTGTATGGACGGAAGAGTCTTCAGATGAGGGCTTGGATAACTTTGCGGCCTTGGATGTGGCTGAGGCGGAGGCTACTCCGCGTGTTACGGATGCCGAAGTTTTGCCTGGTCCGAGTGTTGGGCGTAGGCGGCGAAGGGCGGTGGTGAAGCGTAGAGTGAGTGAATTGGATGGTGGTCGGCTTCGTGTGGGCAGGGCTGGCAGGCAGGAATTGTTGTCCTTGCCGGTTGGCGCGAGTATAGGTGAGGGGGAGTTGCGAAGTCTTTTTGAGGGCGAGGAGTTGAGGATAATGTTTTTTAACTATAGGGAGATGGGAATTATTCCGAAGGTTGAACCAATGTAAGGTGTGATGCCCTCGCTGTACGCGTGTAACTATGGTTTGTATGATGAGGCTGTGTGCCTTCGCGCATCTGGCTATGTTCATGGGGCGTTGCGCACTTGGTCTAGCACGTTTATTATGTCGGTCCGGCTGTGCCTGTAGGCTTTTGCACTGATGTACTGCGCCTTAGAATTTTTTGCACTCGTTGTGCTAGTCCGATTGCACCCTTAGGAGACTTTTGCACGGACGGTCTTCTGAAGAAGACTTCGATTTTACGCACTTGTTGTGCTAATCCAGTTGCACCCTTAGGCGACTTTTCACGGATAGTCTTTTGAAGAAGACTTCGATTTTGCGCACTTGTTGTGCTAGTCCAGCTGCACCCTTAGGCGGCTTTTGCACGGATAGTCTTTTGAAGAAGACTTCAATTCTGCGCACTTGTTGTGCTAGTCCGGCTGCACCCTTAGGCGACTTTTGCACGGATAGTCTTTTGAAGAAGACTTCGATTTTTCGCACTTGTTGTGCTAGTCCGGCTGCACCCTTAGGCGACTTTTGCGCGGACTGTCGCACGCGAAGGTAGCCAGTGCTGCCCTTCGCGGTGACTTTTGTGTTGGTCGAATGCCGAAGACCGTTGATGCGGTCTTTTTCGACGTAATTTTTGCAGGGGATTTTTCGCGTGTATATTACATGGCTCCGCCTCGTTAAAAACCTCACCCCCTGGGAGGAAAAGAGTGTGGGCCGGTATAGAACTATTTTGCGGATTACAAGGGCGAAGTGGCCCTGAGGAGTTAAACAAAAAATTTGCGAAGATTGTCAATGTTCCAAGAATGTTCTAAGTCTTCGCCGGATGGCGTTGTGAGCCTGTACGCGTTGGGGGACGCCTTCGTCTTGACGATGAAGGGGCCCTCCCACTTTGGCTCCAACTTGCCTCGGGACTCTGTCCGAGCTGTCCGAACGAGTACGAGGTCTCCTTCGCTGAATTCCCTCGGGATGACCGTGTGGTCGCGCCATGCTTTTGTTTGAGCTTGGTATTTGTTTAGAGCCTGTAGGGCGAAGACGCGGTCTCCGTCGATGAGGTCCTTCGAAGTAGGCTCGTCTACGTCGGGGACGGCCGACGCGACTGTCCGCGGTGACCCTTGTTTTATTTCTTGTGGAGTCATAGCCTCCGATCCGTATAGAAGGCGAAAAGGGGTGAACCCAGTCGCCCTGCACTCAGTCGTGTTCTGCGCCCAGACCACTTCAGGTAACAGGTCTAGCCACTTGCCTTTTTTGACGTCGAGGAGCATTTTCTTGATGGCTGTGAAAATTTTACCGTTGGCGCGTTCCACGACTCCGTTGGATTGCGGGTGGTATACTGAGGCGAAGGCAAGCTTGGTGCCGATGGAGAAGCAGAAATCCTTGAAGTCTTGGCTGTTAAATTGCTTGCCATTGTCGACTGTGAGTTCGGACGGGACTCCGAAGTGGCAAACAATATTTTGCCAGAAGAATTTCTGGGCAGTCTTCGATGTTATCGTGGATACAGCCCTCGCCTCAATCCATTTGGTAAAATACTCGACGGCGACGAAGGTGAACTTGAGGTTTCCCTGAGCCGTGGGCAGGGGCCCGACAATGTCCAGGCCCCAGCGCTGAAGAGGCCACGTGTGGGCGATTAGCTTCGTGAATTGTGAAGGGCTTTCCGAGCATGGAGAAAATTTCTGGCAGGCTTCGCAGGACCTTGTGACCTGATTTGCAGCGCAAATCATGGCGGGCCAGTAGAAACCTTGACGAATCACCTTTACAGCTAGGGCCCTAGGTCCTGCGTGAGATCCGCAAGTCCCATTGTGGACTTCGCGCAGAATTTGGACGCCTTCGGTCTCGGTGACACACTTAAGCATCGGTTGACTGACCCCCTTCTTGTAAAGTTGGCCTTCGATCAGTGCGAAGTCCTAGCTTCGGTGTTTGAGGCGCTTGGCCTCATTGATGTCGGTTGGGTGATAGTACCCCTGCAGGAATAGGGTTATTGGTGCCCGCTAGTCTTCGGTCATGATGAGGTTGACTATGCGGTGGCCCTAGCTGTCATTGGTTATTTGGAGCCCCTCTGGGTTGCGGACGGCTGGCGTGCCAATGACGTGGTAGAACACGTCGGGGGGCAGGGCTTCCCCCCTGGCGGTTGCCTTGGCCAATGCGTCGGCCTCCTCATTCTTGGCCCGGTCCACGTGCTGCAACGTAAAACCCTTGAATTGTCTTTCGAGGCTGCGGATGGCCGCGAGGTACTGCATGAGTGCGGGGTCCTTCGATGCATAGTCTTTTTCGACCTGGCCGGCGACTACCTTGGAGTCTGTTCTGATGATGCAGGTGGTGACACCGAGTGCTCTTAGCTTGCGAAGGCCGAGGATGACAGCCTCGTATTCTGCTATGTTGTTGGTGCACCTATCAGACTCTAGAGCAAAGCTGAGGCGCGCTGCGTATCTGTGCTTGATCCCGGTGGGTGAAGTAATGACCGCAGCGGCGCCTGCCCCTGCATGGCACCATGCGCCGTCGCAATGGATTGTCCACACTTTTTCTGTGGACGGGTCCGGCTGTGTTATTGGCCCAGTCCAGTCGACGATGAAGTCTGCCAGGACTTGTGATTTGATGGCTGTCCTGGGTTCAAATGTGATGTGGTAGCCAGAGAGTTCGGCTGCCCATTTGGCAATCCGTACTGATGCCTCCGGGTTTCTAAACAGTTCACCGAGTCCTCTATCTGAGGTGACCCGGACCTTGAATGCCTCAAAATAATGGCGCAATTTGCGCGAGGCCATCACGACTGCATAGGCGATCTTTTCCAATTCTGTCATATTACATTTTGATGTTGTGAGCACTTCAGAGACGTAATAAACTGGACATTGCCTGATCGTGCCCTCTCTGGTCTGCTCTTGAACCAATGCTGTGCTGACCGCATGTGGCGAAGCCGCGACATAGAGCAACAGGGGTAGCGAGGGGTCGGGGCTTGTAAGAATCGCCAATTCCGACAGGTACTGCTTTAATGAAGCGAAGGCCGCCGCCTGCTCTGGTCCCCATGCGAAGTCTTTTGTGCCGCGGAGTGTTTTGAGGAAAGGGAGGCTTCGCTCCGCGGACTTGGAGATGAATCTGTTGAGGGCGGCCAACCTGCCTATCAGTCGTTGTACTTCTCTGGCTGACTGCGGGGGCGTCATATTGATGATGGCCTGGATCTTGGTTGGATTGGCCTCAATTCCGCGGTGTGACACCAGGTAGCCCAAGATTTTCCCCTGGCGAACGTCGAAGACGCACTCTTCAGGGTTCAGGCGAAGTCGTGCGTCCCGCATGTTCGCAAATGTTTCGGCGAGGTCAGCCAGGTGGTCTTCCTTGCTTCTGCTGGCGACGACGATGTCGTCCACATATGTGAATATATTTCTGCCGACTTGGCTCTCGAGCACCGTTTTGGTGAGTCGGGAGAAAGTGGACCCGACGTTCTTAAGTCCCTCCGACATTCTGATGAAGCAATACGTGCCGAAGGGTGTTATGAAGCTGGTGCTTGCCTTGTCCTCCTCCTTCATGTATATTTGGTGGTAGCCGGAGAAGCAATCAAGGAGTGACATGACTTCGCACCCGGTCGCACTATCGACGATTTTGTCGATCCGAGGCAGCGGGAAGTTGTCCTTGGGGCAGGCCTTGTTAAGACTGGTGAAATCGATGCACATCCGCCATTTGCCGCTCTTCTTCTACACCAACACTTCGTTGGCGAGCCATGTGGGGTAGGCGATTGGCTCGATGAATTTGGCCTCGAGCAGGCGATGCACCTCAGCCTTGGTGGCTTCTGTCTTCTTGTCAGACATCTTGCGCAGCCGCTGTTTCTTCGGCCTCACCGAAGGGTCGATTCCTAAGCTGTGCTCGATGATGGAGTGACTGACTCTGACCAGGTCGAGGGCGGACCAGGCGAATACGTCTTTATTCTTGGACAGACAGCAGAGGAGTCTCTCCTCGTCATGTGAATTGAGGTCTTCGCTGATGGTAACCGTCTGCTTGGGTGTTGCCCGGTCGAGGGGGACAGTCTTGGTCCCGTTGTTGCTCTGCAGCTGTGCTTTTTCATGTCCTTTGGCGGTTGGACTGGCAGATCCGGGGACCTCGCACTGGGCCGTGAGGCAGTGTACGTTTCTTTGTCCGGGGACGAAGTCTCTTTCTATGTTACGTGCAACCTGTTGGTTGCCGTAGACTGTGATGGCGCCTTGCGGATCTGGGATCTTCATGCACAGGTACAGTCCGTGGATAGCTGCCTCAAACTTGTTGATGGAGCCCCAGCCCATTATGGTGTTGTACGGGTACACCATGTCGACGATGTTGAACGTGACTTGCTCACTTCGGGCATTGGGTGCTACACCGAAGGAGAGAGGTAACTCTATTTTGCCGACGGGAAAGGTGCCCTTGCCGCCGAAGCCGTACAGGGGGTTGTCCGATGGCTTGAGCAGGCTGTGGCTTATGCCCATGCGATCGAAGGCATGGAGGAAAATGATATCCACCTGGCTGCCATTGTCGACTAAGACTTTGTGCAAGTCCCAGCCTGCCACGCTGCAGTTGATAACCATGGCATCGATGTGGGGGGCGCTACACAGATCGACGTCTCGGGCGTCGAAGGTCAATGGCACGTGGGACCACTTTGTCTGCATGACCGGACCGGTGATGGCGACGTGGTTGATGCTGCGGTAATGGTCCCTCTTCTGCCGCTTTGTGTCGAAGTCGGCGCTAGACCCCCCAGTGATCATATGAATGACTCCACGATACGGCTGATCGGCGAAGTCCTCTTGCTTTGGGGCTTGGGGGTGATTGGGGTGGTGGATGTTTTGCTGTTGATGGTGTGGAGGTGGGGGTGGGGGAGGTACGATTTGTACCTCCTGGTGGTGTTGGTATGCGTGGTGCGGTGGAAGCGGAGCGGGGCCGTGGTTGTATGGCTGAGGGGGTTGCTGATATGTGTGCGCGACAACTCTAGGGTTGTCGGCTGGTTACGCCCGTGCCATCCTGTCTCTGGTGGCCTTCGTCTCTAGGCAGTCTCTTGTAGGATGCGCGCAGTCTTCGCCGTGGAACAGGCAGTAAAATCTGCGTGGCTGCTGCGCACGCCCCCGGCCCCGACCGCGAGTTCCGTTTCCACGGCCCTGGGGGGATACTCCTAGCGGCGAGGGGCCTCGCCACCAGGGTCCTAGTTGGCGATGTTGTGCACCTGCTGCTGATTGCGGCCGTCTCGGCCGGAGTCTGCCTGCGAGGGCCTTGTCCATGTGCGGCTGGATTGCGGAGGGTC
Source organism: Zea luxurians (assembly GCA_029449295.1). Classification (NCBI taxonomy): domain Eukaryota; kingdom Viridiplantae; phylum Streptophyta; class Magnoliopsida; order Poales; family Poaceae; genus Zea; species Zea luxurians. Next base: position 39,058,137 of record JAOPSE010000009.1, on the reverse strand, counting down.
TTTGGGTTTCCTTTGAGACTCGACTTTGCGCTGGTGGAGCTCTTCGAATCTGGCGTATTTTTCAAACAGCTGATACAGCTCCTGGAGGTTCCTGGGCGGATCCCTGATGCAGTGGCTGTAAAGGACGCCGGCTCGAAGGCCACTGATGGCGTAGTGGATGGCGATCTGGTCATCGACCGAAGGCAGTTGTGATTTGAGGGTCAGAAACTTGCGGTAATACTCCCGCAGAGTCTCTCGTTCCAGCTGCTTGCAGAGTGAGAGTTCAGCCAAGGCGTCGGTGTCTGGGCGGTACCCTTGGAAGTTGAGCAAGAATTTGTCCCGGAGACTTCTCCAGGAGTCGATGGACAATGGGGGCAACCTGGTGTACCAGGTGAGGGCTGGGCCTTCGAGGGCAATGATGAATGACTTGGCCATCGTGGCGTCATCCCCTCCTGATGATGCAACGGCAACTTGATAGCTCATGATGTACTGTGCTGGGTCAGTGCTGCCGTTGTACTTGGGATAGGTCCCTGCCCTAAAGTTGGCGGGCCATGGCGTCACTTGCAGATGAGGTGCCAGGGGACTTCGCTTGTCAAGGTAGTTGACGCCTTGGAATGCTGTGGAGTGAGGGATGGCGTGTCCGCACTGAGGGATGAACGGGTCTTCGATTTGTGCGCGCTGTTGGAGGGGTGGGTCGTGTTGCAGGCCGAATTGGCCTTCGCTCTGCATGAGCGCGATCTCTTGTTCAAGCTCCTGAGCCTTCTGCTCTTCGTCGCGTATTGTCGGGGACCATAATTAGGGGTACCCTCAAGGCTCCTAATTCTCAGCTGGTAACCCCCATCAGCATAAAGCTGCAAAGGCCTTATGGGTGCGATCAAGTCAGGGATCAGTCCATTCGAGGGACTCGATCACGCCTCGCCCGAGCCTAGCCTCGGACAAGGGCAGCCGACCCCGGAGGATCTCCGCCTCGCCCGAGGCCCCCCTCCAGCGGCGAACACGTTCCCGGCTCGCCCGAGGCCCTGTCTTCGCCAAGAAGCAACCCCGACCAAATCGCAGGAGCATTTAATGCAAAGGTGGCTTGACACCTTTATCCTGACGCGCGCCCCTCAGCTGACAGAACCGAAGTGACCGCCGTCACTTCGCCGCTCCAGTGGCCGGTCTGACAGAAAGACAGCGCCGCCTGCGCCGCTCCGACTGCGGTGCCACTTGACAGAGTGAGGCTGACAGGCAGTCAGGCCCGGCCGCACACCATAGGAAACTCCGCTCCGCCCGACCCAGGGCTCGGACTCAGGCTAAGCCCCGGAAGACGGCGAACTCCGCTCCGCCCGACCCAGGGCTCGGACTCGGGCAAAGCCCCGGAAGACGGCGAACTCCGCTCCGCCTGACCCAGGGCTCGGACTCGGGCAAAGCCCCAGAAGACGGCGAACTCCGCTCCGCCCGACCCAGGGCTCGGACTCGGGCAAAGCCCCGGAAGACGGTGAACTCCGCTCCGCCCGACCCAGGGCTCGGACTCGGGCAAAGCCCCGGAAGACGGTGAACTCCGCTCCGCCCGACCCAGGGCTCGGACTTGGGCTCAGCCCCAGAAGATGACGAACTCCGCTTCGCCCGACCCCAGGACTCAAATTCCGCCCTGGCTTCAGCCAACGGCCTCCGCCTCGCCCGACCTAGAGGCTCGGACTCGGCCTCGGCCACGGAAGACGGACTCGACCTCGACCTCGGAGGAGCCTCCACATCGCCCAACCTAGGGCGCAGACCGGCCACGTCAACAGGAGGCGCCATCATTACCCTACTCCAAGCTGACTCAGGCTACGGGGAACAAGACCGGCGTCCCATCTGGCTCGCTCTGCCAGATAGGCGATGATGGCGCCCCGCACGTTCCCTGACGATGGCGGCTCTCGGCCCCCTTACGAAAGCAAGAGGACGTCAGCAAGGACTCGACGGCCCCGACAGCTGTCCCTTCGCCAGGCTCCAGCACTCCTCCGACGGCCACGACATCACACAAACCGGGCGCCAAAATCTCTCCGGCCGCCACGATGGCGTGTACTTAGGGCACTAGCTCTCCTCCGCTAGACACGTAGCACTCTGCTACACCCCCCATTGTACACCTGGACCCTCTCCTTACGCCTATAAAAGGAAGGGCCAGGGCCCTCTTAGAGAGGGTTGGCCGCACGGGGCGAGGACGGGACGGGCGCTCGCGTGAGGCCTCTCGCTCCTTCCCCCGTGTGGACGCTTGTAACCCCCTACTGCAAGCGCACCCGACCTGGGCGCGGGACGAACACGAAGGCCGCGGGATTTCCACCTCTCTCACGTCCATCTCCGGCCTCCTCGCTTTCCCCCCTTCGCGCTCGGCCTCGCGTCGACCCATCTGGGCTGGGGCATGTGGCGACACTTCACTCGTCGGCTCAGGGACCCCCCGGTCTCGAAACGCCGACAGTTGGCGCGCCAGGTAGGGGCCTGCTGCGTGTTGACGAACAGCTTCCCGTCAAGCTCCAGATGGGTAGTCTCCAGCAACCTCTCCGGCCCGGGACGGTGCTCCGTTTCGGGAGCCTTGAGTTCATGTCCCTCGACGGCAGCTACGACATGATACTCTTTCCACCGCCGGGCGACAGCGACAGTGGCGGCCGACAGTCCGCCCGCCGGCGGCGGGATCGACGATGTCTTCCCCGCATGGTGGAAGAAAAACCTTCGAGCTCGCCCCGTCCTCTTCCCCGTCGACGGAGGAGGAAAAGGCGGGGCAACCAAGGCCAAGCAGGAGGCGGCGCCTCGTCGGCCGTCGAGCGAGTCGACAACGCCAGCACTCCAACGGGGGGCGCGCTGGGCATCGGCCTCGCGCTTGAGACGAAGACGAGCGTTGTCTCCCCGCGACACGTCAATCCCGAGCAAACGGACGAGGCCAGCACGCTCGCGAAAGGCTTGCTGGGTGTCGCCCTCGTACCTGAGACGACGGTGCAGTCAGCCCCCGACGTGACCTCATCACCGCTCGTCGACCAAGAGGTACCGACCGATTCCCATCCCACGCCTTTCGGATTTAGCCTCGACCCGCCTAGCGGCTCCGCCTTGGCGGACGCTCTCGTAGAGGCGAATCCGAACCCTCTGGGGTTTCGTATGCGGTCACCTTGGGACCGGCTGACGAACGTCTCGACCTACGGGCCCTCCGGGTCCGAGGAAGACGACGAGCCCAGCTTCCATTGGGATTTCTCCGGACTTGGCAACCCCAGTGCCATGCGGGGCTTCATGACCGCATGCGACTGCTGCCTTTCCGACTGTTCCAACGGTAGCCGTAGCCTCGGCGACGAGGACTACGGCCTGAGCCGCGAATGTTTCCACGTCGATCTAGGGGGTCCCTCCGAAGGCAACCATCTCAGCATGCCGGAGGACGGTGATCTCCCTAGGCCGGTGCCTCGCGTTGACATCCCGCGGGAGCTAGCTGTGGTCCCCGTTCCGGCGGGGGGGCACGACCCATAACTCGAGCAAATCCACGGGGTGCAGGCCAGGCTCGACGAGGGAGCAGGAGCGCTTGAGCCAATCCGCCGGGACGTCGGGCAGGCATGAGCGGGCCAACCTCCGGCTGGAGAAATGCGTCATCTACCCCAGGGCTTCCAGCACCGTATCGCCGACGATGTCAGGGTCAGGCCGCCACCCGCATCCAGTGGGGTCGGCCAGAACCTGGCTGCAGCAGCAATGCTCCTCCGCGCGATGCCAGAGCCATCAACCACCGAGGGGCGGCGAATCCAGGGAGAGCTCAAAGATCTCCTGGAAGGCGCCGCGGTCCGGCGGGCCGAGAGCTCCGCCTCCCGAAGGCAGGGGTACCCCTCGGAACATCATGTCGCGACTTCCCGATTCATGCGGGAAGCCTCGGTCTACACCGGGCGCACGCGCAACACAGCGCCTGCGGCCGCGGGTCGCCTCGGCAACGAGCACCATCACCACGATCGTCGGGCCCACCTCGACGAGAGGGTGCGCCGAGGCTACCACCCCAGGCGTGGGGGACGCTACGACAGCGGGGAGGATCGGAGTCCTTCGCCCGAACCACCTAGTCTGCAGGCCTTCAGCCGGGCCATACGACGGGCGTCGTTCCCGACCCGGTTCCGACCTGTCACACCCGGCTTTAAGGAACAAAGCCAGGTGCATTTCATACATGCGCAAAGAAGACAACATATATAATAACAGAGTGTATAGAGATAAATGTCACAATAATCAGAGTAATTATTACATAGCGGAAGACTTACAAAAATAAAAGATAAATATAACACGAACTAAGGATCGTCGGCGCCAAAGTCAACTGAGAAACACCACCTAGATCAGATCAAACTCCCCGCCTTGTGGCTCCTCCTGAACCACCTGCTCTTCTCCTGTGGGGGGGTGTGAGACAGCAAGAGTGAGCTCACACATGATCATAGCTCAACAAGTTGTGGGGAACCAGTGGACATAAACTCACAAAGGTGTGAGTTCATGTGATGTGTAAGGCTAATCAATGATAGGGGTTAAAGCTGAGCGTTGCTTTTAAGTAGTTGGTCAAACTTTTATTAGCAGTTACTAAGTATAAATAAATACCAAACCATAAGTAAAGTAATAGAACAAAATTAATAACAAACCCATGCAATGCATATGACAAAATTGAATTTAAGTTCCATAATTTAAACATCAGAGAGTCCTGAGCTGCTCATGACCGTGAGCTCGGCTAGTATACCAGTTTTACACTCTGCAGAGGTTGTACCCTTTACCCACAAGTCATGTTACCCATCTGCTAAGGGATTGCGACTTCCCATACACCTCTACCTAGGAAGCGTGGCAGGGCAACACTACGAGGCCTTTACAAAGTTCCACTAGCTTCCGAAAACCCGCTACAGTTTATAGGAAGTTTCAATGCAGGGTTCTTGGCTGACTGCCATCGCAGCAAAATCAACCAAGGACCTCCCTACACTGACCACTCCCCTACTGCCCTTGCCCCTTTCGGGTAAGGTAGTCTTCCACTAGCTTTCCTAATTAGTCAGCCAAGGGCGTCCCATTAAACCCTTGTGGTGGCACGTGTTACTCAAGTTAAGCTCTATGTTCCAATTAACATTAATGATCTCAACATGAACATAAATAGAATAACAAAAATAATTGGAACATAGAGGTAATAAATGATTATCCCAAAACCATGTAAAGCAATAGCAAACTACCCAAGTGATTCAGGGGTAAACAAGGTAATGAGATAAACAATCTAGGGTGACCTATTGGGTCCCATCAAAATTAACCTATGCATGGATAAGTGATATTAAAGAACATTATTAGGTAAAAAGTGGTCAAGGGCACAACTTGCCTTCAATGAGCTCCTGCTCAGCTACTTCAACCTGCTGCTCACCAGGATCCTCAGCAACGGGCTCTTCTACTCGCCACAATACAAACAAGCACAGTGTATATAGAGAAATTAACATTACACCAAACATATAAATAAAATACACAGTAATAATCTAAATATTAAAATAAAATCATAGGAACAGGAATCATAATTTTTGGAGTTATAGAATTTAAGTTATGGATTTTCAAAGGTTTTATGTGTTTAAAATAGGATTAAGTGAGAATTACATTTTCTTACTGTTTTCATGATAAAACAGAGGCTCTGAGTGATAAAGAATAAAATTACAAAAATTTAGAAAGTGGAATGGATTATTTTGGAGCCCATATGAATATTGTATGAATTATACAAGTTCTAGGGTTTATTTTTATATTAAAAATCTAATTTCTAATTCATTTAATCACTTTAAAACAGCACTGGACTGGGCCTTCATTTTTGAGAACAGCAAGGGCCCAGGCGCAAAAGATCCTACGACTCAGAATACTATGCAGTAGGACGGCAGGTTGATTCAAACATTTTCCAGGGTCTCTTTTGCAAATCGCGCACCGCGAAGGGGTATCAGCCGCCCAGGACCACCCGATCACAATCCAACGGCTCGGATTTTAAATACCCGAGATCTACTCCTATCCGTACATAGTCCGATCTACGGTCCGGATTCGTTTTCGACCAAACGTTATTCTAGTTCTAATCTATGCCGTTCAATCCAGGATGGACGGCAGAGAGATTCTCATCCCCTTCCTCTTTCTCCTACCGGCGTCACACGACGGCGCCTGCCTGAGGCACGGCGGCGCCATTACTGGCATCAACAAAATCGACGCGACCGTGGTCCAAACACTAAACCGAGAGGTGCCGAACGAAGCTAGGGATCTAGTGAGCTCGGCCAGGACTTCTTACCCAAGGATAGTGCGGCGTAGAGGTCCAGTGCCGACGTCCTGCGGCGTGGCGGTGGTTTCACAGGTCCGGCGAGCAATCGGTGGTTGCCCGGTAGTCGACTCCGCCCACAAAATCCACCGACGGCTTCCTGTTGACACACGCAAGCCCCCCGACCCTGCCCAGAGGTCTAAATCGACCGCGACCGCCCGCCTCGCCGATCGCTCCTCTCTGCTTTCGTTGTTCTGCACGGCTACGACGGGAGAAAGTCCCAGAGCGTTGCTACTTCTCGAGGTTAGAACTGGAGAGAGGCGGCGGCTTGGGCTTAAATTGCGGGCGCCTACATTGCGGTTGGTGCGCAGCCGAGGAGTCCGCGCGCGGTAGATGTGACCCGCCCGGCGCGGCGTACTTCGCGCGATGACGAAGACTGGGAGCTGGGGATGACTCATGGGACCCACGCGGCGGCGGAGAAGTCGGTCGCGCAGTGCGGCTGATTCGTTTTCGGTTGGAGATGGATCTGGCTTCGGGGGCCCATCGGGCAGTGGCACAGAGGAGCGCCCGATTCAGGTGAAAAGGCGCCGACACACTGGCCCCACCTGCTAGTGAAAGGAGGAGTTGGGTGCGGGATTGAGCTGGGCTGCGCGGTGAACTCCTTAGATGGGCCGGCTCTATAGGTTTCAGCCCATGTGCTAGTTTTTCTTTTTATTTTACTTTTCCTTTTTCTGATTTATATTTTTCCCATCTCATTTGAATTCAAATTTCACTCTTAAGTCTTTTGGTGAATTCTTCTTAGTTTGAAAGTATAATTTGAACATGATGGTCTTACTTTTAGTTATAATACTTGTCTTGTATATATTTTATTTTATTTTTGTACTCCTTTTCCTCCCTCCACATTTCTTTAGGGTTTTTAAATTCCACTTTGGACTTTAATATATTTCCTTGTCATATTTTTATTTTGTTTTCTCACAATATGCACACAAAATAAAATCCAGCATGATGCATAATTTGGTGGCATATCTTTTTATTAATTGTTTTTGGACATGGTGTTCACCTATGATAATGCATAAAGATCAAACTCACATAAAGATAAATTGTTTCTCTATTGGTATTATTTCTAGCAAATTACAAAGTGGGTGTTACAAATCCTACCCCCCTTAAAAATAATCTCGTCCTCGAGATTTAAGAAGATCTAGGGAAAAGGTGGGGAAAATCTATGCGAAGCTCTTCTTCTCTTTCCCAAGTTGCTTCATCTTCGCCGTGGTGACTCCATTGGACTTTGCACATCTTTATCACCTTATTCCTTGTAACTCGAGTCAATGTATCAAGAATCTTGATCGGGTACTCCGTGTAAGTCAAATCACCCTGAACACTGAGCTCTTCCATTGGTAACTGTTCCTCAGGGACACGGAGACATTTCTTCAGTTGAGATACATGGAACACAATATGCACATCCGATAGACTAGCAGGTAGCTCGAGTTGGTATGCCATCTCTCCAACTCGCCTAAAAATCAAGAATGGTCCAATATAGCGAGGGGACAATTTGCCCTTGACTTTAAATCTCCTCATTCCACGAAGTGGTGACACCTTGAGGTACACATAATCTCCTTCTTCAAATTCCAGTGGCCTCCTTCTATTATCAGCATAGCTCTTTTGCCTGGTTTGAGCCACCCTCAAATTCTCTCGAATTATATGGACTTGTTCTTCTGCTTCTTGAATCAGTTCAGGCCCAAAGAACTGTCTTTCTCCAGTCTGATCCCAATACAAAGGAGTCCTGCATTTCCTCCCATATAAAGCTTCAAAAGGTGACATCTTCAGACTGGCCTGATAGCTATTGTTATATGAGAATTCAGCATAAGGTAGACTTTTATCCCAACTTCCTCCATGCTGAAGGGCACATGCTCTCAACATATCTTCCAACACTTGATTAGTCCTTTCAGTCTGTCCATCAGTCTGAGGGTGATAAGTTGTACTAAAATTCAACTTCGTACTCATATTCTCATGAAAGCTTCTCCAAAATCTTGAGGTAAACTGCGAACCTCGATCAGACACGATCTTCTTCGGTACTCCATGTAAACACACAATCCGGGCCATATATAACTCTGCTAGCTGAGAGCCTTTATAAGTAGTCTTCACCGGAATAAAGTGAGCCACTTTAGTCAATCTATCCACAATCACCCATATAGCATCACATCCTTTCTGGGTGCGAGGCAATCCAGTAATGAAATCCATACCAATCTCTTCCCATTTCCACTCGGGTATCTTCAGTGGATGCAATAGCCCAGCTGGCCTCTGGTGTTCAGCCTTAACTCTTTGACATATATCGCACATAGCCACATGTGCAGCCACATCTCTCTTCAATCCATACCACCAATACTTCCGCTTCAAATCCTGATACATCTTAGTACTACCAGGATGAATAGAATAATCCGAATCATGGGCCTCCTTTAAAATAGTCTCTCGAAGGCTTTTAATATCAGGAACACACATCCTGTCCTTGAACCATACGGTGCCCTGCTCATCTTCGGTAAATTCCAGAACTCGACCTTCGGTAATCAGATCCTTAATCTCTTTTATTTTAGCATCGTCAAGTTGACCTTTGCGGATCTCTTGCTCCAAAGTAGGTTCCACATCAATAGTAACTCCTTCAGTATGAGCAACTATCCCCAGGTTAAGTCTCCTGAAATCCTCAACAATCTCATCAGGTAGCTGGGCAACAATAGCTGAATGAACATGCTCCTTGCGACTCAAGGCATCTGCAACCAAATTTGCCTTGCCCAGGTGATAGTAAATCTCCAAATCATAATCCTTAATAAGCTCCAACCAACGGCGTTGCCTAAGGTTGAGATCCTTCTGAGTGAATATATACTTCAAACTCTTATGATCCGTGTACACTTGGCACTTGGTTCCCATAATGTAGTGTCTCCAAATCTTGAGTGCATGCACAACGGCTGCCAATTCCAAGTCATGAGTGGGGTAGTTCAATTCATGTTTCCGTAACTGACGAGACGCATAGGCAATCACATGTCCTTCCTGCATGAGCACACATCCTAAGCCTTGGCCACATGCATCACAATAGATATCAAATCCTTTATGTAGGTCTGGCATAACCAATACTGGTGGCGACATCAATCTTTTCTTCAATTGATCAAAGCTGTCTTGGCACTTCTCGTCCCACTTAAATTCTCTTCCTTTCTCCAAAAGCGAAGTCATAGGTTTGGCAATCTTAGAAAATCCTTCAATAAATCTCCGATAATATCCTACAAGTCTCAAGAAACTCTGAATCTCCGTAACTGTAGTGGGTACGCTCCACTCCATAATCTCCTTGACTTTAGCAGGATCCACTGATATTCCGCCATTAGAAATGATATGTCCAAGAAATGGCACCTCGCCAATCCAAAACTCGCATTTGCTAAACTTGGCGTAGAGTTGATTATCTCGTAGATTCTATAGCACCAATCTCAGATGTTCCTCATGATCACTATCACTCTTGAAATAAATAAAAATATCGTCGATGAAAACCACGACGAATCTGTCCAGATCATGAACACCTTATTCTTCAGATCCATAAAATAGCTGGTGCATTAGTTAGTCCAAATGACATAACGATGAACTCATATAAACCATATCGGGTCGAAAAATCCGTCTTGGAAATATTTGATGGCCTAATCTTCATTTGATGGTAACCCGATCGGAGATCAATCTTCGAGAATACCCTTGCACCTCTCATCCGATTAAATAAATCCTCAATGCAGGGTAATGGACACTTGTTCTTCACAGTGACATCGTTAAGGGACCTATAATCCACACACATCCCTTACGATCCATCTTTCTTCTGTATAAATAGAACTGGCGCTCCACAAGGTGAAGAACTCGGACGTATGTACCCATCCTCTTATAATTTCGTTAACTGCTTCTTCAGTCCCTGTAACTTTTCTAGGAAGACATCCAAAAAATCTCTAACCACACGGATGTTGACACCAACAAACTTCCCATCTACTAAGAATGTCGCTAGCCTGGTGGCAGCAGTTACTGCAATTCCAACTTAAAATATTTCTCCTTTGGAACTGGTGAGTTCTATGGTTCCTTTAGCACAGTATATAGACTGCCTTTGCCTTTTTTAACCATGACATACCAAGGATCACGTCTATAGTGCTCTCTTCTAACACTATAGGGGTAGCCCATCCGGGTTAGGAACACAGGGTAAGAAAAGATTGTAGACAAGGCATGTAATTACGAGAAATGTTACTGCGGGGGATTTATTAGCTAAGTAGATTAGTGTGTCACCTACTAATGTTAATTCATTACCTTATGGTGGTACATGCTAAGATGCCCGTCTATACTATTTCAATCAATCAAAGAAGCAAATCAGGCATTGATCATCAGAACAATCAACCAACATTTTTAATAGAGAAAATAATTTTAATTTCGTTTTAGGTTCCCTATCTCTCAAAAAGTTCATAGTTGTAGGATTCCAAGGTGTGAAATCCATCTTGTCTTAGAGTAGTAAAGGTAAGAATAATCAGAGTAGAACAGTAGAAGGTGAGACAGGATCAAGATAAGGTAAGTATGGAATGAATCAGAGTAAGATAAGTAGGAAAGGTTTGTCCATTTCTATCTAGGTTTCGTCCTACAGTCAACATTTCCTCTGATACCACTTCTGTCACACTCGGCTTTAAGGAACAAAGCCAGGTGCATTTCATACATGCGCCAAGAAGACAACATATATAATAACAGAGTGTATAGAGATAAATGTCACAATAATCAGAGTAATTATTACATAGCGGAAGACTTACAAAAATAAAAGATAAATATAACACGAACTAAGGATCGTCGGTGCCAATGTCAACTGAGAAACACCACCTAGATCAGATCAAACTCCCCGCCTTGTGGCTCCTCCTGAACCACCTGCTCTTCTCCTGTGGGGGGGGTGTGAGACAGCAAGAGTGAGCTCACACATGATCATAGCTCAATAAGTTGTGGGGAACCAGTGGACATAAACTCACAAAGGTGTGAGTTCATGTGATGTGTAAGGCTAATCAATGATAGGGGTTAAAGCTGAGCGTTGCTTTTAAGTAGTTGGTCAAACTTTTATTAGCAGTTACTAAGTATAAGTAAATACCAAACCATAAGTAAAGTAATAGAACAAAATTAATAACAAACCCATGCAATGCATATGACAAAATTGAATTTAAGTTCCATAATTTAAACATCAGAGAGTCCTGAGCTGCTCATGACCATGAGCTCGGCTAGTATACCAGTTTTACACTCTGCAGAGGTTGTACCCTTTACCCACAAGTCATGTTACCCATCTGCCAAGGGATCGCGACTTCCCATACACCTCTACCTAGGAAGCGTGGCAGGGCAACACTACGAGGCCTTTACAAAGTTCCACTAGCTTCCAAAAACCCGCTACAGTTTATAGGAAGTTCCAATGCAGGGTTCTTGGCTGACTGCCATCGCAGCAAAATCAACCAAGGACCTCCCTACATTGACCACTCCCCTACTGCCCTTACCCCTTTCGGGTAAGGTAGTCTTCCACTAGCTTTCCTAATTAGTCAGCCAAGGGCGTCCCATTAAACCCTTGTGGTGGCACGTGTTACTCAAGTTAAGCTCTATGTTCCAATTAACATTAATGATCTCAACATGAACATAAATAGAATAACAAAAAGAATTGGAACATAGAGGTAATAAATGATTATCCCAAAACCATGTAAAGCAATAGCAAACTACCCAAGTGATTCAGGGGTAAACAAGGTAATGAGATAAACAATCTAGGGTGACCTATTGGGTCCCATCAAAATTAACCTATGCATGGATAAGTGATATTAAAGAACATTATTAGGTAAAAAGTGGTCAAGGGCACAACTTGCCTTCAATGAGCTCCTGCTCAGCTACTTCAACCTGCTGCTCACCAGGATCCTCAGCAACGGGCTCTTCTACTCGCCACAATACAAACAAGCACAGTGTATATAGAGAAATTAACATTACACCAAACATATAAATAAAATACACAGTAATAATCTACATATTAAAATAAAATCCTAGGAACAGGAATCATAATTTTTGGAGTTATAGAATTTAAGTTATGGATTTTCAAAGGTTTTATGTGTTTAAAATAGGATTAAGTGAGAATTACATTTTCTTACTGTTTTCATGATAAAACAGAGGCTCTGAGTGATAAAGAATAAAATTACAAAAATTTAGAATGGATTATTTTGGAGCCCATATGAATATTCTATGAATTATACAAGTTCTAGGGTTTATTTTTATATTAAAAATCTAATTTCTAATTCATTTAATCACTTTAAAACAGCACTGGACTGGGCCTTCATTTCTGAGAACAGCAGGGGCCCAGGCGCAAAAGATCCTACGACTCAGAATACTATGCAGTAGGACGGCGGGTTGATTCAAACATTTTCCAGGGTCTCTTTTGCAAATCGCGCACCGCGAAGGGGTATCAGCCGCCCAGGACCACCCGATCACAATCCAACGGCTCGAATTTTAAATACCCGAGATCTACTCCTATCCGTACATAGTCCAATCTACGGTCCGGATTCGTTTTCGACCAAACGTTATTCTAGTTCTAATCTATGTCGTTCAATCCAGGATGGACGGCAGAGAGATTCTCATCCCCTTCCTCTTTCTCCTACCGGTGTCACACGACGGCGCCTGCCTGAGGCACGGCGGCGCCATTACTGGTATCAACAAAATCGACGCGATCATGGTCCAAACACTAAACCGAGAGGTGCCGAACGAAGCTAGGGATCTAGTGAGCTTGGCCAAGACTTCTTACCCAAGGATAGTGCGGCGTAGAGGTCCAGTGCCGACGTCCTGCGGCGTGGCGGTGGTTTCACAGGTCCGGTGAGCAATAGGTGGTTGCCCGGTAGTCGACTCCGCCCACAAAATCCACCGACGGCTTCCTGTTGACACGCGCAAGCCCCTCGACCCTGCCCAGAGGTCTAAATCGACCGTGACCGCCCGCCTCGCCGATCGCTCCTCTCTGCTTTCGTTGTTCTGCGCGGCTACGACGGGAGAAAGTCCCAGCGCGTTGCTACTTCTCGAGGTTAGAACTGGGGAGAGGCGGCGGCTTGGGCTTAAATTGCGGGCGCCTACATTGCGGTTGGTGCGCAGCCGAGGAGTCCGCGCGCGGTAGCTGTGACCCGCCCGGCGCGGCGTACTTCGCGCGATGACGAAGACTGGGAGCTGGGGATGACTCATGGGACCCACGCGGCGGCGGAGAAGTCGGCCGCGCAGTGCGGCTGATTCGTTTTCGGTTGGAGATGGATCTGGCTTCGGGGGCCCATCGGGCAGTGGCACAGAGGAGCGCCCGATTCAGGTGAAAAGGCGCCGACACACTGGCCCCACCTGCTAGTGAAAGGAGGAGTTGGGTGCGGGATTGAGCTGGGCTGCGCGGTGAACTCCTTAGATGGGCCGGCTCTATAGGTTTCAGCCCATGTGCTAGTTTTTCTTTTTATTTTACTTTTCCTTTTTCTGATTTATATTTTTCCCATCTCATTTGAATTCAAATTTCACTCTTAAGTCTTTTGGTGAATTCTTCTTAGTTTGAAAGTATAATTTGAACATGATGGTCTTACTTTTAGTTATAATACTTGTCTTGTATATATTTTATTTTATTTTTGTACTCCTTTTCCTCCCTCCACATTTCTTTAGGGTTTTTAAATTCCACTTTGGACTTTAATATATCTCCTTGTCATATTTTTATTTTGTTTTCTCACAATATGCACACAAAATAAAATCCAGCATGATGCATAATTTGGTGGCATATCTTTTTATTAATTGTTTTTGGACATGGTGTTCACCTATGATAATGCATAAAGATCAAACTCACATAAAGAGAAATTGTTTCTCTATTGGTATTATTTCTAGCAAATTACAAAGTGGGTGTTACACGACCCCCGACTACTATCACAAAGTACTCGGGGGAGACGAGACCGAAACTGTGGCTCGCGGACTACCGTCTGGCCTGCCAACTGGGTGGAACGGACGATGACAACCTCATCATCCGCAACCTCCCCCTGTTCCTCTCCGACACCGCTCGCGCCTGGTTGGAGCACCTGCCTCCGGGGCAGATCTCCAACTGGGACGACCTAGTCCAAGCTTTCGCCGGCAATTTCCAGGGCACGTACGTGCGCCCCGGGAATTTCTGGGACCTCCGAAGCTGCCGACAGCAGCCGGGAGAGTCTCTCCAGGACTACATCCGGCGATTCTCGAAGCAGCGCACCGAGCTGCCTAACATCACCGACTCGGACGTCATCGGCGCGTTCCTCGCCGGCACCAGGGCGAGCGAGCTGATGGACATCGCCACCGAGTTCGCCTCCGGCCAGGAGGCGGTCGAGGCTATCTTCCAGAAGGACAAGCAGCCCCAGGGCCGCCCATCGGAAGATGCCCCCGAGGCGTCAGCTCAGCGCGGCGCCAAGAAGAAGGGCAAGAAGAAGTCGCAAGCGAAACGCGACGCCGCCGACGCGGACCTTGTCGCCGCCGCCGAGTACAAGAACCCTCGGAAACCCCCCGGAGGTCCCAACCTCTTTGACAAGATGCTCGAGGAGCCGTGCCCCTATCACCAGGGCCCGTCAAACACACCCTTGAGGAGTGCGTCATGCTTCGGCGCCACTTCCACAGGGCCGGGCCACCCGCGGAGGGTGGCAGGGCCCGCGACGACGACAAGAAGGAAGATCACCAGGCAGGAGAGTTCCCTGAGGTCCGCGACTGCTTCATGATCTACGGCGGGCAAGCGGCGAACGCCTCGACTCGGCACCGCAAGCAAGAGCGTCGGGAGGTCTGTTCGGTGAAGGTGGCGGCGCCAGTCTACCTAGACTGGTCCGACAAGCCCATCACCTTCGACCAAGCCGACCACCCCGACCATGTGCCGAGCCCCGGGAAATACCCGCTCGTCGTCGACCCCGTCATCGGCGACGTCAGGCTCACCAAGGTCCTCATGGACGGAGGCAGCAGCCTCAACATCATCTACGCCGAGACCCTCGGGCTTCTGCGTATCGATCTGACCTCAGTCCAGGCGGGCGCTGCGCCTTTCCATGGGATCATCCCTGGGAAGCGCGTCCAGCCCCTCGGACAACTCGATCTTCTCGTCTGCTTCGGAACACCCTCCAACTTCCGAAGGGAGACCCTGACGTTCGAGGTGGTCAGGTTCCGAGGAACCTACCACGCGGTGTTGGGGAGGCCCTGCTACGCGAAGTTCATGGCCGTCCCCAACTACACCTACCTCAAGCTCAAGATGTCGGGCCCCAACGGGGTCATCACCGTCGGCCCCACGTACAAACACGCGTTCGAATGCGACGTGGAGTGCGTGGAGTACGCCGAGGCCCTCGTCGAGTCCGAGGCCCTCATCGCCGACCTGGAGAGCCTCTCTAAGGAGGTGCCAGACGTGAAGCGTCATGCCGGCAACTTCGAGCCAGCGGAGACGGTTAAGTCCGTCCCCCTCGACCCCAGCAGCGACGCCTCCAAGCAAGTCCGGATCGGCTCCGGGCTCGATCCCAAACAGGAAGCAGTGCTTGTCGACTTTCTTCGTGCGAACGCTGACGTCTTCGCGTGGAGTCCCTCGGACATGCCCGGCATACCGAGGGACGTCGCCGAGCACTCGCTGGACATCCGAGCCGGAGCCCGACCCGTCAAGCAGCCTCTGCGCCGATTCGACGAGGAGAAGCGCAGAGCCATAGGCGAGGAGATCCACAAGCTAATGGCGGCAGGGTTCATCAAAGAGGTATTCCATCCCGAATGGCTTGCCAACCCTGTGCTTGTGAGAAAGAAAGGGGGGAAATGGCGGATGTGTGTAGACTACACTAGTCTGAACAAAGCATGTCTGAAGGTTCCCTACCCTCTGCCTCGCATCGATCAGATCGTGGATTCCACTGCTGGGTGCGAAACCCTGTCTTTCCTCGATGCCTACTCAGGGTATCACCAAATCAGGATGAAAGAGTCCGACCAGCTCGCGACTTCTTTCATCACACCCTTCGGCATGTACTGCTATGTCACCATGCCGTTCGGCTTGAGGAATGCGGGCGCGACGTACCAGCGGTGCATGAACCATGTGTTCGGCGAACACATTGGCCGCACGGTCGAGGTCTACGTCGATGACATCGTAGTCAAGACGAGGAAAGCCTCCGACCTCCTTTCCGACCTTGAAGTGACATTCCGATGTCTCAAGGCGAAAGGTGTCAAGCTCAATCCCGAAAAGTGTGTCTTCGGGGTGCCCCGAGGCATGCTCTTGGGGTTCATCGTCTCCGAGCGGGGCATCGAAGCCAACCCGGAGAAGATCGCAGCCATCACCAGCATGGGGCCCATCCAGGACTTGAAAGGCGTACAGAGGGTCATGGGATGTCTCGCGGCTCTGAGCCGCTTCATCTCACGCCTCGGCGAAAGAGGTCTACCCCTGTACCGCCTCTTAAGGAAGGCCAAGCGCTTCACTTAGACCCCTAAGGCCGAGGAAGCCCTCGGAAACCTGAAGGCGCTCCTCACGAAGGCGCCTATCTTGGTGCCCCCAGCTGCCGGAGAAGCCCTCTTGGTCTACGTCGCCGCGACCACTCAGGTGGTTAGCGCCACGATTGTGGTCGAGAGGCAAGAAGAGGGGCATGCATTGCCCGTTCAGAGGTCAGTCTACTTCGCCAGCGAGGTACTGTCTGAAACCAAAATCCGCTACCCACAAGTTCAGAAGCTGCTGTACGCGGTGATCCTGACACGGCGGAAGTTGCGACACTACTTCGAGTCTCATCCGGTGACTGTGGTGTCATCCTTCCCCCTGGGGGAGATCATCCATTGCCGAGAGGCCTCGGGTAGGATTGCAAAGTGGGCGGTGGAAATCATGGGCGAAACAATCTCGTTCGCCCCTCGGAAGGCCATCAAATCCCAGGTTTTGGCGGACTTCGTGGCTGAATGGGTCGACACCCAGCTACCAACAGCTCCAATCCAACCGGAGCTCTGGACCATGTTCTTCGATGGGTCGCTGATGAAGACAGGAGCCGACGCAGGCCTACTCTTCATCTCGCCCCTCGGGAAGCACCTACGCTACGTGCTACGCCTCCACTTCCCGGCGTCCAACAATGTAGCTGAGTACGAGGCTCTGGTCAACGGGTTGCGGATTGCCGTCGAGCTAGGGGTCCGACGCCTCGACGCTCGCGGTGACTCGCAGCTCGTCATCGACCAAGTCATGAAGAACTCCCACTGCCACGTCCCAAAGATGGAGGCCTATTGTGATGAGGTTCGGCGCCTGGAAGACAAGTTCTACGGGCTCGAGCTCAACCACATCGCTCGGCGCTACAACGAGACTGCGGACGAGCTGGCTAAAATAGCCTCGGGGCGAACGACGGTTCCCCCGGACGTCTTCTCCCGAGATCTGCATCAACCCTCCGTCAAGATCGACGACGCGCCCGAGCCTGAGGCACCCTCGGCCAAGCCCGAGGTACCCTTGGCACAGTCCGAGGCACCCTCGGCTCGGCCCAAGGCACCCTCGGCTCGGCCCAAGGTACCCTCGGCCCCCGAGGGCGAAACGCTGCGCGTCGAGGGGGAGCAAAGCGGGGTCGCGCCTGATCAAAACTGGCAGACCCCGTACCTGCAATATCTCCACCAAGGAGAGCTACCCCTTGACCGAGCCGAAGCTCGGCGGTTGGCGCGGCGCGCCAAGTCGTTTGTCTTGCTGGGAGAAGGGAAGGAGCTCTACCACCGCAGCCCTTCAGGCATCCTCCAGCGATGCATCTCCACCACCGAAGGTCAGGAACTCCTCCAAGAAATACACTCGGGGGCTTGCGGCCACCACGCAGCACCTCGAGCCCTTGTCGGAAATGCTTTCCGACAAGGTTTCTACTGGCCAACGGCGGTGGTCGACGCCACTAGAATTGTCCGCGCCTGCGAAGGGTGTCAGTTCTATGCAAGGCAAACCCACCTGCCCGCTCAGGCTCTGCAGACGATACCCATCACATGGCCTTTTGCTGTGTGGGGTCTGGACCTCGTCGGCCCCTTGCAGAAGGCACCCGGGGGCTACACGCACCTGTTGGTCGCCATCGACAAATTTTCCAAGTGGATCGAGGTCCGACCCCTGAACAGCATCAGGTCCGAGCAGGCGGTGGCGTTCTTCACCAACATCATCCATCGTTTCGGGGTCCCGAACTCTATCATCACCGACAACGGCACCCAGTTCACCGGCAGAAAGTTCCTGGACTTCTGCGAGGATCACCACATCCGGGTGGACTAGGCCGCCGTGGCTCATCCCATGACGAATGGGTAAGTAGAGCGTGCCAACGGCATGATTCTACAAGGACTCAAGCCTCGGATTTACAACGACCTCAACAAGTTCGGCAAGCGATGGATGAAGGAACTCCCCTTGGTGGTCTAGAGCCTGAGAACGACACCGAGCCGAGCCACGGGCTTCACGCCGTTCTTTCTAGTCTATGGGGCCGAGGCCATCTTGCCCACAGACCTGGAATACGGTTCCCCGAGGACGAGGGCCTATGACGACCAAAGCAACCAAGCTAGTCGAGAAGACTCGCTGGACCAGCTGGAAGAGGCTCAGGACAAGGCCTTACTACACTCGGCGCGGTACCAGCAGTCCATGCGACGCTACCACGCCTGAGGGGTCCGGTCCCGAGACCTCCAGGTGGGCGACCTGGTGCTTCGGCTCCGACAAGACGCCCGAGGTCGACACAAGCTCACGCCCCCTGGGAGGGGCCGTTTGTCAACGCCAAAGTTCTAAAACCCGGAACATACAAGCTAGCCAACAGTCAAGGCGAGGTCTACAGCAACGCTTGGAACATCCAACAGCTACGTCGCTTCTACCCTTAAGATGTTTTCAAGTTGTTCATATACCTCGCTCTCACGCAAAGTTTAGTCATCAAGGAAGGGTCAGCCTTGCCTCGGCAAAGCCCGACCCTCCCTCGGGGGATAAAAGGGGGGAATCCCCTCTGCGTCGAAATTTTCCTCGAAAAAAGATCTTTTCTGCCGGAATATCTTTCGTGCTTTTCGACTACTTCGAAAGTGGATCCTGAAAACGACGGAGTACACGTAAGCAGCCAAGGCTGACCGAGCCGAGGGACTCCTACGCCTCCGGGATACGGATACCTCACTCATCACCTTCTGCCTTAAGTAACTCACGTTCGGATAAGTGATTCCGCGGACCGAACAAGTCTTCACGCTCGGAAGCTCTTCTGCCGGAGCGATTCTTCGAGCCTTCTCGACTGCGTCGGTGACAGAACCCCATGGACGGGTAAGAGTGCGCGTAAGCGGCAAGGCCGACCGAGCCGAGGGACTCCTACACCTCCGGGATACGGATACCTCACTCATCACCTTCCGTGAGAAGCAACTCTCGCTCGCACAAACAGTTCTGTTACCGACAAAAAAGTCCAGATACTCGAAACAAGAGGAAAGGAGACGCGGCTTTACAATACGGCGAGGGTGTGTTTCGGCCTCGGCGGCCGCAGAAAACACACGCTACAAGATAATCCGATCCTGCAGGCCCGGATCTTGACGGCTAAAGGGAGCAGCAGCACCCTCGGCGTCGACAACACCTCTGGCGAGGTCCGACCTAGCCTCAGACGGCGACGCGGTCCAAGGGTCTCCGCTCTGAAGGACGACGTCATCACCAAGCCCGGGCCATCGCCGCCAGGGTCTTCTCCAAGAATCCGGCCCGAGCAGGCGGCTCGGCCGGTCACCCCGGGGCCTCGGCTAGCTGTCCCCCAAGGACATCAGCCCGGCCCGAGGCCTCGGCAGGTCAATCCTGGCGTCGGTCCCGCTAACGGACGACCCGGCCAGGCTCCGGCCGACCTGGTCTTCTTTTCGAGCCAACTCTGCCTCTGTTCGCGCTGGCACCGCTACCCCTGGCCTCGGCTCATCGAAAAGCGGCCGAGGGTTTCCTCTAACTAAGCAAGGGAAGGCTCGGACAACAAGGCTGACCGAGCCGAGGGACTCCTACGCCTCCGGGATACGGATACCTCACTCGTCACCTTTACACGGGGCGACTCACGCTTGGTGAAGCGGTTCAGACAACCAACAGGCGAGTCTTAGTGCTCGAAAATGGAAAAAAAACACGGCTCCGTGCCGAATTTACATGCATGTTCAGGCCTCGACAGCCACAGTGAACAAAAACACTGGCATTCGAAGTGCCATTACAAACGGAACTCCGGTTCCACCTCCGCAGGTACGAACAACCCCACTCGATGGAGGAGGGGCCTGCAGAGCAACAGAAGACCGACGAACGGCTCGCCGTCGCCCGCCCCAGCAGTGGCGACGATGAAGACTTCTGCTCCGAGGGGCCGAACAGCAGCAGCGATGACCTCAGGGCGGATGCTACTGCCAGGAGGCCCCCGCCCGTGCCCAAACTCGTGAGGCAAGGACGGGCAGAAGGCCCTGGAGTTGGAGGTCGGTCCACGGGTGGCGCCGGCAAGCTCGTCGACGGCGGAACCTCTTCCAACTACCGTGGCGGGAGGCGGCACCGGGAGCGGCTCCGAAGCCGCTCGGCTTAGAGAGCCGGGCACGGTGCAGCTGCCAGCGCCACGGACGGCTCCCGCCCTTCCCCCCGATCACTGAGGGAAGGAGCGGGCCACCGCACACGCAGGGGCCGACCCCAACTCGGCACACTCCCCTCCCCAGCCCTGGTGATGAAAATCCTTGAGGCTGAGGGAGGGGCAGAGGCCGTGGCCCGGTTTGCTCTCCCCCGCCATCGAACTGGAGGTCACCATCTTGGGTGACCGCCGGCGGAGGGGTGCAGCCGGGCTGCATGATGAAAATCCTTGAAGCCGAACGACGGCTGAAAGGTACCAACACCCGCAGAGTTGCGTTCCTCCAACGACGAAGCGGAAAGACGGCGGATATCCCCCATCCGGGGGCTTGGAAGATGGAAAGACACGATGCATAAGGGAGCGCGAAGACACGGTCGCCTTCCAAGAGGGTCACCCTCCTTTTAAAGGCGACTCTCCCTACTTGCGTCCCCAGCCGTCGTGGGCTGAGTCTTCTCCAACACGCTCCAAGGCCCTCCCCCAACGGCGCGGGGGCTGGGTCCCACACGTCATGCGAGCCGGCCTAGAGCAGAAGAAGCCAAACCGCCGCGCGCGGTGCGTGCAACCGCCCAGCGGTTACAAGCGGCTCTCCACTTTTGCCTAGACCAGCGGGCGAAAGGGCGGGCAGCCATGCAGGCGGCATGCAACCACGCCAAGTGGGCGCGCTTCTCCGACTCCCAACACGCCCGGCATGGAGGCCCAGACCCACGCGTCATGCAACCGGCGCGCCGAATGCTTTGTGCATGCAACTGCACCACCACCTGCGCCACCACCGCGCCTCCTCGACTGTGGAACCAATACCGCGACTCGAGGCGACCCAGCGCATGACCCAGTGGCTCCAGCCTGTCGCGACGGTCAATGCGGCCGAAAACGGGCCGGCAGTAATGGCGGTGGCAGGCGGGCAGGAGCAGCGCTCACGTCGTCAGCCAAGCTTATGTCCCATCCGGGGGCAGCGAGAGAACCCTCTCTCACGGCGTGAAGACAACGCGCCCGTGTTCCGTTCCTCGAACGGCTCGCGCACGCGCAATGGCTGTCCTGCGAACCACTCGCCTCGTCGCATTAACTCCACGGCGGGACAGGCGGCGCCTCTGGCAGGAGAAGCGAGCGACGCTTCGCCTTTGCCATAATGACCGCGTCAAAAAAGGTACGCCGCGTCGTTCGATTTCGTATCCTTTTCCTTTTTTCCTCTTTCTCTCTCTTGCAACAGGGACCGGGAAAGGGGGATACCCCGGAAGGGATCCTTCCCCGTGAAGGAACCAGGCTCCGAGCCTCCCTACTGATCAGAGGTTCGAAGGTTGGCCCCTCGGAAGGGTTCAACAGCCGCCTCAGAGCACGTGGGCTCCACACCCACTACTGGTCAGAGGTTCAAAGGCCGGCCCCTCGGAAGGGTTCAACGACCGCCTCAGGCTACTCGGGCTCTGCGCCCACTACTGATCAGGGGTTCGAAGGCTGGCCCCCGAAGGGTTCACAGCCGCCTCAGACAAAGAGCGAGAGATGACCATGGGTACGTTCGATACATAACCAAGGCTCGGGCTGCGCTCCCGAGGTACCCTAGGACATTTCCGAGACCAGCGGGAACGATCTTGTAACGGAATCCCATCAGAGGGAGGCATCGAGCCCTCGGACCCCATCACCAGGGGACCGGGTCCAGCAGATCACCCGCAGGTACTTTTGGGCGCGCCTCTGGGCCTCTAGCCGACCCCTAACGAATGGGGCACGGACGTCCGCTCGGATCACCCGCCTGCAGCTCACCGGAGACACCATGTTCGGCGCCCACCGAGGGCAACATGGCGCTCTCCCCCCCCCCCTCCTCCTTGCGGAAAGGCGACGCAGGGGCGTATGTAAAAAAGTCGAGTCTGTCCCTGATCGCCCTCTCGCCCTGTGCAGAGGCTCGGGGGCTGCTCTCGCAAACCCGGCTCCGGCCAAACCGTTGACAACGTCAACATACCAGCCCGAGAACTTGGGACCCGACCGTACACCCGGGCTACGGCCAGCTCGCATGAGGGAACGACCAGACCAGCCGAAGCATTACGCGAGGCGTTAAGACCTCGGAGGAGTCAAACCACTCCTCCGAGGCCTCGGGGGCTACACCCGGCGGGTGCGCTCGCGCGCACCCACCGGAACAAAACGCAACCGAGAAAGGCTGGTCCCCTTGCAAAAAAGTGCGACGAAAGCCTCCAAGCGAGTGCTAACACTCCCTTCGAGGCTCAGGGGCTACTGTCGGGGACCATAATTAGGGGTACCCTCAAGGCTCCTAATTCTCAGCTGGTAACCCCCATCAGCATAAAGCTGCAAAGGCCTGATGGGTGCGATCAAGTCAGGGATCAGTCCATTCGAGGGACTCGATCACGCCTCGCCCGAGCCTAACCTCGGACAAGGGCAACCGACCCCGGAGGATCTCCGCCTCGCCCGAGGCCCCCCTCCAGCGGCGAACACGTTCCCGGCTCGCCCGAGGCCCTGTCTTCGCCAAGAAGCAACCCCGACCAAATCGTAGGAGCATTTAATGCAAAGGTGGCCTGACACCTTTATCCTGACGCGCGCCCCACAGCTGACAGAACCGAAGTGACCGCCATCACTTCGCCGCTCCAGTGGCCGGTCTGACAGAAAGACAGCGCCGCCTGCGCCGCTCCGACTGCGGTGCCACTTGACAGAGTGAGGCTGACAGGCAGTCAGGCCCGGCCGCACACCATAGGAAACTCCGCTCCGCCCGACCCAGGGCTCGGACTCGGGCTAAGCCCCGGAAGACGGCGAACTCTGCTCCGCCCGACCCAGGGCTCGGACTCGGGCAAAGCCCCGGAAGACGGCGAACTCCGCTCCGCCCGACCCAGGGCTCGGACTCGGGCAAAGCCCCGGAAGACGGCGAACTCCGCTCCGCCCGACCCAGGGCTCGGACTTGGGCTCAGCCCCAGAAGACGACGAACTCCGCTTCGCCCGACCCCAGGACTCAAATTCCGCCCTAGCCTCAGCCAACGGCCTCCGCCTCGCCCGACCTAGAGGCTCGGACTCGGCCTCGGCCACGGAAGACGGACTCGACCTCGACCTCGGAGGAGCCTCCACATCGCCCAACCTAGGGCGCGGACCGACCACGTCAACAGGAGGCGCCATCATTACCCTACTCCAAGCTGACTCAGGCTACGGGGAACAAGACCGGCGTCCCATCTGGCTCGCTCCGTCAGATAGGCGATGATGGCGCCCCGCACGTTCCCTGACGATGGCGGCTCTCGGCCCCCTTACGAAAGCAAGAGGACGTCAGCAAGGACTCGACGGCCCCGACAGCTGTCCCTCCGCTAGGCTCCAGCACTCCTCCGACGGCCACGACATCACACAAACCGGGCGCCAAAATCTGTTCGGCCGCCACGATGGCGTGTACTTAGGGCACTAGCTCTCCTCCGCTAGACACGTAGCACTCTGCTACACCTCCCATTGTACACCTGGACCCTCTCCTTACGCCTATAAAAGGAAGGGCCAGGGCCCTCTTAGAGAGGGTTGGCCGCACGGGGACGAGGACGGGACGGGCGCTCGCGTGAGGCCACTCGCTCCTTCCCCCGTGTGGACACTTGTAACCCCCTACTGCAAGCGCACCCGACCTGGGCGCGGGACGAACACAAAGGCCGCGGGATTTCCACCTCTCTCACGCCCATCTCCGGCCTCCTCGCTTTCCCCCCTTCGCGCTCGGCCTCGCGTCGACCCATCTGGGCTGGGGCACGCGGCGACACTTCACTCGTCGGCTTAGGGACCCCCCGGTCTCGAAACGCCGACACGTATCATCTGTCGCACCTTGGCTTGTGCAGACGCACGTTGGCGCTTAGCCTCGAGGATCTCTTTTTGCTTCTGGAGGTTACGGTTCTTGATGCGCAAGGCGCGCAGCTGTAGCTGCTCTTCGGCCGAAACGCCAATGACTTCGCCGTCCTCGGTGGCGTCCGCGCCCTCTGGTGGAGCGAAGCCTGGGGGAAGCTACGGTTGTCCTCTAGAGCTGCAGGTGCGGAGGCTGCCTTCGGTAGTGGGTTGTTCGTTGCGCTGCCTCTTGCTGTTTGCGTCGTCTTCGCAGGGCTCTTGGGGGGTGGTGTCGACAAGGGCCTTGCCCTTTTTCTCGGCCAGCAGTGCTGCCTTCGCAGCCTCGTCAGCCTTCGAGGTGGTTCTCTTGGGTGCCATCGCGGGTGGTGTTTTCGTAGCACGAACGGTGGGCGCCAAATGTTGGAACTTGCTCTCCTGGGCAAGTTAATCCAACGGGGGAGCAAAAACTATGTAAGCAAGGTTCCAACTCGAGATGGCAATAGCTCTGTTGAATCCCTCCTCTCAAGGGCAATGTACGGGGGTATTTATAGGTGCCTGAGTGCCCAGCGTCTTGGGTTAAGGACACATGTGCCCTCAGGCGCCCAGGTTATCCCCGGAATATTCCCATAAAGCAGGGTTACAGACTGTAATTACAGGGAAGCCTTTACAAATTAGGCTCGTAATGCGTAGCGGCCACGCAGGGCCTGCTATAATGGGCCGGATCACACGTGGGCCTCCATGTTGGACGAGGTCGCGGGATGGGACGACTTCGCCGTAGGCCTTCGTCTTACGATGCGTGGGACGAAGGGTAGAGTCTGTCAGTCGTCTTGTCTCTGTTGTTGCAGCGAGTCCGGCGAAGGCATCAAGCGAAGGGTGGCGTCTTCGCCTTCGCCCCAACAAGATCCTCTATAAAATCATAACTCCTTAATCGTAACTCCGATCTTAGTAGTTCTCGATTCCGCGATCCCGTAGCGACGCGTAGATTATTATTATTCAGTTTGTTCTTATGTTTGGTGTGATGTTAATTTTATCTATACCATGTTTCTTTGTACTGCTACGACTAGCGCGAGGACACGTGTCATCTGAAAAGCAAGTTGGTAACTGGAATCTCAAGTGCCAGGCAAGTTGTGCCCTTGATTCACTTTTGATACCCAATAATATTCTTTATTATCATTATTCATGCATAGGTTTAATTTTGATGGGACCCAATAGGTCGCCCTAGTCTGTTTATCCTGTTTACCTTGTTTACCTCTGAATCACTTGGGTAGTTTGCTATTGCTTTACATGGTTTTGGGTTAATATTTTATTATATCCATGTTCCAGTTATTTTGTTATTCTATTTATGTTCATGTCAAGAGCATTATATTATTGTTAAATGGAACATGGAGCTTAACTTGAGAAACACGTGCCACCACAAGGGAGGAATGGGACCCCTTAGCTAACTAATTAGGAAAGCTAGTGGAAGACTACCTTACCTGAAAGGGGCAAGGGCAGTAGGGGAGTTGCATGCAAGGAGGTTCTCGGGTTGATTTTGCTGCGATGGCGGTCAGATGGGGGATTCTTGCAAGTGCTCTTCCCATAAACTGTAGCAGGTTTTCGGAAGCTAGTGCAACTTTGTAAAGGCCTCATAGTGGATCCCTAGCCATTCACCTCGGTAGTGTCTAAGGGTCTAGCTAACCCTGGCGACATGGGAAACACAACTTGTGGGTAAAGAGTACAACCTCTACAGAGTGTAAAACTGATATACTAGCCGAGCTCACGATCATGAGCAGCTCAGGACTCTCTGATGATTAATTTATGGAACTTAAACTCAATTTGTCATATGCATTTGCATGGGATTTGTTATTAATTTTGTTCTATTATTTATTATTATGGTTTGGTATCTACTTACATTTAGTAGCTGCTAATAAAATTTGACCAACTTATTAAAAGCAATGCTCAGCTTTAACCCCTATTGTTGATAAGCCTTACACTTCATGATCTCCCACCTTTGGCCGGTTCATGTCACATTATTCCCCACAACTTGTTGAGCGATGAACATGTGTGAGCTCACCCTTACTATCTTACCCCCCCACAGGTCAAGAACAGGTACCACTGGAAGAGGCGTATGGTGGATGTTGCGCTATGTTCGTGAGAGGTCTAGGTCGTCGTCTCCCAGTTGACTTTCTGGCGCCAAGGATGGATTTTAAATCCTGTTATATGTATCTTTTATTTTGTAAGACTTCTGCTATGTAATAAATACTCTGATTATTGTGACATTTATCTTTATACACTGTGTTATTGTATATGTTGTCTTCTTGGCGCATGTATGAGATGCACCTGGCTTTGTCCCTTAAAGCCGGGTGTGACAGCATGCGTCGCTATGTTCGGCAAGCTCCGGCGTAGCCGCCGCTTGGACGCGGTCCAGAGCGGCTGCACCGCGCTGTCCATCTTCAAACAGGGGGACCTCATGGTTGTCGCCAACGCCGGCGACTCTCAGGTTGTTTTGGGCACCGCATCCGACAACACGCCATCACGCAGTCTAGCTCATCATCCACCTTAAGCTCAAACTGCCACGTAAGTCACTACTGACCGGCCATGAATTCTTGTGCGATGGGATGACGATCGTTGTTGACGTTGTGTGAGTGTCCTCGAACAAGATGTATGTAGATGAGTAGCACATCCGGTGGTGCAACGGCTAGGTGTACTACTTCGCTGATGAGCCTAGGGTGCACTTCGTTTGGCAGCCCAGCCAAGAGTCATCGGTACTCGCCATGTCATGCGCGTTCGACGACTACTATATCAAGAACTATGGCATCATCTTGGCGCCAGAGGTGACGTAGAGGAGGACCGACAGCAATGACTACTCGTTATCGTCGGGTAGCTTTTGTGCCGGTCTGCCTTTAATTCTCTTCGCAAACACATACACTTGCCTTTTTTGTTTAAGCAAGCGTGTATGGTGGTGCGTACCTGATGACTGACAATATACGAGGGAACTTCTACCGGCAGGTGTGGCACGTGCTCTTCAATGATGAGACCATGCAAATCGTGGCATATATCAAAGTCTGCATGATACTTATGGTTGCAATGTAGTAGTGAAACAGCTAAATTAAAATAACAAAATTTATGTATGGCTAGAATTACAAATGGATTATAAAATATTTTCTTATAACAATATAAGACACATTTTATATATAAATTATTATGTTATTATATGTTCCCGTTGCAACGCACCGGTCTTACCTAGTCATTCAATAAGAACGAAACACATATAAATTTTCTCCTACTGAGATTGGCCTAAATTGACTTAAATTTTGATAAAATCTAGAATTGTGTTTTGTGAGAGGTGGAGCAGGTGAGTCTATCGACCATCACCCATCAAGTCTGACATCACCGCCCTAAACTCAGAGTCACGATTAGTCCTTTTCCTGGAAAGAAAACTGTGTTCGTACCGAGAGCCGCAACAGCAAAACGTGGCCCTCGAGGAAGGGGGAAAAAGCCACTAGCTTAAACTAATTGCATTTTATTTCCCCACCTTTTTGCGTCATTGTTATTTGTTAAATTAGCTCAGAAGATGCGCTAAAAAAGCATGGATAGAGATGTCAATAGAGAATTCCCCACCAGGTTATAGCATCTCATACCCATCACCATCATATTTGATCCATCCCCGTACCCATCCTCATACCTATCATGGGTGCAAAACTCATCCCATACCCATCCCCATTCGGGTTTCGGGTCCCCAATGAGTCCCCATCCCCAATTAAGGGATAACTAGGTACTAATAGCTAGTACAAACTATCCAGATTTCATACATCACCACATCCACAAGCACTCATCCATGAACCATGATCCATCCATCTATCCATCAAAAAGAAATCAGTACTTCATGACCAATAGAAGAAATGGAGTCTCCTTACCTTCCTTGGTTACCATTCGAGTTCGTTGGCGCCTGAGAATCCATGGTCGTCACCGTCGTCCTAGGCTCCTAGCAGTCGGCGTAGTGTATGACTGGTTATTTTAGGGTTTTGTTTTTTTGCTAGTCTGCTAGTTGCTTTGTTGAGCTAGGACCTAGGGTTTGGTGCGCTGCCATGCTGGGCTTGGTGGCCGGCTCGGCCTCAACTCATTCATACAAACAGGACAGGTGTACACGTATGAAATACCCATGGGTAATCGGGTTCGGATTTTTGCTTCCCAAACCCATACCCGTTTACCCAATGGGTAGAGATTTTGTCCCATATCCATACCCATGGGAACAATTTTTGTCTCATACTCATACCCTAATAGAGGAATTCTCCATGGGTTAGCGGGTATCGGATCCCCGTTGACATCTCTAGTCATGGAGCACGGCAGACAGCCGGGGTCTGCTGTGAGCGAGCCTGTGACAAAAAGAACGGGAATCAGACGACTGAACAAACAAACGAACCCGGCAGGGGTGCCCTTTTCGTGAACTTGTGATATACGTATATGGCGACATATAGTAAATAAAAAGGGCTATAAATCGCCAAGCAGGTTTCGTGTATTTCTATTTTTTGATAAATAAAAACAATCTAGCTAAATCTCCTGTGCCAAATAATTACTTTCCAAAACACAAAACTCACAGCGTGTCGACGCCATAATAAATTAATAGTAATATAAATAGATCGTTTATAACGAGATTATTAGAGTCTTGCCCGTGCTGCGTAATCCTGGCTGTATGATTGCTACCTCCATTGACAATTTCGCATTTTCTGAGCAGGAGCAGTATTTCTGAATTATCTTCCAGGCCGGTACGTGTTTTTTAATAAAAAAAAACAAATCAGATATGAGGCCAGCAGCAATGCATGCAGCAAGGCAACAAGCCAACAACCATCCCGCTCCTCCTCCCTCCGTCAGGCTGTCACTGTCCCCTCCTCACCGCCGCCGTCCTCGTCACCACACCTCACTCACCCGTTGCTCCCACTCCTTCCAGAACCACCTCCTCGCCACCGTGGCTGCCCTGCCCGCTATAAGACTCTTCACTCCCGCTGCGACGCAGTCCTCACAAGCACCAGACCAATTAGCTAAGCTTCTTCTAGCTCTAGCTAGGCTCGTTTGCTGCAAGAAGGTAACAGTAACAGCAGGCATGGAGGGGAAGGAGGAGGACGTCCGCCTGGGCGCCAACAAGTTCTCGGAGCGCCAGCCCATCGGCACGGCGGCGCAGGGCACGGACGACAAGGACTACAAGGAGCCCCCGCCGGCGCCGCTCTTCGAGCCCGGGGAGCTCAAGTCCTGGTCCTTCTACCGCGCCGGCATCGCCGAGTTCGTCGCCACCTTCCTCTTCCTCTACATCTCCATCCTCACCGTCATGGGCGTCTCCATGTCCACCTCCAAGTGCGCCACCGTCGGCATCCAGGGCATCGCCTGGTCCTTCGGCGGCATGATCTTCGCCCTCGTCTACTGCACCGCCGGCATCTCCGGTACCGTACACGCCGCCCGCCTCTTTGGCTTCGTCCTCTGTTTCTTTCTTCCTCTGCTTGCCTTGCCTCGTCGTTTGTGCTAACTGGTTTGCTGATGTTTATCTCTCTCTCTCTCTCTCTCTCTCTCTCTCTCTCTCTCTCTCTCTCTCTCTCTCTCTCTCTCTCTCTCTCCTCTCGCAACTGCAGGCGGGCACATCAACCCGGCGGTGACCTTCGGGCTGTTCCTGGCGAGGAAGTTGTCCCTCACCAGGGCGGTGTTTTACATCATCATGCAGTGCCTGGGCGCCATCTGCGGCGCGGGCGTCGTCAAGGGGTTCCAGCAGGGGCTGTACATGGGCAACGGCGGCGGCGCCAACGTCGTCGCGCCCGGCTACACCAAGGGCGACGGCCTCGGCGCCGAGATCGTCGGCACCTTCATCCTCGTCTACACCGTCTTCTCCGCCACCGACGCCAAGAGGAACGCCAGGGACTCCCATGTGCCGGTGAGTACAGTATCAGCCTTGCTTGCCTTCCTGCTTATTCGTCTCGTCCGTCCGTGCAAGCTCGACTTAATTATCGATGATTTCTTTGTGGGTGAATGAACAGATCCTCGCCCCTCTTCCAATCGGGTTTGCCGTGTTCCTCGTCCACCTGGCCACCATCCCTATCACCGGCACCGGCATCAACCCCGCGCGGAGCCTTGGCGCCGCCGTGATTTACAACCAGCACCATGCCTGGGCTGACCACGTGAGTGGAAAACAACTTTCTTCTACCTTCGTGTTGCTAACTAGTTTCACTGTTAAAAGTAGTATGAAGAGTCTAAAATTAAATAGTGAAATAAAGCCTAAATAGTTGATATAAAACTAAACTAGAGAGTAATTACAAAATATAAAAAAGGGGAAATTGGGTCTTTTGAAATCTCTAGACATAAAGTTTTTCTATCTACTTGGATACAGATAGCAAAAACATTAGTTATATGTAGGGAAAAAAATCATGTATCTAAAAAAACAAAAAAAAAAACCCGTCTTATCTGAAGGTCAAAGCACGATATGGTAGGACACAATCTCTTTATTAGTAAGCATTTGCTGGTTAATTCGATTTGATTATAGAAGCCTGCCCTTATCCGAAAGGGTGACGCTTGCTTTATTGTAGTGTTGTAGTGGCAGCCACCCGCTACCTTCCACGACAAGGACCTGCAATCAATAACGTCTCCCTCGCATGCTATTGCTGACCCTCTCACCGATTTGTGCCTTGGCAGTGGATCTTCTGGGTCGGCCCCTTCATCGGCGCTGCGCTGGCTGCCATCTACCACCAGGTGATCATCAGGGCGATCCCGTTCAAGAGCAGGTCTTAAAAGGAGCCGATGCTGCCTGCTGCTTCGAGATGCCGCCGGTCTTAAAAGGATGGATTCGTGGCTGTTTTCAAATGATCCCCTACTATGTTACGTGGAGTTCCATTCCTCTTTCAAAGTTCGGAAGCTGCTTTTATCCGAACCCAGACTTGTAATTCATCAGTGCCAATTGTGTAATATGCCGCGCCTCTGTTATGTGCAATTCAGAGTTATGAGACAGCCGAGTAGCCGAGTCATGCTTTAAGAGTTCATCCATTCAGCCGCTGCTACCCTCCCCTCCTGCAATGTGGCCAACCCCCCCTACTGTGCCACGGCCAGCAGGCAGCGGCGTCTCGGCACAAACTACAGCGCCGTGACAACGGCTACGCAGCGCGCAATAGACTCTGGCCGCTGAAGCGATCTGTTCTCAAGCTGGGGTTGGTGCCGGCGGCGAAAAGGACGGCGATGAGTCACCCACCACACATCCGCAGCAGCGTGCCTGACAGCCAGGGTGGAAGACTGGTCCTTCCCATCCCGAATTCCCGATCCCAGCGCGATACTACAAAAAACCAGCGGGGCTTACACCGTGGCTGAGTTTGTTGTTTCTTGTGGCGGACCGCGCAGCCAGAGGCCCCTTTCAGTTCCAGCTACCACCACCAAGGACCATATGGGATTGGTCTGGTCCCCCAGCCCCGGAGCATCCAAGGTAGGAGTAGAACTTAGGAGTGAGGAGCGCAGGCCACCAGGCACCAGCCATGACCAGACACCACCACGACCCTGGCAGCGATCGCGACAACAGATCGCCATAAACCGCAAGGGCCAGCCCAGCGGGGGGCTGGACCATGGCCTGAAACTTGTGAGCAGCCGAGGGCATGCCAGTAACTGCCCCGATGCAAGGTAACAGCCCAGACAGGTAAACACTTGACTGCATATCACCCAACCTGTAGTACATTTTGCTTCCGCCATCAAGCAGCAAAACCCTTGCTTTGTTACAACATTCGCAATCCCAGCAGCAGTGCAAACAAGTTCATGCAGTTGTTCGGACGACATGCAGTTAGTAAGGGACCAGATTCTTAGTATATATAAGTTTCAGAGTAGCCGGCACCGACGTACAGTGAAGGAAGCGACTCATTTTGCCGAGAAACTGCTACAAAATAATTCCACCGGACTTTGCAGCACCACCTCAGCCATGTCCATGGGTGGGATATGTAACTGTGGAGGAACAGATAAACTGGCACTGATTGCCAAATGGCTAGCACACCTGTTTTTTTTTTCCTGTGCAAATTCTAGGTTCCTAGTTGAGATTCCTTCTGTACATATTGGGGTGAGGGGTATACAGATGGAGAGTTACTGCTTTGGGTCATTCCGTGATTCAGTCAGTCCCATCAATTGACACGTGTCACTTGTTAGCACGCCAGTTTAGTAAGCTAAGGAAACTTGCTCAGCCATGTAGGAATAGGCAGAATCTGCAGATCATCCACAGAACATGAGATTCTTTTTTTTAAAAAAACAAAATTTGGCATCTTCAATAACTATCATGTCCAATAAGCTGAAGTTGAAATGCAAATCAGGTGCAAGCAGATCTCTGCAACATGCTAGACAAACTATGACCAATGGCAAACGGGTGCATTAGCTGCAGGGACCACGCATATAAGATGATAGCAGACCAACAACTAGCACAGATATCAGAGCAGAAAACGGTTTGTTTTAAATTGCTGCGGTAAAGACAATAGAATTACCAAGGAGAAAACATTCAGCACAGTGTTGCACTAACACTACAGGTTCCTAGCAGCTAGAAAAGGTATGACACTGAATCTGGAAGTGATTTAGAATAGTTTGGCCCTATGCAGGTGAGTAAATTGATGCAGATTGTAAAACAGGTGCAAATTAGGAGAAGGGGCATACCTTTGTTCACTTGAATTGTGTTGATGACAACAGAGATCCCATCCATCGGCAACCGTTAGCTTCTAAAGAAATTGTCAATCTTTCTGATACTATGATACAGTTGCAGCCATTGAATGGTCATAGTAGCCAAAAACCACCAGTTACTTCTACCAACTTCAAAAAAAAAATGCCACCCTGCCTTTTATACTCTAGTTATTTACCACGCTTTAGTCCAGGGTTTGAAGGATTTAGCTCCACATGATCCACCAAGGCACGACGAGTAAAATGTTCAGAAGGGGACAACCTTTCCCGCAAGTCAAATACATTTCCAAGTTTCTTTCTAAATTGAGGGCTCAGAATATCAGCTTCAGATACTACCCTTTCCCTAGGTCCCTGTGAGACTTGATGCACCTCAGCAAAATGCCCAAGGTTCAGATCTTTATGACATTTGGAGAAGTGATCATCTAGGCCTCTTGATGTGGTCCCAAATCCCTCGCTGCTGTAAGTTGCATACCTTAGGTGGTTAAAAGGAATTGCACCATTACCACCAGATAGGGGTGTGGAAGTGCCTGACGTAGTTCTGGGGCTCGAAATAGGAGAGGGTGACATTTTGCCACTTGTGTGTTGGGGGGACCTCGACTTTAGCAGGGGGCTCCGACATGGAGAAACTGGACAGGATGTATTGCTTCGTATGTGAATATCACTGCAAGAAGATAAGAATTACAGGACAGAAGCTTGCATGTATAGATAATTTTTTTCTTTTTCACTGCATTCATGCATAAATACTGTCATACATGAAAAGAGTAGCTGTACTTTGGTTAGTTATGGAACACTTCTACAACTAATTTCGTTTTAGGTTCCATAACTTCCTCTCTGAAAAATTGTAGCAGGAAATAAGCATAAATATTGGCATACATGACTAGAGTAGCTGCACAGCTGCAGTTTGGTAAGTTATGGAACACTCCAAGTAATTTTGTTTTAGGAAATGTTTAAAAATCATATAGTCCAACCTAGTTGACGTGGGACCAACTAGCTGACATAATCATGATTAGTTGTCGATCAGACCAATTAGTTGAGCCTAGTTGGCCCTAGTCATCCATATAGTGGTCCTATATATTTCAGGACATACATAATTTATGGTACCTATATCTATATATACTATATAGTATACACAATAAAGCAAACATCAATACAACATTAGTGGCTAGTTGATTTCTGCACGTTCCACATCTGCACATATACACAACAGCAGTACAGCACCTTAGGAAGGAGTGCCAGGAAGCAGGCAGAGTAGCAGAAGGGCGGTGCAGCGAGCAAACAGACTTGCAGAGGGGCAGCAGCACAGCAAGCAATCAGACTAGCAGTGAGAGAGAGAGAGGGGGGGGGGAGAGATGGAGGGAAATGGCACACTCACAAGTCACAACTGACCACAATAATGGTGTTGGACAAAGAATAGTGCGCAGGAGAAGAATTGTTGCATAATACAGCTCGGTTTTTAGTCCTTAGCTGATTGGTAAGTTCCCTTTATTAGCTAATTGATAGCCAATTGGATGGTTTCTTTTCTTACCTAATTGGTTGCTGATTGGTGCCGTGATTTGTGGCTGTGAGCCTTTGTAATCGTGTATATAAACAGATCAACAGAATGCACCTAAGCAGCAGTGTACTTTAGCAGCGCCAAAAACTCAGTGTCCTAGTGTTCGTGTTGAGTTTTGTGAGCATTTGGGTGGATCCAAGGGTCCTCTTCTTCGTCTCCGGCAAGGCACGCCGGCGAGTAGAAGGCTACAATTGGTATCAAAGTCGCTATCGGTGTCACTGTCGTGCTTGCAGTCATGTAGCGCGAATGAACTGCCTCGCCACCGCATCGCCGTCAGAAGATGGGGAGTGGCTCTAGCAATGGTGACCGCGGCCTAGTGATCCACCGGGTTGTGAGGGAGAATGGCAGCAGCGGGCAGTACCCATTGTTGACCAAGACCAACTACTGCTCATGACCGGCGCTCATGAAGTTCAAGCCACAGGCAAGAGGACTGTGGATGACGGTGAACGTTGGCACCACCCACAACATCAACGATCACAATGCTCTGGAGGTCATCGCCCTCGGGGTACCTCTAGAGATGAAGGGCGATCACGAGCAAGGTGACTGCCAAGATCACGTGGGGCGCTCTCAAGAAAACACACCTCTGCGTGGATCGAGTGCGCCAATTGAAGGCGAACACACTATGGTGCGAGTTCGACTCGCTTAGGTTCAAGGACTCTTCAACATGCGCATCACCAACCTCAACTAACTGGAGGTCCTCGATGCCAGGTACCAGGGGGCGGAGATCATGAACAAATTCCTACAGGCTACTCCACCTAGGTACATGCAAATTGTGATGGCAATCGAAGCCCTTCTTGCTCTGGATACAACTGTGGAGGAGTTGATTGGGAGGCTCAAGGCGGCGAAAGAACGGTATGATCTTGATGGCAGCAGCGGTGGAGGAGCCTTACCTGGCCTAAACCAGACCTAAGATGAGTTGGTGCCACATGTTGTTTCGTGGCTCCAACTCTCTGGCAATGGAAGCTCAGGCAGCAATTGGACGTCGTCAGACATGAGTCGTTGGCGTTGTGGCAGGCGCAATAGAGATGGTGGCAGCTCGAGGCCACCATGGAACACCTGCGACAACGAAAAGGGGAAGCAGATTGCTGCCGGAGAATGTAAGTATTGTGGCAAAATGGGCGATCATGGATGTCGCAAGAAGAGGGACGAGCAAGTCTAGGCCCATACTAGGAGCCCACTGATGCTAGGCCTTGCCTCCATCATGGCCCAAACTGAAGAAGAGGCAAGCAAGAGAGGGCACTGATGCAATCGTCTTCTCCAAATCCATCACCATAAATGGATATCGTGTCACCAGGGGTTGGAGATGGACTCAACGTTCAGATCAAGGGCAGAAGTAGCACCTGGTAGGTGTTTTGCTGAGGAGCTGGAGCTTGTGACGCTCGTGGCTCTAACGTCCGCCACCAACAATAGGCTACCTCTCGCAAAAGCACCCCCACCCCAACACCGGAGATCCACCTCGACGAGAACCGACTATTCGTCTAGCTCGGGAAGAAGGCAATGGCAGGAGCATGCACCGAATACTCAGCAATGGCGCAACGAACCACATGACAGGGAGCGTGTGGCCTTCTTCGAGTTTGACACCGGTGCCCGTAGGACCGTTTAGTTCGATGACAGCTCCATGGTCACCATTGAGGGCCGTAACACTATCCTCTTCAGGTGCAAAGGCAGAGAGCACCACATGCTAGCTGGCATTTACTTCATCCCCCGGCTCACAACAAACATTGTCAATCTAGGTTAGCTCGACAATAACGGCCACAAGGTCCTAATCGAGAACAATATTCTCAGGATCTAGGACCAGTGCCGATGATTGTTGGTCAAGGTGCAGCATTCAGCAAGTCGCCTCTACGTCCTCGACATTGACATCGCTTAACCTGTGTGCCCTTGCTGCCCGAAGCTCAAAGGTGGTCTAACAATGGCATGGCAGGTTTGAACATCTCGGGTTCTAGGGGCTTAGGTGGCATGGTGCGCAGACTGCCATCGATCGACCACATCGACCAGGTCCACGAGAGTTCCTTGGCTAGGAAGCAGCGACAATGTCTGTTCCTGCAGCCCACAAGTACCATGCGCCTCATCTACTCGACCTCAAAGACGCCTAGAGGGAAGTTGTTCCTCATCGTCGATGAGAAGTCACTTCATGTGGCTTGTGTTGTTGGTGTCAAAGGACTAGGTTGTGGTGGCCATCATCAAACTCTAGGCACACATTGAGTCAGAGGTGGGGTGAAACATGGGCACGCTCCGCACCAACCACGGTAACTTGTTCATGATGCTCATGTGCCAAGCACGGCATCTAACATCATCTCAATGCCATACACGCCCCATCATAGTGGCATGGTGGAGAGATGCACCCAGACAGTGCATGGCATGGCCAGAAGCATGCTGAAGGCCAAGGGGATGTCGGGCTGGTTGTGGGGGAGGTGGTCGCCACGACCGTCTTCATACTCAATCGGTCACCAACGCAGAGTGACAAAGGGAAAGATGGAATCCATGCCAAGGTAGACTGGATTGTCGTCGTCAGGCATAAGGCCTGGATTGTCACCATTCACCAAGGGGTACATCCATCGACCAAGGTAGACTACAATGAGGGGTTTGTTCCAATTGCACAAATGGAATCCGTGCAGATGTTGCTTGGGTTGTGGCTTAGAAGGGATGGCTTGTCCTTCAAATGGATGTCAAGTCAACGTTTTTGGTTGGCAAGCTCAAGGAGGAGGTGTACGTCCAACAGCTGTCAGGATTTGTGGTTGTTGGGCACAAAGCAAAGGTCCTACGACTGAAGGCGATGTACAGGCTTCACCAGGTGCTGCGGGCTTGGAACACAAAATTGGACAACAATTTGTGTAAACTTGGCTTCACCACATGTCAGCGAGCATGGGATGTACACCAAGGGTGTCGCAACAACGCGTGTGGTGGTCAGGGTCAATCATCACTGGAGCAAGTCCGACGAAAGTCGATGCATTCAAGGAGCAGATGTGTCGTCCATTCTAGATGAGCAACCTTGGTCTCTTGTCCTTCTATCTCGAGCTAGAGGTCAAGCAAGGGTGCGACTCTGCCACATTGGGGCAAGCGGTGTACACCCACAAGCTGTTAGACAAGGCCACCATGGGGACCTGTAACCCATGTCACATGCCAATGGAGGTCTGAGTGGATCTCTCGACGAAAAGCTTAACGCCGGAGGTTGATGCGACAATGTACAGAAGTTTGGTAGGGAGTCTAGCCTATGTGTTCAATACCATGAGTGTTTGCGGTAGGTTTTGTGAGCCACTTCATGGATAGACCGCGACAAGAGCATCTAGCCTCCATCACACACATCCTGTGCTACACCATCAACACAAGCGACTAGGGCCTTGTCTACCCTAAGCGCTGTAACACCAATACAAGGCTGACATGCTACACACTGACCGGGTACATGGACAACTTAGGGAGAGACATCTATGAGATAAGCACCGACAACATTATCTTCTTTATAGCAGACAAACAGAAGGTGGTGACCCTCTCAACTTGTTAAGCAAAGCATATGGCAGACACGACAGTTAGGGCATCATCGACGCCAAAGTCTACCCGCCGCTGCTAAAGATGGACAATCATTCCACAATTACACTCAACAAGAACCATGTTCCGTTCGTAAATGTGTGGAGAATGGGAAGATCTACGTGGATCATGTAAGCACATATCAACAGCCTACGGACATTCTGATGAAGCCACTTGGACGTGCACTGTTCGCAGAAATTTGTGGCAAGATTGACATCATCAATGTCAAATAAATCGAGATAAGCTTAGGGGAGATTTTTGCATAATCCAGCTCAGTTTTTAGTTTCTTTCTTAGTTGATTGGTTAGTTTCCTTTCTTAGCTAATTGATAGCTGATTTGGTCAGTTTCCTTTCTTAGCTAACTGATAGCTAGTTAGATAGTTCTTTTCTTAGCTGATTGATTGTTGATTGGTGTCGTGATTTGTGCATGTGAGACTTTGTAATTGTGTATATAAACAGATCAACAAAATACACCTAAGTAGTGGTGTAGTTTGGCAGCGCCAAAAACTGAGTGTGTTCTTCTAGTGTTCGTGTTGAGTTCTGTGAGCGTTTGAGTGATCCAAGGATCATCTTCTTCGTCTCCGACAAGGCACACCGACGAGTAGAAGGCTACAAAGCGGCGTGTGGGGAGGTGTGGGAGCAACTCGGCATGGGAGAAGGAAATCAATGTTGCCTCCGTTCTCCACGTTTTTGGAGTTTGGGCACACTTGTCCTTAACATGCCAAATTGGCAACCCAATAGCCCACCTCTAAAGCCCAGTTGAGCAGGCTCGTGAATAGGACAAAGCAGTCAGAGATCTAGCTCAAACGTCCCCCCTCCTAGTCGGACCACTAGGTTTCTAGCCGAGCTAGTCACCTCAGTGACCCTGATCGACCTCCAGAGACCGACTAAGTTGATTAATTGTGACTAATTGTGATTAATCGGATAACTTGTAAACACTAGTTTTAGGTTCCATAACTTCCTC
The DNA here is from genome assembly GCA_029449295.1 of Zea luxurians. Classification (NCBI taxonomy): domain Eukaryota; kingdom Viridiplantae; phylum Streptophyta; class Magnoliopsida; order Poales; family Poaceae; genus Zea; species Zea luxurians. Next base: position 39,018,965 of record JAOPSE010000009.1, on the reverse strand, counting down.
TGAAAAGATTGTAGCAGGAAGCTATGTTGTAGACTTGTAGTGTTGTACCTGTGTTTTGAAGATAATTTTACACCCCTTCTTTGGTAAATCGTCTGACCCTCAAAACCTAAGGAGGCATTTCTTGTCTGCATGGCCACCTGGGAAATCAAGTCCCAAAAGGAGATCATAGGAGTGTTAAATGAAAGAAAATCCAACTGTACATGTCTGTTTCAATTTCAACAAATTAACACTCAGAAATTGTAGACAGGTATATATATATATATATATATCAGTTCAATTGAGCTAAATTAACAAGGAAATTTTTCTATATGCCCTTGTAAAATTTCCAGATCCCTCATTGTCACTGAATAAAGAATAATCATCTGCCCTGTATCCCCGTTCTATCCTGTGGTAGCATCCTTCTCCAAAAGAAATATACATTCAATCAGAGCATTACGAAACCAAGCTCCAACCTGCTTTTTGATGTGCTATAAATATTGGCATCCATTCGTCTCATATCATGTCCTACCCCCCTTAATCTATTCACTCTCGAATTTAATTTCAGATTGTTGCTCCTCTGAGTAAGCTGGACGACAGTTTTTCTCCTTCGGCTTTGGTCACTCTCCAATTCAATTTCCCGCTGTCCACTTGCCAGGTATCAAGGATACGCTACATCTTGATTAGAATTTATTTTTTTATGCCCAAACCCCAAAAATAAAAAAAACAACGAAATTTCATATAGGTGTACAATTTGACAACAATTGATAAACTAACATATCAAATTCTGATGCACGTAATTACAGAAACAAATGAAATTCACTGAAGATAAATACATCACTTTTAAATTTGAGAAATATGCTATTTTGAGTTGAAGAATCAAATGAGAATAGTAGCATTCAGCTGGTACCTTGGGTTTTGTTCTGCATGATATGGCAGCCAAATGCTCCAAATGATTAGGAGTAACAGATTTCTCAAGTGAAATTCCATTTTGTATGAACGGGTGTTGCAAAAGCTCAACTGCCGTTGGACGTTGAGATGGGTCACGTTGCAGACACTTCCTAATGAAGTCCCTGCAGTGCTCCGAAAGGTAATCCGGTATTGGCGGAAGTTCCTTGCTGTTCCCAATCTTAAACACTGCAGCAATCTGTTGGCAAATAAAAGGGAAACATTCATACCTGAATTGCATTTATGATTAAATTAACAATTAAAAGAAGTCCAATATTTAATAACTTCATAAAGGTACATGGGCTTGGATTTCCACTTTCAGATAGCAAGAAATTATTGGTAAAATTCAGGAAAAAGTAACTTTTCACTCATTCACCCAGTGTGGGATTCTGCTCTCTGGGTGTCAATGTAATGGCACATCTTACATGTGCTCTAAGTAAATGGTACAATTCAGTATCTTGAGGAAATAACCCATTATCTTGAATGTGTTCATTGAAAAGAATGAAATATGGGAAACAGTGGGGATTATTTAGCATATTGAACTAATTCACAGTAAATAAGTTGTTCGTCGTTTTCTTTCTTTTTGAGAAAATGCATCTTTTCAGTAAATTGGAATACTGGTGGCTTGTTGGTTGCTGGCAGGTTGCAAAGGGTGTAGGCGTACAAGGTAATAGTTTGGGAACCTGGACCACGAAGCAGAGATTTAGGCGCCAGTGATGTCACAGGAACAAAGGTAGGATAACAGGAGGAAACAGGGAGCTAGATTTAATCCATTCTTGATGTTTTCCAGATACACGTGACCTATATATATATATATATATATATATATATATATATATATATATATATATATGTTACAAGTCCTTCATCTCATACAACTTTAAGTAATTCTAATCCAATTTGCTAATATATCTAACTTAAACCGACTAATGTATCTCCTAAACGAAAGAACCTAGGACTCTGACTCCTTGTCCTTGAGAATTCAAAACACTTGTATGTGCTGCATCCTGATCCTGGGCCGCTTCCTTGCCCTTCCACCATCAATAGCATACATGATGTCAACCAAGTACTTGAACTACAATAAATGAAAAAGCAATTGAACTTCTAACTACTTAACTAGTTCATGCTAAACCAACGGCTAAGTCTTTTGACCTCCAAAAAACAGTAGAAAGTGGGCAAGTCAATTTCACACTATTAAGATTATTTTTAAAAAATATAAGATAAAGGTATTCATGAAACTCCAAGGTAAAGACTGTAGATGCACCCAGAATGCAAAAAGAAATCGACTACATCTCAATAAATATGAATAATAAATTAAGTTCTGAAGTTTTGACGTAGCTAGAAACTGGATTAGTAAAGTGAAATGCTGATTGCTGATGTAGGCAGCAATAGTCAACAATAAATGCAGATGGTTAACTCAGCATGAGCACCAACATCTGACACTCTAGAACAAATATCAGTTATATTGTGATGTCTAATACTGACCCCTTCATACTGGCTCCATGGTGGCTTTGAGGTAGCCATTTCCAGGACAGTGCAACCTAAACTCCATATGTCAACCACAAGGTTGCATCCATTAGAATTTTTTATAACCTGCATTTGTGCTGCATGGTTAGGGTTTTGTTAACAGAAATTATAATGTGATGTGCGTTGAATTAAAAAATGCAAACTAAAGGAAGAGCTTCATTTCAGTACCTCTGGAGCCATCCAGTATGGACTACCCTTAAATGAAAAAGGACAGTGCTGCCCATTGATCTGGTAGAAACAAACACAAAACGGAGAGAAAAAAATAACAAGCTGAGGAGTAATTAAGTGAATTATGGTTTCAGAAAGAAAATCACAAGTAAAATTGTATTACCTTTCCCCATGTTCCACATAAATAAATTAACAAAGAAAAAGGAGAAAGAATCCAAACAAACAAACTACTATCTCTGGTCCAAGATATATGTCAATTTAGTATTCCTGATGAACAAACTTTTTAAACATCATTATAAAAAACCATAGATACATGTTACTAGATTCAACATGAAAATCATTTTCAAAAAATTTACTTACTTTTCTTTGAAATGTACATATTTTTCACAGAAACTACATGTAAAAGTTTCACCTTGTAGACAATGTCAATTTCCTAAACAACATGTACTTAAATCAAAGGGAGTATTATTTGGTAAAATTTCAGCTTATCTCAAAACACTTCTCCCTCTGGCACATTACACTCCTTGGGTACTCAACCAATTATTCACCACCAAACAAGTTTGTATCAGAACCCACCCCCTATCCTGGTGTGTGACATATCATGATGCTGCACTGGAACAGAGGCACAACTTATACTGCAGCAGAGGCGCAGAGCTTGGATGTACTATTAGGGGCACTGAGGGGTATGGCGTAGGCGGTCACAGCTGGAGGCACAATGGCCCTGTTTGTTTCAGTTTTTTTCAGCTTCTGGCCACCAAAAGCTCCTATGGACTATCAAATGCCTAGCTTTTCAGCTCGCTTCTATAAGAATTGATTTGGTAAAAACCATCCAAAATCAACATAAACACAGAATCGGCCAAGTCGTTGCAATAGTAGGATCCGTCACTTTCTAGATCCTGAACTCTATGGACACTTTTATCTTCCTCCGCACTTAATCCCCACGATACTCATATTCTTCTCACAACCAGATTCTCCCCACAGTCATATTCTCGGAAAAGTTGGTCAGAAAAAAGTTGTACCAAACAGGCCCAATGAGCCAAGAATGAAGCTATGTCATAAGCTAAGCTCATTGACCGCATCTAAATATTACAGACTTACGGTGGTGTGGTACAACCGTACAATGATATCTCTTGTGGCAGAGAGGCAAAGCATGGATATTCAACTAATATTACACCAGAAACTGGCTGTCGAAGTTAGGCTTTGGAGAGCATATAAATGTCTAAAGTGACACTTATTCATGACCAGAGTTAATTAATGAATAGCCCATGAAGGATTAGGATAACCTTAACATCAGTAACTAGACCGCTAGACCTACAAAAGGACCTCTAGCTTGTTGGTTAGGTGGTCTGAGTAGCACTCCTCAGGTCCTGGGTTCGACTCTCCGTGGCAGCGAATTTCAGGTTGTGGTTAAAAAAATCCCCTCGTTTATCCCATGTCAAAGCATAGGTCCAAGGTCCGGTCCCGGTCGTTTCTCACATGAGCTACAGTGTCGTTGTGTATGCGTGGGGCAGAGGTTCGGGGGTTTTCTCGACCTGCTTGAGAAGGTCTTCTTCTTAATATAATGCTCGGGGATGTCTTACCCTCCCCCCCCCCCCCCCCCCGCAGGTCGAGTTTTTTTTACAGTGCCGCTGTGTATGGGTGGGGCAGGGGTTCAGGAGTTTTCTCGACCTGCGTGAGAAGGTCTTCTTATTAATATAATGTCCGGGGGTTGTCTTACCTCCCGCAGGTCAAGTTATTTAGACCGCTAGACCAGTATGCTCACCGCACCAGAACTTCGGACTAGTGTAGAAATGTTGTTGGAAACACAACTTTCAAATGGATGTATAAGAGGTGATCTATTTCAAGTGGTCATGGTTTATGGGCACAGATAAAAAAAAAGTAGAAAAGGGAAAATAAATGTAAGGATAGCAGATCCATATTTCAATATGTAGAAAACATCAGCCCGTTTTTACTACTTTTAACCAAGTAGAATGGCTTCGAGACTCTCAAGACTTACATGTTTTGCCATTCCAAAGTCTGCAAGCTTAACACGGCCACTTGGATCTACTAGTATGTTGGCACCTTTGATGTCCCTACAAATTATTGATAGAACACACAAAAACAAAAGCAAAAATAGATGACATTTGCTGAATGTGCAACCCAAAAGATTGAACAAAAAAAACTGAAATGCTACCTGTGGACCGTATTCTTGGCATGCAAATAAGCTAAGCCTGAAAGTATCTGATGGGTGTAGCTGCGTATTGCTGGTTCACCAAGCTGTCCATATTCTTGTAGAAGTTTATGTATGGATCCACCAGAAACATATTCCAAATATATGTAAAGTTTATCTTCAACCTGATTTTGGGCAAACATAATGTATAAGTTCATGCTTAAAAATGAAAATAATGCATCCATATAACCCTATTAATGATATGTGACAAGCTTGAAGGGAAAAGGGTAAAAAAAGTACGATTAAATAACAGATATAATCTTCTGAAATTGCAGAAACAGCAGAAGCATTAAGGAAGCAAGAAAAACCAAGTGTACATATTGAAGGAAACACTTTATACCATTTCTGATCCATAGTATTGTACAATATTTGGATGCCGTAAGCGACTCAAGAGTGATATTTCCTGTTAAACGAAAGGGCAAAGATAAAAGATAATGTAAAACAATAAACACAGCTTATAAACTAAATCTTTGCAGGTGGTGCACAACACATCTGAAATAACATACCTGCCCCAATTGCTTTGCACTCTCCTTTGATTTAGGATCATCCAAGAATAGGGTAACCTCTTTCATTGCGCACATTTCACCACTATCACTAATAGTAATACAGATGATGGTATCAAGATAGGGTATACAAAGCAAAGGTTTATGAAAACTTAAGCATGATTTGAAAATGCTCAAATGGAAAGTGGACTATATCAATTGAAACAGACACTATCCTATTGTTCAAAACAATGATCAATGTTTGGCTTCTCGACAACGCGATGCTGTGGCTGCGGCTGCTGCATCAGGCATAACACGAACACTGTATGCTGACTGTGTAGCAGCGCTTATCGCCGCAGCCGAACAGGCTATTTAAAAAAAACTAAATTCTCTTGACTTTATTTGGACCATAAGGTCTTTTAAACACAATAGGACATGTAGTTTTCAGTGTCCTATGACTATATGTAACTTTACCATCAACATGAGTTGTCTTTTAACTGTCATCTCTCACTGCTAGAATGCAATTATGCCAACAATTATGCAAAGCAGTATGGTACTCACAATTTTTATGCAAGAAATATAGTGTTATGGTTCTAACTAGTTTTATTCACTACATGATATGTTCTTTTACATTTTATGCTTTGGATCTAGGCCGTATTAACAGGAAGTACAAGATGCAAAATGCCCCTTTTTGCTGTTTCTACCTCAACAAAATCGTTTGCACTTTGCACAATAAACAGGAAGTACAATATGAACACCCTCTCTTAATCTTAGTGGCTGAGGAACATAACCATTTGAGACTTGTAAAGTGCGGTGTACACAAGATGAGGTAGGTGTAATCTGTCTCTCCTCAGAAAAGAAAATGTGTTGCCAGCTTTTCAAGAGGAAAACAGAGCACAATACACCTCACGCCATAAAGGTACGTGAATATACTACCTACCTAGTCTATTCTCTTGTAGGGAAAGTTAGCAAACAAGTATATATTGGTCAAATATTGTTATATCATTTCTGGGAAACATTGAGTGATTGAGTCAAACAAGGTCGTTTCAAAGTGGGATAATTAGAATAGAGGAAAGTGAGTTGACAAAAAGAACCCCAAAAGCTTGTAAAGATGACTAAAACATATATTTATAGAAAAGACAAACTTCGTGTTTGAAATTCATACATAGGAAAACAAATACCTGTTGAAGCCAACATATACATGACCAGATGTCCCACGACCAATCAGCTTGCCCTTCTTCCATCGCGATGCAGGACTTGATGGATTCTCTGTTCTGCCAGGGCTACGGGGTACTGAAATAGGACTACTTGGTGTCGAGTTATTCGGAAAAAATGGACTGTGAGCGATGCTCAATGGTGGAAGGGGCAATTTATGGGTTTGCTTCTTCTTTCCACCATCATGCCGACTTGTAGGAGATTCAGGTGCCAGTCCTCCAGACCTTGGATGCAATGGGGAAACACTTCCACTGTGCACACGAGAACTAGGACCAGGACTTGTCATTCTTGGGCTAGGAACTGGTGAACACTCTGGACTACCTCTGGTGGGCTGCAAAAAAAGCTGGGATAGCATATCACCACCCACTGAATTATGTCCAGATGTTTGTCCTGAACCTGGACTGGAGCACTGACCAGATCCAAGGAAAGTTACATCAGCATGAGGCTTCACTGCCCAAAAGGCTGAAGTCAGAATATGATCAGGACATATTGGTCTTGGACTTCTCGAAGGACTTGACATCAAACTATTGGGAGCACTCTCAAAAACTACTGGCTGGAGATTTTGTAAATTTGGTTGATTATTGTCAGCTGAGATACTTCTTGGTGGCGCGGACTGTGTATGGTTACTGAGGAATGCATTAGCAGCTGGCTTCAATATTTCTTTCGTGGTCTTGGTAGTAATAGCACCAGAGTGATCCTTGCAAACATTACTTCAGTAAGAGAAAAGGAAATATTAGAACATGTTTAGATGAAGAGGCACACAAATAATATGACGGACTGGAATATAGAAATTGAATATAGAAGTGGTGTTTTTGGCCTCAGGAGAGTACCTTGATTTGTTCTTTGAAGAAACCTTTTTTACATTGTCAGTATCATTCCCAACAGGGCTCTGAAGCTGAGAATCTGCACGATCCTCACTATCAGCAGAACAATTGCTAGAGACAGAAGCAACCACTATTTCTGAAGGAATATCACTGCTTCCAGGTCCCCGGTGAAGTGGATTGGGTTTAGGAAGTGGCAAAAGCAGTGGAGGTTTGCCACGTTTTTCCAATATGGGCTTTGAAACATTGACATCAGCAACTGCACGAGTTACTCGAGGGCGTACTCCAGGAATAGGAAGTGGCTGGGCATGCAGCCTATCAGCCGAAAAACTTTGGCAGCGAGAAACTTCTTTTGATGGAGAAGTTGGACGTGACACTGTTGTTGATTTGCAAACTTTCTCAGCAGCTGTATTATTGCCACGCCTACAATTCCGTTTTGATTTTGTGCTTCCCTTTTGCTCATTTGGACTTATCAAGCGATGAAATGTATCAATCAGGTTTTCCTTGGTGGTTTTCTTAACATCTTTTGATGATGATTTACCCCACCAAGTCGGCATATTGAGTGTGAGAAAATTTGTGGGTACTGGTGTATCTAGACAGCTACTTATCGCAATGGTATCCAAACTGATCAATTAACATACTCTGGCCATCAGAAGGAAGGCATATCATAACTATTTAACCTCACATAGTACCATCATCTTTCATAATACACTAGCAATGACCGTAGAGACAATATCCAGTCAATTGGAAACAAAGTTGACACCTTCTCTGCCTCAAAGGCTGAAATACACAAGCAGACATCATTAAAACCAGAAATTATCAACTGAACATTATTTATGTGTAGGGGTGGTAATGGATCTAAATTTTACACTATAAAATTTAAGAATAGGGTCAAATTAGGATCGGACCCTATTTCTATTCATTTTTTAATTAAAATTAATTAAGAGCTCAAACAAATAGTGAAGAAACATTTGGACCGTGGCCCATTACCACTGCTAACTATGTGCCACTAACATTTCCTTAGAACATACAGTATGTAGTAAAAAATCAGGTTTATATAGATGATGACAGCACAATTTGTTTCTTCCAATTTATTTTTTTTTTCTGTGATTCAGCATTAGACCAGACTTTTTATTAATAACATGTATTTGTGATATTTCTATGGATCCAGTTTTTTACCCAGAAGGAGCAGCCATTACATGTTCATCACCAAATCCAACATGAGTCTGAAGTCTGAACTCTGAAGCATTTTGGATTAACCTTGCCACACTAAATGTTTATTCCAGTTATAAAATTATGGATTCTTTTTTTCTGTTTTTCCATGGACAGGGGATGGCGCTATAGATGTCCAAACGGACTGGGCCTAACCGGGGGCACGAGGCGTGGCCCACTAAAATACAGCCCGTTAATAGTCATGCTTGGGTTGGCATGGCCCATATCTCACACCATGCATGGCCTTGCCACTAGGCATGACGTGCCGACCGGAACACAGCCCTATTAGGGCTTGTTCGGTTATTTTCAATCCATATGGATTGGGGTAGAACCGAACAAGCCCTTAAGGGGTTAGGCCGCTAAGGCACGTATTATACCCAGATACAAAATCTCCCTAACCATATGCATCCAACATCCCATCCTTAGCCGCCACCCAACTCCCTCTCGTCTGCTCCTCCCCTCCTAACGTGCTCTTCTCCTGTACGCTCCCCATCCGCCGCTACGACGATCCTCACTCCATCTGCCAACATGGTCCCACCCTGCTACCCACTCGAGGTCGTCGACCTGGTGCTCCAGCCTCTAGGCGCACTTTCCCACATCAACGGTTACACTCACACCCCCGGCCGCCGCCACACTCCCTTCTGGCCTTCTCCCTAGTCTCTGCTTCCTTGGTAACATGCCTCACACCTCCTCCTGGTCTGTGTGTGTGTGTTTCCTTGTTAATTTGTGAATATGGTACATCAATTTTGAGGATCTGCAATCTTGTGTGTGTTTCAGTTTTTTTCAATGTTGAACTGATTTGAGTGGCTTGGTGTCCAGATGTTTGTCATGCTTAGGCTGCGTGCCTATCGTGTCGGCATGGCACGGCTAAGGGCAAGGAGACATGTGCCTGCCTAATCACGATGAGCGGCACGGTAGAACATGACATGGCTAGCTATTCGTGAGTCGTGACTACCGTGCTCGTGCCTAGCCATTATGTGCTTAATCGTGCTCGTGCCATACCACCTGTTTGGACATCCATAGATGGTGCCTCGCCATTAAATTGTTAAACATAACAAGTACAATTTGATTGAACAACAAAAACAGTACAAGAAAATTATGTTCCCACGAGAGCAAAATTAATGGCTACGTGGATCTCTCAAAATCAAAAAGTATCCCTAACAGTCCAACACTAACTTAAAGAACCTGCAGTGCTTTGTATAGTGGTTTATTTACTTTGTGGCATTCCACTTTGCAAAGTTCTCATAACGTGCTCACTATTTTGGAGTGCTGCAGCAAGAGAGTGATAACACGGTATGCAAAAAAAAACGTGATAGAGTTGCCCACTCTCTAGTGTTGACTAATCTGCACCCTAGAAAACTCTACTTAGCGCAACTGAATTCCTAGAAAGTGTGGAGCAAGGTTAAAGGTCAATGTCTAGTCAGCTGTGTCCTAAAAATTCAACGCAGCAAGAGCCTAGCGAGCTAAGGGTCAACCTCCTTGGCACATCACTACTCGGCATTCAAGTTCAAACTTGGAAGTCACTAGCTCATCGCTGACTTCAGTACGCTCTGAAAGAAAATTCTATTATCAAGAACTGAGCTCCTGCTATCGGTCAAGCCAGCAGAAGCTAAGCCGAACACTGCACGCAATATTTCGGCAGCAAGCAAACCATTTACTCTACACACGAGCCCACGCAGATCTCAGCGCAACACACGCGTTCCAGATCCACCGGGCGCCTGTCCCTGGCTCCCTGCGAAATTACTAGCAGTCTAGCACAAACCAGCACAAGCAGCAGCATCTACTGGTAGTGGTAGCAGGCTACCTAGCAACAGGGAAAACGAAGCGATTGCTGCAGAGTGAGAGATGGGAGAGAAGGGAAGCTTACCCCCCGGGGCAATGCGGCGCGAGATCCGACCGCCGTAGCAGAAGCCGGAGGCGGTGCCGCGGGGCTTCAGCAGCAAAAGCAACGGAACAGAGTGGAAGCCGGGACGCGGAAAAGGATGAGAGCCCGAAGGGAAAGAAAGCAAGCGAAGAGTAACGGAATCGGGACAACTTAAATTGCCCACGCTTCAATTCGAAGCTCGTTTCCTTTAAAAGCTAAGCGCAGTAAGTCGAAGCGTACCGTCTGGGAGGCGGTGGCGGCCGCCGCGCGAGGAGGGAGACAGCGCCTGCGTCGCGGGGAGTAGTAGTCCGGAGTCGGCGGCGCCGGTGCCTCTGGAGCGAGCGGAGGGGCGAGGGCCGAGCGAATCGATGGGATTTTCCCCACTGCGCCTCGCCTTGCCGATTCCGTTTGCAGCCTTGCACGTTGAACACCGCGGGGAGAAGAATCGCAGGCGGGACAAAAGGCATGCCCGGGACAATTGGCCGCCGTTTGGGAGAGTTCGTCCGCTTTTTTCCACCGTAAAAAGCCGGCACGAAGCGGCTCCAAACAAGCTATCTTCCGTATGCGGAAGAAAGCAGGCGACGGCGGTGGCGTTATCTTCTGCGGCTCCTGCGGTGGCCACCGTTGCGCTGCTGTGCTCTCTCGCTCCGTCGCTCGGAGCTGCTGTAGCGGTGCGGCCTATAGACTTGGTGCAGAAGATCCGATGTTTCGGGGGTTTGTACCTTTTCGGAAAACTTTAGAGGATTGTACAGTAGCTTATACAGAGGCGTGAGAGCAACGGTTCTTTTGTTTATATTTTAAAAAAAAGGTTGGCTAGTTCGTGTGTCCAAATTCAGCGTTTGGGCGTGTCCAGATTCAGTTTATAATACAGGTTTAGATAAATATAAAAATATTTAATCTAATTAAAAAATAAAATAACTTATCTAAATGTAACTCTGTGGTTTTATGAAGCTTCTAGTAACTTGCTCTACCAACTTTACTAATTTTTTAAAAACCAGAGCAGACATGTAAAGAGATGTTTGACACTACTTTACTTCTATTCTGCTCCACTGTCCACTGCAGAGTTTCAAAGTTTGTGTGTGTGTTTGGCTGGCAGCCACATTGCGCCCTTCAGCTGATGCGCATCCTCGATCAGCTGCCACGCTGCTCTGCTCGCTCCCAAGAAAGACCGAAATGTCATGCAGGCACCAGCGTCGCGCCCCCTAATTGAGTGGTAGTAACCTTTTGCCAGTGAGAAATTCGTCATAACTCTGTCGAATCGGGCGAAACAAGTTAGGGATTAGGATCTAGGTGTCAGGTAGACCATGTTTGGCGTCAAATCATTATGAAGCACCGTCGAAGGGATCTGTATGTCGGGCTCTATATGGCGGTGGCTAGGGTTTTGGTTGGGGAGGAATTTTGCGTCGGCTAGGAAGGGGGCACGATAGAGAGGAGGTGTGGAGGGAATAGGTGTGGGAGATAGATCCACTGGGTTCTTATAGCGTGGATATGGTCCACAGGATGCTGAGATACGTGGAGGATAATTCGGGCGACCAGACTCCGCAAGAGTCGACGCGCGAATAGAGGCAGAAGTAGATAGACTCAGATATGTTTAGATAAGCTGTTATGATCTATAAAGGGACGTCTCCCTAGCTGGTTATATAAGGCTGAGGGGTACCCCTACAAAACTCTCTCTCTCTCTCTCTCTCTCTCTCTCGACATTCCTCTTATCGCAACCCCGCCACCATTAGACCGATAGGTGATCTCATCTATCACCACCCACGAATCATTTGTAATTTGTGCACCACTAACAAACTCAATACTCGGCACCAAACAGGACGTAGGGTATTACGCATTCATGCGACCCAAACCTGTATAATTGCCTTGTGTTCTGACGTGCTCCTGCGCATACCATCGAGTCGCGAACAACGATGTCGTCCTTCTCAAAAGCACTAAATGGGTTACCCCATAGTGCGCAGTCGGAGCATAAACACCAACAGTAGGGGATGAACATTCTTTTCGTAACGGGTGGTAGGGTGGGTAATTACTCCAACTCCATGAGAACGTACAAAAGTATGTTTCTTAGAGCATATATTTTGTCGCTCCACCAAATTGGTGGGGTTGGGATCAACTCCTCATTTTTTGAACAGAGTTGCTTTAGTTGGGGTGTTTGTCAAGTGATCAGTAGAGCAGAGCAGCAAAATAAGAAGCGGGGGAGTCTCAAACACCCCTTTTAGAGGCCATTTGTGGATTGTTTAGATGGAAGAAAGGTTTTTGTATTCTTAGCTCAAACCTGAGAATTCATCTCATACCAATGTTCAAACGACAAAATATTTGTTGAAGAGACGAAGGTAGTGTTTGGATCATTAGGGATTTGATTTTTAAGAGTTTGGGTAAAATCTCAAAAAATATATGATCCTATCCAAACTTCCTAGGATTTTAGAGGATTCTAAATACACAGAATCTAAGAAAAAAACATTATAGATTATTTTTTTTCCAAAATATGAGTTTTAGAAACCCATTGAAACAAGCCCTGAGATGTTCGCTAAAATGGTGAAGCATTTCATTTCCCTCCCTCTCTCTGGGAAGTAGAATCGGTTGCACATAGATTTTATATGGATCCTGCAGAGCTGTTTGTTTCAGCTTTTCCTGAGGAGCTTTCCGAGAATTTGATTGTGGTGAGAATCTGGTTGTAGGAAGAATCTGAGTACCGTGGAGATTACGTTCGGATAAAGATATCTAGAGTCCATCCAACTAGTCTAGGTCATAGTTCATTATCCTTTTGACCAATTCAACTCATTTTCTCATTCATCTCAAGCTTAGCTCCAAAACACCAAATTTCAATATCTGATCTTTTCAACCTCTCTTAGGTGCTCAAATATGTTCAAGAGGCAATTTAGAACTTATCCAACCACTTGAACTACTAATAGTTCAACTTTTCCAAAAAATATGCCCTTCTAGTTGAGTTTTGAGTTATTAATTATGTTGAATCTTTTAATTTTATTCTTATGAACCTACAACCATCCACTTAGCAAGCTAGTTATCCTATAGTGTTGTGATGGTCATCAAGCACCAAAATCAACATAGAAATGGCTTAAAGCCCATTTCCATTTCAAATGGCCCATGGATCGTCATCGTCGTGCGATTTGCTTATGTGGAGACAGGGGTTAATCAGGAAGCCACCTCGGACGGACAGGGTTGAGCAAACGACTTCAAGTGTTCCATCATCGCCGCCATGGTGGTGCATGCCTCACTCTCGTATCTATGCCCCTACAACACTGTCTGCCCTCGCATACTCGTTCGTCGTCGACTCCATGGTGGCGCTTGCCTCACTCTTGTCTCTTTGTCCCTGTGGCATGGCCTCCCACCGTGCTTCATCCGCCTCCTCGTTTGCCGTCATTTTCCATCTCATGTTGTGACGTCGCGACCCCATCCTCCTCTAGGAAGGTGGATACAAGGACCAACTCATGGGGCAATAGGGGTGGGAGGAGGGGGGCATGGTCACAATTGAAGTCTGTTTGAGGGGTTTCTGGCCTGTGGTTACATACTGGACCAAGATTTTTGGGGTCCCATGGCCGCCCCACGGGGAAAAAAATCTAAACCCGACCCCCCACACTTGCCCTATTTTAGGTTGGCATCATGTCATTCGATTGTTGTGCAGACTCATCCGACTGTTGGGTGTACAGGAGGTCTAGAGCACAACAGAGTCTGGTCTGATGCTCCAGCTGCTCTTCCACTAGAAAATAACTTCTCTGCGTAAGTGGTCCAGTGACCCATCTGTTGCATACTAGATTGGTCCGGTGCGCCAAGCCTTCTTAGCCCAAGAAAAGTGCTCTTTGCATAACCTGTTCGATGCTTCGCAAAACATAGTCTTAAGTCCTTTTGGGGCTTTCCTTCCTTGTATTTGTTTGGCAAGGTTCTTGAGCATTTTTTGACTTAGACAAATATATCTAGAGTCCATATAACTAGTCTAAGCATAGTTCCTTGTCCTTTTGATCAACTCAACTCATTTTCTGATTCTAGCTCAAGCTTAGCTCCAAAACAATAGATTTCAATATCTGATCTTTTCAACCTCTCTTAGGTGCTCAAATATGTTCCAAAGGGAATTTAGAACTTATCCAACCACTTGAACTATTGATAGTTCAACTTTTCCAAAATATGTCCTTTTTAGTTGAGTTTTGAGCTATTGATTATGTTGAAGCTTTCAATTTTATTCTTATGAACTTGCAACCATTCACTTAGAAAACTAATTAGTCCATAGTGTTGTGATGGTCATCAAGCACCAAAATCAATATAGAAATGGTTTAAAACCCATTTCCCTTTTAGGTAGCCCACGGACCGTCATTGCTGTGCGATTTGTTTATGCGGAGACATGGGTTAATCAGGAAGCCGCCTCGGACTGACAAGGCTGAGCAATCGACTTCAAGCGTTTCGTTATCGCCACCATGGTGACGCACGCCTCACCCTCGTATCTCTACACCTACGACACCGTCTGCCTTCGCCTCCTCGTCTGTTGTCGTTTTCCATCTCATGTTGTACTGTCGCGACCCCATCCTCCTCTAGGAAGGTGGAGACAAGGACCAACTCATGGGGCACTAGGGGCTATGTCGTTGTGGTGAGGAGGGGTCATGGTCATAATTGAAGTCTACTTGAGGGGTTTTGAGCCTGTGGCTACAGACTGGACCTAGAACTTTGGGGTCCCGTGGCTGCTCCGCACTTGCCCTATTTTGGTCCCCCAAACCTGAATCTAGGCCCGCCCTTGGCCCCGTTGGGTCCAAAACCAGTGGATTTTGGTCTAGACCCGCCCCTACTACCATCTCTAAAATCATCTGCAACCGTCTTTCCATAATTTACACAAAAACATTGTTGCGCACTGTTCTGCACTGTAGATTGCACTGTTCGCAGAGTGGAGTTTGAATATGGGTATGAGGATGGATAAGCTGCTGGAGATAGTTTAAGTGTGGCCACGTGGGAGATGTGGTAAGGTGGATAGAGAAGGAAAAGGACAAACAAGAGCCAGCAAAAAAACGAAGAAAAAGAGGGAAAGAAAAATAAAGGATATTTCACCTTTGGAATAATTAGAAGGGTTTGTTTCACATCGTTTTTCTAACCACAAAAGCTAAACAAAAATTGTTTTTAAGAAGTCACAACTAAACTATTTTAGTTAAAACTCTATCAAACAGTACATAATAATGTTATTATTTTCTCACTTATGGGGATGAAACACATCTTTTATCTCCTCTTAATTTCTTCATCGCTTTATCCAATAGGAATCTCTATATCCATCATCTATTATATCATTTAGAGATTATTTTAAAATATTTCCTCTTCTACGTATCATTTCTATCCAACAACGTCCTCTATATATCAAAGACTTATACCATAGATGTATTTTGCTTCAAATTTTGTTATGTTCGTGTTTGTCATATCCTTAAATCCCTTATATATGTTTTAGTTTTTTTGTTGTTTATAGTATGAAAATTGATAAATAAAAATAAAGTGAGTGTTCTCTATATTTAGAGTTACAAAGGATTACTTTAGAGAGGATTGCTTTAGAGGACGATGTTAAAGGTTATATGTAAGATAATCGTCTTTATATTTGAGTTAGAAGACCATATAGAGTCTTCTTTTTTTTAGACAGACTGGCTAGATATGTGCTGCCCGGCAAACCAACGAACTATATTAAGCAACAGATTATGATACACATGACCATGAATGAGGCACTGATTGGTGATCGGTCCATCACGGTTTACAATCCATCATTTCATCGTCGAGTACTAATGCTAATACTAGTACTTGTACAAAGGATCAGCACCATCCTCTCCACTGCACCAGCTTTCCGCGAACCAGTAGCCGTTGAAGCAGGAGCAGCACGTGGTGCAGGCCTCTTTCTCATCGGACAAAACGGTGCGGCCAGCGACATTAAGGTAGTGTTTGAATGGATGGACGATTGCGATGAAGAATGATGGGTGAGATCATTCTAATTTAACCCATGTTTGGTTTGGAGGTCTAGAGTCAGGTAAAGAAATATTCTTTAAAAATAGTAGATAAAGTCATCCCTCAAAAAAAAAAAGGGACATGATCAACCTATGATTGATTCCGTCCCATCTTTTATTGACACTGAACCAAACACAAGGACCGGCGCAAAATCAAACCATCAATGGAATGAACGAGCCGGTTGTTCGCGATCGCACCATTTTTAACGATCCTTCGATGGAAAGCAACAGCTATTCTAATGTTCAAAGGTACAATTACATATTCGCTATGTATCAGCATATTTATTATGTTGAATTAAGATATATACGAGTATCATAAATTGTCAGCTTTAAGTGTACGGTATAACAAAACAAAAAAACACGTTAATATAGTAAAAATAGTCGTACTTTCTCAAGTTCAATATCAATATCTCAACAACTGTAGCAGCATCCTCACAATATCCATACGTGTGGCGACTCAACAATAATGTGACACAAAACAAAATAAACAACATGGGCTAAAAAGATTATCTTTCCCTAACATGCCAGCCCCTTCATAAATATAGACTCTTGCTAATGTTTTTTTACCCTAAAGGTCCATTAGCGTTTTCATGGACCATGATTGACTATATATTCAACAATCTTCCACTTACACTAGATTCAATCTTTTATACAATTGTTACAGTCCCTTAAGCACGTGACATGTCAAGTAATGCATAGATGATCATGATCAAAAACCATTTCAAGTTATTAGTCAATATGGCTCATAGCAGCACATATTGAATCACGTGTAAAAAAAGATCAGCAAAACTGCCACAGGAATCTATCGAACTCGAACAATATTTGTGCCACCCTTGTAATAGCTTAACATTTCACTTGATTTTTAGTGGATTATAATATATAACTAATCTCTAGCCACATCATGATTAACTCAATTTATTAGCATGACCATGCACTTTCTTAATCCGACCAAATCGAGGGATCAAAGATATATCTCCCATTATATAGAAGGGATGGATTTCACATTTCAACTCGATCTGCTCACGCCTCATCCTATGTTTCACGGTATAGATAAAAACTATTTTTATAGCTACCTAGTTACGAAGATAGTCTTAAAATACATCACTACACATAGCGAGAAACAATAACGATATATTATGTCTAAGGATCTAGCAGGTATACCCCTCCATAACGCTTGATTGCACATATTTAACATAATAATCCTAGCAACGTCTCATGATGGATCAATCCAACACTATAAACTCTATCATATATTCATATTATTGACTTATTATCTCTACATCAATGATCCGTGAAATATGATCATTAACTGATGGTAGTATATAAAACCATTATTGTCCCACATAATGATATAAAATTAGGGACATTTTGAATGGCATTATAAAACATAAAGATTTACGAACAAGTCACCTACTCACCAATAAATATAATAATGATAACTTAAGAGCCTAAATAACACTTTATTCAATACTTATAAATATGAGACACTTATATAATTATCTCACTTACACTAAAGTCAATTATGCGGCGACGTCTTAAACACATGCAATCCTAGGGAGAGAGAAAGCAATGACTAAGATGATTCTCTTATCTGTACCATGTGAGTCCTTATATATATATATATATATATATATATATATATATATATATATATATATATATATATATATATTATCTAAAGCTAATTAACGTTCCAATGAGAGACTAAGCCTTGTTTAGATCCACCCTCTTTATTAGAAACTATTTTTAAAAAGCTATAAGGGCCTGTTTGAAAGCTCTCCGGTTTTAAGAAACTAGTTTATAAAAACGGGATTGGTTCTAAACATACCGGTTTAAAACCAAGAAACTAGTCTCTCCTAGCTAAAACTAGCTTATGGAAATTGAGGTGGATCAAAACAACATTAACCATTTTTTTTTCATAAACCAGTTTCTAGAAAACTGGAGGTAGAAATTAGATTCTTAAAAACTATATCGCTTCCAAACAAGGCCTAAACATATCAAATTTTTATCCAGTTTCTAAAAAACTAGTTTACTGGTTTCTTAAAAACCAAAAAACTGATTACTTCCAACTAAAACCAGTTTTTGGATGATTAGTCATTATTTATGGAAGAAGCTATAAAATCATTTTTTTTAAAAAAAAACTAGTGGATCCAAATAACGGCTAAAAGTGATCGAATGAATGATCGCTTGGGTTTTGTTTTTACAAACAACAACAGTTTTGGCGGCCCATTAACACAAGCTGCCGAAACCAATTTGGCGCCTCCCCGTCAGGTTACATGAGAGATTTATTATTGCTCTCCGGCCCGCTTTTCTTCGTCCTTCCATTCAAATGCAAATCAAAATGATATGGACTTTTTACACATGCATTTTTGTTCCCAATTGAGTAATATACCTCACCAAACTCTTTAATTACTTACTGTCAATATCTACATAACTTTTCATTTGACGTTTCCAATCTGTCCGCTGGTTTCCTTCCCGACCTGCACTGCACGAACCTCTACGCGGAGGCCGCGGTGGCTCTGGCCGCCGCGTCGTACTCCCCGGCGCCGCGGAGCTCGTCGATGACGACGCTGAGGTCGCGCGGGCGCACCTCCATGCGGAGCCCGTGCTTCATGAAGAGCGTGAGCGACATCTTCTGCTCGACGCGGTGGCCCGGCGCGACGGTTAGGCGGTGGCGGAGGAGCACGCTCCCGGCGATGTTCTTCATCTGCAGGTAGGCGAGGTCCTTGCCCAGGCATATCCGCGGGCCGGCGTTGAACGCCACGAACCTGTACGAGTCGTGGGGCTGGAACCTGGTGCCGTCGTCCGACAGCCAGCGTTCGGGGCGGAACTGGAGGCAGTCCTCCCCCCACACCGTCTTCATGCGGCCCGCCGAGTAGATGGAGTAGGTGACCGAGGAGCCCGCTGGCACGAACGTTCCGTCCGGGAGGACGTCGTCGGCGACGACGTGCTTGGAGTCCTCAGGCACGGAGGGGTACAGGCGGAGCGTCTCCGAGAGCGCCGCCTTGAGGTAGACGAGGCGGTCGAGCTCCTCGAAGTCCAAGGGCGCGGCGAGCCACAGTGCCGGGTCCTCGACGCCGCGGGACACGGCCAGGACGGCGCACAGCTCGCGCACGATCTTGCGCTCCACGGCGGGGTGCGTGGAGACCAGCCAGAAGAACCAGGAGAGCGCCACCGAGGAGGTGTCGCGGCCGGCGAGGATGAAGTTGAGCGCCACGTGCTGCAGCGACTCGTCGGAGTAGGTCCCCTTGCGCATGAAGCGCGAGAGGAGGTCGTCGTGCGGCGTGGCCGAGAGGAGGTCCTTCCTCGTGGCGGCGGCGGAGGCGGAGGCGGAGAGCTCGAGCTTGCGCGCCTTGATGACGGCCGAGAGGTAGCGGTCGACGTGGCGGACGCTGCGCGCCAGCGTGGTCTCCATGCCGAGGCCCAGCCACTTCTTGCAGCGCCAGACGCACTCGGGGAAGATGAAGCGGTTGAGGGTGGCCTCCGTGGCGCGGTCGAACGCGGAGGCGAAGGCGTTGTCGGGGAGGCCCCGGGCGAGCGTCTCGGGGTCCTTCCCGAAGGCGAGGCCGCAGATGTTGTCGAAGGTGAGGCGGAGCAGGAGGTCCTGCAGGTCGACGACGCGCGCGTCGGCCAGGATGGGCAGCAGGCGGGCGTGGATGGAGCGGGAGACCCAGCGCGACATGGCGGTGCGGAGCGTGCGCGTGGTGAACTCGAGCGCGGCCGTCTTGCGCTGCGCCACCCAGGTGTCGCCGTCGGAGTTGAAGATGCCGTCCCCGAGCAGGTCCCTGAAGACGGCGTGCCAGAAGGGGCCCTTGGGGTAGTTGTCGAAGCGCGCCTTGAGGACGTGCTCCAGGTTCCGGGGGTCGCACGTGACGGTGACCAGGCCGCCCCGGCGCGCCACCCCGGGCACGGCGAAGATGCAGGTCTGGTACGTGCCCCCCGCGCGGCGCAGGTTGGCGGCGATCCACTCGTGCATGTCCTCGGCGTGCTGCACGAGCCCCGGGAGGCTGCCGAGCAGCGGCCAAACCCGCGGCCCGCTGAGCCCGCGCGACATCCGCCAGAACCAGGCCACGTACAGGGCCACGGCCGCCACGGCCGCCGCCGCCCACGTCCCGGCCTCCATCGCTGTCGTTCCGGTTTGGTGATCCGATCCACCGGCCGGTAAAAGCAGTAGTAGTAGTAGGCTGCTGCTGCGCTGACAGGAGAAATAAGTGAGAGTCACATGGAGCGCACGCAGTGCAGGGTTGCGATAGAGCGCGAGGCTATGTGCATGCCTATATAGCAGTCGGGCAGTCGCACCGGAACGGGCAGCGATTGAAGCCGTCGACGGACGGCAATCAATACCCACAACACTCCACTGACCGACGGCTGCCCCTAGCTAGTAGTAGTAGCAGCAGTTATAGAATGAATCCATGGACGATCGATCACATCCCGTGCGCCGCACGTACCAAAGTGGCTGCTGCTGCTGCGTGGAGTGGGAGGAGCGTAGGACGGTAGGAGTCGACTGAAGCCGGACCGGACCGGAACTAACCCACCCATAAATTGCCGTCAGGGGTCGTTGGTTGGTCGAGCGGACCGCTCCAAACCCGACGGGGGCAGCTGGAGCCTCGGCTTTCCTCACCTACTTGCGCGGGGAGACCCTTGAATGCACGCGACGCGACGGCCACATTGAATATACTACGAGAGAGGGGTGGTGTTGTCATCGCTTATATTAGCTGCTTGCTTTGCTGCCGATCGTCGCCGTCGCCGCGCAGGCCATCCAACACACACGTACGTACGTACGCGCGCAGCAGGCCCGCCTAGCTACTAGCTAGTCTGACTGACCAAGACGTACGTACGTACGTACGCGCGACTACCCGCGGCGACGCTGCTGAACACGACGAGACGTGCCAGGTGATCGAGGGATGACGCCTGTATGTATGGTGGCTGCATCGTATCTACTCGCAATGGACAAGCGGCAGGTCAGGTGGCCACCCCCACCCCATGCTAGCGGACGACCGGGGCGGTGATGAAGCTGGCCAACTGTTGGTCTGCTCTGGTCTGGTCTGACAGCGCCTTTACAAAGGCCGCCAGAGTAGTTTTGACGAAGCGAGAAAACTGACGGCTGCCGTGCTGGAGCCACGACGAGGCACTACTGTACTGAGAGGCTTCAAGACGGGAAGGTCAGCGAAACAGGGATCTCCTCATCAGGCACCGTTGGCTCACCCAACTGAGCCAACCTTGCCCGAGCGCGGTACTAGTAGCTCGATTAGCTCCAATAAGACCGGCACGCAGGTAAGCTCGGTGTGCTAGCTGTGGGTTCGGTTGGAAACGACACCTTTCTCAATGTTCTGCTGCTCGTCTTCTGGGCGGCTTCTGGCCGCCAGAAGCTGAAGCTGAAACCAAACGCCCAACTTCTCGCGCTACTTCTGGGCGAAGCGCTTGGGTTAGAAGCCGCTCGCCCACAGTCCACGCGAAGCGGCGCTCAGTTGGCTTCCGTTCGAAGCCCACGCGCAGTTAGGCTAGGGTTCCCTGCAACGCTCCTCCGCCACCGCCGCGAACCGAACGGAGCGCCGCCGGTGCGCACCTAACGCATCGCCACCGGTGTACGCAGGTACGGATCCCTCCTCCCATTGTCGTCCCCACCGTCTTCTCCTCCCATTGCCGCGTTTCCTTCACCCTTTTCCTCTGTCCGTTTGGTTGCCGCAGTGACGCCGCCGCCCTTGCTCCGTCGTCAAGGTTCCGCGTCGTCCCAACCATCGCATCTGCATCTTCGTAAGGTACGGTGCACCTCGCGTCCATCCTTACGCACCCCGCTGCCTCTTGTCGTGTTGCTAGGGTTCATCCTCGATCCCGCGACACCCCTCCCCCTCATGTCCAGTAGGTCCACTTAATCTTGAAAGGTCATGAACCACCTACTAACAGAACATTTTTCTTCATTGCCGCCTACAGATTTTCGTATCACTTCGAGGTCAAGGTCTTCGGTTCCAAGATCATCTGGGATTCTAGGACTTCGGTTGCAACCTCCACTCAAGCTAAGGTAACGTGCAATTCAATTTGTGGTTGACTTATTTGTCACCATGCATGCAGTGTATGTGTTCCAATAACGTGGATCCATGGCCTTGTTTTAGTTCATAAACATCAGTACACCTGAACTATGAGTCCACGGTTAGGATAAGAGAACTAATCTGAATGGTACGGATCAACTGCTTCATCAATTGTTTGTGGGGGGGATGATTTTTTTTTGAATACAGAAGAGATTACCAAATATTGTTCCCGGTTAACAGCAATCCATTGATATGTTCTATCCCTCCTATTTAGGGTTCAGGGTTTATTCCATAGATTGCCAACCTCATTATCTTTATGATTCTAGCTTGAACCCTAATTTTGTAGAGTATCTCAATGGATGTAAGTACATTGTCCTACTGTCTAGTTCACTAACCACCTTAATCCACATCAGATGGATTCAGCAGACTCCATAGCCGACAAGGCAATTGGAAGGATGCAAAAGATTGCGGACAAGATTTTTTCCATAGCTCGTGAAACAATCCGTCCAGGACGCGGGTTGACCTCATTTGAGGCTACCAAATTACGTGTAGCATTGGAGGACATTGCTTGCATGCTTGAGCAAGACTCTCTGGTGTTGCAAGAAAAATTGGACAACGTAAACAACCCTGCTGACAGGAGCTATGAACCGTCTGCCTTGTCCTCACCACCCCCAGCTGACGAGTGCCTTAGTCCGGATTGGGACTTTGCTGAGCACTTTGCAAACTTCTGGGGTGTTGAATATGACTCCGACCAGATGCCATCGTTTAGTGACAATGAAGTTTAAGTTGGATCATGTTTGAATAAGGTGTTAGTAGTGTGACTGGGATAGATCAGGCTTTTGGTTCATGCGACTTTCAAAACTGTTCGTTGTGCTTTTGTGTTCAGCAGCACTATCATTTCGTCACTCCCTTTATGTAATTATGACAGACGAATGTGAGTGCTTATGGTACTACTTTATTTGATTATGGTCAGTTCCCTGTTATATTTGTTGTCGTAGTTACTGAAACTTCAATACGTTTTTTCAATCGTGTACACTATTTGTCACTAGATGGACAAGTCTGGCAAAGTGATTGCTAAGTGGGATAGTAGAGCAACAAAAATTTACACAGAAATATGTGTAGAAGAGGTCAATGCACGAAATAGGCCACAACATTTCCTAAACGCCGAAGGGTATGCTAACCTGATAAGAAAGTTTAAGGAACGCACTGGTCGCACTTACACAAGGGATCAAATGAAGAATAGGTGGGATTCGTTGAAGAGAATGTTCACCCCGTGGAAAACTCTTAATGAAAGGGCTACAGGTCTTGGTCGAGACCCTCATACTGGTTCAATAAGTGCGCCAGATGAGTGGTGGGCCAAGCAAAATGAAGTAAGTAGATCTTTTTTTCCTAGACTAACAATAGTATTAGCCATCTAAAACTAGGAACTACCATTTGGTGCAGGCAATGCTAGGTTGTATTATGTTCAAAACAGCCCCCCTAGAGAATGAGGACGAGCTAAAGGTTATGTTTGGACCCATTGTCTGCACAAATGAAAGAACCTTTGTTCCTGGCGTCGAGGATGCTAATTCATCATCTGATGATCATTTCGAAGCCACTTTAGGTGGGGGTGAAAACAGCACACCTGATCCATGCTCAAATGCGACTGGCAAGCGTAAGGTGCGTCATGATTCTCCTAAACCAAAGAGGAAAAAAGATTCGAGGGAAGAGTACATGAAACGACTTGTGGAGGCTTTTGAGTCACGTTCAAGGACCACTAACAAGTCCATCACCTCTAATGAGACCGACCCTGTGCGTATTGAGGTGAGTGCGCAGTTGCAACAAGTGATTGATGATGGTTCACCAGAAGGCATCGACCTCCATTTGTTTGCCACTCATCTGTTCACTTCGAAAAAGTATAGAGACATATTTTCTGCACTGAAGACATCAGAAGGAAGGAACGCTTGGCTGCGCCATGCATTCGAGATAGATGTTAAAAAGTCCACCTAGATGCTGCTGGTCCGACAACAGAGGCTTATGTTCAGTATTATGTTAGTTGTGTCTGCTTTATGAGTCATGTCGTGTCAGTTTTCGTTCGTATCATTTTCGCTTTCAAACAATTTTCGAAATATTCGAGTTGAACATGTATTTGAATAATCAGAGTTGTAAGTTTGTGACCAATGTGAATCTGTGAACTTTATATGGCTTGTAAACTGTTCGTCTTCATTAATATGTGGTTTATAAACTGTGGTTGCATATGAATTTGTGCCTGTTGGCTGTGTCCATGCAGATGTGTGACCCTTATGAACACACGTATGATGATGACCCTTATGCACACACATCTGATGATGAAATGGATGACACAGATGGAGAAATGCTTGTTGCTCTATATGTTGTAGACATTTGGGGCAGGCATTTCAGTCAGGATCCTAGAAGAACATTGGTCGAATCTGGTATTCAATGGGTTCAGAGAACGTTGGAGATTAGTAACGACTGTTTCGACATGTTTCGCATGCGAAGAACTGTTTTTAGACGATTGCATGACACGTTGGTACAAAATTATGGTCTGCTTCCAAGCCGGGGTGTGAGTACTATGGAAGCTCTTGGCATATTCTTGTGGGCAAGTGGGGGTCCACAATCGTTTAGGCAGATCAGGAATAAATTTGGTCACTCCTTGGAAACAATTACTCGCAAGTATAGTGAAGTCCTTAATGCACTGTATAAGATGTCATCTGACATAATCAAGCCCAAAGACCCAAATTTCATCGAGATTCATCCTCGTTTGCGAGAGGCGAGGTTTTGGCCACACTTCAAGGATTGCATAGGCGCAATTGATGGTAGTCACTTTCCAGCAGCAGTCCCGGCCTCGGAGCAAGCGAAATATATTGGCCGGCACAGTTACGCGTCGCAGAATGTAATGGCCGTTTGTGACTTCGATATGAGGTTCACATTTGTTGTGACAGGATGGCCAGGTTCCGTACATGACACAAGAGTATTACAAGATACTTTAATAACTTATGCGGACAGGTTCCCCCATCCACCGGAAGGTATATAAATATGTTGTACATTTGTAGAATACAGTACTATTTTATGTCATAAGTATGTAACATTTGTATTTAATGTTTGTGCAGGTAAATACTATCTTGTCGATTCGGGTTATCCAAATAGAAAGGGGTACCTTGCACCTTATAAGGGTCAGAAGTACCACATTACGGAATGGCAAAATGCGAGGCAACCTATTGGGAGCAAAGAAGTATTCAACTATGCACACTCATCACTACGAAATGTTATTGAGCAATCATTTGGGGTGCTCAAAATGAAGTGGAGAATTCTATTAAGTCTCCCTTCATTTTCGCTTGAGAAACAATCGAAGATAATTATTGCATGTATGACATTGCATAACTTCATTAGAGATAGTGCTCTACACGATAGAGACTTTGATGAAGTAGGACCTAATAGCCTTAGTCATGATGTACCTGTAGGTGAGAGTAGTACTAGCACATCTGATGAGTTAGACATGAGTGCTTTTCGAGATGCAATTGCTAATGCATTAGTGTCGTAGTTAACATAGTGATTGTAACGGTACTTATGATGTAATCAACTCCACTAATTATTTTGTAGTGACCTTTTCTGCGTTATGGGTTTCATTTTATCGTTTGTTCTAACAGAATCTGCAATATGAGAATCTGATTATCCAAACACGTAGATTCTGACGAACAGCTTTTCTGCACAGCTCGCGAACCAAACACCTAAATTCTAACCACCAGCTTTTCCCAACAGCCAGCTTTTCCCCACAGCCAGCTTTTCAGATAAGCTGGTCAGAAAAAAGCCGAACCAAACACGCCCTCAGCTCTTTCAAGGGGGCTCGAATATGCGTCTTTCTTTGGGCATTCAGCCTATCGTCTTGGAGACCTATCCTACGACCGTGGCAAATGCAATCGGCGACCTAGACTCTGATAGACCCCCCCTGTTAATTAGCACCATATTTAGAGAAATTTTTAGCTAAAATGCCTTGTGAATAGTACAAGCACTATTAGCTTCTAGGGAGGGTTGTTTGGGTCTGCCTGTACTTTATAATTTAAACCTAAATAGCTTTAAAAATTATTTTAAATATAAATAATAAATAAAATAACTTATCTAAATGTCTTCTAAAGGTACACAACTTCAAATTCACGATTTTTTAAAGCTTCTAATGACCTGTTTCACCAACTTCACCAAAAATTTTAAAACTAAAGCAGTCTTAAACAGACCCTAAGCAACTCCAACCATCCCCGCTCACGCTTCCCCTGTCCATTTGAAGCTTTGTTTGATTATTCCCATTATACATGAATTGGATGTGATTGGAAAAAAAAAATAGAACAAGTTTGACTTGTTTGAGATTTAAATCACCCAGTCTCATTCAATCCACATGTATTGAGAGCTAACCGAACAAACCCTTAGGGCTTGTTCGTTTTGATGCTAAACCATGTGGATTGGGTGAGATTGAGTCGTTTTAAATCCATAACAAGTCAAAATATATCTCAATACCACCCAATCCACTCCAATACACATGGAATTAAAATAACCGAACAAGGCCTTAGCGGGTACGGCTAAGCCTCGAATCCGTTTAACAGTCCACCCATAGAAGCACTCTCTAGGGGAGAGAGAGAGGGGAAACCACCTCGTACATGGGGGAGCGATAATCTCTCCTATTTTCTTAATTAGTGCTAACCGTAAAATTAATTAATTTTAAGTTTAATTATATCATAACAATGTGTATTGTAGTATTATAAATATTGTATACCTTTTTAAAACTAAAAAACCGATGTATAAAATTCAAATAGATCAAATAAAGTGTATAAGGGGGCTCAATATGAAAAATAGTTGCAGAGGAGATGAAATAGCAAGAAGATGGACGTATTTAAATACGAATTGAAAGTATGAATAGAGAGATTTGAGAGTGGGAATCATTGGTATTAGCATAAAGACATTACCACCCGTTTCTTATGCACCTGTGCGTCGTCTATTATTACCCTCCTGGTTAATTAGCGCCTGATTGGTTTACTCCTCTCGCACACCTAGTTCCGTGCGAGTCTGGCCGGCCAGGTACGATCATTTTTGACGTATGTGCAGATGTAGTTAAATGGTATCAGAATGACTTATTTTGTATCCACTCATGTAGTCACCGTTTCTCACGTACAACCAAACAAACGCTAAGACAAAGTCAATACACGCAATGATTCGGGATAGAATGGTGCGGGTAACCAATTAGGCCATGTTTGGTTCTACCTCAATCCATATGGATTGAGGGGGATTGAAGCGGTTTCAATTCCTAATAAGTCAAAATCTCCCTCAATCCATATCAATCTCCCCTACCCGTCGCTTCTGCACCATTATAATGCATGACACGAGAAGCCAAATGAAAGTGCCTTGATAATGCAGAGCTAACCTTAGTAGTTAGTACAGCTGGATCATCATAAACTTAACCCCTAACTGAACTGACAAAAACAGCCGTGTGGCGCTACACTACTGTCCGGTTGTTGCAACCTGCACAGCTATTTAAAACATCCGAGGCCGAGACAGCAGTCTGCTAATATATAGTTATCAAAAGACCACGGCTATGCATTAGACAAAACAAAACTGCGAGATTCGCGTACCATTTTCCAGCAGCGAAAGCCGCCATTTCAATCATTTCCAGCCGCCCAGCTAAAGAGCGACAGGGGAAAAAAACTAGCCATCTACCAACCCTCATGAGACGGCATGCACCTAGATTAAAAATATTTTAGAACCAGGGTATATTATTGTACTTTTGAAATATTTTAAATATGGAAACGAAAAGGCTACGGTGATTTAGGGGTGTTGGTTCCTTCATGTTTCAAACCTCTAAAACTAATATTTAGTTGTTAACATTAACTAAGAGATTTAGAAACGAATTAGTTAATTGTTAGTTATACCACTTAAATAGCTATTAGCTGTCTGTTGCTTCAACCCAGTTAAAATTTTTGAATAGGGCTTTAGTCATTCTTATAAACTTTAGAAACTAAACTTTAGTCTCTATAAATTTTATTTAGAAGGTAAAGCGCCCCAGATCCTTTTAGACTCAAATGTGATACAATTACTAGTTCGAGTAGGCTAGTAAACACATTTATACATCAGATAGTTTCAGATCTGTTTAAATGAGACAAACCTATAAAGGTGGCAAACAACTTTAAAAGTTGGTCCACAACTCGGGACATATCATCAGAGTGGGGCTGAAGCAGCCCGATATACGCAGCGAAGCAAATCAGCGGTCCAACAGCCACAGGCAAGGTTGGGAACAGTCGTAACTCTTACCCGGTCTCCTTTTTTTGAAAAACAACAAATAAGCAAGGGTGAGTACAAACGTACTCACCAGCCCACCTTCACCCGCGGAATGAGGAAATCAGATATAATGCATGGAATATGTGGAGCTCAGGATATTTTGCAGAAACAACAATATTTGATGCAGGGTTGTTTTGTAAAACATTTTGTATTTTGCAAAGCGCATCCTCTCCCAAGGGAGCAGGAAGTTTTTCAATATTAGAACAAAATCCCCTGGACTAAACTATCCAGGTATCTCAGCAGTTTCCCACTGGTTTTCATTTTCAACAACAGCCACTGGACTTCTCGTCCACCATAGCTCACGGCTCAACCGTCGGACCTTTTAAAAATCACTTTTCTCAAAAGCATCATTTTTTGAAAACAAAACACTAATTGTCATACCACACCACACTCGTCCATTCCAGTGGACACGGACTATTCGAATAGGTTTTCAAACTCTGCGCAGAAGTGTACACTTTACCCACTAGTCCGGCTCTGCGATCTCATGGCCAATGAGATCCGAATCCGAATCTCTTTCTTTCCTCGCACGTCCTAACCTTAACGGTTATCCCGGAAGGAGTCAGGCCACCGCCATGTCCAAACCGGACAAAACATTCCCCCTCCTTATCCTCCCGGTGCTCCCCAGCCTTCATAACCCTAGGGTTAGATCGTACGAGTTTAGATTAAGTGGCTGCCCATACAGTCTCGAGTGGTTGTACTAATCATGAATACAGGTAGTGAAGGATGACAAACTGGTCCTTATGTGAGGGGACAATCCTTCTGCTCACACCTAAACCAGCTGAGCCATCACCTTAGGCCCTCCCCTAAACTAGGGAGTCCCTGATTATCCCTACTCAAAGGTGATAAGGGTGAAAACCCATCATCATACACATTTTGAAAAGCACTTTCTTTTGAAAAACTCACACCTTTTCTCAAATCATTTGTAACAAATATATTAAGGATTGATTGCAGCAAGCGGCTTGGGTGGCCATAATAACTTGTCTCAAAATCATATCATGCATAAAATAACAGGCTGAGGGTTGTGGTTGAAAACATAGGTAATTTATGCATCAAAGGGATCCAGTGAGCTTGTCGTGCTTATTCGGCGAAGGGGGAAGGAGAGCTCGCGGAACTGGCTTCTGGCTCCACCGCCTAGCGTAGGCTTGCAGATCTGGCCTCCACGAGACGACACGAATGCTCCGATAACTATGCAACATGAACAAGCAAACATACAAACCAGCAAGTATACCAACAAATATTTAGTATAGTGGTCAGAATAGCGATATATGGATGGGTAGAGTCTTGAGTAGAATCTGTGTCATGTGGTGTTTTGATATTACTAGTGGTGGAGCGGAGGTGCTTACCAGGAGGGTGGACTGGAGGCAAAGCGGCACTATGTGTGTAGCCAGCAGAGCGGAGTAACTGAGTGGGTGGGTGTTTGCCTTGGCTGAGGGTGTTGAGTGTGTGTGGAGAGGGAGAGGGTAGCTGGGTGTATTTATAGCTGGGTGTATGTGGTGTAGCACAATGAAGTTCAATGTTGGTGAGAATAGTGATGAATGAATCGTCTGACTTAGTATGAACATGAGAGTTATAGGCAGAATATGAGACAAGAGTATTTTGGGAGTTTTTCTGGAATATGAACCATGCTTAATGGATGACATGGTTGGATAGGGAATAGTTTGATAAGAATTTAGAAATGAGAATTATTGGAATCTGAGTTTGGGAGTGAAAGGGAATTAGGCTTATACCTAGTTCCTAAATGATTTTGGTGGTTGAATTGCCCAACACAAATAATTGGACTAACTAGTTTGCTCTAGTGTATAAGTTATACAGGTGCCAAAGGTTCACAGCAAGCCAATTAAAAAGACCAAAGTTGGGTTCAACAAAAGAGCAAAGGGCCAACCGAAGGCACCTCTGGTCTGGCGCACTGGACATGTCCGGTGCACCAGAGGACTTCAACGCAAACTCGCCACCTTCGGGAATTTCCAGAGGCACTCGCGCTATAATTCACCGGACTGTCCGGTGTACACCGGACAGTGTCCGGTGCTCCAAGGGAGAGCGGCCTCAGGAACTCGCCAGCTTCGGGAATCTCCAACGGCTAGTCCGCTATAATTCACCGGACATGTCCGGTGTGCACCGGACTGTCCGATGCAACTCCGGAGCAACGGCTACTTCGCGCCAACGGCTACCTGCAGAGCAATTAATGCGCGCGCAGCGCGCGCAGAAGTCAGGCGTGCCCATACTGGCGCACCGGACAATGAACAGTTGATGTCCGGTGTGCCACCGGACATCCAGGCGGGCCCAGAAGTCAGAACTCCAACGGTCAGAATCCAACGGCATTGATGACGTGGCAGGGGCACCGGACATGTCCGTTGTGCACCGGACTGTTCGGTGCGCCATCGAACAGACAGCCTCCCAACGGCCACATTTGGTGGTTGGGGCTATAAATACCCCAACCACCCCACCATTCATTGCATCCAAGTTTTCCACTTCTCAACCACTTACAAGAGCTAGGCATTCAATTCTAGACACACCAAAGAGATCAAATCCTCTCCAATTCCACTCAAGCCTTTAGTGACTAGCGAGAGAGATTTGCCGTGTTCTTTTGAGCTCTTGCGCTTGGATCGCTTTCTTTCTTTCTCACTTGTTCTTGTGATCAAAACTCAATTGTAACCAAGGCAAGAGGCACCAATTGTGTGGTGGCCCTTGTAGGGAAGTTTTGTTCCCGTTTGATTGAGAAGAAGAAAAGCTCACTCGGTCCAAGGGACCGTTTGAGAGAGGGAAGGGTTGAAAGAGACCCGGCCTTTGTGGCCTCCTCAACGGGGAGTAGGTTTGCAAGAACCGAACCTCGGTAAAACAAATCCGTGTGTCACACACTTCATTTGCTTGCGATTTGTTTTACGCCCTCTCTCGCGGACTCGATTTTATTTCTAACGCTAACCCGGCTTGTAGTTGTGTTTATATTTGTAAATTTCAGTTTCGCCCTATTCACCCCCCCTCTAGGCGACTATCAATTGGTATCAGAGCCCGGTGCTTCATTAGAGCCTAACCGCTCGAAGTGATGTCGGGAGATCACGCCAAGAAGGAGATGGAGACCGGCGAAAAGCCCACTACAAGCTACAGGAGCACTTCATCGGAAGAGTCCCGCACCAAGAGGAGGGAGAAGAAGAAGAGCTCCTCCAACAAAGGGAAGGAGAAGAAATCTTCTTCTCACCACAAAGAGAAGAAGGAAAAATCTTCTTCCCACAAGCCGCATCGGAGTGGGGACAAGCAAAAGAGGATGAGGAAAGTGGTCTACTACGAGACCGACACTTCATCAACATCGACCTCCGGCTCCGATGCGCCCTCCGTAACTTCTAAACGCCAAGAGCGTAAGAAGTTTAGTAAGATCCCCTTACACTACTCTCGTACAACTAGACATACTCCATTACTTTCCGTTCCATTAGGCAAACCGCCAACTTTTGACGGTGAAGATTATGCTAGGTGGAGTGATTTAATGAGATTTCATCTAACCTCACTCCACAAAAGTATATGGAATGTTGTTGAGTTTGGAGCACAGGTACCATCCATAGGGGACAAAGACTATGATGAGGATGAGGTGGCCCAAATCGAGCACTTCAACTCTCAAGCGACAACGATACTCCTCGCCTCTCTAAGTAGGGAGGAGTATAACAAAGTGCAAGGGTTGAAGAGCGCCAAGGAGGTTTGGGATGTGCTCAAAACCGCACATGAAGGAGATGAGCTCACAAAGATCACCAAGCGGGAGACGATCGAGGGGGAGCTCGGTCGCTTCCGGCTTCGCAAAGGAGAAGAGCCACAAAACATGTACAACCGGCTCAAGACCTTGGTGAACCAAGTGCGCAACCTCGGGAGCAAGAAGTGGGACGACCACGAAGTGGTTAAGGTTATTCTAAGATCTCTCATTTTCCTTAACCCCACTCAAGTTCAATTAATTCGTGGTAATCCTAGATATACTAAAATGACCCCCGAGGAAGTTATCGGGAATTTTGTAAGTTTTGAGTGCATGATCGAAGGCTCGAGGAAGATCAACGAGCTTGATGATCCCTCCACATCCGAAGCTCAACCCGTCGCATTCAAGGCGACGGAAGAAAAGAAGGAGGAGTCTACACCAAGTCGACAACCAATAGACGCCTCCAAGCTCGACAATGAGGAAATGGTGCTCGTCATCAAAAGCTTCCGTCAAATCCTCAAGCAAAGGAGAGGGAAAGACTACAAGTCCCGCTCCAAGAAGGTTTGCTACAAGTGTGGTAAGCCCGGTCACTTTATAGCTAAATGTCCATTATCAAGTGATAGTGACAGGGGCGACGACAAGAAGGGAAGAAGAAAGGAGAAGAAGAGGTACTACAAGAAGAAGGGCGGCGATGCCCATGTTTGTCGGGAGTGGGACTCCGACGAAAGCTCAAGCGACTCCTCCGACGACGAGGACGCCGCCAACATCGCCGTCACCAAAGGGCTTCTCTTCCCCAACGTCGGCCACAAGTGCCTCATGGCAAAGGACGTCAAAAAGAAGGTTAAATCTAAATCCTCCACCAAATATGAATCCTCTAGTGATGATAATGCTAATGATGAGGAAGATAATTTGCGTACTCTTTTTGCCAACCTCAACATGCAACAAAAGGAGAAACTTAATGAATTAATTAGTGCTATTCATGAAAAAGATGACCTTTTGGACACTCAAGAGGACTTCCTCATTAAAGAAAATAAGAAGCATGTTAAGGTTAAAAATGCTTATGCTCTAGAAATTGAGAAATGTCAAAAATTATCTAGTGAGCTAAGTACTTGCCATGAAACAATAGACAACCTTAGAAATGAAAATGCTAATGTGCTAGCTAAGGTTGATTCTCATGTTTGCAATGTTTCAATTCCGAACCCTAGAAATGATAATGATGATTTGCTTGCTAGGATTGAAGAATTGAACATTTCTCTTGCTAGTCTTAGATTAGAAAATGAAAATTTGATTGCTAAGACTAAAGATTTTGATGTTTGCAATATTACAATTTCCGATCTTAGAGATAAGAATGATATTTTGCATGCTAAGATTGTTGAACTTAATTCTTGCAAACCCTCTACATCTACTGAGCATATTTCTATTTGTACTAGATGTAGAGATGTTGATATTGATGCTATACATGATCACATGACTTTAATTAAACAACAAAATGATCATATAGCAATATTAGATGCAAAAATTGCCGAGCATAACTTAGAAAATGAAAAGTTTAAATTTGCTAGAAGTATGCTCTATAATGGGAGACGCCCTGGCATTAAGGATGGCATTGGCTTCCAAAGGGGAAACAATGTCAAACTTAATGCCCCTCCTAAAAGATTGTCTAATTTTGTCAAGGGCAAGGCTCCCATGCCTCAGGATAACGAGGGCTACATTTTGTACCCTGTCGGTTATCCCGAGAGCAAAATTCATTCTAGGAAGTCTCACTCTGGCCCTAATCATGCATTTATGTATAAGGGTGAGACATCTAGCTCTAGGCAACCAACCCGTGCTAAGTTGCCTAGAAAGAAAACTCCTAATGCATCAAATGATCATGCTATTTCATTCAAAACCTTTGATGCATCTTATGTGCTTACAAGCAAATCCGGCAAGGTAGTTGCCAAGTTTGTTGGGGGCAAACACAAGGGCTCCAAGACTTGTGTTTGGGTACCCAAAGTTCTTGTCTCTAATGCTAAAGGACCCAAAACCGTTTGGGTAACTAAAACAAAGAACTAAACTTGTTTTGTAGGTTTATGCATCCGGGGGCACAAGTTGGATCATTGATAGCGGGTGCACAAACCACATGACAGGGGAGAAAAAGATGTTCTCCTCATACGAGAAAAACCAAGATCCCCAACGAGCTATCACATTCGGGGATGGGAACCAAGGTTTGGTCAAAGGATTGGGTAAAATTGCTATATCTCCTGACCATTCAATTTCCAATGTTTTTCTCGTTGATTCTTTAGATTACAATTTGCTTTCCGTATCCCAATTATGTCAAATGGGCTACAACTGTCTATTTACTGATATAGGTGTCACTGTCTTTAGAAGAAGTGATGATTCAATAGCATTTAAGGGTGTGTTAGAGGGTCAGCTATACTTAGTAGATTTTGAAAGAGCTGAACTCGACACATGCTTAATTGCTAAGACTAATATGGGTTGGCTATGGCATCGCCGACTAGCCCATGTTGGGATGAAGAATCTTCATAAACTTCTAAAGGGAGAGCACATTTTAGGACTAACAAATGTTCATTTTGAGAAAGACAGGGTTTGTAGCGCATGTCAGGCAGGAAAGCAAGTTGGCGCCCATCATCCACACAAAAACATCATGACTACCGACAGGCCACTGGAGCTCCTACACATGGATTTATTCGGGCCAATCGCTTACATAAGCATCGGCGGTAGTAAGTATTGTCTTGTAATTGTGGATGATTATTCTCGCTTCACTTGGGTGTTCTTTTTACAGGAAAAATCTCAAACCCAAGAGACCTTAAAGGGATTCTTGAGACGAGCTCAAAATGAGTTCGGCTTAAGGATCAAGAAAATAAGAAGCGATAACGGGACGGAGTTCAAGAACTCTCAAATTGAAAGCTTCCTTGAGGAGGAGGGCATCAAGCATGAGTTCTCTTCTCCCTACACACCTCAACAAAATGGTGTAGTGGAGAGGAAGAATCGAACTCTATTGGATATGGCTAGGACCATGCTTGATGAGTACAAGACATCAGATCGGTTTTGGGCCGAGGCGGTCAACACCGCCTGCTACGCCATCAACCGGTTGTATCTACACCGAATCCTCAAGAAGACATCCTATGAACTCCTAACCGGTAAAAAGCCCAATATTTCATATTTTAGAGTCTTTGGTAGCAAATGCTTTATACTTGTCAAAAGAGGTAGAAAATCTAAATTTGCTCCTAAGACTGTAGAAGGCTTTTTACTAGGATATGATTCAAACACAAGGGCATATAGGGTCTTTAACAAGTCCTTGGGACTAGTTGAAGTTTCTTGTGACGTTGTGTTTGATGAGACTAACGGCTCTCAAGTAGAGCAAGCTGATCTTGATGAGATAGGTGAAGATGAGGCTCCATGCATCGCGCTAAGGAACATGTCCATTGGGGATGTATGTCCTAAGGAATCCGAAGAGCCTCCAAATGCACAAGATCAACCATCCTCCTCCACGCAAGCATCTCCACCAACTCAAAATGAGGATGAGGCTCAAGTTGATGAAGTAGAAGATCAAGCAAATGAGATACCTCATAATGACGGCAATGATCAAGGGGGAGATGCAAATGATCAAGACAAGGAGGATGAAGAACAAAGGCCGCCACACCCAAGAGTCCACCAAGCAATCCAACGAGATCACCCCGTCGACACCATCCTCGGCGACATTCATAAGGGGGTAACTACTAGATCTCGGGTTGCACATTTTTGTGAACATTACTCTTTTGTTTCCTCTATTGAGCCACACAGGGTAGAGGAAGCGCTTCAAGATTCGGATTGGGTGGTGGCGATGCAAGAGGAGCTCAACAACTTCACTAGGAATGAGGTATGGCATTTAGTTCCACGTCCTAATCAAAATGTTGTAGGAACCAAATGGGTCTTCCGCAACAAGCAAGATGAGCATGGTGTGGTGACAAGAAACAAAGCTCGACTCGTGGCCAAGGGGTACTCACAAGTCGAAGGTTTGGATTTCGGTGAAACCTATGCACCCGTAGCTAGGCTTGAGTCAATTCGCATATTATTAGCCTATGCTACTTACCATGGCTTTAAGCTTTATCAAATGGACGTGAAAAGTGCCTTCCTCAATGGACCAATCAAGGAAGAGGTCTATGTTGAGCAACCTCCCGGCTTTGAAGACAGTGAGTACCCTAACCATGTCTATAAGCTCTCTAAGGCGCTTTATGGGCTCAAGCAAGCCCCAAGAGCATGGTATGAATGCCTTAGAGATTTCCTTATTGCTAATGGATTCAAAGTCGGAAAGGCCGATCCTACTTTATTCACTAAAACTCTTGAAAATGACTTGTTTGTATGCCAAATTTATGTTGATGATATTATATTTGGGTCTACTAACGAGTCTACATGTGAAGAGTTTAGTAGGATCATGACACAGAAGTTCGAGATGTCTATGATGGGGGAGTTGAAGTATTTCTTAGGATTTCAAGTGAAGCAACTCCAAGAAGGCACCTTCATTAGCCAAACGAAGTACACTCAAGACATTCTAAACAAGTTTGGGATGAAGGATGCCAAGCCCATCAAGACACCCATGGGAACTAATGGGCATCTCGACCTCGACACGGGAGGTAAGTCCGTGGATCAAAAGGTTTATCGGTCGATGATAGGTTCCTTACTCTATTTATGTGCATCTCGACCGGACATTATGCTTTCCGTATGCATGTGTGCAAGATTCCAAGCCGACCCTAAGGAAGCTCACCTTACAGCCGTGAAACGAATCTTGAGATATTTGGCTTATACTCCTAAGTTTGGGCTTTGGTATCCTAGGGGATCCACTTTTGATTTGATTGGTTATTCGGATGCCGATTGGGCAGGGTGTAAAATCAATAGGAAGAGCACATCGGGGACTTGCCAGTTCTTGGGAAGATCCTTGGTGTCTTGGGCTTCAAAGAAGCAAAATTCAGCCGCTCTCTCCACCGCCGAAGCCGAGTACATTGCCGCAGGCCATTGTTGCGCGCAATTGCTTTGGATGAGGCAAACCCTGCGGGACTACGGTTACAAATTAACCAAAGTCCCTTTGCTATGTGATAATGAGAGTGCAATCAAGATGGCGGATAATCCCGTCGAACATAGCCGCACTAAACACATAGCCATTCGGTATCATTTTCTAAGGGATCACCAACAATAGGGAGATATCGAGATTTCTTATATTAACACTAAAGATCAATTAGCCGATATCTTTACCAAGCCTCTTGATGAACAATCTTTTAACAAACTTAGGCATGAGCTCAATATTCTTGATTCTAGGAACTTCTTTTGTTGATTTGCACAAATAGCTCATTTATATACCTTTGATCTTGTCTCTTTCATATGCTATGACTAATGTGCTTTCAAGTCCATTTCAAACCAAGTCATAGGTGTATTGAAAGGAAATTGGAATCTTCGGCGAAGACAAAGGCTTCCACTCTGTAACTCATCCTTCGCCATCACTCCGAGCAACACTCCGTCCTTGGTACAATCTTCACTCATTTATTTATGACCAAAGGAGGAGAGAGTAGTTCAAAGGGCTCTAATGATTCCGTTTTTGGCGATTCATGCCAAAGGGGGAGAGAGTAAGAGCCCAAAGCAAAAGGACCGCACCACCACCTAATTTTAAAAAGAGTTTTTAAATTGGAGATTCTCAATTGGAAAATTTCAAATTGATATCTTATTGTGTTCAAAAGGGGGAGAAAATAGTATTTCAAAATGATATATCAAAACCCTCTTGAACACTAAGAGGAGGATCTCATTTAGGGGGAGTTTTGTTTAGTCAAAGGAAAAGCATTTGAAACAGGGGGAGAAAATTCCAAATCTTAAGAATGCTTTGCAAAATCTTATTCATTTACCTTTGACTATTTGCAAAAGAACTTTGAAAAGGATTTACAAAAGAATTTGCAAAAACAAAACATGTGGTGCAAGCGTGGTCCAAAATATTATAAGTAAGAAACAATCCATGCATATCTTGTAAGTAGTTATATTGGCTTAATTCCAAGCAACCTTTACACTTACATTATGCAAACTAGTTCAAATTATGCACTTCTATATTTGCTTTGGTTTGTGTTGGCATCAATCACCAAAAAGGGGGAGATTGAAAGGGAATTAGGCTTATACCTAGTTCCTAAATGATTTTGGTGGTTGAATTGCCCAACACAAATAATTGGACTAACTAGTTTGCTCTAGTGTATAAGTTATACAGGTGCCAAAGGTTCACAGCAAGCCAATTAAAAAGACCAAAGTTGGGTTCAACAAAAGAGCAAAGGGCCAACCGAAGGCACCTCTGGTCTGGCGCACCGGACTGTCCAGTGTGCCACCGGACAGTGTCCGGTGCACCACCGGACATGTCCGGTGCACCAGAGGACTTCAACGCAAACTCGCCACCTTCGGGAATTTCTAGAGGCACTCGCGCTATAATTCACCGGACTGTCCGGTGTACACCGGACAGTGTCCGGTGCTCCAAGGAAGAGCGGCCTCAGGAACTCGCCAGCTTCGGGAATCTCCAACGGCTAGTCCGCTATAATTCACCGGACATGTCCGGTGTGCACCGGACTGTCCGGTGCAACTCCGGAGCAACGGCTACTTCGCGCCAACGTCTACCTGCAGAGCAATTAATGCGCGCGCAGCGCGCGCAGAAGTCAGGCGTGCCCATACTGGCGCACCAGACAGTGAACAGTTGATGTCCGGTGCGCCACCGGACATCCAGGCGGGCCCAGAAGTCAGAACTCCAACGGTCAGAATCCAACGGCATTGATGACGTGGCAGGGGCACCGGACTGTCCGGTGCGCCATCGAACAGACAGCCTCCCAACGACCACATTTGGTGGTTGGGGCTATAAATACCCCAACCACCCCACCATTCATTGCATCCAAGTTTTCCACTTCTCAACCACTTACAAGAGCTAGGCATTCAATTCTAGACACACCAAAGAGATCAAATCCTCTCCAATTCCACTCAAGCCTTTAGTGACTAGCGAGAGAGATTTGCCGTGTTCTTTTGAGCTCTTGCGCTTGGATCGCTTTCTTTCTTTCTCACTTGTTCTTGTGATCAAAACTCAATTGTAACCAAGGCAAGAGGCACCAATTGTGTGGTGGCCCTTGCGGGGAAGTTTTGTTCCCATTTGATTGAGAAGAAGAAAATCTCACTCGGTCCAAGGGACCGTTTGAGAGAGGGAAGGGTTGAAAGAGACCCGGCCTTTGTGGCCTCCTCAACGGGGAGTAGGTTTGCAAGAACCGAACCTCGGTAAAACAAATCTGTGTGTCACACACTTCATTTGCTTGTGATTTGTTTTACGCCCTCTCTCGCGGACTCGATTTTATTTCTAACGCTAACCCGGCTTGTAGTTGTGTTTATATTTGTAAATTTCAGTTTCGCCCTATTCACCCCCCTCTAGGCGACTATCAGGGAGCCTGGTTCGAAGGAATCTCAAAGTTAAGCGTGTTCAACTTGGAGAAACCTGGGATGGGTCACCAGATGGGAAGTTCCCACTAGAAGGAAAATCACAGTCACCGGAGTTCGTATGACTGAAATATTGGTCTGGCTGGTCTTAGGTGGACTGGACAGCATGACAGATGAGTAGTTGAAATTTGGAGTGATCGGATGATCGATGAATAGTAACGATGAATAGTGACGACGAAAAGGTTGCCACAAATATCATCGATGAATAGTCCCGATGAATAGTAACGATGAATAGTAATGGTGAATAGTCGTATGAACGAACGATGAATAGTGACGATGAACGAACGGACGAACGATCGAATGATCGGACGAACGAACGATCGAAATTTCGGCAGCATAACGGCAGGACAAAGATTATCTGTAAGAACGATGAATATGGACTATGAACGAACGATGAACGATGAATAGGAACTATGAACGAACGATGAACGATCGAATGATCGAACGAACGAATGATCGGTATTTCGGCAGCATAACGGCAGGAAAAATATTATTTGGACGAACGAACGGACGAACGATCGAACGATCGGACGAACGGACAAACGAACCATGAACGATCGGACGAACGAACGAACAAACTAAGAACAGGGGGACGAACGATCGAAGAACGACCGAACGATCCTTGTGCTAGTGTGTGCTTGTGTGGAACATGGAGTGGGTGTGGGGGGGGAAGAGAGGAGGCCCTTGCCCCTCTATTTATAGCCATGGTGGTGGGATTAGGGGGAGGGATGAGAGGATTAGTGGGAGGATGAGAGGATTAGTGGGAGATTAGCATGTATTTGTCTTGTATAAGTGAGATTAGCTTGTAGAGCTCACCGTATGACACTGGAGGCATACGTATACGTATGAGCATGAGGAAAGTTATGAAGAAAATATTTATAAGGACTTGAAAAATGATTCTGAAGGTATTTCTCAAGAGGAAAATTGAAAGGGAATTAGGCTTACACCTATATTCCTAAATGATTTTGGTGGTTGAATTGCCCAACACAAATAATTGGACTAACTAGTTTGCTCTAGTGTATAAGTTCTATAGGTGCAAAAGGTTCACACTCAGCCAATAAAAAGACCAAGAATTGAGTTCAACAAAGAGAGCAAGGGATAATCGAAGGCTGCCCTGGTCTAGCACACCGGACTGTCCGGTGTGCCACCGGACAGTGTCCGGTGCACCACCGGACAGTGTCCGGTGCACCAGGGCACTCCAGGCTGAACTCTTCACCTTCGGGAAAATCCAGAGGCGCTCCGCTATAATTCACCGGACTGTCCGGTGTTCACCGGACAGTGTCCGGTGCCCCAGAGGAAAGCGGCTCTGGAACTCGCCAGCGTCGGGAATTCGTCCGCTATAATTCACCGGACATGTCCGGTGTACACCAGACTGTCCGATGTGACAGCGGGCAACGACTACTTCGCGCGCCAACGACTACCTGCAACGCATTAAATGCGTGCCAGCGCGCGCAGAGGAGCAGAGCACGCGCGGGTGGCGCACCGGACAGCCTACAGTGCTTGTCCGGTGCACCACCGGACATCCTGGCAGGCCCACAAGTCTGATCTCAACGGTCGAACTCCAACGGTCTGCTGACGTGGGCTGGCGCACCGGACAGTGTCCAGTGGCGCACCGGACTGTCCGGTGCGCCATGCGACAGCAGCCCTCCAACGACCATTTTTGGTGGTTGGGGCTATAAATACCCCAACCACCCCACATTCAATGGCATCCAAGTTTCTACACTTCAACACCTTACAAGAGCTATAGCATTCATTCCAAAGCACACAAAAGAGATCAAATCCTCTCCCAAC
Source organism: Zea luxurians (assembly GCA_029449295.1). Lineage (NCBI taxonomy): Eukaryota > Viridiplantae > Streptophyta > Magnoliopsida > Poales > Poaceae > Zea > Zea luxurians. The sequence continues at coordinate 38,977,287 of JAOPSE010000009.1, read as the reverse complement.
TCCACATCAAGCCTTAGTGATTAGAGAGAGTGATTTGCCGTGTTCATTTGAGCTCTTGCGCTTGGATCGCTTCTTTTCTTTCTCATTTGTTCTTGTGATCAAAACTCCATTGTAATCAAGGCAAGAGGCACTAATTGTGTGGTGGTCCTTGCGGGGAAGTTTTGTTCCCGGCTTTGATTTGAGAAGAGAAGCTCACTCGGTCCGAGGGACCGTTTGAGAGAGGGAAGGGTTGAAAGAGACCCGGCCTTTGTGGCCTCCTCAACGGGGAGTAGGTTTGCGAGAACCGAACCTCGGTAAAACAAATCCACGTGTTTCACTCTTCATTCGCTTGCGATTTGTTTTTGCGCCCTCTCTCGCGGACTCGTTATTGTTTCTAACGCTAACCCGGCTTGTAGTTGTGATTATATTTGTAAATTTCAGTTTCGCCCTATTCACCCCCCCTCTAGGCGACTATCAATTGGTATCAAAGCCCGGTGCTTCATTAGAGCCTAACCGCTCGAAGTGATGTCGGGAGATCACGCCAAGAGGGAGATGGAGACCGGCGACAAGCCCACTACAAGCCACGGGTCAACTTCATCGGAAGAGTCCCGCAACAAAGGGAAGGGGAAGGAGAAGAAATCCTCTTCCCACAAGTCGCATCGGAGAAGCGACAAGCACAAAAAGATGAGGAATGTGGTCTACTACGAGACCGATACGTCATCACCTTCCACCTCCGGCTCCGATGCGCCGTCCGTCACTTCTAAGCGCCATGAGCGCAAGAAGTATAGTAAGATCCCCCTACGCTACCTACGTATTTCAAAGCGTACTCCTTTACTCTCCGTTCCATTAGGCAAACCACCGGTTTTTGACGGTGAAGATTATAACATGTGGAGTGACAAAATGAGGCATCATCTAACCTCACTCCACACAAGCATATGGAATGTCGTTGAGTTTGGTGTACAAGTACCATCCGTAGGGGATGAAGACTACGACTCGGACGAAGTGGCCCAAATTCACCACTTTAACTCCCAAGCCACTACTATACTCCTCGCCTCTCTAAGTCGAGAGGAGTATAATAAGGTGCAAGGGTTAAAAAGTGCGAAGGAAATTTGGGACGTACTCAAGACCGCGCACGAAGGAGACGAGGTGACAAAGATCACCAAGCGGGAAACGATCGAGGGGGAGCTCGGTCGCTTCATGCTTCACCAAGGGGAGGATCCACAAGCCATGTACAACCGCTTGAAGACCTTGGTGAACCAAGTGCGCAACCTCGGCAGCAAAAAATGGGATGACCATGAAATGGTCAAGGTTATTCTTAGATCCCTCGTATTTCTTAACCCTACACAAGTTCAATTAATTCGAGGTGATCCTAGATATAAGCTAATGTCCCCCGAGGAAGTTATAGGAAAATTTGTGAGCTTTGAGCTAATGATTAAGGGCTCAAATAAAATCATCGAGCAAGGCACCTCCTCCACGCCCGCGGCACAACCGGTCACCTTCAAGGCGACATAAGAAAAGAAGGAGGAGGCTACTCCAAGTCGAACACCCATCGACGCCTCCAAGCTCGACAACGAGGAGATGGCGCTCATCATCAAGAGCTTCCGCCAAATCCTCAAGCAAAGGAGGGGGAAAGACTACAAGCCCCGCTCCAAGAAAGTATGCTACAAATGTGGTAAGCCCGGTCATTTTATTGCTAAATGTCCATTATCTAGTGATAGTGACAGGGGCGACGACAAGAAGGGGAGAAGAAAGGAGAAGAAGAGACACTACAAGAAGAAGGGCGGCGATGCCCACGTGTGCCGCGAATGGGACTCCGACGAGAGCTCCACCGACTCCTCCTCCGACGAGGACGCCGCCAACATCGCCGTCACCAAGGGTCTTCTTTTCCCCAACGTCGGCCACAAGTGCCTCATGGCCAAGGACGACAAAAAGAAGGTTAAATCCAAATCCTCCACTAAATATGAATCCTCTAGTGATGATAATGCTAGTGATGAGGAAGATAATTTGCGTATCCTTTTTGCCAACCTTAACATGGAACAAAAGGAAAAGTTAAATGAATTAGTTAGTGCCATTCATGAGAAGGATGACCTTTTGGATTCCCAAGAGGACTTCCTAATCAAGGAAAATAAAAAACATGTTAAGGTTAAGAATGCTTATGCTCTATAGGTAGAAAAATGTGAGAAACTATCTAGTGAGCTAAGCACATGCCATGATTTAATTGCCAACCTTAGAAATGAAAATGCTAGTTTAAATGCTAAGGTCGATTCTCATGTTTGTAATGTTTCAACTTCCAATCCTAGAGATGATAATGTTGATTTACTTGCTAGGATTGATGAGTTGAACATTTCTCTTGCTAGCCTTAGAGATGAAAATGAAAAATTAATTACTAAGGCTAAAAATTTTGATGTTTGCAATGCTACTATTTCCAACCTTAGAAGTGAAAACGATATATTACATGCTAAGGTTGTAGAATTAAAATCTTGCAAACCCTCTACATCTACTATTGAACATACTTCCATTTGTACTAGATGTAGAGATATTAATGTTGATGCTATCCATGATCACCTAGCCTTAATTAAGAAACAAAATGATCACATAGCTCAACTTAATGCTAAGATTAGTGAGCATGACTTGGAAAATGAAAAATTTAAATTTGCTAGAAGCATGCTCTATAATGGGAGACGCCCTGGCATTAAGGATGACATTGGCTTCCAAAGGGGGGACAATGTCAAAATTAATGTCCCTCCTAAGAAACTATCTAACTTTGTTAAGGGCAAGGCTCCCATGCCTCAGGATAACGAGGGTTACATTTTGTACCCTGCCGGTTATCCTGAGAGCAAAATTAGGAGAATTCACTCTAGGAAGTCTCACTCTGGCCCTAACCATGCTTTTATGTATAAGGGTGAGACATCTAGCTCTAGGCAACCAACCCGTGCTAAGTTGCCTAGAAAGAAAACTCCTAGTGCATCAAATAGTCATGATATTTCATTTAAAACTTTTGATGCATCTTATGTTTTGACTAGCAAATCCGACAAGGTAGTTGCCAAGTTTGTTGGGGGCAAACACAAGGGCTCCAAGACTTGTGTTTGGGTACCCAAAGTTCTTGTTTCTAATGCCAAAGGACCCAAAACTGTTTGGGTACCTAAAGTCAAGAACTAAATTTGTTTTGTAGGTTTATGCATCCGGGGGCACAAGTTGGATCATCGATAGCGGGTGCACAAACCACATGACAGGGGAGAAGAAAATGTTCTCCTCATATGAGAAAAACCAAGATCCCCAACGAGCTATCACATTCGGGGATGGAAACCAAGGTTTGGTCAAAGGTTTGGGAAAAATAGCTATATCTCCTGACCATTCCATTTCCAATGTTTTTCTTGTTGATTCTTTAGATTACAATTTGCTTTCTGTATCTCAATTATGCAAAATGGGCTACAACTGTCTCTTTACTGATGTAGGTGTCACTGTCTTTAGAAGATGTGATGATTCAATAGCATTTAAGGGTGTGTTAGAGGGTCAGCTATACTTAGTAGATTTTGATAGAGCTGAACTTGACACATGCTTAATTGCTAAGACTAACATGGGTTGGCTCTGGCATCGCCGACTAGCCCATGTTGGGATGAAGAATCTTCATAAGCTTCTAAAGGGAGAGCACATTTTAGGACTAACCAATGTTCATTTTGAGAAAGACAGGGTTTGTAGCGCATGCCAAGCAGGAAAGCAAGTTGGTGCCCATCATCCACACAAGAACATCATGACGACCGACAGGCCATTTGAGCTGCTCCACATGGATCTATTCGGCCCGATTGCTTACATAAGCATCGACGGGAGTAAGTATTGTCTTGTAATAGTGGATGATTATTCTCGCTTCACTTGGGTATTCTTTTTGCCGAAAAAATCTCAAACCCAAGAGACCTTAAAGGGATTCTTGAGACGGGCTCAAAATGAGTTCGGATTAAGGATCAAGAAAATAAGAAGCGACAACGGGACGGAGTTCAAGAACTCTCAAATTGAAGGCTTCATTGAGGAGGAGGGCATCAAGCATGAGTTCTCCTCTCCCTACACGCCACAACAAAATGGTGTAGTGGAAAGGAAGAATAGAACTCTATTGGACATGGCAAGAACCATGCTTGATGAGTACAAGACTTCAGATCGGTTTTGGGCCGAGGCGGTCAACACCGCTTGCTACGCCATCAACCGATTATATCTTCACCGAATCCTCAAGAAGACATCGTATGAACTCCTAACCGGTAAAAAGCCTAATATTTCATATTTTAGAGTCTTTGGTAGCAAATGCTTTATACTTGTTAAAAGAGGTAGAAAATCTAAATTTGCTCCTAAGACTGTAGAAGGTTTTTGCTAGGATATGATTCAAACACAAGGGCATATAGAGTCTTTAACAAGTCCTCAGGACTAGTTGAAGTTTCTTGTGACGTTGTGTTTGATGAAACTAACGGCTCTCAAGTAGAGCAAGTTGATCTTGATGAGATAGGTAATGAAGAGGCTCCATGCATCGCGCTAAGGAACATGTCCATTGGGGATGTGTGTCCTAAGGAATCCGAAGAGCCTCCAAATGCACAAGATCAACCATCCTCCTCCACGCAAGCATCTCCACTGACTCAAAATGAGGATGAAGCTCAAATTGATGAAATAGAAGATCAAGCAAACGAGCCACCTCAAGATGACGGCAATGATCAAGGGGGAGATGCAAATGAGCAAGACAAGGAGGATGAACAAACAAGACCGCCACACCCAAGAGTCCACCAAGCAATCCAACGAGATCACCCCGTCAACACCATCCTCAGCGATATTCATAAGGGGGTAACCACTAGATCTCGTGTTGCTCATTTTTGTGAACATTACTCGTTTGTTTCCTCTATTGAGCCACACAAGGTAGAGGAAGCACTTCAAGATCCGGATTGGGTGGTGGCGATGCAAGAGGAGCTCAACAACTTCACTAGAAATGAGGTATGGCATTTAGTTCCACGTCCTAATCAAAATGTTGTAGGAACCAAATGGGTCTTCCGCAACAAGCAAGATGAGCATGGTGTGGTGACAAGGAACAAAGCTCGACTCGTGGCCAAGGGGTATTCACAAGTCGAAGGTTTGGATTTCGGTGAAACCTATGCACCCGTAGCTAGGCTTGAGTCAATTCGCATATTATTGGCCTATGCTACTTACCATAGCTTTAAGCTTTATCAAATGGACGTGAAAAGTGCCTTCCTCAATGGACCAATCAAGGAAGAGGTCTATGTTGAGCAACCTCCCGGCTTTGAAGACAGTGAGTATCCTAACCATGTCTATAGGCTCTCTAAGGCGCTTTATGGGCTCAAGCAAGCCCCAAGAGCATGGTATGAATGCCTTAGAGATTTCCTTATTGCTAATGGCTTCAAAGTCGGCAAGACTGATCCTACTTTATTCACTAAGACTCTTGCAAATGATTTGTTCGTATGCCAAATCTATGTTGATGACATTATATTTGGGTCTACTAACGAATCTACATGTGAAGAATTTAGTAGGATCATGACACAGAAATTCGAGATGTCTATGATGGGGGAGTTGAAGTATTTTCTAGGATTCCAAGTCAAGCAACTCCAAGAGGGCACCTTCATTAGCCAAACAAAGTATACTCAAGACATTCTAACCAAGTTTGGAATGAAGGATGCCAAGCCCATCAAGACACCTATGGGAACCAATGGGCATCTCGACCTCGACACGGGAGGTAAGTCTGTGGATCAAAAGGTATACCGGTCGATGATAGGTTCATTACTCTATTTATGTGCATCTCGACCGGACATTATGCTTTCCGTTTGCATGTGTGCAAGATTCCAATCCGACCCTAAGGAATCCCACCTTACGGCCGTAAAACGAATCTTGAGATATTTGGCTTACACTCCTAAGTTTGGGCTTTGGTACCCTCGGGGATCCACATTTGATTTAATTGGTTATTCGGATGCTGATTGGGCGGGGTGCAAGATTAATAGAAAGAGCACATCGGGGACTTGCCAGTTCTTGGGAAGATCCTTGGTGTCTTGGGCTTCAAAGAAGCAAAATTCGGTCGCTCTTTCAACCGCCGAAGCCGAGTATATTGCCGCAGGACATTGTTGCGCGCAATTGCTTTGGATGAGGCAAACCCTGCGGGACTATGGTTACAAATTAACCAAAGTTCCTCTTCTATGTGATAATGAGAGTGCAATCAAGATGGCGGATAATCCCGTCGAGCATAGCCGCACTAAACACATAGCCATTCGGTATCATTTTCTTAGGGATCACCAACAAAAGGGGGATATCGAGATTGCTTATATTAACACTAAAGATCAATTAGCCGATATCTTTACCAAGCCACTAGATGAACAAACTTTTACCGAACTTAGGCATGAGCTCAATATTCTTGATTCTAGGAACTTCTTTTGCTAATTTGCACACATCGCTCATACATATACCTTTGATCATGTCTCTTTTATATATGCTATGACTAATGTGTTTTCAAGTGGATTTCAAACCAAGTCATATGTGTATTGAAAGGGAATTGGAGTCTTCGGCAAAGACAAAGGCTTCCACTCCGTAACTCATTCCTCGTCGTCGCTCCAAGTCACGCTTCATCCTTGGGGAGAGAGCATGAAGCAAAAGGACTCCGGCTTTGGTATAATCTTCACTCGTATGTTTTATTTGCCAAAGGGGGAGAGAGTAATTTTAAGGGCTTATATTTCACTCTAAAGTATCCGTTTTTGGCGATTCATGCCAAAGGGGGAGAAAGTATAGAGCCCAAAGCAAAAGGACCGCACCCACCACCAATCTGGAAAACTTTTTAGTTTTTCAAAGAGTATTTTCAATTTGGTATCTTATCGTGTTTATAAAGAGGCAATTTCAAAATTGGTATCTTAAAACCCTCTTGAACACTAAGAGGAGAAGTTATTGAGGGGGACTTTTGTTTAGTCAAAGGAAAAAGCATTTGAAACAAGGGGAGAAAAATTCAAATCTTGAAAATGCTTTGCAAAATCTTATTCATATACCTTTGACTACTTGCAAAAGAACTTTGAAAAGGATTCACAAAAGAATTTGCAAAAACAAAACATGTGGTGCAAGCGTGGTCCAAAATAAAGAAACAATCCATGCATATCTTGTAAGTAAACATTGGCTCAATTCCAAGTAACCTTTGCACTCACATTTTGCAAACTAGTTCAATTATGTACTACTATTTTTGCTTTGGTTTGTGTTGGCATCAATCACCAAAAAGGGGGAGATTGAAAGGGAATTAGGCTTACACCTATATTCCTAAATGATTTTGGTGGTTGAATTGCCCAACACAAATAATTGGACTAACTAGTTTGCTCTAGTGTATAAGTTCTACAGGTGCAAAAGGTTCACACTCAGCCAATAAAAAGACCAAGAATTGGGTTCAACAAAGAGAGCAAGGGATAATCGAAGGCTGCCCTGGTCTGGCACACCGGACAGTGTCCGGTGCACCACCGGACAGTGTCCGGTGCACCAGGGCACTCCAGGCTGAACTCTTCACCTTCGGGAAAATCCAGAGGCGCTCCGCTATAATTCACCGGACTGTTCGGTGTTCACCGTATAGTGTCCGGTGCCCCAGAGGAAAGCGGCTCTGGAACTCGCCAGCGTTGGGAATTCGTCCGCTATAATTCACCGGACATGTCCGGTGTACACCGGACTGTCCGGTGTGACAGCGGGCAACGGCTACTTCGCGCGCCAACGGCTACCTGCAACACATTAAATGCGCGCCAGCGCGAGAAGAGGAGCAGAGCACGCGCGGGTGGCGCACCGGACAGCCTACAGTGCTTGTCCGGTGCACCACCGGACATCCTGGCGGGCCCACAAGTCTGATCTCAATGGTCGAACTCCAACGGTCTGCTGACGTGGGCTGGCGCACCGGACAGTGTCCGGTGGCGCACCGGACTGTCCGGTGCGCCATGCGACAGTAGCCCTCCAACGGCCATTTTTGGTGGTTGGGGCTATAAATACCCCAACCACCCCACATTCAATGGCATCCAAGTTTCTACACTTCAACACCTTACAAGAGCTCTAGCATTCATTCCAAAGCACACAAAAGAGATCAAATCCTCTCCCAACTCCACATCAAGCCTTAGTGATTAGAGAGAGTGATTTGTCTTGAGCTCTTGCGCTTGGATCGCTTCTTTTCTTTCTCATTTGTTCTTGTGATCAAAACTCCATTGTAATCAAGGCAAGAGGCACTAATTGTGTGGTGGTCCTTGCGGGGAAGTTTTGTTCCCGGCTTTGATTTGAGAAGAGAAGCTCACTCGGTCCGAGGGACCGTTTGAGAGAGGGAAGGGTTGAAAGAGACCCGGCCTTTGTGGCCTCCTCAACGGGGAGTAGGTTTGCGAGAACCGAACCTCGGTAAAACAAATCCACGTGTCTCACTCTTCATTCGCTTGCGATTTGTTTTTGCGCCCTCTCTCGCGGACTCGTTATTGTTTCTAACGCTAACCCGACTTGTAGTTGTGATTATATTTGTAAATTTTAGTTTCGCCCTATTCACCCCCCCTCTAGGCGACTATCAAAAATACTTCGAGATATATCGGTGGAATATTTGGACAATATTTTTGGAAAGAACTTGAAGGGGATTACTGGGGAAATATCTGGGCGGTATTTCTGGAAAGAATTTGAGGGGGATCACTGGAGAACATTTGTAGGATATTTTGAGGAGGATTTTGGAGAGAATATAGACCACTATATTTTATTTGTTGATATCAACTCGCAAACAAACATTTTGAAATTCATTTTGAATTTAGAGCGAGTTTGAGAAAATTTCAAGATTTGAATTTTTGGGATGCTACAGATCTACCCCACTTAAAATGAATCTCGTCCTCGAGATTCGGCTCAGAAGGGTTATGGGTATAGCCTTACTTCAGCTACATATCTTCACTTTGCAGACTCTTCGAGGAGATGAAGCTTCAACAAAATCTGGCCTTGTGGAGCATCCGGTTGTTGATTGCAAACACTGATTCTGGCTATTCAAAGATCATCGTCAGGCTTCTGGCTTTCGCTTGGCAGCTAGCTTATTGAGGAAGCATTGATGCCAACACGCAAACCTTTCTCTTACGAACTCCCACATGGATTCCTTTCTTGATTGGTCTTCTGGTGCTTCATCAACAAAACTTGGGTGACCACTTCTCATCCAGAAACTTATTAGCTTCGATGATCTGGTCCTCCACAAGCTTGCTACAGGCCTTCTTCTTTTTCTCCATAGCAGGAACCTTAATAGAACACTACCCCACTTAAAATGAATGAGGGTAGAACTCTTGAATCTTGGGGATTTGAACTCCTTGAAGTACCTTATAACAAGGGTGTTACAGGGCCTTCTTCTGCTATTGCTGCTTGAGCAGGCTGCGAAGAGATGACTAACACTGGGTTGATTTTGGGAGAACCTTCTTCTTATCTTCTCTTCACTATCTTATTTTCTCTTATCACTTTTCACTTTTCACTGACCCTTTCTTTCTCTTTGCTCTTCCCACTGGAGGATTCTATCAAAGAGTATTACCATCATACAGAGGAGGAAACCAAGGACTATGAACCATGTACAACAGTCTTCAACCCAAGAATCACCAAGCATTGTGATCTTAGGGGCGAGGGAGTGGAAAATGGAGTTGCTTGCTATTTGGTAGAGGGGATTTTATCGGGAGTGTTTTGATTTCAGCGGAATAGGAACTGAGGGAGCTGGTGGGGGTTTTATAGGCGAGTGGGGTGCTTGGGTGCAGAGTGGGGGTGATGGAGCAGGTGACATGAGGCAGCAGTTGCTGGCGGTAATGGCGGTGGGTGCGCTGCAAAGGGGTGTGGGCGGCGGCGGTAGTGCGCATGGAGGCGGGCATGCGTGCGGGGGGCACGAGTGAGTGGTGGGGTCAATGACCCTGATGTTTGTGGTCTCTGGTTCCAAGAATCTTTGCCTCTTTGTATGGTAATAACTCATTTTGTCCTCTTTTTCTGTTTACCTTGACTCAGGGGTAGTGCTTTGATTCTCACGGTCGGTCCTTTTGACTGAGCGACTGGATAGGTTCCTCTGTAGCTTATTCCATGCTTCCAGGGTAAGCTTCCCGGTATCTTCTTGGGTAAGGTGCTTTTCTCTTGAGATGGGTTAAGATGAGAATGGAAGCATAAGGTGAGGATTAGATCTAATTTGTTATCTATGTTTTTAGAGAAAACCTTTCTTAAAAAGAAATAAAACACACAAGCTCAACAATGATAAGCACAAACAAATCAAATGTTTTGAATAAGGGAAGAATAGAGTTTTCCAAATCACGAACTACTCAGATTCGGGGGCTAAGCATAACTACTATTACTTTGCTCCTGAATTGAGAACTATGCTAAATGCAACTTATGAGCACTAACGTTAAAGCATCACATATGCACTCAAAAGGGAGGAAAACATCAAGCGAAATTCATTTTGAAATGCCCTAGGGGGCCACACAATTATAGTTTTGCAAAACACGGGTCTACACGATTACCTCTCATACACGCAGAGCTCTAGCCAAAGTGAAGAAAAACTTCACTACCCAATGCATGCAAAGGACTGGGCATAACTAACTTCGGACCAGGCAACTTCTCTTCTGGCAGGGCTGGCGCACAACCCCAATCTAAGACATCTCCTGGATGGGTTAAGAGGGAGCTGATGTTGATGACTTCTTCTGGCGGCGACTGAGATGGCAAGACGGGGTCGAACTCTTCTTCAAGCGGGACTGGCTCTTGTAGCTCCTTAGAAGGCGACGGTGCTGGTGGGGTGCTTGCAGTAGCTTATTTGATCTCACGGGATGGTGCTGGAATCTTCTTCATGGTGAGGGGCTCAAACAACTCTGGCGGGGGATCTTGGAAGGACTCGGGGTTCTCTTGCTTATCCATAGCCTGAGGGAAGACTGGAATTCCTTCCAAGACTATGGCTCCTTCCGGGAGTTCCCAAGCCTTCTTATCTCCTTTGATAGAGACCGGGTGACCTTCAAGAATCTGGGATCTTCAGCTCTCCTGGGTTGAACTGGGTTGGATGAAGCGGGCTCTTGGATCCGCAGGGCTCTACGTTGGTTGTGGGTTACCAAGTAGGCCTTTATCAGCTTCTGGACGTGCTCATCCTTGGCTTGCTTCAGGGCTTCAACCGCAATGACTTCATGACTTTCCGATGCAGTTGCACGAGCTTGAGCTGTGGTGAGATCCACATGGAGCTGACGGTTGCGCTTCTCTGCATCTTCTGCTCGGGCAATCATCTGACGGTGGTGCCGAGCCAAGAAATCATACTGTGCATCCAGGGTGAGCAGGTAGGTAGTGAGGTACACGACTGAGGGGTCGTCCTCAAGCAGCTGCTGCCCTTCCAATGCACGCATCCTGGCCATCCAAACTGGACGGTCTCTCTGAAAGGGCGGAAAGAATCTGAGCGGTGTGTCGGCCACTTCTTCATAGATCTGACACAGGGCCCTTAATGCCTTGCAGGCGACGACTTGGTAGGTGTCTTTGAATCTGTGCCCTGCAGCATGACACTCCATTCCACATGGTGCAGACTGGATCCAATGTATACAGTCATGACACACTTCTCTGTGCCATGCTCGACGAATTCACGACCATCATACTCTTGCTGGCTCCTGATTCCGAGGCGAACTGTGCATGCTCTCAGCAACTTGGGAAACCATCTTCATTCTGGCAAAAGCTGGTTTGGCAGCTGAAAGGGAATTAGGCTTACACCTAGTTCCTAATTAATTTTGGTGGTTGAATTGTCCAACACAAATAATTGGACTAACCAGTTTGCTCTAGTGTATAAGTTATACAGGTGCCAAAGGTTCACACTTAGCCAATAAAAAGACCAAGAACTGGGTTCAACAAAGAGAGTAAAGGGATAACCGAAGTGTGCCCTGGTCTGGCGCACCGGACTGTCCGGTGTGCCACCGGATTGTGCACGGTGCACCACCGGACAGTGTCCGGTGCACCAGGGGACTTCACGCTGAACTCCTCACCTTCGGGAAAATCCAGAGGCTCTCCGCTATAATTCACCGGACTGTCCGGTGTACACCGGACAGTGTCCGGTGCTCCAAGGAAGGGCGCCTCAGGAACTCGCCAGCTTCGGGAAATCGCTCCGCTATAATTCACCGGACATGTCCGGTGTGCACCGGACTGTCCGGTGAGCCAGCGGAGCAACGACTATTTCGCGCCAACGGTCACCTGCAGAAGCATTAAATGCGCGCCAGAGCGCGTAGAAATCAGGCACGCGCGAAGTGGCGCACCGGACACTCTACAGTGCATGTCCGGTGTGCCACCGGACATCCAGGCGAGCCCAGAAGTCAAAACTCCAACGGTCGGAACCCAACGGCCTTGGTGACGTGGCTGGCGCATCGGACTGTCCGGTGCACCATGCGATAGACAGCCCCACCAAACGGCTAGTTTGGTGGTTGGGGCTATAAATACCCCCAACCACCCCACATTCAAGTCATCCAAGTTTTTCCACTTCAACTACTTACAAGAGCTCTAGCATTCAATTCTAGACACACCCAAGTGATCAAATCTTCTCCAAACTCCACACAACACCTTAGTGATTAGAGAGAGAGATTTGCTTGTGTTCTTTCGAGCTCTTGCGCTTGGATTGCTTTCTTCTTTCTTTGATTCTTCATTGCGATCAAACTCATTTGTAATTGAGGCAAGAGACACCAACTTTGTGGTGGTCCTTGTGGGAACTTTGTGTTCCAAGCATTTGAGAAGAGAAAGCTCACTCGGTCCGAGGGACCGTTTGAGAGAGGGAAAGGGTTGAAAGAGACCCGGTCTTTGTGACCACCTCAACGGGGAGTAGGTTTGCAAGAACCGAACCTCGGTAAAACAAATCCGCGTGTCACACTCCTTATTCGCTTGCGATTTGTTTTGCACCCTCTCTCACGGACTCGATTATATTTCTAACGCTAACCCGGCTTATAGTTGTGATTATTTTTGAGAATTTCAGTTTCGCCCTATTCACCCCCCCTCTAGGCGACTTTCAATTGGTATCAGAGCCCGGTGCTTCATTAGAGCCTAACCGCTCGAAGTGATGTCGGGAGAACTCGCCAAGAGAGAGATGGAGACCGGCGACAAGCCCGCTACAAGCCACGGGAAGGCTTCATCGGAAGAGTCCCGCAACAAGGAGAAGAGGAAGGAGAAGAAGAAGGAAAAGAAGACTTCTTCTCACAAGTCGCATCAGAGTGGCGACAAAATAAAGAAGATGAGGAAAGTGGTCTACTACGAGACCGACACTTCATCACCTCCTACCTCCGGCTCCAACGCGCCCTCCATAACTTCTAAGCGCCATGAGCGCAAGAAGTTTAGTAAGATCCCCCTACGCTACCCTCGCATTACTAAACATACTCCATTACTTTCCGTTCCTTTAGGCAAACCGCCAACCTTTGACGGTGAAGATTATGCTAGGTGGAGTGATTTAATGAAATTTCATCTAACCTCACTCCACAAAAGTATATGGAATGTTGTTGAGTTTGGAGCACAGGTACCATCCGTAGGGGATGAGGACTATGATGAGGAGGAGGTGGCCCAAATCGAGCACTTCAACTCCCAAGCCACAACCATACTCCTCGCCTCTCTAAGTAGGGAGAAGTACAACAAGGTGCAAGGACTAAAAAGCGCCAAGGAAGTTTGGGACGTGCTCAAGACGGCGCACGAGGGTGATGAACTCACCAAGATCACCAAGCGGGAAACGATCGAGGGGGAACTCTGTCGGCGTTCCGAGACCAGGGGGTCCCTAAGCCGACGAGTGAATGTCGCCGCGTGCCCCAGCCCAGATGGGTCGACGCGAGGCCGAGCGCGAAGGGGGGAAGTGAGGTGGCCAGAGATGGGCGTGAGAGAGGTGGAAATCCCGCGGCCTTCGTGTTCGTCCCGCGCCTAGGTCGGGTGCGCTTGCAGTAGGGGGTTACAAGCGTCCACGCAGGAGAGGGAGCGAGCGGCCTCACGCGAGCGCCTGTCTCGTCCTCGTCCCCGCGCGGCCAACCCTCTCTAAGAGGGCCCTGGTCCTTCCTTTTATAGGCGTAAGGAGAGGATCTAGGTGTACAATGGGGGGTGTAGCAGAGTGCTACGTGTCTAGCGGGGGAGAGCTAGCGCCCTAAGTACATGCCGTTGTGACAGCCGGAGAGATTTTGGCACCCTGCTGGCGTGATGTCGTGGCCGTCGGAGGAGCGCTGGAGCCTGGCGGAGGGATAGCTGTCGGAGCTGTTGAGTCCTTGCTGACGTCCTCTTGCTTCCGTAAGGGGGCTGAGAGCCGCCATTGTCACTGAGTATGCGGGGCGCCATCATTGCCTGTCTGGTGGAGCGAGCCAGATGGGACGCCGGTCTTGTTCCCCGTGGCTCAAGTCAGCTCGGGGTAGGGTGATGATGGCGCCTCCTGTTGACGTGGCCGGTCCATGCCCTAGGTTGGGCGATGTGGAGACTATCGGTTGAGGCTAGGGCGGAGTCCGAGCCCTGGGTCGGGCGGAGCGGAGTTCGTCGTCTTCTGGTGCTGAGCCCGAGTCCGAGCCCTGGGTCGGGCGGAGCGGAGTTCGCCGTCTTCCGGGTCTTAGCCCGAGTCCGAGCCTTGGGTCGGGCGGAGCGGAGTTCGCCGTCTTCTGGGTCTTAGCCCGAGTCCGAGCCCTGGGTCGGGCGGAGCGGAGTTCGTCGTCTTCTGGGGCTGAGCCCGAGTACGAGCCCTGGGTCGGGCGGAGCGGAGTTCGCCGTCTTCCGGGTCTTAGCCCGAGTCCGAGCCCTGGGTCGGGCGGAGCGGAGTTCGCCGTCTTCCGGGTCTTAGCTCGAGTCCGAGCCCTGGGTCGGGCGGAGTGGAGTTCGTCGTCTTCTGGGGCTGAGCCCGAGTCCGAGCCCTGGGTCGGGCGGAGCGGAGTTCGCCGTCTTCCGGGGCTGAGCCCGAGTCCGAGCCGTGGGTCGGGCGGAGCGGAGTTCGCCGTCTTCCGGGGCTGAGCCCGAGTTCGAGCCCTGGGTCGGGCGGAGCGGAGTTCGTCGTCTTCTGGGGCTGAGCCCGAGTCCGAGCCCTGGGTCGGGCGGAGCGGAGTTCGCCGTCTTCCGGGTCTTAGCCCGAGTCCAAGCCCTGGGTCGGGCGGAGCGGAGTTCGCCGTCTTCCGGGTCTTAGCCCGAGTCCGAGCCCTGGGTCGGGCGGAGCAGAGTTCGTCGTCTTCTAGGGCTGAGCCCGAGTCCGAGCCCTGGGTCGGGCGGAGCGGAGTTCGCCGTCTTCCGGGTCTTAGCCCGAGTCCGAGCCCTGGGTCAGGCGGAGCGGAGTTCGCCGTCTTCTGGGTCTTAGCCCGAGTCCGAGCCCTGGGTCGGGCGGAGCGGAGTTCGTCGTCTTCTGGGGCTGAGCCCGAGTCCGAGCCCTGGGTCGGGTGGAGCGGAGTTCGCCGTCTTCTAGGGCTGAGCCCGAGTCCGAGCCCTGGGTCGGGCGGAGCGGAGTTCGCCGTCTTCCGGGGCTGAGCCCGAGTCCGAGCCCTGGGTCGGGCGAAGCGGAGTTCACCGTCTTCCGGGGCTGAGCCCGAGTCCGAGCCCTGGGTCGGGCGGAGCGGAGTTCGCCGTCTTCCGGGGCTGAGCCCGAGTCTGAGCCCTGGGTCGGGCGGAGCGGAGTTCGCCGTCTTCCGGGGCTGAGCCCAAGTCTGAGCCCTGGGTCGGGCGGAGCGGAGTTTCCTATGGTGTCTGCGGCCGGACCTGACTGCCTGTCAGCCTTACTCTGTCAAGTAGCACCGCAGTCGGAGTGGCGCAGGTGGCGCTGTCCTTCTGTCAGGCCGGTTAGTGGAGCGGTGAAGTGACAGCGGTCACTTCGGCTCTGTCGGCCGCAGGGCGCGCGCCAGGATAAAGGCATCAGGCTGCCTTTGCATTAAATGCTCCTGCGATTTGGTCGGTCGGCGCGGCGATTTGGTCAGGGTTGCTTCTTGGCGAAGACAGGGCCTCGGGCGAGCCGGAAATACGTCAGCCGCTGGAGGGGGGCCTCGGGCAAGGCGGAGATCCTCCGGGGTCGGCTGCCCTTGTCCGAGGCTAGGCTCGGGCGAGGCGTGATCGCGTCCTTCGAATGGACCGATCCCTGACTTAATCGCACCCATCAGGCCTTTGCAGCTTTATGCTGATGGGGGTTACCAGCTGAGAATTAGGAGCCTTGAGGGTACCCCTAATTATGGTCCCCGACAAGCTCGGTCGCTTCCGTCTTCGCCAAGGAGAGGAGCCACAAGATATGTACAACTGGCTCAAGACCTTGGTGAATCAAGTGCGCAACCTCGGGAGCAAAAAGTGGGATGACCACGAGGTGGTTAAGATTATTCTAAGATCTCTTATTTTCCTTAACCCCAATCAAGTACAATTAATTCGTGGCAATCCAAGATATACACTAATGACTCCCGAGGAAGTAATCGGGAATTTTGTGAGCTTTGAATTTATGATCAAGGGCTCACGGAAAATCAACGAGCTTGACGGTCCCTCCACGACCGAAGCTCAACCGGTTGCTTTCAAAGCGACGGAGGAGAAGAAGGAGGAGTCTACATCAAGTAGACAACCAATCGACGCCTCCAAGCTTGACAATGAGGAAATGGCGCTCATCATCAAGAGTTTCCGCCAAATCCTCAAACAAAGGAGGGGGAAGGATTACAAGCCCCGCTCCAAGAAGGTTTGCTACAAGTGTGGTAAGCCCGGTCACTTTATTGCAAAATGTCCTATTTCTAGTGACAGTGACAGGGGCGACGACAAGAAGGGGAGAAGAAAGGAGAAGAAGAGATACTACAAGAAGAGGGGCGGCGATGCCCATGTTTGTCGGGAGTGGGACTCCGACGAAAGCTCTAGCGACTCCTCCGACGACGAGGACGCCGCCAACATCGCCGTCACCAAGGGCCTTCTCTTCCCCAACGTCGGCCACAAGTGCCTCATGGCAAAGGACGGCAAAAAGAAGAAGGTTAAATCTAAATCCTCCACTAGATATGAATCCTCTAGTGATGAAAATGCTAGTGATGAGGAAGATAACTTACACACTCTTTTTGCCAACCTAAACATGCAACAAAAAGAAAAGTTAAATGAATTAATTAGTGCCATCCATGAGAAGGATGACCTCTTGGACACCCAAGAGGACTTCCTAATCAAGGAAAACAAAAAGCATGTTAAGGTTAAAAATGCTTATGCCCTAGAAGTTGAAAAATGTGAAAAATTATCTAGTGAGCTAAGCACTTGCCATGAGACCATTAACAACCTTAGGAATGAAAATGCTAGTTTAAATGCTAAGGTTGATTCTCATGTTTGTAATGTTCCCAATCCTAGAAATAATAATGATGATTTGCTTGCTAAGATTGAAGAATTGAACATATCTCTTGCTAGCCTTAGGATTGAGAATGAAAAATTACTTGCTAAGGCTAAAGATTTTGATGTTTGCAATGTTACAATTTCCGATCTTAGAGATAAGAATGATATATTGCGTGCTAAGATTGTTGAACTTAATTCTTGCAAACCCTCTACATCTACCATTGAGCACACTTCTATTTGTACTAGATGTAGAGATGTTGATGTTAATGCTATTCATGATCACATGGCTTTAATTAAACAACAAAATGATCATATAGCAAAACTAGATGCTATGATTGCCGAGCATAACTTAGAGAACGAAAAATTTAAATTTGCTAGAAGTATGCTCTATAGTGGGAGACGCCCTGGCATCAAGGATGGCATTGGCTTCCAACAGGGAGGCAATGTCAAACTTAATGCCCCTCCTAAGAGATTGTCCAACTTTGTTAAGGGCAAGGCTCCCATGCCTTAGGATAACGAGGGTTACATTTTATACCCTGCCGGTTATCCCAAGGACAAAATTAGGAGAATTCATTCTAGGAAGTCTCACTCTGGCCCTAACCATGCTTTCATGTATAAGAGTGAGACATCTAGCTCTAGGCAACCAACCCGTGCTAAGTTGCCTAAGAAGAAAACTCCTAGTGCATCAAATGAACATAACTTTTCATTTAAAACTTTTGATGCATCTTATGTTTTAACTAACAAATCCGGCAAAGTAGTTGCCAAATATGTTGGGGGCAAGCACAAGGGGTCAAAGACTTGTGTTTGGGTACCCAAAGTTCTTGTTTCTAATGCCAAAGGACCCAAAACCATTTGGGTACCTAAAGTCAAGAACTAAACATGTTTTGTAGGTTTATGCATCCGGGGGCTCAAGTTGGATTATCGACAGCGGGTGCACAAACCACATGATAGGGGAGAAAAAGATGTTCTCCTCCTACGAGAAAAACCTGGATCCCCAACGAGCTATCACATTCGGGGATGGAAACCAAGGTTTGGTCAAAGGATTGGGTAAAATTGCTATATCCCCTGACCATTCCATCTCCAATGTTTTTCTTGTAGATTCTTTAGATTACAATTTGCTTTCTGTATCTCAATTACACAAAATGGGCTACAACTGTCTATTCACTTATGTAGGTGTCACTGTCTTTAGAAGAAGTGATGATTCAATAGCATTTAAGGGAGTGTTAGAGGGTCAGCTATACTTAGTGAATTTTGATAGAGCTGAACTCGACACTTGCTTAATTGCTAAGACTAACATGGGCTGGCTCTGGCATCGCCGTCTAGCACATGTTGGGATGAAGAATCTTCATAAGCTTCTAAAGGGAGAGCACATTTTAGGATTAACAAATGTTCATTTTGAGAAAGACATGGTTTGTAGCGCATGCCAAGCAGGGAAGCAAGTTGGTACCCATCATCCACATAAGAACATCATGACGACTGACAGGCCACTGGAGCTTCTACACATGGACCTATTCGACCCGATTGCTTACATAAGCATCGGCGGGAGTAAGTACTGTCTAGTTATTGTGGATGATTATTCTCGCTTCACTTGGGTGTTCTTTTTGCAGGAAAAATTTCATACCCAAGAGACCTTAAAGGGATTCTTGAGATGGGCTCAAAATGAGTTCGGCTTAAGGATCAAGAAAATTAGAAGCGACAACGGGATGGAGTTCAAGAACTCACAAATTGAAGGCTTCCTTGAGGAGGAGGGCATCAAGCATGAGTTCTCTTCTCCCTACACCCCACAACAAAATGGTGTAGTGGAGAGGAAGAATAGAACTCTATTGGACATGGCAAGAACCATGCTTGATGAGTACAAGACTTCGGATCGGTTTTGGGCCGAGGCGGTCAACACCGCTTGCTACGCCATCAACCAGTTGTATCTACACCGAATCCTCAAGAAGACATCTTATGAACTCCTAACCGGTAAAAAGCCCAATATTTCATATTTTAGAGTCTTTGGTAGCAAATGCTTTATTCTTGTTAAAAGAGGTAGAAAATCTAAATTTGCTCCTAAGACAGTAGAAGGCTTTTTACTAGGATATGATTCAAACACAAGGGCATATAGAGTCTTTACCAAGTCCTCCGGACAAGCTGAAGTTTCTTGTGACGTTGTGTTTGATGAGACTAACGGCTCTCAAGTAGAGCAAGTTGATCTTGATGAGATAGGTATTGAAGAGGCTCCATGCATCGCGCTAAGGAACATGTCCATTGGGGATGTGTGTCCTAAGGAATCCGAAGAGCCTCCAAATGCACAAGATCAACCATCCTCCTCCACGCAAGCATCTCCACCAACTCAACATGAGGATGAAGCTCAAGTTGATGAAGTAAAAGATCAAGCAAATGAGCTACCTCAAGATGACGACAATGATCAAAGGGGAGATGCAAATGACCAAGACAAGGAGGATGAAGAACAAAGACCGCCACACCCAAGAGTCCACCAAGCAATCCAACGAGATCACCCCGTCGACACCATCCTCGGCGACATTCATAAGGGGGTAACCACTAGATCTCGTGTTGCACATTTTTGTGAGCATTACTCTTTTGTTTCCTCTATTGAACCACACAGGGTAGAGGAAGCACTTCAAGATTCGGATTGGGTGGTGGTGATGCAAGAGTGAAAGGGAAATGTGCCCTTGGGCCATTTCTAAGTGTTTTGGTGATTTAGTGTCAAACACAAGTGCTTAAGTGCTAAATGGTGGACAAAGTACAAATCAAGTATCAAGGTATGTTTCTCAGACTTAGTACATTGTTTTAGAGACTAATGTATTGTGTCTAAGTGCTGGAAACAGGAAAAGAACAATTGGAGATGTCTTGGCTCAAGCAGCCAAGACTTTGCTCAGTCTGGGAGCACCGGACTGTCCGGTGGTGCACCGGACTGTCCGGTGGTGCACCGGACAGTGTCCGGTGCGCCAGGCTGGCTCGAGCGAACTGGCCGCTCTCGGGAATTCACCGGCGACGTACGGCTATAATTCACCGGACTGTCCGGTGAGCCAACGGTCGGCCGGGCCAACGGTCGGCCGCGCGATCCACGCAGGACACGTGGCCGAGCCAACGGCTAGAAGGGGGCACCGGACTGTCCGGTGTGCACCGGACATGTCCGGTGCGCCAACGGCTCCCAGGCTGCAACGGTCGGCTTCGCCAAATCGGGAAAGAAATCGGGCACCGGACAGTGTCCGGTGTGCACCGGACTGTCCGGTGCGCCAGTCGACAGAAGGCAAGAATTGCCTTACCTGATTGCTCTCAACGGCTCCTAGCTGCCTTGGGGCTATAAAAGGGACCCCTTGGCGCATGAAGAAGATATACAAGCAACCTTAGAGCATTCTTGATCATCCACACTCAGTCTTTGGGCATTCGTTCGTGATTCTAAGTGATTCGAGCTACGTTCTAGTGAGAACTTTGAGATAGTCATTCGAGCTCGATTCTTGGCTGTGTGTGTGCGCATTTCGCTGTGGATTTGTGTGTGTTGCTTCCCTCCCTTACTCTGTGCTTCTTTGTGATCATTTACTTGTAAGGGCAAGAGACTCCAATTTGTGGAGACTCCTTGCAAACGGGATAAAGAAAAGAAAGCAAAACACCGTGGTATTCAAGTGGGTCTTTGGACCGCTTGAGAGGGGTTGATTGCAACCCTCGTCCGTTGGGACGCCACAACGTGGAGTAGGCAAGCGTTGGTCTTGGCCGAACCACGGGATAAACCACTGTGTCATCTCTGTGATTGATATCTTGTGGTTATTGTGTTTTGTTGAGACTCCTCTCTAGCCACTTGGCATTATTTGTGCTAACACTTAACCAAGTTTTGTGGCTTAAGTTTGAAGTTTCACAGGATCACCTATTCACCCCCCTCTAGGTGCTCTCAATTGGTATCGGAGACGTTCTCTTCAAGAAAGGGACTAATCGCCCGAAGAGATGGATCCTAAGGGAAAGGGGATGGTGGTCAACAACAACGAGAAGGAGAAAAAGAAGAACTATAAGAAGGCAAAGGGTGAGGCTCATCTTGGCAAGGAGTGGGATTCGGACTGCTCCTCGTCCGACTCCGACAATGAAGGACTCGCCGCCACCGCCTTCAACAAGTCATCACTCTTCCCCAATGAGCGTCACACTTGCCTCATGGCAAGGGAGAAGAAAGTAAGCACTCATAATACTAGTACTTATGCTTCTTCAAGTGAGGATGAGTCTAGTGATGATGATGAGATAGATTACTCATGCTTATTCAAGGGATTAGATAGAACCAAGGTAGACAAAATTAATGAATTAATTGATGCCTTGAATGATAAGAATATGCTTTTAGAGAAACAAGAAGACCTTTTATATGAAGAGCATGATAAATTTGTTAGTGCACAAAATTCACTTGCTCTAGAAATTAAGAGGAATGAAATGTTGTCTAGTGAATTATCTTCTTGTCATGAAACTATTGCTAAGTTAAAAAGTTTTAATGATGACTTAAATGCTAAACTAGAAGTAGCTAGTAAATCTGATTCCTGTGTAGAAATCGTTGAAACTTGTAATAGGTGTAAGGATTTTGACATTGATGCTTGTAGTGATCATTTAGTCTCAATTTCCAAATTAAATGAGGAATTAGCTAGTCTTAATGCCCAACTTAAGACTAGCAAGAATGAATTTGACAAGCTAAAATTTGCAAGGGATGCCTACACGATTGGTAGACACCCCTCAATTAAGGATGGACTTGGCTACAAGAGGGAAGCCAAGAACTTGACAAGCCATAAGGCTCCCATCTCCGCCAAGGAGAAAGGGAAGGCCCCTATGACTAGTAGTGTGCAAAAGAACCATGCCTTTATGTACCATGATAGGAGACAATCTAGAAATGCTTATAGGAATTGTAATGCATATAATGCCTTTGATACTCATGCCATGTTTGCTTCTAGTTCTTCTTATGTGCATGATAGAAATGTTGGTAGGAGAAATGTTGTTCATAATATGCCTAGGAGAAATGTTGTTAATGTTCCTAGGAAAGTAAATGAACCTTCTACAATATATCATGCTTTAAATGCTTCTTTTGCTATTTGTAGAAAGGATAGGAAGATAGTTGCTAGAAAATTAGGGGCAAGATGCAAGGGAGACAAAACTTGCATTTGGGTCCCTAAAACAATTGTGACTAACCTTGTAGGACCCAACAAGAGTTGGGTACCTAAGACCCAAGCCTAAATTTGCCTTGCAGGTTTATGCATCCGGGGGCTCAAGCTGGATTATCGACAGCGGATGCACAAACCACATGACGGGGGAAAAGAGGATGTTCTCTTCCTACGTCAAGAACAAGGATTCCCAAGATTCAATCATATTTGGTGATGGGAATCAAGGCAAGGTAAAAGGGCTAGGTAAAATTGCAATATCAAATGAGCACTCTATCTCTAATGTGTTTTTAGTAGAGTCTCTTGGATATAATTTACTATCTGTTAGTCAATTGTGCAATATGGGATATAATTGTCTATTTACAAATGTAGATGTGTCTGTCTTTAGAAGAAGTGATGGTTCACTAGCATTTAAGGGTGTACTAGACGACAAACTTTATTTAGTTGATTTTGCAAAAGAGGAGGCCGGTCTAGATGCATGCTTAATCGCTAAGACTAGCATGGGCTGGCTGTGGCATCGCCGCTTAGCACATGTGGGGATGAAGAACCTTCACAAGCTTCTAAAGGGAGAGCACGTGATAGGTTTGACTAATGTGCAATTCGAAAAAGATAGACCTTGTGCAGCTTGTCAAGCAGGTAAACAAGTGGGAGGAGCACATCACAGCAAGAATGTGATGACCACTTCAAGACCTCTGGAGCTGCTGCATATGGACCTCTTCGGACCCGTCGCCTATCTGAGTATAGGAGGAAGTAAGTATGGTCTAGTTATTGTTGATGACTTTTCCCGCTTCACTTGGGTGTTCTTTTTGCAGGATAAGTCTGAAACCCAAGGGACCCTCAAGTGCTTCCTCAGGAGAGCTCAAAATGAGTTTGAGCTCAAGGTGAAGAAGATAAGGAGCGACAATGGGTCCGAGTTCAAGAACCTTCAAGTGGAGGAGTTCCTTGAGGAGGAAGGGATCAAGCACGAGTTCTCCGCTCCCTACACACCACAGCAAAATGGTGTGGTAGAGAGGAAGAACAGGACACTAATCGACATGGCGAGGACGATGCTTGGAGAATTCAAGACCCCCGAGCGTTTCTGGGCGGAAGCTGTGAACACGGCTTGCCACGCCATCAACCGGGTCTACCTTCACCGCCTCCTCAAGAAGACTTCGTATGAGCTGCTAACCGGTAACAAACCCAATGTATCATACTTTCGTGTATTTGGGAGCAAATGCTACATTCTAGTGAAGAAGGGTAGAAATTCTAAGTTTGCTCCCAAAGCTGTAGAAGGGTTTTTATTAGGTTATGATTCAAATACAAAGGCATATAGGGTCTTCAACAAATCATCGGGTTTGGTTGAAGTCTCTAGCGACGTTGTATTTGATGAAACTAATGGCTCTCCAAGAGAGCAAGTTGTTGATCTTGATGATGTAGATGAAGAAGATGTTCCAATGGCCGCTATACGAACCATGGCGATGGTGATGTACGTCCACAGGAACATAAGGAGCAAGATCAACCTTCTTCCTCAACTATGGTGCTTCCCCCAACTCAAGACGATGAACAGGTTCATCAACAGGAGGCGTGTGATCAAGGGGGAGCACAAGATGATCATGTGATGGAGGAAGAAGCGCAACCGGCACCTCCAACCCAAGTTCGAGCGATGATTCAAAGGGATCATCCCGTCGACCAAATTCTGGGTGATATTAGCAAAGGAGTAACTACTCGATCTCGATTAGTTAATTTTTGTGAGCATTACTCCTTTGTCTCTTCTATTGAGCCTTTCAGGGTAGAAGAGGCCTTGCTAGATCCAGACTGGGTGTTGGCCATGCAAGAGGAGCTCAACAACTTCAAGCGCAATGAAGTTTGGACACTGGTGCCTCGTCCCAAGCAAAATGTTGTGGGAACCAAGTGGGTGTTCCGCAACAAACAGGACGAGCACGGGGTGGTGACGAGGAACAAGGCTCGACTTGTGGCAAAAGGTTATGCCCAAGTCGCAGGTTTGGACTTTGAGGAGACTTTCGCTCCTGTGGCTAGGCTAGAATCAATTCGTATTTTTCTAGCATATGCCGCTCACCATTCTTTCAGGTTGTACCAAATGGATGTGAAGAGCGCTTTCCTCAACGGGCCAATCAAGGAGGAGGTGTACGTGGAGCAACCCCCTGGCTTCGAGGATGAACGGTATCCCGACCACGTGTGTAAGCTCTCTAAGGCGCTCTATGGACTTAAGCAAGCCCCAAGAGCATGGTATGAATGCCTTAGAGATTTCTTAATTGCTAATGCTTTCAAGGTTGGGAAAGCCGATCCAACTCTTTTCACTAAGACATGTGATGGTGATTTGTTTGTGTGCCAAATTTATGTCGATGACATAATATTTGGTTCTACTAATCTAAAGTCTTGTGAAGAGTTTAGCAGGGTGATGACGCAGAAATTCGAGATGTCGATGATGGGCGAGTTGAACTACTTCCTTGGGTTCCAAGTGAAGCAACTCAAGGACGGCACCTTCATCTCCCAAACGAAGTACACGCAAGACTTGCTGAAGCGGTTTGGGATGAAAGACGCCAAGCCCGCAAAGACTCCGATGGGAACTGACGGACACACCGACCTCAACAAAGGAGGTAAGTCTGTTGATCAAAAGGCATACCGGTCAATGATAGGGTCTTTACTTTATTTATGTGCTAGTAGACCGGACATTATGCTAAGCGTATGCATGTGTGCTAGATTTCAATCCGATCCTAAGGAGTGTCACTTAGTGGCGGTGAAGCGAATTCTTAGATATTTAGTTGCTACGCCTTGCTTCGGGATCTGGTATCCAAAGGGGTCTACCTTTGACTTGATTGGATATTCAGATTCCGACTATGCTGGATGTAAGGTCGATAGGAAGAGTACATCGGGGACGTGCCAATTCTTAGGAAGGTCCCTGGTGTCATGGAACTCTAAGAAACAAACCTCTGTTGCCCTATCCACCGCTGAGGCCGAGTACGTTGCCGCAGGACAGTGTTGCGCGCAACTACTTTGGATGAGGCAAACCCTCAGGGACTTTGGCTACAATCTGAGCAAAGTCCCACTTGAAAGGGAAATGTGCCCTTGGGCCATTTCTAAGTATTTTGGTGATTGGGTGCCAACACAAGTGCTTAAATGTGATTTTATGTCCATGGATGAACAAAGTGCAAATCATGAAGTAAAGGTATGTTTCTAAGGCTTAGTACATTGGTTTTGTGTACTAATATACTTGTCTAAGTGATAGAAACAGAGAGAAGAAGAAAGAAGAAGAGTTGGCTGTGTACAGCCAAAAGGCTGCTTCGGTCTGGGGCACCGGACTGTCCGGTGGTGCACCGGACAGTGTCCGGTGCGCCAGGCTGCCTCGGGCGAACTGGTCACTCTCGGGAAAGTTGCTGACAGCGTTCGGCTAAAAATCACCGGACTGTCCGGTGTGCACCGGACTGTCCGGTGAGCCAACGGTCGGCCGCGGAATCTGCGCGCGACACGTGGTCTGGCCAACGGTCGGAAGGAGGCACCGGACTGTCCGGTGTGCACCGGACTGTCCGGTGCGCCAGATCTGCAAACGTTGGCAACGGTCGGCTGCGCCTGTTAAGGAAAGAAATCAGGCACCGGACAGTGTCCGGTGTGCACCGGACTGTCCGGTGCGCCCGACGACAGAAGACAAGAATGGCCTTCCAGATTTGTTCTCAACGGCTCCTAGCTGCCTTGGGGCTATAAAAGGGACCCCTAGGCGCATGGAGGAGTACACCAAGCAACCTTAGAGCATTCTTGATCATCCACACTCAGTCTTTGCGCATTTGTTTGTCATTCTAAGTGATTCGAGCTCCGTTCTAGTGAGAACTTTGAGATAATCTTTGAGCTCGATTCTTGGCCGTGTGTGTGCGCATTTTGCTGTGGATTTGTGTGTGTTGCTTCCCTTCCTTACTCCGTGATTCTTTGTGAACATCAAAAGTGTAAGGGCGAGAGGCTCCAAGTTGTGGAGATTCCTCGCGAACGGGATAAGAAAAGAAAAGCATAACACTGTGGTATTCAAGTTGATCATTGGATCACTTGAGAGGAGTTGAGTGCAACTCTCGTCCGTTGGGACGCCACAACGTGGAGTAGGCAAGTTCTGTACTTGGCCGAACCACGGGATAAATCACTGTGTCTTCTCTGTGCTGAATTCTTTGTGACTATCGTATTGTGCAAGACCTCCTCTCTAGCCACTTGGCAATCATTGTGCTAACACTTAACAAGTTTTTGTGGCTATAAGTTTAAGTTTTACAGGATCACCTATTCACCCCCCCCTCTAGGTGCTCTCAATTGGTATCAAAGGCGTTCTCTTCAAGAAAGGGACTAGCCGCCCGAAGAGATGGATCCTAAGGGGAAGGGAACTGTGATCAACGACAAGGAGAAGGAGTTCTTCGTCAACGAGCCAAGGGATGACAAGTCCAACGACTCGGGCTCGGGCCACAGACGCAAAGATGGGAAGAAGAAGAAGACAAGGCGCATCAAGGAGATCGTCTACTACGACGACAGCGATGAGTCCACTTCTTCCCAAAAGGACGACAACAACGACTACAAAAAGACGGTCAATTCGAACTTTTCATTTGATTATTCTCGTATTCCTCATAGTTCGAATTCGCATTTGCTTTCCATTCCACTCGGCAAGCCCCCACACTTTGATGGAGAGGACTACGGATTTTGGAGCCACAAAATGCGTAGTCACCTATTCTCTCTCCATCCAAGCATATGGGAGATTGTAGAGAGTGGAATGAAATTTGATAGCTCGGATAGCCCTATGTTTATTAATGAACAAATTCATAAAAATGCACAAGCTACTACTGTTCTCTTAGCATCTTTGTGCAGGGAAGAGTACAACAAGGTGAGCGGCTTGGACAATGCCAAGCAGATATGGGACACCCTCAAGATCTCTCACGAGGGCAACGACGTCACCATGCTCACCAAAATGGAATTGGTGGAAGGCGAACTTGGGAGATTCGCTATGATAAGGGGGGAGGAGCCAACCCAAACATACAACCGGCTCAAGACCCTTGTCAACAAGATAAGGAGCTATGGAAGCACGCGATGGACGGACCACGACGTCGTCCGCCTAATGCTAAGGTCCTTTACCGTACTTGATCCTCATCTCGTAAACAATATTCGTGAGAATCCCAGGTACACGAAGATGACGCCCGAGGAGGTACTCGGAAAATTCGTAAGCGGGCGGATGATGATCAAGGAGGCGAGATACGTCGACGACGCTCTAAACGGTCCAATCAACGAGCCACAACCTTTTGCTCTCAAAGCAACAAAAAGCAAGGAGGCGCTACCTAGCAAGGTGGCACAAATTGAGGCGGCCGGACTTAATGATGAAGAGATGGCTCTCATCATTAAACGCTTCAAGACGGTACTAAAGGGTCACAAGGGGCAGCCAAGCAAGACCAAGACAAAGGGGAAGCGCTCATGCTTCAAGTGCGGTAAGATTGGTCATTTTATCGCTAACTGCCCCGATAATGATAGTGACCAGGAACAGGAAAATAAGAGGGAAAAGAAGAAGAATTACAAGAAGGCAAAGGGCGAGGCGCATCTAGGCAAAGAGTGGGACTCGGACTGCTCATCTTCCGACTCCGACAATGAAGGACTCGCCGCCACTGCCTTCAACAAATCAACCCTCTTCCCCAACGAGCGTCATACATGCCTTATGGCGAGGGAGAAAAAGGTATGTACTCGTAACTCTACCTATGCTTCTTCAAGTGAGGACGAGTCTAGTGATGAGGATGAAGTAGATTATTCATGTTTGTTCAAAGGCTTAGATAGATCTAAGATAGACAAAATTAATGAATTAATTGATGCCTTGAATCAAAAGAATATACTTTTAGAAAAGCAAGAGGATTTGTTGTATGAAGAACATGATAAGTTTGTAGAGGCTCAAAAATCCCTTGCATTAGAAATTAAGAGGAATGAAATGCTTGCTTGTGAAGTGTCAACATGTCATGATTCAATTTCTAACTTAAAGAACATTAACGATGATTTAAATGCTAAACTAGTAGAAGTAAATAAATCCAACTCTTGTGTTGAACATGTTGAAATTTGCACTAGGTGTAAGGACATTGATATTAATGCTTGTAGTGAACACTTAGTTTCTATTTCAAAATTGAATGATGAATTAGCTAGTCTTAATGCTCAACTTAAGACCAGCAAGAGCAATTTTGATAAACTGAAATTTGCTAGGGATGCCTACACTGTTGGTAGACACCCCTCCATTAAGGATGGACTTGGCTTCAAAAGGGAAGCCAAGAACTTAACAAGCCATAAGGCTCCCATTCCCGCTAAGGAGAAAGGGAAGGCCCCTATGGCTACTAGTGCAAAAAGGAATCATGCTTTCATGTACTATGATAGGAGATATTCTAGAAATGCTTTTAAAGGTCATGATGTTTTTGGTTCACATGCTTATGACTCTTATGCTATGACTGCTTCTAGTTCTCATGTTATGCATGGTAGAAATGTGCTTAGAAGAAATGTTGTTCATCAAATGCCCAGGAGAAATGTTGTTCATAATGCTCCTAGGAAAATAGTGAATGAACCTTCTACAATTTACTGTGCTTTAAATGCTTCCTTTGCTATTTGTAGAAAGGATAAGAAAATTGTTGCTAGGAAGTTAGGGGCAAAATGCAAGGGAGACAAAACTTGCATTTGGGTCCCTAAGGATATTTGCACTAACCTTGTAGGACTCAACATGAGTTGGGTACCTAAGTCCCAAGCCTAAAATTGCCTTGCAGGTTTATGCATCCAGGGGCTCAAGCTGGATTATCGACAGCGGATGCACAAACCACATGACGGGGGAAAAGAGGATGTTCTCTTCCTACGTCAAGAATAAAGATTCCCAAGATTCAATCATATTCGGTGATGGGAATCAAGGCAAGGTAAAAGGGTTAGGTAAAATTGCAATTTCTAATGAGCACTCTATTTCAAATGTGTTTTTAGTAGAGTCTCTTGGTTACAATTTGCTATCTGTTAGTCAGTTGTGTAATATGGGATACAACTGTTTATTTACAAATGTAGATGTGTCTGTCTTTAGAAGAAGTGATGGTTCACTAGCTTTTAAGGGTGTACTAGACGGCAAACTTTACTTAGTTGATTTTGCAAAAGAAGAGGCCGGTCTAGATGCATGCTTAATGGCTAAGACTTGCATGGGCTGGTTGTGGCATCGCCGCTTAGCACATGTGGGGATGAAGAACCTCCACAAGCTTCTAAAGGGAGAACACGTGATAGGTCTAACCAATGTGCATTTCGAAAAAGATAGACCTTGTGCAGCTTGTCAAGCAGGGAAACAGGTGGGAGGCTCTCATCACACCAAGAATGTGATGACAACATCAAGACCCCTGGAGCTGCTACATATGGACCTCTTCGGACCCGTCGCCTATCTGAGCATAGGAGGAAGTAAGTATGGTCTAGTTATTGTTGATGACTTTTCCCACTTCACTTGGGTGTTCTTTTTGCAGGATAAGTCTGAAACCCAAGGGACCCTAAAGCGCTTCCTCAGGAGAGCTCAAAATGAGTTTGAGCTCAAGGTGAAGAAGATAAGGAGCGACAACGGGTCCGAGTTCAAGAACCTTCAAGTGGAGGAGTTCCTTGAGGAGGAAGGGATCAAGCACGAGTTCTCCGCTCCCTACACACCACAGCAAAATGGTGTGGTAGAGAGGAAGAACAGGACGCTAATCGACATGGCAAGGACGATGCTTGGAGAATTCAAGACCCCCGAGTGTTTTTGGTCGGAAGCCGTGAACACGGCTTGCCACGCCATCAACCGGGTCTACCTACATCGCCTCCTCAAGAAGACGTCGTATGAGCTGCTAACCGGTAACAAACCCAATGTATCGTACTTTCGTGTATTTGGGAGCAAATGCTACATTCTAGTGAAGAAAGGTAGAAATTCTAAGTTTGCTCCCAAAGCTGTAGAGGGGTTTTTGTTAGGTTATGATTCAAATACAAAGGCGTATAGGGTCTTCAACAAATCATCGGGTTTGGTTGAAGTCTCTAGCGACGTTGTATTTGATGAGACTAATGGCTCTCCAAGAGAGCAAGTTGTTGATCTTGATGATGTAGATGAAGAAGATGTTCCGATGGCCGCTATACGAGCCATGGCAATTGGTGAAGTACGACCACAGGAACATAAGGAACAAGATCAACCTTCTTCCTCAACCTTGGTGCATCCCCCAACTCAAGACGATGAACAGGTTCATCAACAGGAGGCGTGTGATCAAGGGGGAGCACTAAATGATCATGTGATGGAGGAAGAAACGCAACCGGCACCTCCAACCCAAGTTCGAGCGATGATTCAAAGGGATCATCCCGTCGACCAAATTCTGGGAGATATCAGCAAGGGAGTAACTACTCGATCTCGATTAGTTAATTTTTGTGAGCATTACTCCTTTGTCTCTTCTATTGAGCCTTTCAGGGTAGAAGAGGCCTTGCTAGATCCGGACTGGGTGTTGGCCATGCAAGAGGAGCTCAACAACTTCAAAAGGAATGAAGTTTGGACGCTGGTGCCTCGTCCTAAGCAAAATATTGTGGGAACCAAGTGGGTGTTCCGCAATAAACAAGACGAGCACGGGGTGGTGACAAGGAACAAGGCTCGACTTGTGGCAAAAGGTTATGCCCAAGTCGCAGGTTTGGACTTTGAGGAGACGTTTGCTCCTGTGGCTAGGCTAGAATCAATTCGTATCTTGCTAGCATATGCCGCTCACCATTCTTTCAGGTTGTACCAAATGGATGTGAAGAGCGCTTTCCTCAATGGGCCGATCAAGGAGGAGGTGTACGTGGAGCAACCCCCTGGCTTCGAGGATGAACGGTACCCCGACCATGTGTGTAAGCTCTCTAAGGCGCTCTATGGACTTAAGCAAGCCCCAAGAGCATGGTATGAATGCCTTAGAGATTTCTTAATTGCTAATGCTTTCAAGGTTGGGAAAGCCGATCCAACTCTTTTCACTAAGACGTGATGGTGATTTGTTTGTGTGCCAAATTTATGTCGATGACATAATATTTGGTTCTACTAATCAAAAGTCTTGTGAAGAGTTTAGCAGGGTAATGACGCAGAAATTCGAGATGTCGATGATGGGCGAGTTGAACTACTTCCTTGGGTTCCAAGTGAAGCAACTCAAGGACGGCACCTTCATCTCCCAAACGAAGTACACACAAGATTTGTTAAAGAGGTTTGGGATGAAGGACGCCAAGCCCGCAAAGACGCCGATGGGAACTGACGGACACACCGACCTCAACAAAGGAGGTAAGTCCGTCGATCAAAAAGCATACCGGTCAATGATAGGTTCTTTGCTTTATTTATGTGCTAGTAGACCGGATATTATGCTTAGCGTATGCATGTGTGCTAGATTTCAATCCGATCCTAAGGAGTGTCACTTAGTGGCGGTGAAGCGAATCTTTAGATATTTGGTCGCTACGCCTTGCTTCGGGATCTGGTATCCAAAGGGGTCTACCTTTGACTTAATTGGATATTCAGATTCCGACTATGCTGGATGTAAGGTCGATAGGAAGAGTACATCGGGGACGTGCCAATTCTTAGGAAGGTCCCTGGTGTCATGGAACTCTAAGAAACAAACATCTGTTGCCCTATCCACCGCTGAGGCCGAGTACGTTGCCGCAGGACAGTGTTGCGCGCAACTACTTTGGATGAGGCAAACCCTCAGGGACTTTGGCTACAATCTGAGCAAAGTCCCACTCCTATGTGATAATGAGAGTGCTATCCGCATGGCGGAAAATCCTGTTGAACACAGCCGCACAAAGCACATTGACATCCGGCATCACTTTTTGAGAGACCACCAGCAAAAGGGAGATATCGAAGTGTTTCATGTTAGCACCGAGAACCAGCTAGCCGATATCTTTACCAAGCCTCTAGATGAGAAGACCTTTTGCAGGTTGCGTAGTGAGCTAAATGTCTTAGATTCACGGAACTTGGATTGAATTGTAGCATACATGTGTTTATGCCTTTGATCATGTTCATTCTGCATTGTGTTGCTTATTTATGGTGCTCAAGTTGTACAAGAACTCCCCGGATCTCACAAGTCCTTGTGCACGTAATGCACATGTTTAGGGGGAGTTGTGTTACAACTTGACCCTTTGAGACTAACCACATGCTTGAGTTTGCTTGATTTAGTCTTGAAGGAGAGTTGAAAGGGAAAAGGTGGACTTGGACCATGCAAAGACTTCCACTGCACTCCGATGAAAAGAGTAACTTTTCCAAGTTCATCTTTAAACTCTTATTACCTATTTGCTCTTAATTGAAGATTTTGGTGAGGCAATGGGGTTAGAGGGCCAAGATTGATCCCGTTTTGGTGCTTGATGCCAAAGGGGGAGAAAATAAAGGCCAAAGCAATAAATGGATCAGCTACCACTTGAGAAATTTGAAAATAGCAGAGTAGAGCTTTTTGTTTGTCAAAACTCTTTTATTGTCTCTCTTGTGTCAAAAGTTGGCTTCTTGTGGGGAGAAGTAGTAATTATGGGAAAAAGGGGGAGTTTTTGAAATCTTTGATCAATCTCTTTTGAAATGACTCTCTTTATGCTTCAACATGTGTGTTTGACTTAGAGATAGAGATTTGAGTTTGATTTGCAAAAACAAACCAAGTGGTGGCAAAGGATGATCCATATATGACAAAATTGGATAAAACTCAAATTTAGTTTTATTTGAAGTGAGTTTGCACTTGTTCCAGTTGCTTTATGTTGTGTTGGCATAAATCACCAAAAAGGGGGAGATTGAAAGGGAAATGTGCCCCTGGGCCATTTCTAAGTATTTTGGTGATTGGGTGCCAACACAAGTGCTTAAATGTGATTTTATGTCCATGGATGAACAAAGTGCAAATCATGAAGTAAAGGTATGTTTCTAAGGCTTAGTACATTGGTTTTGTGTACTAATATACTTGTCTAAGTGATAGAAACAGAGAGAAGAAGAAAGAAGAAGAGTTGGCTGTGTACAGCCAAAAGGCTGCTTCGGTCTGGGGCACCGGACTGTCCGGTGGTGCACCGGACAGTGTCCGGTGCGCCA
Source organism: Zea luxurians (assembly GCA_029449295.1). Lineage (NCBI taxonomy): Eukaryota > Viridiplantae > Streptophyta > Magnoliopsida > Poales > Poaceae > Zea > Zea luxurians. Next base: position 38,943,930 of record JAOPSE010000009.1, on the reverse strand, counting down.
GGCTGCCTCGGGCGAACTGGTCACTCTCGGGAAAGTTGCTGACAGCGTTCGGCTAAAAATCACCGGACTGTCCGGTGTGCACCGGACTGTCCGGTGAGCCAACGGTCGGCCGAGCCAACGGTCGGCCGCGGAATCTGCGCGCGACACGTGGTCTGGCCAACGGTCGGAAGGAGGCACCGGACTGTCCGGTGTGCACCGGACTGTCCGGTGCGCCAGATCTGCAAACGTTGGCAACGGTCGGCTGCGCCTGTTAAGGAAAGAAATCGGGCACCGGACAGTGTCCGGTGTGCACCGGACTGTCCGGTGCGCCCGACGACAGAAGGCAAGAATGGCCTTCCAGATTTGTTCTCAACGGCTCCTAGCTGCCTTGGGGCTATAAAAGGGACCCCTAGGCGCATGGAGGAGTACACCAAGCAACCTTAGAGCATTCTTGATCATCCACACTCAGTCTTTGCGCATTTGTTTGTCATTCTAAGTGATTCGAGCTCCGTTCTAGTGAGAACTTTGAGATAATCTTTGAGCTCGATTCTTGGCCGTGTGTGTGCGCATTTTGCTGTGGATTTGTGTGTGTTGCTTCCCTTCCTTACTCCGTGATTCTTTGTGAACATCAAAAGTGTAAGGGCGAGAGGCTCCAAGTTGTGGAGATTCCTCGCGAACGGGATAAGAAAAGAAAAGCATAACACTGTGGTATTCAAGTTGATCATTGGATCACTTGAGAGGAGTTGAGTGCAACTCTCGTCCGTTGGGACGCCACAACGTGGAGTAGGCAAGTTCTGTACTTGGCCGAACCACGGGATAAATCACTGTGTCTTCTCTGTGCTGAATTCTTTGTGACTATCGTATTGTGCAAGACCTCCACTCTAGCCACTTGGCAATCATTGTGCTAACACTTAACAAGTTTTTGTGGCTATAAGTTTAAGTTTTACAGGATCACCTATTCACCCCCCCCTCTAGGTGCTCTCACTCCTATGTGATAATGAGAGTGCTATCCGCATGGCGGAAAATCCTGTTGAACACAGCCGCACAAAGCACATAGACATCCGGCATCACTTTTTGAGAGACCACCAGAAAAAGGGGGATATCGAAGTGTTTCATGTTAGCTCCGAGAACCAGCTAGCCGATATCTTTACCAAGCCTCTAGATGAGCAGACCTTTTGCAGGTTGCGTAGTGAGCTAAATGTCTTAGATTCGCGGAACCTGGATTGAGTTATAGCATACATGTGTTTATGCCTTTGATCATGTTCCTTATGCATTTTGTTGCTTATTTATGGTGCTCAAGTTGTACAAGCACTCCCAGGACCTCACAAGTCTTTGTGCAAGTGATGCACATATTTAGGGGGAGATGTGTTACAACTTGACCCTTTGAGACTAACCATATGTTTGAGTTTGCTTGATTTAGTCTCAAAGGTGGATTGAAAGGGAAAGGTGAACTTGGACCATGCAAGACTTCCACTGCACTCCGATGAGAGGGTAACTACTTCCAAGTTCATCTCATGAACTCTTATTGCCATTGACTCTTATTTGAAAATTTGGTGAGGCAATGGGGTTAAAGGGCCAAGATTAATTCCGTTTTGGTGCTTGATGCCAAAGGGGGAGAAAATAAAGGCCAAAGCAATAAATGGATCAGCTACCACTTGAGAGATTTTGAAAATAGTAGAATAGAGCTTTTGGTTTTAGTCAAAACTCTTTTGTTGTCTCTCTTGTCAAAAGTTGGCTTCTTGTGGGGAGAAGTGTTAATTATGGGAAAAAGGGGGAGTTTTTGAAATCTTGAATCAATTTGTCTTGAAATGACTCTCTTTATGTTTTAACAAGTGTGTTTGACTTAGAGATAGAGATTTGAGTTTGATTTGCAAAAACAAACCAAGTGGTGGCAAAGAGTGATCCATATATGTCAAAATATGAATCAAAACAATTTGAGATCTTATTTGAAGTGATTTTGTATTTGTTCTACTTGCTTTATATTGTGTTGGCATAAATCACCAAAAAGGGGGAGATTGAAAGGGAAATGTGCCCTTGGGCCATTTCTAAGTGTTTTGGTGATTTAGTGTCAAACACAAGTGCTTAAGTGCTAAATGGTGGACAAAGTACAAATCAAGTATCAAGGTATGTTTCTCAGACTTAGTACATTGTTTTAGAGACTAATGTATTGTGTCTAAGTGCTGGAAACAGGAAAAGAACAATTGGAGATGTCTTGGCTCAAGCAGCCAAGACTCTGCTCAGTTTGGGAGCACCGGACTGTCCGGTGGTGCACCGGACTGTCCGGTGGTGCACCGGACAGTGTCCGGTGCGCCAGGCTGGCTCGAGCGAACTGGCCGCTCTCGGGAATTCACCGGCGACGTACGGCTATAATTCACCGGACTGTCCGGTGAGCCAACGGTCGGCCGGGCCAACGGTCGGCCGCGCGATCCACGCAGGACACGTGGCCGAGCCAACGGCTAGAAGGGGGCACCGGACTGTCCGGTGTGCACCGGACATGTCCGGTGCGCCAACGGCTCCCAGGCTGCAACGGTCGGCTTCGCCAAATCGGGAAAGAAATCGGGCACCGGACAGTGTCCGGTGTGCACCGGACTGTCCGGTGCGCCAGTCGACAGAAGGCAAGAATTGCCTTCCCTGATTGCTCTCAACGGCTCCTAGCTGCCTTGGGGCTATAAAAGGGACCCCTTGGCGCATGAAGAAGATATACAAGCAACCTTAGAGCATTCTTGATCATCCACACTCAGTCTTTGGGCATTCGTTCGTGATTCTAAGTGATTCGAGCTACGTTCTAGTGAGAACTTTGAGATAGTCATTCGAGCTCGATTCTTGGCTGTGTGTGTGCGCATTTCGCTGTGGATTTGTGTGTGTTGCTTCCCTCCCTTACTCTGTGCTTCTTTGTGATCATATACTTGTAAGGGCAAGAGACTCCAATTTGTGGAGACTCCTTGCAAACGGGATAAAGAAAAGAAAGCAAAACACCGTGGTATTCAAGTGGGTCTTTGGACCGCTTGAGAGGGGTTGATTGCAACCCTCGTCCGTTGGGACGCCACAACGTGGAGTAGGCAAGCGTTGGTCTTGGCCGAACCACGGGATAAACCACTGTGCCATCTCTGTGATTGATATCTTGTGGTTATTGTGTTTTGTTGAGACTCCTCTCTAGCCACTTGGCATTATTTGTGCTAACACTTAACCAAGTTTTGTGGCTTAAGTTTGAAGTTTCACAGGATCACCTATTCACCCCCCCCTCTAGGTGCTCTCAAAGAGGAGCTCAACAACTTCACTAGGAATGAGGTATGGAATTTAGTTCCACGTCCTAATCAAAATGTTGTAGGAATCAAATGGGTCTTCCGCAACAAGCAAGATGAGCATGGTGTGGTGACAAGGAACAAAGCCCGACTTGTGGCCAAAGGATACTCCCAAGTCGAAGGTTTGGATTTCGGTGAAACCTATGCACCCGTAGCTAGGCTTGAGTCAATTCGCATATTATTAGCCTATGCTACTTACCATGGCTTCAAGCTTTATCAAATGGACGTGAAAAGTGCCTTCCTCAATGGACCAATCAAGGAAGAGGTCTATGTTGAGCAACCTCCCGGCTTTGAAGATAGTGAGTATCCTAACCATGTCTATAAGCTCTCTAAGGCGCTTTATGGGCTCAAGCAAGCCCCAAGAGCATGGTATGAATGCCTTAAAGATTTCCTTAATTTAAATGGATTCAAAGTCGGAAAGGCCGATCCTACTTTATTCACTAAAACTCTTGAAAATGACTTGTTTGTATGCCAAATCTATGTTGATGATATTATATTTGGGTCTACTAACGAGTCTACATGTGAAGAATTTAGTAGGATCATGACACAAAAATTCGAGATATCTATGATGGGAGAGTTGAAGTATTTCTTAGGATTTCAAGTGAAGCAACTCCAAGAGGGCACCTTCCTAAGCCAAACGAAGTATACTCAAGATATTCTAAGTAAGTTTGGGATGAAGGATGCCAAACCCATCAAGACACCCATGGGAACCAATGGGCATCTCGACCTCGACGAAGGAGGTAAATCCGTCGATCAAAAGGTATACCGGTCGATGATAGGATCTTTACTCTATTTATGTGCATCTCGACCAGATATTATGCTTTCCGTATGCATATGTGCAAGATTCCAAGCCGACCCTAAGGAAGCTCACCTTAAGGCCGTAAAACGAATCTTGAAATATTTAGTTTATACTCCTAAGTTTGGGCTTTGGTATCCTAGGGGATCCACTTTTAATTTGATTGGTTATTCGGATGCCGATTGGGCGGGGTGCAAAATCAATAGAAAGAGCACATCGGGGACTTGCCAGTTCTTGGGAAGATCCTTGGTGTCTTGGGCTTCAAAGAAGCAAAATTTCGTTGCTCTTTCTACCGCCGAAACCGAGTACATTGCCGCAGGACATTGTTGCGCGCAACTACTTTGGATGAGGCAAACCCTTAGGGACTACAGTTACAAATTAACCAAAGTTCCTCTTCTATGTGATTATGAGAGTGCAATCAAAATGGCGGATAATCCCATCAAACATAGCCGCACTAAACACATAGCCATTCAGTATCACTTTTTAAGGGATCACCAACAAAAGGGAGATATCGAGATTTCATACATTAATACTAAAGATCAATTAGCCGATATCTTTACCAAGCCTCTTGATGAACAAACATTTAGGGGGAGTTTTGTTTAGTCAAAAGGAAAAGCATTTGAAAATTTCATCTAGGGGGAGTTTTGTTTAGTCAAAGGAAAAACATTTGAAACAGGGGGAGAAAATTTCAAATCTTGAAAATGCTTCACAAAATCTTATTCATTTACCTTTGACTATTTTGCAAAAGAACTTCGAAAAGGATTTACAAAAAAAATTTGCAAAAACAAAACATGTGGTGCAAGCGTGGTCCAAAATGTTAAAAATGAAGAAACAATCCATGCATATCTTATAAGTATTTATATTGGCTCAATTCCAAGCAACCTTTGCACTTACATTATGAAAACTAGTTCAATTATGCACTTCCATATTTGCTTTGGTTTGTGTTGGCATCAATCACCAAAAAGGGGGAGATTGAAAGGGAATTAGGCTTACACCTAGTTCCTAATTAATTTTGGTGGTTGAATTGTCCAACACAAATAATTGGACTAACCACTTTGCTCTAGTGTATAAGTTATACAGGTGCCAAAGGTTCACACTTAGCCAATAAAAAGACCAAGAACTGGGTTCAACAAAGAGAGTAAAGGGATAACCGAAGTGTGCCCTGGTCTGGCGCACCGGACTGTCCGGTGTGCCACCGGACAGTGCACGGTGCACCACCGGACAGTGTCCGGTGCACCAGGGGACTTCACGCTGAACTCCTCACCTTCGGGAAAATCCAGAGGCTCTCCGCTATAATTCACCGGACTGTCCGGTGTACACCGGACAGTGTTCGGTGCTCCAAGGAAGGGCGCCTCTGGAACTCGTCAGCTTCGGGAAATCGCTCCGCTATAATTCACCGGACATGTCCGGTGTGCACCGGACTGTCCGGTGAGCCAGCGGAGCAATGACTACTTCGCGCCAACGGTCACCTGCAGAAGCATTAAATGCGCGCCAGAGCGCGCAGAAGTCAGGCACGCGCGAAGTGGCGCACCGGACACTCTACAGTGCATGTCCGGTGTGCCACCGGACATCCAGGCGGGCCCAGAAGTCAGAACTCCAACGGTCAGAACCCAACAACATTGGTGACGTGGCTGGCGCACCGGACATGTCCGGTGTGCACCGGACTGTCCGGTGCACCATGCGACAGACAGCCCCACCAAACGGCTAGTTTGGTGGTTGGGGCTATAAATACCCCCAACCACCCCACATTCAAGTCATCCAAGTTTTTCCACTTCAACTACTTACAAGAGCTCTAGCATTCAATTCTAGACACACCCAAGTGATCAAATCTTCTCCAAACTCCACACAACACCTTAGTGATTAGAGAGAGAGATTTGCTTGTGTTCTTTCGAGCTCTTGCGCTTGGATTGCTTTCTTCTTTCTTTGATTCTTCATTGCGATCAAACTCATTTGTAATTGAGGCAAGAGACACCAACTTTGTGGTGGTCCTTGTGGGAACTTTGTGTTCCAAGAATTTGAGAAGAGAAAGCTCACTCGGTCCGAGGGACTGTTTGAGAGAGGGAAAGGGTTGAAAGAGACCCGGTCTTTGTGACCACCTCAACGGGGAGTAGGTTTGCAAGAACCGAACCTCGGTAAAACAAATCCGTGTGTCACACTCCTTATTCGCTTGCGATTTGTTTTGCACCCTCTCTCGCGGACTCGATTATATTTCTAACGCTAACCCGGCTTGTAGTTGTGATTATTTTTGAGAATTTCAGTTTCGCCCTATTCACCCCCCTCTAGGCGACTTTCAGCAGCTGTTGGGGACTTGTTCTCAAATGCTAAGAGTTAAGAACAAGGCAACATAAAAAGTGTTAAGTGTTAAAGTCCTTCGTCCTCCGAAATATTATGTCCCTTCGGGAAATAATGAATCTCGGACGAAGGTTACGAAAAACATACCTTCGTAAATATGACAATAAATGACGAAGGTTTCGTATAAAGCATAAAATATAAAACAAACATTTAAATATTATGACAGAATCATTTCTATTTCATTATCATGGAAAAATAGAAATGATTTCAAATTACAAATGTACCTTCGGTCTTGAAGGAAGAGAAAAGTACAAGCGTGATGCAATAGCAAATGCCAAGTCAGCGTGAACAGTACGGGAGTACTGTTCATCTATTTATAGACGCGGGACACAGCCCACGTAAAATTACATTCATGTCCATTACATTTGCTAATGCCTTATGGAAATCTGACAAGGCCCAAGTAGTCTTTTCATCTTTAAGTCGGTTCCCTTCTCTGCTATCGCGACGAAGCTTCCCTACGTACAGCTTCGGCTGTGGACCATCCTTCGTGGAGCTTGGTAATCAGCCCGTCCTCCATTTTAATCCCCCTTCGTCTGGTTCAGGCTTCGTCCTGACCGTACTTCATGTTCATGATTCTGAGTTCGAAGATACCTGCTCACATAATCCACTTGGAAAACATTGTCAAATCATGTTTTTGAGGACCTTCGGAGGACGAAGGCCCCCAACAGTAGCCCCTCGCAATATTAATTTGTTAATGATAAATTCAAATTGCGATATGGACGAAGGCCTTGAGCCGAAGGTCCGAAAAAACACCTTCCCTTTGCTAGAATAGCAACATTCACTGACAAGCGGGGTCTTTTAATTTTCAACGCCCTGGGGGTATAAATAAGATCATACCGCACACTTATTTGGTACGCACACTTGCCATCTGCTTCGGCCCACTAAATTTTTAGCTCTTGCGCATTAAGATTTGGTGATCTTTTTGATTTTGAAGCTTCGGACTTGAAAATAGTTTTTAGCGTTTCCGAAGATGTCTGAAGATAAGAAGGCTGGTCCCGAGATGAAGCTGAGTCTCTCTGAAGAGAAGAACCTGGGGTTTCTTATGGCAATGTCAAAGACCAATACAGAGAAGATTACTAAGGAGATTTTAGAAGGTTTATCTGAAGATACTGACGACAGCGACAGTTACGACGTAGAAAGCGGCGAGGAGTCCGAAGATCGACCATGGCGGCCAAGTCACTCAGTTTTCGGAAAAACCACAATTAAGCAGAGTCATGTTGACAATATGAGGGGGAGATATTTTCGTGATGTATCTATTGTGAGAGCTGATGCTGGAGAGAAAACTTCTCCTACCCCTGAAGAAAATGAGGTCGTGATCTTCCGAAGCTTCCTCAAGGCTGGGCTTCGGTTCCCTCTAAGCAACTTTGTTGTCGAGGTCCTGAAGACATTTCAAATCTACCTTCATCAAATTACTCCCGAAGCTATCATAAGAATGGGAATCTTTGTCTGGGCTGTGAGAAGCCAAAGTTTAGAACCAGATGCTAAGAGCTTTTGCAATATTCATGAGTTGATATACGAGACGAAGCCCTGGGGGAAAGAACAATATCATAACAACTTTGGTTGTTACAGCTTCGGTGCCCGCTCCGGATCAAGCTGCCCTGTGCCAACCTTTCGGAAGAGGTGGCCCGGCGCCTGGATGACAGAATGGTTCTATGTAAAGAAGGCGTTAAGAGTATCATTTTGTGCCCCATTTGGCAACGCTTCGGACTACGAAGGCCGAAGGTTGAAATGGATGAAGCGGCCGAAGAATGCCAAAGAGCCTTCGGCGTAGTCTGCTCTTTTATTGGGACAAGGGATCTGGTCCAAGAGCACATTGCCTTCAGGGTGTGGCCACTTGCAGGAGAGTGGAAAATGCCGAAGGAGACCATCAAAGAGTCCGACGAAGGCGGACTAGTGAGACTGAAATACACATTCAAATACGGGGATAAGTTTATTGAACCTGATGACGACTGGTTGAAAAGCATTGAAACATTAAGTGATGAACTGCTCAGGGCATATTCGAAGGCCGAGAACACTGCATTGTCAGCAGCCTTCGGAGGCCGAAAGAAGAAAAGGCTCAACCGGGTATTTGACGCAGTCGGGTTTGTTTACCCTGACTATCACTATCCGGTATTGGGTCGCAAAAGAAAAAATACTTCTCCTGCTATAGAAGCTACCACAAGTGCCACTAGCGAGCCAGCGCCGCAAAGGAAAAAGATGAAGGTGCTCACCCACCGAGCGCGTTTTATTGAGCCGGCCACAGTGCCAAAATTTATTGGTGGAATCTCTTTGGCCTCTGAAGCTACAGAACCAGCTCCAGTGCCGAAGATAGAAGAGAAAACTGAAGCGCCTTCAGCCGAAGAAGCAGAAAAACCGAAAATTGAAGAGCCAAAAATATCGGAAATCTTAAGCCCTTCAGCAAATGTCGAGACAATAAAAAATCAAAAGGTCCCGTTGGCGACTCCGAAAAGAAAAAGAATGGTGAACGTGTTAGACGTTTTGGAGACAATTAAGTCTTCAAGCACAACTCCGAAGGAGACTATTGAAGTTGCCGAAGTGTCTACCGAAGCTGCAGCTGCTGAAGCTTCGAAGCAACAACCTGAAGCGGAAGCTGGGCCTTCAGAGCCCACCAAGGAACAATCCTTGGAAACCGAGAAAATATTAGAACCAGTTTTGGTTGAAGTTGACACTGCCGCCCCCGAAGCTCCTTCCAGCGTATGCGATTACATCGTACGACATGCTTCGGGGAAGAAATTGTCTGAAGAAGAAACTTACGAAGCCAACTACTATGCCAGAGAGCTAAAATATCCGAAGGGGGCAGTAGTGTTCAATGGGACAAATGAAGACGACTTCCTGTACTGCCTTCCTGATAATAAAGAACTATCTGTCTGCCGAGAGATGGCTAGAAGTATGGGGTTCCCGAAGCTCGAAGCTGGATTATGTGCTATGACAAAGGAAGATCTCGCGGACAGTCTTGCGTACAATAGCCTAAAGGTATGAGAATTAGACGCTTGAAAAATCTTCTTTAATACGTAATTCATTCTTTTATTCTTATATGGATTCTTTTTCGTATAGGGTTTAATCCTAAGCAACGCATTAAGAGCACAAAAGAGTGCCGAAGATGAAAGCTACGAAATTGCATTCAACAATTTACGTTCAGAAGTTATTAAATTGAGAAACGAAGCTCTAGAAAAAGATAAACTTCTGCTTACACTAGTAGACAAGATAAAAAAGGACGAAGCTGCTGCAAAGGTTCAGGCCGAAGCTCACAGACGCGAAATTAAAGATCTTCAGAAGCAATTGGCCCGGGCGAAAGAAGAACGTATACTTGAAGAAACAAGACGAGAATGCAGCGACCAATGGGCTGATCATTTGGAAGCAACCGTGGAAGAGCTTCGGTCTTCTAAGAAAAAATGCTACGAAAAATCCATGGTATGCATAAAGAAAATTAAAACCAGCTTCGCCAGCGTGGGCGCATTTTCCAGTGAAGAGAATTTCTCAAGAGGCAATCCCGAAGGTCCAATAGAATGGATTAGTCACGAAGCAGAGGCCTTCGAGGAAATCCTGAGTAGCCGCGGTGACATCTGCGCTTTTTCGGGCGCCAGGGGAGTTGCTACTGTCTTGGAGAAGAAAGGTTGTGAACATGTAAAATTTTTAGCTCAGTCCGAAGCTGCCTTATCCTCCGAAGACATCAAAGACCCCTCGGCCGAAGCAAGCATGGTTGGTGGCAAATTCTTTACTGATGTCTGGGACAACGGCGGCCGAGAAATGGCGCAAGAAATTATTCAAAGGAGTGAAAAAGGCATCCATGATGCTAGGAAAGTGGCAGAAGCCGCCGAAGGGCAAATAGGTATTAATTAGTCAATCTTATTGTGTTGTAATTTTTATTTCAAACTTTGCTCGCGGTTTGTAATAGTAATGCAAAAATATTCTGTTTCCTCAGAACCTGCTAGATCGTCTATTGACCCTCATACGAAAGGAGATGACGAAGTCAGACAAATAGCCGAAGCTATCATGGATAAAGTTGTTGAACAAGTTCTAGATGAGGCTGCCGAAGTAGTATTAAGAGAAGACTAGGTATTATTAGAAAAAACATTTGAAGTGTGAGCTATGTAATATTTTGTACATTTGAATGTAATATACAAGTCTCTTATCATTATTCAATTCTTTACGATGCATGAAATTCTACATACGTACCATTTTTGAGCCTTCGGCGAAAAAACACCTTCCCTTCTTTTCATGCTTCGTGAAGAAGACATTCTCCGAAGCTGCGCAATTTCGATATTACTCTGATGAAGCACGTCCGTGCTTTGTGAAAACATTCTCCGAAGCTGTATTCCGAAGATTATCATTGTATTCCCTCGTGATTTTACACAATTTTCACTTTCTCAAAGCATCTTTTTGAAGATTGATACTGTGTCCCCTTCTTTTGCCATATGCAACATGATGTATGATGCTTATGCTATGCAAAATGATGTGATGATGTTATGTTATGCAAATGACGTTTGTTCCGAAGATACACACAAAATATATTTGTAAGCTCTGCATTCCCTTAGGAACGTCTTTGGAGCTTCTTCGCCTTTTACTTAGGCGGTATAAGCTCTGCATTCCCTTAGGAACGTCTTTGGAGCTTCTTCGCCTTTTACTTAGGCGGTATCAGCGTTGACTTTTCGCTGTATGCTCTGCATTCCCTTAGGAACGTCTTTGGAGCAAAAAACTTACACTGCGCTCCCTTTGGAACGGCTTTTTGTAACTTCGGCAACTTACTCTGCGTTCCTTAGAACGACTTTTTGTTGCTACGAAGGATTTTTAATAATTCGAAGGTCCTCCTTGTTACCGCAAATATTTAAGCTTCAGCAATTTAAGCCTGTGGAGAAGATAAATTTTCCTCATAACCAACCACGAAACTATTAAATGAAAACTGAAATGTTCTTTATTACACAGAAAATAGAACTTAAACGGAAAAGACTGTTATCAAAGTAGGATATCTGTCAATAAATGTGCTTCGATTCTGGCACAGTACTATTGACTGTGCGAGCTTCAGATTGCTCTCTGAGATCCCTTTGGTGCGGAACATATTGGCTCCCTTCTGGCTGTTGGCCTTGTTGCAGCGGAGGTGGAGGCGGGGGCTGTTGCCATGAAGCTTGAGGTTGACTTGCCGAAGCTACGGAAACTGCAGGGTGGTTGCCCACATATTCCGGGATGTAAGGCTGATGATACGAAGCAGTATGCATGACTTGCTTCGGCTGTCCCTGTTGCGCTGCAGCTTCTGCTAGCTCCTTTTGTTTCTGGATGGTGACATGGCACATCCTGGTGGTATGGCCCTTGTTCTCACCGCAGAATAAGCAAAATGTCCTCCTTGGTTGATCTTCAAATCTTCCGCCGAAGCCCCTGGCGCCTCTGCCTCTTGGAGCTGGTGGCCGAAAGAAAGTTTGCTGCTGCCCCGAAGCCTGTGAGGAGCACTGCGGCCTGTTCTGCTGACTCCCCTTATCATCATTTTGAGTGTTGTGGATGGACCTGACATGCCTCGGATAGAATCTTCCCCCGAAGCCCCTGGTCATCTCAGAAAATCTGAAGGCCTCCTCCCTTCTTTGACGAAAGTCATTATCAGCACGAATGTACTCGTCCATCTTTTGGAGCAGCTTCTCCAGAGTCTGAGGAGGCTTCCTAGCAAAGTATTGGGCTGCAGGTCTAGGACGAAGCCCCTTGATCATGGCTTCGATAACAATTTCATTGGGCACCGTTGGTGCCTGCGCCCTCAAACGCAAGAACCTTCTGACATACGCCTGAAGGTATTCTTCATGATCCTGAGTGCACTGGAACAAGGCTTGAGCAGTGACCGGCTTCGTCTGAAATCCTTGAAAGCTGGTTAACAACATATCCTTCAGCTTCTGCCATGAGGTGATCGTTCCTGGTCGAAGGGAGGAATACCAGGTCTGAGCAACATTCCTGACGGCCATAACGAAAGACTTCGCCATGACTGCAGCATTGCCCCCATACGAAGACACTGTTGCTTCGTAGCTCATCAAGAACTGCTTCGGGTCTGAGTGGCCGTCGAACATGGGAAGCTGGGGTGGCTTATAGGATGGAGGCCAAGGTGTAGCCTGCAGCTCAGCGGACAAAGGAGAAGCATCATCGAAAACAAAATTTCCCTGATGGAAATTGTCATACCAGTCATCTTCGTTGACGAAGCCCTCCTGATGAAGGTCTTTCTGCTGAGGCCTTCTGTTTTGCTCATCGTGAGCAAGATGGCGAACTTCCTCAGAGGCTTCGTCTATCTGCCTTTGCAACTCAGCTAGCCGGGCCATCTTCTCCTTCTTCCTCTGCACCTGTTGATGTAACATCTCCATATCCCTGATTTCTTGGTCTAGCTCTTCCTCCTGAAGCGTCGGGCTGACGGCCTTTCTCTTCTGGCTTCGGGCCTCCCGAAGAGAGACGGTCTCCTGGTTGTGGTCCAGCGGTTGCAGTGCTGCAGCCCCAGTCGCTGAAGCTTTCTTCGGCGCCATAGCGAAGGTCTATAGCTTCCGAAGGTGTTCAAAAAACTCGAAGTGGAAGTGAGTTCACCGGAGGTGGGCGCCAATGTTGGGGACTTGTTCTCAAATGCTAAGAGTTAAGAACAAGGCAACATAAAAAGTGTTAAGTGTTAAAGTCCTTCGTCCTCCGAAATATTATGTCCCTTCGGGAAATAATGAATCTCGGACGAAGGTTACGAAAAACATACCTTCGTAAATATGACAATAAATGACGAAGGTTTCGTATAAAGCATAAAATATAAAACAAACATTTAAATATTATGACAGAATCATTTCTATTTCATTATCATGGAAAAATAGAAATGATTTCAAATTACAAATGTACCTTCGGTCTTGAAGGAAGAGAAAAGTACAGGCGTGATGCAATAGCAAATGCCAAGTCAGCGTGAACAGTACGGGAGTACTGTTCATCTATTTATAGACGCGGGACACAGCCCACGTAAAATTACATTCATGTCCATTACATTTGCTAATGCCTTATGGAAATCTGACAAGGCCCAAGTAGTCTTTTCATCTTTAAGTCGGTTCCCTTCTCTGCTATCGCGACAAAGCTTCCCTACGTACAGCTTCGGCTGTGGACCATCCTTCGTGGAGCTTGGTAATCAGCCCGTCCTCCATTTTAATCCCCCTTCGTCTGGTTCAGGCTTCGTCCTGACCGTACTTCATGTTCATGATTCTGAGTTCGAAGATACCTGCTCACATAATCCACTTGGAAAACATTGTCAAATCATGTTTTTGAGGACCTTCGGAGGACGAAGGCCCCCAACAGCAGCGAACCTTCATCTGACTTCTGAGAGAAGGAAAGGGGAAAGCATTTTTGAAATGAAGGGATGAGAGCAAGAATTTTTTTAGAAATTAGTTTTGACTCAAAAACTTTTGGATCAGGCTAAGGGTTACGTCCTGCGGCCAACCTAACAGCTCTGATACCACCTGAAGCGCCCCAGATCCTCTGGGACTCAAATGTGATACAATTACTAGTTCGAGGAGGCTAGTAAACACATTTATACATCAGATAGTTCCAGATCTGCTTAAATGTGACAAACCTATAAAGGTGGCAAACAACTTTAAGAGTTGGTCCACAACTCAGGACATATCATCAGAGTGGGGCTGAAGCAGCCCGATATACGCAGCGAAGCAAATCAGCGGTCCAACAGCCACAAGCAAGGTTGGGAACAGTCGTAACTCTTACCCGATCTCCTTTTTCTGAAAAACAACAAATAAGCAAGGGTGAGTACAAACATACTCAGCAGCCCACCTTCACCCGTGGAATGGGGAAATCAGATATAATGCATGGAATATGTGGAGCTCAGGATATTTTGCAGAAACAGCAGTATTTGATGCAGGGTTGTTTTGTAAAACATTTTGTATTTTGCAAAGCGCATCCTCTCCCAAGGGAGCAGGAAGTTTTTCCATATTAGAACAAAATCCCCTGGAGTAAACTATCCAGGTATCTCAGCAGTTTCCCACTGGTTTTCATTTTCAACAACAGCCACTGGACTTCCCGTCCACCATAGCTCACGGCTCAACCATCGGACCTTTTAAAAATCACTTTTCTCAAAAGCATCCTTTTTTTGAAAACAAAACACTAATTGTCATACCACACCAGACTCGTCCATTCCAGTGGACACGGACTATTCGAATAGGTTTTCAAACTCTGCGCAGAGGTGTACACTTTACCCACTAGTCTGGCTCTGCGATCTCATGGCCAATGAGATCCGAATCTGAATCTCTTTCTTTCCTCGCACGTCCTAACCTTAACGGTTATCCCGGAAGGAGTCAGGCCACCGCCATGTCCAAACCGGACAAAACATTCCCCCTCCTTATCCTCCCGGTGCTCCCCAGCCTTCATAACCCTAGGGTTGGACCGTACGAGTTCAGATTAAGTGACTGCCCATACAGTCTCGAGTGGTTGTACTAATCATGAGTACACGTAGTGAAGGATGACAAACCGGTCCTTATGTGAGGGGACAATCCTTCTGCTCACATCTAAACTAGCTGAGCCATCACCTTAGGCCCTCCCTAAACCAGGGAGTCCCTGATCATCCCTACTCAAAGGTGATAAGGGTGAAAACCCTTCATCATACACATTTTGAAAAGCATTTTCTTTTAAAAAATTCACACCTTTTCTCAAATCATTTGTAACAAATATATTAAGGATTGATTGTGGCAAGCGGCTTGGGTGGCCATAATAACTTGTCTCAAAATCGTACCATGCATAAAATAACAGGTTGAGGGTTGTGGTTGAAAAACATAGGTAATTTATGCATCAAAGGGATCCAGTGAGCTTGTCGTGCTTATTCGGCGAAGGGGAAGGAGAGCTCGCGGAACTGGCTTCTGGCTCTACCGCCTGGCGTAGACTTACAGATCTGGCCTCCACGAGACGACACGAATGCTCTGATAACTATGCAACATGAACAAGCAAACATACAAACCAGCAAGTATACCAACAAATATTTAGTATAGTGGTCAGAATAGCGATATATGGATGGGTAGAGTCTTGAGTAGAATCTGTGTCATGTTGTGTTGTGATATTACTGGTGGTGGAGCGGAGGTGCTTACCAGGAGGGTGGACTGGAGGCGAAGCGACACTATGCGTGTAGCCAGCAGAGCGGAGTAACTAAGTGGGTGGGGTGTTTGCCTTGGCTGAGGGTGTTGAGTGTGTGTGGAGAGGGAGAGGGTAGCTAGGTGTATTTATAGCTAGGTGTATGTGGTGTAGCACAATGAAGTTCAATGTTGGTGAGAATAGTGACGAATGAATCGTCTGACTTAGTATGAACAGGAGAGTCATAGGCAGAATATGGGACAAGAGTATTTTGGGAGTTTTTCTGGAATATAAACCATGCTTAATGGATGACATGGTTGGATAGGGAATAGTTTGATAAGAATTTAGAAACGAGAATTATTGGAATCTGAGTTTGGGAGCCTGGTTCAAAAGAATCTCAAAGTTAAGCGTGTTCAACTTGGAGAAACCTAGGATGGGTGACCAGATGGGAAGTTCCCACTGGAAGGAAAATCACAGTCACCGGAGTTCGTATGACTGAAATATTGGTTTGGCTGGTCTTAGGTGGACTGGACAACATGACGGATGAGTAGTTGAAATTTGGGGTGATCGGATGATCGATGAATAGTAACGATGAATAGTGACGACAAAAAGGTTGCCACAGATAACATCGATGAATAGTCCGATGAATAGTAACGATGCTGAATAGCAATGGTGAATAGTAACGATGAATAGTAATGGTGAATAGTCGTATGAACGAACGATGAACGATGAATAGTGACGATGAACGAACGGACGAACGATCGAATGATCGGACGAACGAACGATCGAAATTTCGGCAGCATAACGGCAGGACAAAGATTATCTGCAAGAACGATAAATAGGGACCATGAATGAACAATGAATAGGAACTATGAACGAACGATGAACGATCGAATGATCGAACGAACGAACGATCAGAATTTCGGCAGCATAACGGCAGGAAAAAGATTATTTGGACGAACGAACGGACGAACGATCGAATGATCGGGCGAACGGACGAACGAACCATGAACGATCAGACGAACGATCGAACGATCGGACGAACGAACGAACAAACTAAGAACAGGGGGACAAACGATCGAAGAACGACCGAACGATCCTTGTGCTAGTGTGTGCTTGTGTGGAACATGGAGTGGGTGTGTGGGGGGGGAAGAGAGTTGCCATGAAATGGCTTGGGGTGGGATGAGAGGAGGCCCTTGCCCCTCTATTTATAGCCATGGTGGTGGGATTAGGGGGATGGATGAGAGGATTAGTGGGAGGATGAGAGGATTAGTGGGAGATTAGCATGTATTTGTCTTGTATAAGTGAGATTAGCTTGTAGAGCTCACCGTATGACACTGGAGACATACGTATACGTATGAGCATAAGGAAAGTTATGAAGAAAATATTTATAAGGACTTGAAAAATGATTCTGAAGGTATTTCTCAAGAGGAAAATACTTGGAGATATATCGGTGGAATATTTGGACAATATTTTTGGAAAGAACTTGAAGGGGATTACTGGGGAAATATCTGGGCGGTATTTCTGGAAAGAATTTGAGGGGGATCACTGGAGAAACATTTGTTGGATATTTTGAGGAGGATTTTGGAGAGAATATAAACCACTATATTTTATTTGTTGATATCAACTCGCAAACAAACATTTTGAAATTCATTTTGAATTTAGAGCGAGTTTGAGAAAATTTCAAGATTTGAATTTTTGGGATGCTACAGAAGGTCTCCTTTAGTTAAAGGGTTTGACATTTCAAGGACTAAAACTGTCGGGTACCATAATTAGGGGTGCCCCCAATACTCCTAAGCATGGCTGGAAAACATCTTCAAAACAGACCGTAAAGACTGGTAAGCACAGCTCAAAGTTAAAGCCTCATCTACCAAGGGACGCGATCTTGTCTCGCCCGAGCCCGGCCTCGGGCAAGAACAGTAGTCCCGGACGGATTCACGCCTCGCCCGAGGGCCTCCTCAGGCAGTGGGCGCACCCCCGGCTCGCCCGAGGCTAAGCTCGGGCAAACTTTATCGTATAGCAACCTCGGCCAAATCGCCTTACCACCGACCGTATCGCATGCGCATTTAATGCGGGGATCACCTGACACCTTATTCTGACGTGTGCGCCTCAGTTGGCAAGGTCAAAATGACCGCAGTCACTTCGCCCCTTTACTGATCGTTCTGACAGGAAAACAACACTATTCACCCCTTTCCGACTACTGTGCCAACCACCAGGGTAAGACTAACAACAGTAAGTCACGGCCTCTCCCGAGT
The DNA here is from genome assembly GCA_029449295.1 of Zea luxurians. Taxonomy (NCBI): domain Eukaryota; kingdom Viridiplantae; phylum Streptophyta; class Magnoliopsida; order Poales; family Poaceae; genus Zea; species Zea luxurians. The sequence continues at coordinate 38,926,192 of JAOPSE010000009.1, read as the reverse complement.
TCAGCCTCGGGCACAACAGGGAGCTCCGCCTCGCCCGACCCCAGGCCTCGGCCTCGGGAGAAGGTCTCCGCCTCGCCCGACCCCAGGCCTCGGCCTCAGCCTCGGCCTCGGGAGAAGGTCCCCGCCTCGCCCGACTTTAGCCTCGGCCTCGGGAGGAGTCACAACCTCGCCCGACCTCAGCCTCGGCCTCAGGAGAAGTCATCGCCTCGCCCGACCTCGGCCTCAGACCGACTATGCTACAGGGGATACATCATTACCCTACCCCTAGCTAGCCACCTCAGGCTACAAAGGAACAAGACCGGTGTCACATCTAGATTACTCCAGCAACAGGTAATGATGGTTCCCTGCATGCGTCCATGATGTCGATTGTTCTCAGCTCTCTACGAAGGCAAAGAAACGTCAGCAGGACCTAGAGCCGCACCGCCAGCTACGCTTCTATAGGGCTCAAGCACTTCTCCGCCGGCCATGTTAGCACATAGCTACACCCCCATATGTACAGCTGGACCATCCCCTTGTATCTATAAAAGGGGATGCCCAGGGCCTTCCCAAGGCATGCGGAGGAGGCTAACTCGGACAACCCACTTCAAGGCCAAACCCTCTCTCGCAAAGCTTGTAACCCCTACTACGAGCACCCCGGTGCAAGATAATATAAGCCTCATCCCCCCCTCTTGTGTTTCATCTTACATCAATCCATCTGGGCAGGGACACGCAGCGTCAAATTCACTAGTCGGTTGAGGGTCCTCGTGGGTCCAAAACGCCGACAAAAACTGACTACTAAAGTTTAGGAGGTGGGAACCAAACACGCTCTTAGACCTAAGCTTCATAAATGTGTATGTCTTTTGACAGGACCGTCCCATCTGTTTGTACCTATTGGTGTCTAGTGATTTATTTGGACTCTTGAGTGTTTGGTATCTTACCTTCTAAACTTCAGTGATTGCCAAACAGTATGACTAAAGGGGGGTCTCCCAAATAAAAATTTTAGTCACTTTAATTCAAAGTTTGGAGCCTCAACCCGTTAAAAAGTTATCACCATCTACAACAATGCCTTAGATCATTGTTCTATTTCAAAATATAAGACTCAACTTATAAAAAAACCATCACTGACCTATTTTACAAATTTTTTATCAAAAAATACTAGGCATTATCATTAAGTGACCCAAATATACTACATCTCATCCTGGTGTCAACATTTTCTTTTCTAATAGTGTAATTTACTTCATAAAATATATGATGAGGGCTTAACTATTGGAGCGTAATTTGTTTTTAGTGACTTAAACTCTTTAAATGATATAATATTTTAATTTTTCGAGTTAGAGGTGATCCCATAAATCTAACCGTGAAAAAGTATTATTGGTTGTCTGTTCACATCAACTTTAGAGTATGAATCACTTCGGTTGAGGGTCCTCGCGGGTCCAAAACGCCGATAGTTGGCGCGCCAGGTAGGGGTCCAGCTGCGTGTTGGCAATACTTTCCCGTTGAGGTCCAGATGGACAATCTTCAGTAGCCTCTTCAGCCCGGGACGGTGCTCCGCTTTGGGAGTCTCGAGTTCGTGTCCCCAGACGGCAGCTACGACATGGTACTCCTCCCCCCGCAACACGACAACAACGACGGTCGTCGGCTCGCCCGGCGGAGGTGAACTCGATGACGACATCTCCCCGTGGCGGAAGAGGAACACCCGGGTTTGCCCCGCCACCCTCCTCGCCGAAGGAGGAGGAGATGGAGCAACCATGGCTAGACAGGAGGTAGCACCTCGTCGGCTGTCGGCCCAGAGCGAGTCGACGACGTCGGCACCCCTGAGGGGGGCACGTCGGGTGTTATCCTCGCACCTGGGACAACGACAGGTGTCGCTTCCCAGCAACATGCCAACCCCAGGCGGACCGATGACGCCAGCACCCTTGCGAGGGACTTGTCGGGCATTAGTCTTGCACCTGAGATAACGACACATTCCATCTCCGATGCAACTTCACCACCATCCATCAACTAGGAGGTACCATCAGTTTTCCATCCTGTTCCCTTTAGATTCAGCTTCGATCCACCAAGCGACCCCACTTCGGCGAGCACTTTCGCAAGGGCATATCCTGACCTTTCGGGGTACCATATGTGGTCAACTTGGGACCTACTGACGGCAGTCTCAACCTCCAGACCCGCGGGTTCCGAGGAAGAGGACGACCCCGACTTCAGTTGGGATTTCTCCAGACTCCGTGATCCCAGTGCCATACGAGACTTCATATCCGCATGTGACCACTGCCTCTCCGGCTATTCTAACGATGACCACAGCCTTGATGACGAGGGTTACGACCCAACTCGCGAGTGTTTCCACATCAATCAGGGGATCACGACGAAGACAACCACCTCGGCATGCCAGGAAACGATGACGCCCCTGTGCTTGCGTCTCGTGTTGAGATCCCACGGGAGCTAGCTGTGGCCCGAATCCCTGCGGGGGGTCAGGGCACGCAGCTCGAGCAACTCCACGAGATGCAGGCCAAGCTCGACGAAGAAACAGTGCGACTTGTGCAGCTCCGACAAAACCTCGAGCAGGAGTGGGCAGGCCGAGCACTCGCCGGAAGAGAGTGTCATCGGGCCTGGGACGTCCAGCGTCGTATTATTGACGATGCTAGGGCAGGGCTGCCCCCGGCCTTCAACGGGGCCGGCCAGAACCTAGCTGCAGCGGCGATGTTACTTCGAACAATGCCGGAGCCATCCACCACCGAGGGGCGACATATCCAGGGCGAACTCAAGGACCTCCTAGAAAATGCCGCAGCCCGACGAGCCAAGAGCTCTGCCTCCCGAAGGCGAGGATGCCCCTCGGAGCATCACGCAGCGTCCTCCCGACACATGCGGGAGGCCTCGGTCCACACCGAGCACACAGGAGACAGGACGCCTACAACACTGGCTCGCCTCGGCAACGAGCAATACCGCCGCGACCGTCGAGCCCGCCTCAAGGAAAGGGTGCGCCGAGGCTACCACCCCAGCCGCGGAGGACGCTACGACAGTGAGGACGATCGGAGCCCCTCGCCCGAACCACCAGGTCTGCGGGTCTTTAGCCGGGCCATACGACGGGCGCCGTTCCCGGCCCGGTTCTGGGCCCCGACTACCATTACCAAGTACTTAGGGGAGACGAGGCCGGAGTTGTGGCTCGCGGATTATCGGCTGGCGTGCCAGTTGGGAGGGACGAACGACGACAACCTCATCATCCGCAACCTCCCCCTTTTCCTCTCTGACGTTGCCCGGGTCTGGATGGAGCATCTGCCTCCTGCACAGATCTTTGACTGGGACGACCTAGTCAAGGCCTTCGCTGGAAATTTCCAAGGTACGTATGTGCGCCCTAGGAACTCATGGGATCTCCAGAGCTGCCGCCAGCAGCCAGGGGAATCCCTGCGAGAGTACATTCGGCGGTTTTCAAAGCAGTGCACCGAGTTGCCCAACATCACCGACTCGGACGTCATCGGAGCATTCCTCGCCGGCACCACTTGCCGGGACCTGGTAAGCAAACTGGGACGCAAGACACCCACCAAGGCTAGCGAATTGATGGACATAGCCACCAAGTTCGCGTTTGGTCAGGAGGCGGTCGAAGCCATCTTCCGGAAGGACAAGCAGCCTCAGGGAAGCCAAAAGGAAGACGTCCCCGAGGCGTCCGTCCAGCGTGGCACGAAGAAGAAGATCAGGAAGAAGGCGCAAGCAAAACGCAACACCGTTGACGCGGATCTCATCGCTGCTGCCGAGCACAGGAATCCTCGGAAACCTCTCGGAGGGGCCAACATGTTCGACAAGATGCTCAAGGAGTCGTGCCCCTATCACAGGGGTCCCATCAAGCACACCCTTGAAGAGTGCGACATGCTCCGACATTACTTCAATATGGCTGGACCATCGGCGGAGGGTGGCAAGGACCAAGGCAACAACAAGAAAGGAGGCGACAAGGAAGAAGAGTTCCTAGAAGTCCACAACTGCTTCATGATCTACGGTGGGCAAGTGGCGAATGCCTCGACTCGACACCGCAAGCAAGAACGCTGGGAGGTCTGTTCGGTGAAGGTAGCAACGCCAGTCTACCTAGACTAGTCCGACAAACCCATTACCTTCGACCATGGCGACCACCCCGACTGCGTACCGAGCCCAGGAAGGTACTCGCTTGTCGTCGACCCTGTCATCGGCAATGCTAGGCTCTCCAAGGTCCTCATGGACGGAGGCAGCATCCTCAACATCATCTACGCCGAGACCCTGGGGCTCTTAGGGGTCGATCTGTCCACGATCCGGGCCGGTGCAGCACCCTTTCACGGGATTGTCCCTGGCAAGCGTGTCCTGCCCCTTGGGCAACTTGATTTGCCCGTCTGCTTCGGAACTCCCTCCAACTTCCGAAAGGAAACCCTCACTTTCGAGGTAGTCGGGTTCCGAGGGACCTATCACGCGATGTTGGGAAGACCGTGCTACGCCAAGTTCATGGTCGTCCCCAACTACACATACCTCAAGCTCAAGATGCCAGGCCCCAAGGGAACCATCACCGTCGGATCCACATACCGCCACGCTTACGAGTGCGACGTGGAATGCGTGGAGTACGCCAAAGCCCTCGCCGAGTCCGAAGCCCTCATCGCCCACCTGGATTACCTCTCCAAAGAGGCGCCTGACGCGAAGCGGCACGCCGGCAACTTCGAACCAGCCGAGGCGGTTAAGTCCATCTCTCTCGACCCCAGCAACGACGCCGGCAAGAAAGTCAAGATCGGCTCCGAGCTCGACCCCAAATAGGAAGCCGTGCTCATCGACTTTCCCCGCGCAAACGCCAAAATTTTTGCGTGGAGTCCCTCGGACATGCCAGGCATACCGAGGGATGCCGCCGAGCACTCACTGGACATCTGAGCCTGTGCCCGACCCGTGAAACAACACCTGCGCCGTTTTGATGAAGAAAAGCGCAGAGCCATAGGCGAGGAGGTCCACAAGCTAATGGCTGCAGGGTTCATCAAAGAAGTATTCCATCCAGAATGGTTAGCTAACCCTATACTTGTGAAGAAAAAAGGTGGGGAATGGAGGATGTGTGTAGACTACACTGGGTTAAATAAAGCATGTCCAAAGGTTCCCTACCCTCTGCCTCGCATCGATCAAATTGTGGACTCCACCGCTGGGTGCGAAACCCTGTCTTTCCTCGATGCCTATTCAGGCTATCACCAAATCAAGATGAAAGAATCTGACCAGCTCGCGACTTCTTTTATCACACCTTTTGGCATGTATTATTATACTACTATGCCATTTGGCTTGAGGAATGCAGGTGCAACATACCAGAGGTGCATGAACCATGTGTTCGGAGAGCACATCGGCAGAACGGTCGAGGCTTAAGTCAATGACCTCATTATCAAAACAAGGAAAGCCTCCGACCTCCTCTCTGACCTTGAGGTGACATTCAGGTGCCTAAAAGCGAAGAGCGTAAAACTCAATCCAGAGAAGTGTGTCTTCGGAGTCCCCCGAGGCATGCTCCTAGGGTTCATCGTCTTCAAACGAGGCATCGAGGCCAACCCAGAGAAAATCGCGGCCATCACCAACATGGGACCCATCAAAGATTTAAAAGGAGTACAAAGGGTCATGGGATGCCTTGCGGCTCTGAGCCGCTTCATCTCGCGCCTTGGCGAGAAAGGATTGCCCTTGTACCGCCTCTTAAGGAAGGCCGAGCGCTTCACTTGGACTCCCGAGGCCGAAGAAGCCCTCGGAAACTTAAAGGCACTCCTTACTAATGCGCCCATCTTGGTGCCCCCCGCTGCGAGAGAAGACCTCCTGATTTACGTAGCTGCAACCACTCAGGTGGTTAGCGCTGCGGTCGTAGTCGAGAGACGAGAGGAGGGGCATGCACTGCTCATCCAGAGGCCAGTCTACTTCATCAGCGAGGTGCTATCCGAGACTAAAATTCGCTACCCGCAAATCCAGAAGCTACTGTATGCAGTGATTCTAACACGGCAAAAGTTGCGACACTACTTCGAGTCTCATCCAGTGACTGTGGTGTCATCCTTCCCCCTGGGAGAGATCATACAGTGTCGAGAGGCCTCAGGTAGGATAGCAAAATGGGCAGTGGAGCTCATGGGGGAAACACTTTCATTTGCCCCTCGGAAGGCCATAAAATCCCAAGTCTTGGCAGACTTCCTGGCTGAATTGGTCGACACCCAATTGCCGACAGCTACAATCCAGGCCGAATTTTGGACCATGTACTTCGATAGGTCGCTTATGAAAACCGGAGCAGGTGCTGGCTTGCTCTTCATCTCACCCCTCGGGAAACATGTGCGCTATGTAATACGCCTCCATTTTCCGGCGTCAAACAACGTGGCCGAATATGAAGCCCTGGTTAACGGGTTACGCATCGCCGTCGAGCTAGGGGTTCGGCGCCTCGATGCTCGTGGCGACTCGCAACTCATTATTGACCAAGTCATGAAGAACTCTCACTGCCGCGATCGAAAAATGGAGGCCTACTATGATGAAGTTCGGTGCTTGGAAGATAAGTTCTATGGGCTGGAACTCAACCATGTTGCTCGACTGTACAACGAGACCGCGGATGAGCTGGCTAAAATAGCCTCGGGACGAACGACAGTTCCCCCGAATGTCTTCTCCAGGGACATATATTAACCATCCGTCAAACTCAACGACGCACCCGAGCCCGAGGAGACCTCGGCCCAGCCCGAGGTACCCTCGGCCGCCGAGGGTGAGGCCCTGCGCGTCGAGATAGAGCAGAGTGGGGTCACACCAAACCTAAACTGGCAGACCCCGTATCGGGAATATCTCCTCCAAGGAGAGCTGCCCCTCAACAAGGTCAAAGCTTGGCAACTAGCTCGGCGCGCCAGGTCGTTCGTTTTACTAGGTGATGAAAAAGAGTTGTACCACCGCAGCCCCTCAGGCATTCTCCAACGATGCATATCCGTCGCACAAGGACAAGAGCTATTACAAGAAATACACTCGGGGGCTTGCGGTCACCATGCAGCACCTCGAGCCCTCGTAGGAAACGCTTTCCGACAAGGTTTCTACTGGCCGACCGCAGTGGCCGACGCCACTAGGATTGTACGCTCCTGCCGAGGGTGTCAATTCTACGCGAGACGGACGCACCTGCCCGCTCAGGCCTTACAGACAATACCTATCACTTGGTCGTTTTCCGTGTGGGGTATGGACCTCGTCGGTACCTTGCAGAAGGCACCCGGGGGCTTCACGCACTTGCTGGTCGCCATCGACAAATTCTCCAAGTGGATCGAAGTCCGACCCTTAACCAGCATCGGGTCCGAACAGGCGGTGGTGTTCTTTACAAACATCATCCACCGCTTTGGGATCCCAAACTCCATCATCATAGACAACGGCACGCAATTCACTGGGAAAAAGTTCCTAGACTTCTGCGAAGGCCACCACATCCGTGTGGACTGGGCAGCCGTAGCCTTACTACACTCAGCGCGGTATCAGCAGTCTCTGCGACGCTACCACGCCCGAAGGATTCGGCCCCGAGGCTTCCAAGTGGGAGATTTGGTGCTTCGGCTACAACAAGACGCCCGAGGGCGCCACAAGCTTACTCCTCCCTGGGAAGGGCCATTCATCATCGCCAAAAGTTTGAAGCCCAGAACATACAAGATGGCCAACGATCAAGGCGAGGTCTACAGCAACGCTTGGAACATCGAACAACTACGTCGCTTTTACCCTTAAAGTGTTTCAAGTCGTTCATGTATCTCGGTCCCTTTACATGTATAAATAAAAAGTCTAACTATCAAGGGAGGATCGGCCTTGCCTCAGCAAAAATCGACCCTCCCTCGGGGGCTAGAAGGGGGGAACCCCCTCTGCGTCAAAATTTTCCTCGGAAAAGTTTTCTACCAAAACGACATCCGTGCCTTTCGACTATGTCGATAACGGAATCCTAAAAACGAGCGAGAGAGACCTCGAACGACATGGCCGACCGAGCCGAGGGACTCCTATGCCTCCGGGATATGGATACCTCACTCATCACCTTCCGCGAAAAGTAACTCGTGCTCGGATAAGTGATTCTGCTACCGAACAAGTCCTAACGCTCAAAACAAGAGGAAAGAAACACAACTTTATACTCTAACACTAAAAATGTTTAGGCCTCAGCGGCCGCAAGAAACATACACATACTTAGAATAAACTGTTCCCCACAGGCTCAGGTGTCGGCAGGGGGAGGAGCAGCACCCTCGGCGTCGTTCCTACCCGCGGCGGAATCTGACCCGGCCTCGGACGGTGACACAGGTGGAAGGATCTCCACCTCAAAAAAGGAAGCCAACGCCACGCCTGGGCCCTCGGCAGCCGCATCAAGCCTTTGGACCTCGGCTAGGGCGGCCTCCTCTTCGTCGGGTAAGCAGTAGCCCTCGCTGACCCGCTCCAAATCTATGTCGTAGTGGGAAGCGAGGACATCGAAGGCCCGCCTAACGCCGTGGTGCAGCGCCCCGCGGAGTATGCTGCGCACGTGGCCGCCCAAGGCCCGCAGGCGACTCTGGGGGGGAGCTGCCCGAGGGGACGTCGTCGAGGCCAAAGGTCCGGCAGAAGGCCGAGATGGCCTCGGACATGGCCATGCGATCGGCCTCCTTCTGCTCAGCCGCCTGGGCAAGCGCCTTGCAGTTCTTGACGGACTCATTAAGAGCCGTCTCGAACCCTGAAGACAGCCGGACAATATTCTTCAGATACGAGAAGAATGAAGCTAAAACAAAATCACAAAGCGGGCAAAACATACCTTCGGCCCGGGCACGCTGCTGCGAGGCCATGGCTTGGGTGGACTAGGCAGACCCGACAGCCACGGCCAGGCCCTCCGCAAGGGTCCTGGCCCGAGCAGTCGCCTCGGCTATCCGCTCCGTGACCTCAGCCAGCTGTCCCCTAAGGGCCTTAGCTCGGCTCACGACCTCGGCAGCTTGGCCCCAGAATTGGTCCCGCTCGCTGGTGACCTGGCCAAGCTCCAGCTCCAGCTGCCGCTGCTGCATCTCCTCGGCCTAGGAAGCCACCTGCTCCCGTGCCGAAGAAGCCTCCGTTCGTGCCGACGCCGCCTCTGTCCGCGTCGCCGCTGCCTCTGACTTCAGCTCCTCACAGAGCAGCCGAAGGTCTGCCACCTCGGCGCTCCATTGGGCGAGGCGCTCATTGGCCTCGGTAAGCGCGGCCCACCAGGACCGCAGCGACTCCCAAACGTCGCTCTCACGACGGATGAACAACGACTTAGCGGTGCTCATGTCCGCGAGCTCCTGAGGGAGAAAATAGGATATCACAAAGAATGCCCTGATCACGCGAGGTGTACGTCTAAATCCTTACTTGGAAGACCCTGGGAACGTCCCTAGAAAGGATTTCCATGGTCGTCCGAAGCGACCTCATCGCCGCCTCGGTATATTCACGGAAATTATCCCGGAACTGCTCCTCCAACTCATCGTTAAGGGAAAGGAGGGGCTCCGAGGTGTTGTGGCTCCAGAACAGGAGCGGCTGCCCACACCACTCATTGGGATTGAGCTGCGTGGGGATAAGGCCGCTGCTCCCCAAGACGGGCCACGGTTCTGCGCGCCCCACGACCGAGGCGTCGGGTCCCCCTGCAGTCGGTGCATCAGGTGCCACCGCAGTCGACGTATCGGGCCTCTCCTCAGCCAAGGTGACAAGCCTCCGCTCACCGACCTCGGCAACAACAGCCGCCCCCTCCTCATGGTCGAAAATGGGGAGATCAGGGATGACCAGGGGCGGAGGCACCTCAGCCATCTCAACATCGGCGGTGACGGGCGGCTCCGAGGGCGAATCAGCGACGACCCCGACAGGAATCGATGCCGGTGCCGGTGATAAGACAGGTGGGCTCGGGGCCGCGGCCGCGTCAACGGCCTCCCCCGGCATGATGGCCGCTCCAACAGGAGGGTATACCTGGGAGGCTTGCCCCATGACAGCCCGTGCCGCCTGGGCCCCCCGTCGGAGGGCGCCTTGCGCGGAGGCCAACCAACCAGCGTGGCGCGCCGCAACTCCGGCTGTAGAGGCCAGCCCCATCTTAAGGGCCTTCGTGGGAGCCAGACCAGCCGAGCCCTGCCTCCACTTGCTGAAAGGAAGAAAGGGCAAAATCAAGACACACAACGAAATAACTAAAACAGGGATACCCTCAGATACTTACTCGCTCCGGGGCAAGGCCAATCGTGCCTGCGGGGAGACTCCTCGGGCTCCGGTCTCCACAGGCGCGACCGAGGGTTGTCCCGCAGCCGGCTTCGACACCGCTTCCACCTCGAACGCCCGAGGCACCAAGGGGGCGGCCAGCCTAGGCGACGTCACGACAGCCGAGGGATCAACTTCCCGTACGGCCGGCACGGGCACCTGCTCTTGGGGGACATGCGGTTCGACCTGACCCCCCCAGAGTCGCCCCAATTATCTCGGCCAAGGGGTCAAGTACCCCCTCGGCCCACCTCCGCTCCTTGGACCGGGACCCCAGCGTCCCGGCCCCGAACGCTGGTGGCGCCAGCCATCCTGGAAGCTGGCTTGACGACCTCTAGCCCAGCCTCGGGTCCGAACTGAGGCCAAGCCGGGCTGCCATGTCATCGTCTTCGTCATCATCATCATCATCATCGTCGTCGTCAGGCGTATCCGGCGACGGCTCCATCGGGAGCCCATCCCTTGCTTGCCTCCGATGACGCTTCTCCAAGGCTTCCCGAGCTCGCGTCCTCTCGCGAGCTTAGGACTTTTCCGCGTCCTTCCTCTCCTTATCCTTCTCCGCGGCAAGCCTACGCGCGGTTCGGCCCGCCGCGTCCTCCGCGACCGGTGGCCGGGAGAGTTTAAAATTCCTCAACCCCTGGAGACGAACGAAAATCCCAACAGTAAGAACTAAAGACATAAGAAGCATGGCACAAAACAGAAGGAGGGTCGGACACTTACCAGGGACACATACCCATGGTCGGGACGCATCGAGGGCTGGCTAAGGACGCCAGTGTCTAGCCTCCCTACCGTGCCCGCTACCCGTCTGAGGAGGTCGTCGGCGGAGAGGGGGGTCGAGAACATCCGTGAACCCTCTAAATCAACCCCCGGCTTCATCTCCAAAAGCCGCAACCGCCGCTCTGCCAATGGGAGCACCCTTCAGTGGTGGATAGCAGCGACGACCCCCGCAGCGGTAAGGCCCTCGGCTTGTAACTTCTGCAGGGCACGAAGAATGGGCTGGAGCTTCTCCTGGTTCTCGCGTGTGGCCCCCCAGCGCCAGTTATCATCGGCGGCGGTCACCATTTGTTGAGAAAACGGCGGAAGCATCCCGTCATCGTTCCAGAGATAAAACCACCGGTTCTGCCACCCCTTGTTCGAAGATACAAGGGAGGCGGGGATGTACTGTTGTTCGCGCCCTGACCTCAGCTGGAGGGTGCAGCCGCCAGCCCGCATCGCCATACAGACCTTCTTCACGTCCATCGACGCGACGAAGAACTCCACGGAGAAGAGATGGATCCACGAGTCCCAGTGGGGGTCAATCCCCAGAAACCCCTCGCAAACCACCACGAAAATAGCCGCCTGCGCGATGGAGTTGGGGTTGATGTTGTGAAGCTCCACCCCATAGTAATGCGGGAGCGCCCGCATGAAGCGGTTCGCCGGCATCCCAAACCCCCGCTCATGGAAGAGGGTGAAACTGAATACGTACCCCAGCGGCGGAGTCGGGTCGGCCTCGCTCCCGGGGGCCAACCACTCAGGCTGCAGCCCGCCGGAGAGAGGATGGAGCAAACCCTCGGTAACAAGAGCCTGCAGATCCTCCACGATGACGATGGAGAAAGGCCACGGGTCGCGCGGCGGAATGACGGTCGCCTTGTCAGCCATCGCCGAGCTGAAGCGGTGGAAGCTGAGGGGATGAGGTGCGTGGTTTTCTCTTCTCTGTATACTCTCTTAGGTTGCGAGAATAAAAGCAGAAGACAAGCGCAAATGGCAGGGTAAAGAACCACTGCCGACCCCTCTTTCGGGTATATAAAGGCCCGGGCAAAATCCACCCAAAACTTCGCCCGAACCCTTCGTGAATTTCAAACTCGATGGCAAAACGGTTTTCCCATTCCTCGAACGACTCGCGCACGCGCAACAGATACCCCGTGAGTCGCCCGTCCCGTCGCATTAACTCCCTGGCAGGACACACGTCTCCTCTGGCAGGTAGGCGGGCGCCGTTTCGCCTCCGTCATGATGACTGCCTCAAAAAAGGTACACCACACTGTTTCGAAATATCTCCTTTCTTCCTTTCCTCTCTCTTTCTCTCTCTTCGCCGGGATCGGGAAAGGGGACATTTCGAAGGAGCCCTTCGCAGCAAAAGAAATAGGCCCCGAGCCCTCCTACTGATAAGGGGTTCGAAGGTTGCGCCCTGCGGGGTTCGGCAACCGCCCCAGAGCACTCGGGCTCCGAGCCCTTTACTGATCAGGGGTTCAAAGGTTGGCCTCTCGAAGGGATTCGACAGCCGCCCCAGAACATGCAGAGTCAAGGATGACCCTGGGTACGTCCGTTACATGGCCAAGGCTCGGGCTACGCTCCCGAGGTACCCTAAGACATTTCCGAGACCAGCGGGAATGGTTTGTAATGGAATCCCACCGAAGGGAGGCACCGAGCCCTCGGACCCTATCGAATGGGTCCGGGTCTAGCAAATCACCTGCAGGTACTTTTGGAGCGCGCCGCCTCTGAGCCACTAGCCAACCCTTATCGAACAGGGTTCGGGCGTCCGCTCGGATTACCCAATAGCAACTCACTGGAAACGCCATGTTCAGCGCCCACCGAGGGTAACATGGCGCGTTCCCCCCTCCTCCTTGCGGAATGGCGACAAAGGGGCGTACAATCAAAAAGCCGAGACGGTCCTCGATCGTCCTCTCGCTCCGTGCGGAGGCTCGAAGGCTGCTCTAGCACCAGGCTACGACCAAATTGTTGACCACGTCGACAAACCAGCTTAAAAACTCGGAGCCTAACCATGCACCTGGGCTGCGGCCAGGCCGCATGAGGGAACAACAAGGCCGACCGAGGAATCACAAGAAGAATTAAGACCTCAGAGGAGTCAAACCACTCCTCCGAGGCCTCGGGGGGTACACCCGACGGGTGCGCTCGCGCGCACCCATCGGAACAAAATATAACCGAGAAAGGCTAGTCCCCTTGCAAAAAATCCGACAGAACCTCCAAGCGAGTGCCTACACTCCCTTTGAGGCTCGGGGGGCTACTGTCGGGTACCATAATTAGGGGTACCCCCAATACTCCTAAGCATGGCTGGAAAACATCTTCAAAACAGACCGTAAAGACTGGTAAGCACAACTCAAAGTTAAAGCCTCATCTACCAAGGGACGCGATCTCGTCTCGCCCGAGCCTGGCCTCGGGAAAGAACAGTAGTCCCGGACGGATTCACGCCTCGCCCGAGGGCCTCCTCAGGCAGTGGGCGCACCCCCGGCTCGCCCGAGGCTAAGCTCGAGCAAACTTTGTCGTATAGCAACCTCGGCCAAATCGCCTTACCACCGACCGTATCGCATGCACATTTAATACGGGGATCACCTGACACCTTATCCTGACGCGCGCGCCTCAGTTGGCAAGGTCGAAATGACCGCAGTCACTTCGCCCTTTACTGATCGTTCTGACAGGAAAACAACACTATTCACCCCTTTCCGACTACTGTGCCAACCACCAGGGTAAGACTAACAACAGTAAGTCACGGCCTCTCCCGAGTTCAGCCTCGGGCTTAACAGGGAGCTCCGCCTCGCCCGACCCCAGGCCTTGGCCTCAGCCCCGGCCTCGGGAGAAGGTCTCCGCCTCGCCCGACCCCAGGCCTCGACCTCAGCCTCGGGAGAAGGTCCCCGCCTCGCCCGACTTCAGCCTCGGCCTCGGGAGGAGTCACAACCTCGCCCGACCTCAGCCTCGGCCTTAGGAGAGGTCACCGCCTCGCCCGACCTCGGCCTCGGACCGACTACGCTACAGGGGATACATCACTACCCTACCCCTAGCTAGCCACCTCAGGCTACGAAGGAACAAGACCGGTGTCACATCTAGATTACTCCGGCAACAGGTAATGATGGTTCCCTGCATGCGTCCATGACGTCGATTGTTCTCAGCTCTCTACGAAGGCAAAGAAACGTCAGCAGGACCCAGGGCCGCACCGCCAGCTACGCTTCTACAGGGCTCAAGCACTTCTCCGCTGGCCACGTTAGCACATAGCTACACCCCCATATGTACAGCTGGACCATCCCCTTATATCTATAAAAGGGGATGCCCAGGGCCTTCCTAAAGCACGCGGAGGAGGCTAACTCAGACGGTCCACTTCAAGGCCAAACCCTCTCTCGCGAAGCTTGTAACCCCTACTACGAGCATCCCGGTGCAAGATAATATAAGCCTCATCCCCCTCTTGTGTTTCATCTTGCATCAATCCATCTGGGCAGGGACACGCAGCGTCAAATTCACTAGTCGGTTGAGGGTCCTCGCGGGTCCAAAACGCCGACAAAAACTGACTACTAAAGTTTAGGAGGTGGGAACCAAACACGCTCTTAGACCTAAGCTTCATAAATGTGTATGTCTTTTGACAGGACCGTCCCATCTGTTTGTACCTATTGGTGTCCAGTGATTTATTTGGACTCTTGAGTGTTTGGTATCTTACCTTCTAAACTTCAGTGATTGCCAAACAGTATGACTAAAGAGGGTCTCCCAAATAAAATTTTTAGTCACTTTAATTCAAAGTTTGGAGCCTTAACCCGTTAAAAAGTTATCACCATCTACAACAATGCCTTAGATCAGTGTTCTATTTCAAAATATAGGACTCAACTTATAAAAAAAACATCACTGACCTATTTTACAAATTTTTATCAAAAAATACTAGGCATTATCATTAAATGACCCAAATATACTACATCTCATCCTGGTGTCAACATTTTCTTTTCTAATAGTGTATTTTACTTCATAAAATATATGATTAGGGCTTAACTGTTGGAGCGTAATTTATTTTTAGTGACTTAAACTCTTTAAATGATATAATATTTTAATTTTTCAAATTAGAGGTGATCCCATAAATCTAACCGTGAAAAAGTATTATTGGTTGTCTGTTCACATCAACTTTAGAGTACGGATCACTTCGGAAATGCCTCGAAGAATTATTCGAGCGTAAAACGATTTTTTAGACCATTTTCATCTTATTGAGAAAATTAATCTTGTTTTACAATATTCTAATACAAATGGCAGCTAGAGTTTAAAGGGAACTTCAGCAAATCTCATTTCTCTATTTCTAATTGAGAAAATATCCCACAATCCATCAAAGAAACGGGAGGACACCTTATTTCTATTTCTATATTTGAAGCCTCAGCACAACCAAGCTGAACTAGAGTGGCCATGTCACCGGTTCGATATAAATTTGTCGACTGCTCAGTTCATATCCCCTCTGCACATAAGTATAACCCTGCTACTCACGCCTCTGTACAACCAAGCATAATTAGAGTGGCCACGTCATCTTTTACATGTCATCCGTTCGATACCAATACGTAGTCTGCTCAATTCCTATCCCCTCCTCACATAACCCGACAACCCTCGGGCCCTCGGACCTTCTGGAAGCGGGTGCGGCAATCAACTTTAACCATCGGACACAAAGCCTTCTACTACAGTCGGCTAGAGCTGCCCACACATCAAACACCCCATTCTTCTCGCCCACCGCCAAAATCTATGGCTACTTCAGGTTTGGAGCTCACCTCGCCTCCCCTACAATTTCTCTGGCACTCCTTTTTATTTTCCAGTCTCTCCGCCACCGCTGTCGTTCCCCGTGGTAGATGTCGAGGTCGTTGCGCCTCTAGGATCTGGTCCCGAATCATCCACTGAGCCCGAGGCGTGCCCAGCGTCGGGACGACGCATCCGCGCGGCTGCTCCCGACACTTATCTTGCTTGTTGGCTCACGCTTCCGAGCGCTTTCCTTCCTCTTCTCTGAGTGGGAGAGGGAGCGCATGAGAGAAAGGACAACAAAATTGCTTGAAAGTGTCGTGCGTGAACAGGTAGGTTATCGCTTTGTATTTTTCCCTTTTACGCTCTGTAGCGTTTGTCAAGTCCAAACAGACATGAAAAGAAACATAATTTTCTTAACAAAAAATTGATATCTTACATCTTTCATACCTTTAATAAAAATGTTTGTTCATATAGGAAAAGTACGACCAGTGCCTACATCTGGTTATGACATGTGGTGATTTTGTTGATCATAGCCAAACTGATGTTGTGAAAACTAATTGTGATATATAGTTGTTGTCTACGCTCTTATGGCATTCGTAGCAAGAATCGACCCCTTTTGTATGTGTGTATATATATATATATATATATATATATATATATATATATATATATATATATATATATATATATATATATATATATATATACACTATATGTATTTAGAGCCCTGGGCTCTATTTAGCTAGAGGAAGCCCCAGCCAAATATGAACGCACGTGCATTCACAGCCGACCGACTTTTCAGTTTCCATATAAATACTGACGTGCTCCCGCGATTAGCTCCTTTGCTCCCGGCTCAGTTTCCATAACCGCAAAACCCCAACCCCGCCACGACTCCGGGAATCTCCGACGACTCTTCCATCCCCGACGACTCCACTCCCCTCTCCGACGACTCTTCCAGCCCCTCGCCGCTCGCTGTCGATCTAGTCGCAAACGGCATTTGAGCGGCGCGTCCTCGGTGTCCCCAATCCACGCTCCAATATTCCCGCCGCTGCGTCAGGAGACCGGAGTCCAGACCGGAGAAAACCCTACTTTCTCCGCCGACGCGTCTGCTTCCTCGCTCTCCGCCGACCCGACTGCTTCCACGTTCTCCGCCATCTTCCACATTCGCCGCCGTCAACGGGTACCGCTCCAATTGGTAGTCCTTCCCCAACCATTTTCGGTGTGTTCTTCCCAACCCTAGCTCGCGCGCATTTCATTGGATCGACTTCGACCGTCAACAAACGAGTTGTTTTTTGTTCATTCTGCATTGTGTGGATCACGGCTAGGGTGGAAAATATTTATGCAGTTGATTTATTACATTTACGCACATTTACACAGTTGGTTACGCACATTTACACAGTTGGTTACACACATTTACACAGTTGTTTATGCACATTAGGTTACATGTTTATGCACATCAGTTAAAGTTTTTTCACAGATTATGTTCAATTGGTAATTGAGTGGTCATCTAGTTGTTTTTGTGACTGCATACACTTATTTATTCCATTATTTTTATAGTTAATACATTTCTGTTGACAGCATGTATTGTTTTATTGAATCATATCCAGTTTTTTATTATTTTAAAACAGACATTATTTATTACACTAGTTCACATTTAATACAGCTTGTTTATAGCAAGTTTTGTTTTGCTCAAACATATCAGTTTGTATGCAAATTGTGTTTTATGTTTGCAACTGTATGCAATTGTATGCAACATATTCAGATTTTTATGACTGTAGAACAGGACAGAACATATATGCTACTGTGTTTCATGTATGCAACTGTATGCATCTTTATGCAACATATTCAGTTTTTTATGATTGTATATCAGGTCAGAATATGTATGCAACTGTGTTTAGTAAATGAGCAGTCAACTAGTTGTTTTTCATAGAGTATATTTTTTATATAAAATTTCATATATGTTTAGTGCATACATTTATGTATTTCAGATGATTACAGCTAATACATTATTGATTACAGCAAGGTCTGTTATTCACTTATTATTGAACAGTTCAGTATATGTTTTATCGAATCATATCCAGTTTTTTTATTATTACAAAACAGACATTATTTATTACACTAGGTCACAGACAATACAGCTTGTTTATAGCAAGTTTTGTTTTGCTCAAACATATTCAGATTTTTATGACTGTAGAACAGGACAGATCATATATACAACTGTGTTTCATGTATGCAACTGTATGCAACTTTATGTAACATATTCAGTTTTTTATGATAGTATATCATGTCCGAATATGTATGCAACTGTGTTTAATAAATGGGCAGTCAACTAGTTGTTTTTCATAGAGTATATTTTTTATATAAAATTTCATATCTGTTTAGTGCATACATTTATGTATTTCAGAGGATTACAACTAATACATTATTGGTTACAGCAAGGGCTGTTTTTATTGAAACATATTCAGTTTTTCCTAATGATTGAACAGTTCAGTATATGTATGCAAATGTAAATAGAGAACAGTATATTCAGATGTTTTAAGCTTGGTATTTAAAACAACTAGGTTCATTGATTCAATCATACCACACAATAAATACATATGCATATATAACAGTTTAATTTTTACAATATTGTGTATT
Organism: Zea luxurians; assembly: GCA_029449295.1. Lineage (NCBI taxonomy): Eukaryota > Viridiplantae > Streptophyta > Magnoliopsida > Poales > Poaceae > Zea > Zea luxurians. The sequence goes on along the minus strand of JAOPSE010000009.1, from coordinate 38,907,976 downwards.
ATGTATGCAGCTTTTAATTTAAAAAAATGAAGCACGTGGACCGTCCTCCAAATAACCCCAAGCGTATAACAATTCAGTCAAGCCAGGAGTGTTTTAGTGTTGACATTCCCTCTGCAGAACAGTCTAATCCATGTCCAGAAGTTGGAAATCCTCCAAATGTTGACAGTCAAAATTTGACCAATGAAACAGTTCAGATTGATTCTGATGAAGATGACTTCATGCTAGCTCTGAAGAAGCGTAATGTTTCTGAAAGCCACACAAGAGTGTTAAGAAAAGTTGTGACAAAGAGGATTAAACATGAGGAGCTACCCCGACAGGTTAATGTTATGCATACCCAACAAACAATTTCATATTTGTAAGGTTCTGAATATTTTTTTATAATAACAAAATTATTTCATGTTTTATATTGTTTAACAGAGGCTTAATGTGAGGTGCAACCCTCAAGATGTCATTGCAAGCATTAACATTTTGAATGAAAGACAACGTGAGGCTATAAGACGTAAAGATTTATCTACCATTCTTGATATGACAGTAGATGCGCTGTGCAGTAGATCACACCTTCAATGGTTGATGGACAAGCTAGACCCCAAGGACATGACAATTCGTCCTGGTCCAGGAAAGGAACTAAATATCACAAAGGACATTGTTCATCTTATCCTTGGTGTGCCAAATCATGGCGGTGGTAAACCATTGGGGATTGACGAAGCAGTTGCAGCAAGCAACTTGAGGGCAGAGCTTGATGTGGCCAAAGATGAGTTCAATGTGACATTTCTACAGGATCGTTTAAGGAAAGGCGAGGATGATGACCTTTCAATCATATGTTTCTTCCTCATTTTATTCAACCGTCTGCTGTTTCCAACTGCTAGCTGGGGCATAACATATCATGAGGTGCTTCTCACAGAAGAAATGCACCGTTTCCATGAGATCGACTGGTGCCAGTTGATTTTTAATGATCTATGTGAAGCTGCGAAGAAGTGGCACAACCGAATCACCACAAATGTCTCCACGACTATATATGAATGCTCCATTGTTGTCCTTGTAAGTATAGTGTTTTTCCGTATGCACATTTATTTCATTTTTGGTTGCTCACTGTGGGTAGTTATGTAACATGTTTTACGATGTTGGTTACGTTTACTTACATAGCTATTGAACATTGTAATTCTTTTATGTAGTTGTATTACTTGGATCACCTGCATACAGCCGCTGCCCCCCAAAATAAGACTGGCACACCTCGCATTAAATTCTTTGATAAGGATAGCATAAAAGCTTTGACCAAAGCTGACAAGAGGAAGGTACGCCATGAGGCTGAACCTTTCGGACATTGTGAAGTAAGTTATTCATATTTTCACAGTTGGTTATGCACATTTACACAGTTGGTTACTCACAGTCACTTCAATTTTATTTCTAGTTCCGAAGCTCGACCGAGACATGCTATGCAGTTGGACCTAAGATCGATCGCCAATCCGAGGCAAGTTTATGATGTATTATATACATTTTTTATGAATATTTATGGAACAAATAGAATAGGAAGGTGGACATGGATTCTTATTAATTTTTGCTGAACAACCAGCCGGAGTGCAGGACCAATATTTTTGATGCACCGCGCCCTGCCCCCATGCCTCGGCCAACTTTTAACATCAAACTTCCATCTATCAAAGAGATGATGTCAAGTAAGATCAACGATCTCCCACATTGTCATCGATCTAAATTCACAAACATTCTTGCTGCATATGACTTGGAGGTTGACAAGTCATGCATAGCCATAAAAGACAACATTGACAAAATTATTGAGAAGCAATATGACATAGCAGACAAGTTTATAGAATTGATAGACGAGGTACTACGTACCGAGTCTGATAATTTAGAAAACGAGACTGATGAGCCACAGCATCCGGGGAATTCGGCTGATTCAACAGGTCAGTCATACAATTATCCCTTATTCAGAACATTTTATCTTTCGACATGTGCATACAGTTTTTGTTATATGTACAGTTAACAGCTTATGTTTTTGTCAAGTATACACAACAACATTTGATATATAATGCAAGTTTTGACATATATTATTTTCAATATAATTGTGTACAAGGACACACTGTTCATGCCACCCAGCCCACACCCGATATGCCATCCCAAGCTTCGCAACTCGAGACCCAGCTGGGTGGTACTCAGTTTGAAGAAATTCATGAAAGACAACAACATATCCGTAGAGTGCTTGAGACGTGTCCCGATGAATCGGATGTGGTTACAGATCAACAGGTAATTTGTCCAACTCCAATACTATTTTTACTCATCATACGTACATTGTATGCATACTACTTTTTAGCAGTATACGAACCACACTTTTTTGTCAACAGGATTTCTATTTTGATGTTCGAAACATCATTTTGAGGAACACAAATATCACACCTCAAACCACATCAGCTTGCACCCGCTTGCCGAAATTTGATGTGACACCGGAAAAAATGTTTGTTAGCTGTTCATGTCTCATGTTATAATTCCATTTTACTATACATACTACACAGTTATACTAATTATATACCTTTGTGTAGAGAGGTGAAATGGCAACAGAGGAAATGAAACACAATGACAGTGGGCCAGTTTTTGACCAGACCCCAACTCCTCATGTCAGCATGATAACATACATATTACATAATGCATTTTATGACATTAAACTGATTTTTTTAATGTTCAACCACTTACAACCATGTTGCATTTCATGAAGATACACTGAAAGGGACAACAAACTCTAGATCTGATCCACCCCTTATAGAGCACGAGTGCGTTCGTTCTCTGTGGGATTTAATTTGTTCCAAGGACATTGACCAAAGCAGGTACATGTTACCCAAATTATGAATACCGTATTTATAAGTTTGGTTCATTTATGCAATATGAATATATAACTTTGTTCATCATACAGGGTTGTCATAGATTACGGTGAATACAGTGCAAACTGTATGGATATTTATGAATCTTTCATGGAGGGCAAATGTCTTGAGAATGTCTTCATACAGTGTTTCATTGAGTGTGTTCGTGATGATTCCAAAAATCATCGTCGAACTATGACATCTAACAGATTAATACTTGATGTCAATGTTGGGGTAGGTTCTTCTTCACAGTTATTGTAACTATACACATAATATACTTACACACTCTATTTTTTGTTTTTTAGGCTCTGTTAAATTTTGAAGAGCAGGAACGTCACAACAAGAATCCTCAGCCGTTTGATCAAAATGTGTTACAGAATTGCTTGCACAACACATTGCCTCTTTTGGTAAATCTGGATAAATGCAAGTCGGTAAGTCTCATTAACATTTTGTTCCCAGTTTCATCAGCACATTAACTGTACATTTTAATTATCATGACATTGTAACAGCAACATGTAACCTATATTTACTTTTCTCATCAACAGATATTGGTACCTATGCTTAGTAGGGGACATTGGACACTGTATGTGATCAATCTACACCATCGGTGTATACACATTTTAGATTCGAATCCGTATGGTATACAACTTGGTGGCACCGAATGGAAGGACTACCATTATGATCCAATTTATTTAGGTGGAAGGAAATTCCCATGGGCTAGGGTTATAATGAGTAGGCTGAGCAAAACGTTACAACATGTTTGCCCCAATGCAGCCTTTCCTAAGTTTGGTAATTTTCCAATGGATATGCCATCTAATTGCCCAACAATGAGAACAGGGTCAAATGACTGTGGATTTTTTGTAATGAGTTACATGAAGTTTTATGATCACAATGCAGGTGTCATAACTTCTTTCAATCAACCAGTAAGTGATTGTGCTAACTGTTTCTATAATCCGCTTGCCATCATTTGTACATGTTAGCTATATACGTGTCTAATGCATGCTATGCTTTTATTGCAGGACAATTCCCGAGACCTACGTGCTCATGCCCTTCATCAACTCACATTCCATCGCATGAACAAGGCGCTGCCACTTCCATTAGATATCTAGAGATTTATGTTTGCGCGCAATTAGTTAACTATGTGTTAGAACTAAGCAATGGTGTGGGCAATGTACCGTACTGTGGTATTTTGGCCATTATTGTGAGTTAACAATTTTAGGAAGTTTCCTTATATGTGCTGTTTTAGAACAATTGTCATGCTACCTTGTCTTAGGGGTGTTACACAGGTTCTTTCTGTGAACTCTAGTTGGCTGGATACTTATGGTTATGCTGCGAATATGTGAACATCAGATGTTTTCACTTCTGTGGGCTTTAAATATGATCTTTTTATATGTTATGAAGATGTTATATGAATACCTCATTCTTTAATATTACCATCAGTTCATATACGAGTATCATACAGGTTATATACGATGTTTCCTACTTCAAATTATGCAACATTAGTAAGCAATATACACTCTATTTATTAGATTTCAACAACCGTATATCTTAGATTATTCGTATCAGATACAACAGACTACTCGTTGCCTGACTCACTGCTGTCGTTATCAACAGACTAATTACTGGTCATATAGTTTACAAATTATACGATCATCATACAAGTTATCTACGATGTTTTGTACTTCCAATTATGCAACATTATTAAGCAATATACGCTCTATTTATTAGATTTCAATAGCCACCTCTATATAAATCATTTGTCAATCATGCAAGGTTTATTGTAAACAACAAATTAATCGTATCTCATACAACAGACTAATCACTGTCTGACTCACTACTATCGAAATCAATTGCGTGCTTTTTTGATGTTGTTGTCTCATTCCAATCAGGAGCTTTACTGCCACCCTTGTTCCTAGATCCTGGAGGTCGTCCTCTCTTACGTCCAGCAAGGCTTGCCAACCTTAGTCTATTTTCCTCCATTGACAAACATGTCCTACTGTTGTGACCATCAGCAATTCCACACTTCTGACATTTCCTGGTCATTTTCTTTGTACCTTTTGCTCCCAATTTAATAACCTTTTCTTCACTCCCCTTTATTGTTCTTCCTTTGGGTTTTGAGTTATTTGGTCTTGCCAAGCTTATCCCATCGACTGCAAAATCCAGTTTCTGCAATTCAAAAGTAAATATTTCTCAGCATATAATATTATGCAGTCCAACATACAATATTATACCATTATTACCTTTCTGGCATGATCATTTTGTTCATTGACACCACTAACATTCATAATTGCGTGATCATGCAAAATTAACCTGTAACTGACAACACATTTTTTAAGCTCAATCATAACCCAATAACTCAAACTTATAAATCATGTATATGTATAACTGCAAATCAATATAGTTGTTAAAGATATTACCTCTTCTAATGGACGTATTGGTATAGGTATTTGAACATTGGCCACACCCTGTTCAAGTATATTAGATACGTCTTGAATTTCCTGAAAATTTGGTTGAAAGCTTGATAGTCGCCTAGAGGGGGGGGTGAATAGGGCGAAACTGAAATTTACAAATATAAACACAACTACAAGCCGGGTTAGCGTTAGAAATATGAACGAGTCCGCGAGAGAGGGTAAAAAACAAATCGTAAGCAAATGAAGAGTGTGACACGCGGATTTGTTTTACCGAGGTTCGGTTCTCGCAAACCTACTCCCTGTTGAGGAGGCCACAAAGGCCGGGTCTCTTTCAACCCTTCCCTCTCTCAAACGGTCCTTCCGACCGAGTGAGCTTCTCTTCTCAAATCAAAGTCGGGAATGAAACTTCCCCGCAAGGGCCACCACACAATTGGTGCCTCTTGCCTTGATTACAATGGAGTGTTGATCTCAAGAACAAGTGAGAAAGAAAAGAAGCAATCCAAGCGCAAGAGCTCAAAAGAACACGGCAAATCTCTCTCACTAATCACTAAAGCCTTATGTGGAATTGGAGAGGATTTGATCTCTTTGGTGTGTCTAGAATTGAATGCCTAGCTCTTGTAAGTGGTTGAGAAGTGGAAAACTTGGATGCAATGAATGTGGGGGTGGTTGGGGTATTTATAGCCCCAACCACCAAACTTGACCGTTGGTGGAGGCTGTCTGTTCGATGGCGCACCGGACAGTCCGGTGCACACCGGACATGTCCGGTGCCCCAGCCACGTCACCAGTGCCGTTGGATTCTGACCGTTGGAGCTTCTGACTTCTGGGCCCGCCTGGATGTCCGGTGCACACCGGACACGTACTGTTGGATGTCCGGTGCGCCAGTATGGGCGTGCCTGACATCTGCGCGCGCTGCGCGCGCATTTAATGCGTCGCAGGTAGTCGTTGGCGCCGAAGTAGCCGTTGCTCCGCGGATGCACCGGACAGTCCGGAGCACACCGGACATGTCCGGTGAATTATAGCGGAGCAGCCTTCGTGAAATCCCGAGGCTGGCGAGTTCTAGAGCCGCGTCCCGTTGGAGCACCGGACACTGTCCGGTGAATTATAGCGCGCCGGCTCTGAGAATTCCCGAAGGTGGCAAGTTCGAGTTGGAGTCCTCTGGTGCACCGGATAGTCCGGTGCCCCCAGACCAGAGGTGCCTTCGGTTGCCTCTTTGCTCCTTTGTTGAATCCAAAACTTGATCTTTTTATTGGCTGAGTGTGAACCTTTTACACCTGTATAACTTATACACTAGAGCAAACTAGTTAGTCCATTTGTTTGTTTGTGTTGGGCAATTCAACCACCAAAATTAATTAGGGACTAGGTGTAAGCCTAATTCCCTTTCAATCTCCCCCTTTTTGGTGATTGATGCCAACACAAAACAAAGCAAATATAGAAGTGCATGATTGAACTAGTTTGCATAATGTAAGTGCAAAGGTTGCTTGGAATTGAGACAATATAAATACTTACAAGATATGCATGGATTGTTTCTTTCTTATTTAACATTTTGGACCACGCTTGCACCACATGTTTTGTTTTTGCAAACTCTTTTGTAAATCCTTTTTCAAAGTTCTTTTGCAAATAGTCAAAGGTAAATGAATAAGATTTTGAGAAGCATTTTCAAGATTTGATATTTTCTCCCCCTGTTTAAAATGCTTTTCCTTTGACTAAACAAAACTCCCCCTAAATGAGATCCTTCTCTTAGTGTTCAAGAGGGTTTTGATATGTCATTTTTGAAAAACTACTTTCTCCCCCTTTTGAACACAATAGGATATTGTCGGCGTTTCGAGACCGGGGGTCCCTAAGCCGACGAGTGAGTGTGACGCGTGCCCCAGCCCAGATGGGTCGAGCGCGTGGGCGAGCGCGAAGGGGGGAAGCGAGGTGGCCGGAGACGGGCGTGAGAGAGGTGGAAATCCTGCGGCCTTCGTGTTCGTCCCGCGCCCAGGTCGGGTGCGCTTGCAGTAGGGGGTTACAAGCGTCCACGCGGGTGATGGAAGCGAGCGGCCCCAAGAGAGCGCCTGTCTCGTCCTCGTCCCCGCGCGGCCAACCTTCTCTAAGAAGGCCCTGGTCCTTCCTTTTATAGGCGTAAGGAGAGGATCCAGGTGTACAATGGGGGTGTAGCAGAGTGCTACGTGTCTAGCGGGGGAGAGCTAGCGCCCTAAGTACATGCCAATGTGGCAGCCAGAGAGATCTTGGCACCCAGCTGGTGTGATGTCGTGGCTGTCGGAGGAGCAACGGAGCCTGGCGGAGGGACAGCTGTCGGAGCGGTTGAGTCCTTGCTGACGTCCTCCTGCTTCCGTAAGAGAGCTGAGAGTCGCCGTCGTCACAGGGCTTGCGGGGCGCCATCATTGCCTATCTGGCGGAGCTGGCCAGACGGGACACCGGTCTTGTTCTCTGCGGCCCGAGTCGGATCGGGGCAGGGTGATGATGGCGCTTCCTGTTGACGTGGCTGGCCTGCGCCCTAGGTCGGGCGACATGGAGGCTCCTCCGAAGCCGAGGTCGAGTCTGTCTTCCATGGCCGAGGCCGAGCCCGAGCCCCTGGGTCAGGCGAGGCGGAGGTCGTTCGGCAGAGGCCAGGGCGGCGTCCGAGCCCTGGGGTCGGGCGAAGCGGAGTTCGTCGTCTTCTGGGGCTGAGCCCGAGTCCGAGCCCTGGGTCGGGCGGAGCGGAGTTCGTCGTCTTCTGGGGCTGAGCCCGAGTCCGAGCCCTGGGTCGGGCGAAGCGGAGTTCGCCGTCTTCCGGGTCTTAGCCCGAGTCCGAGCCCTGGGTCGGGCGGAGCGGAGTTCGCCGTCTTCTGGGGCTGAGCCCGAGTCCGAGCCCTGGGTCGGGCGGAGCGGAGTTCGTCGTCTTCCGGGTCTTAGCCCGAGTCCGAGCCCAGGGTCGGGCGGAGCGGAGTTCGTCGTCTTCCGGGTCTTAGCCCGAGTCCGAGCCCTGGGTCGGGCGGAGCGGAGTTCGCCGTCTTCTGGGTCTTAGCCCGAGTCCGAGCCCTGGGTCGGGCGGAGCGAAGTTCGCCGTCTTCTGGGGCTTTGCCCGAGTCCGAGCCCTGGGTCGGGCGGAGCGGAGCTTCCTATGGTGCCTTTGGCAGGGCCTGACAGCCTGTCAGTCTCACTCTGTCAAGTGGCACTGCAGCCGGAGTGGCGCAGGCGGCGCTGTCCTTCTGTCGGACCGGTCAGTGGAGCGGCGAAGTGACGGCGGTCACTTCGGCTTTGCCGGGGGGCGCGTGTCAGGATAAAGGTGTCAGGCCACCTTTGCGTTAAATGCTCCTGCGACTTGGTCGGTCGGCGCGGCGATCTAGTCAGGGTTGCTTCTTAGCGAAGGCAAGGCCTCGGGCGAGCTGGAGATGTGTCCGCCGTTGGAGGGGGGCCTCGGGCGAGACGGAAATCCCTCAGGGTCGGCTGCCCTTGTCCGAGGCTAGGCTCGGGCGAGGCGTGATCGAGTCGCTCGTATGGACTGATCCCTGACTTAATCGCACCCATCAGGCCTCTGCAGCTTTATGCTGATGGGGGTTACCAGCTGAGAATTAGGCGTCTTGAGGGTACCCCTAATTATGGTCCCCGACAGTAGCCCCCGAGCCTCGAAGGGAGTGTTAGCACTCGCTTGGAGGCTTTCATCGCACTTTTTTGCAAGGGGACCAGCCTTTCTCGATTGCATTTTGTTCCGGTGGGTGCGCGCGAGCGCACCCGCCGGGTGTAGCCCCCGAGGCCTCGGAGGAGTGGTTTCACTCCTTCGAGGTCTTAATGCCTTGCGTAATGCTTCGGCTGGTCTGGTTGTTCCCTCATGCGAACTGGTCGTAGCCCGGGTGCACGGTCGGGGCCCAAGTTCTTGGGCTGGTATGTTGACGCTGTCAACGGTTCGGCCGGAGCCGGGTTTGCGAGAGCAGCCCCCGAGCCTCCGCACAGGGCGAGAGGGCGATCAGGGACAGACTCGGCTTTTTTACATACGCCCTACGTCGCCTTTCCGCAAGGAGGAGGGGGGAGAACGCCATGTTACCCTCGATGGGCACCGAACATGGTGTCTCTGGTGAGCTGCAAGCGGGTAATCCGAGTGGACGTCCGTGCCCCGTTCGTTGGGGGTCGGCTAGGGGCCCAGAGGCACGCCCAAAAGTACCTGCGGGTGATCTGCCGGACCCGGTCCCCTGGCGACGGGGTCCGAGGGCTCGATGCCTCCCTTCGATGGGATTCCGTTACAAGATCGCTCCCGCTGGTCTCGGAAATGTCCTAGGGTACCTCGGGAGCGCAGCCCGAGCCTTGGTTATGTATCGAACGTACCCTTGGTCATCCCTCGCTCGGCGTCTGAGGCGACTGTGAACCCTTCGGGGGCCAGCCTTTGAACCCCTGATCAGTAATGGGCGCGGAGCCCGAGTAGCCTGAGGCGGTCGTGGAGCCCTTCGGGGGGCCGGCCTTCGAACCTCTGACCAGTAGTGGGTATAGGGCCCACGCGATCTGAGGCGGCTGTTGAACCCCTCGGGGGCCAGCCTTCGAACCTCTGATCAGTAGGGGGGGCTCGGAGCCCGGTTCCTTCGCGGGGAAGGATCCTTTTCGGGGTATCCCCCTTTCCCGGTCCCTGTTGCAAGAGATAGAGAAAGAGGAAAAAAAGGAGAAGGATACGAAATCGAACGACGTGGCGTACCTTTTTTGGCGCGGTTATTACGGCGAAGGCGAAGCGTCGCCCGCTTCTCCTGCCAGAAGCGCCGCTTGTTCTGCCGCGGAGTTAATGCGACGGGGCGAGTGGTTGGCAGGGCGGCCGTTGCGCGTGCGCGAGCCGTTCGAGGAACGGATCACGGGCGCGTCGTCTTCACGTCGTGAGAGGAGGCTCTCTTGCTGCCCCTGGATGGGACATGAGCTTGGCTGACGACGTGACCGCTGCTCCCGCCCGCCTGCCACCGTCATTACTGCCGGCCCACTTTCGGCTGCATTGACCGTCGCGCCAGGCTGGCGCCGCTGGGTCGTGCGCTGGGTCGCCTCAAATCGCGGCATTGGTTCCGCAACCGAAGAGGCGCGATGGTGGCGCAAGTGGCAGTGCAGTTGCTTGCATGCAGCATCCGGCGCACCGGTTGCGTGACGCGTGGGCCTGGGCCTCCATGCTGGCGTGTTGGGAGTCGGAGAAGCACGTTCACCTGGCGCGATTGCATGCCGCCTGCATGGCTGCCCGCCTCTTCCGCCCGTTGGTCTGGGCAAAAGTGGGGGGGGGTCGCTTGTAACCGCTGGGCGGTTGTATGCACCACGCGCGGCGGTTTAGCTTCTTCTGCTCTGAGCCAGTTTGCATGACATGCGGGACCCAGCCCCCGCGCCGCAGGGGAGGGCCTTGGAGCGTGTTGGAGAAGACTCAGCCCGTGACGTTTGGGGGCGCACGTAGGGAGAGTTGCCTTTAAAAAGGGGGGCGACCCCTTTCGGAAGGCGGCTATGTCTTCTCCCTCCCTTATGCCTCGCGTCTTTCCACCTTCCAAGCCCCCGGATGGGGGGAACCCGCCGTCTTTTCGCTTCATCGTTGGAGGAACGCAACTCCGTGGGAGTTGGTACCTTTCAGCCATCGTTCGGCTTCAAGGATTTTCATCACTCAGCCCGGTTGCTCCCCTCCGCTGGTGGTCACCCAAGACGGTGACCTCCAGCTCCTGGATGGGGAGAGGCAAGCCGGGCTATGATCCCGCCCTCAGCATCGGGGGTGTTCGCCATCCTCGCTGGGGCGGGGAGCGAGGCGAGCCGGGGCTCTACCGCCTGCGCGGGTCGGCGGACCACCCCTTCTTCCAGCTTCTGGTGGTGGCAATCGTCCTCCCGCGCTGCGACGGAGACGTCCTCCAGCCATGCCGGGGAAGGCGAACTGTTGCTGCCCAGCTAGGATGCAACATTCCACCCTCTCCCTCGCATTCGCGGCGAGGACGGTGGCGAGGATCTACCGGTGCGCTTGGGAGCGGCCCGCTCTTTGGCTTTAATAGCTGGTTCGCGTCCCTTGAGCGGGACCGCGAACGAGAGCCCTCCGGTGGCCGCGTCCATCCGGGACCATGGCTGCTGCTGCAGAGGTCGCTGGCGAGCCTCCCGATGTTTGTCGCCCCGCAGGCTCGAGGTTGCTCATACCCGCGGGGACGGAACCAGAGTTCCGTTTGTAAGGGCACTTTGAATGCCAGGGTTTTTTGTTCATTATGGCTGTCGAGGCCTGAACATGTATGTAATTTTGGCACGGAGCCGTGTTTTTTCCTCATTTTCGAGCACTAAGACTCGCCTGTTGATTATCTAAACCGCTTCACCAAGCATGAGTCGCCCCGTGTCAAGGTGACGAGTGAGGTATCCGTATCCCGGAGGCGTAGGAATCCCTCGGCTCGATCGGCCTTGTTTTCTGAGGCTCCTCTAGCTTAGTTAAAGAGACCCCTTGGCCGCTCTTCGACGAGCCGAGGCCAGGGGTAGCGATGTCAGCATGAACAGAGGCGGAGTTGGCTCGAGAATGAAGACCTGGTTGGCCGGAGCCTAGCCGGGTTGTCCGTTAGTGGGACCGACGCTGGAGTTGTCCAGCCGAGGCCTCGGATCGGGCTGGCGCCCTTGGAAGATGGTTGACCGAGGCCCCAGGGGTAACCGGTCGAGCCACCTGCTCGGGCCGGATTCCCGGAGAAGTCCCTGGACCGCGTCGCCGTCCGAGGCTGGGTCGGGCCTCGCTGAAGGTGTCGTCGATGTCGAGGGTGCTACAGCCCCCTTCCAGCGTGAAGACCCGAGCCTGCAGGATCAGATTGCCTTGTAGCGTGTGCCTTCTGCGGCCGCCGAGGCCAGAACACACACCCTCGCTGCGTTGTAAAGCTGCGTCTCTTTTCCTCTTGTTTCGAGTATCTGGACTTTTTGTCGGTAACAGGGGTGTTTGTGCGAGCGAGAGTTGCTTCTCGCAGAAGGTGATGAGTGAGGTATCCGTATCCCGGAGGCGTGGGAGTCCCTTGGCTTGGTCGGCCTTGCCGCTTACGCGTACTTTCGCCCGTCCATGAGGCCCTGTCACCGACTCAGTCGAGAAGGCTCGAAGGATCGCTTCGGCAGAAGAGCTTCCGAACATAAAGACTTGTTCGGTCCATGGAATCACTTTATCCGAACGCGAGTTACTTATCGCAGAAGGTGATGAGTGAGGTATCCGTATCCCGGAGGCGTAGGAGTCCCTCGGCTCGGTCAGCCTTGGCTGCTTACGTGTACTCCGTCGTTTTCAGGATCCGCTTTTCGAAGTAGTCAGAAAGCACGAAAGACATTCTGGTGGAAGAGATCCTTTTTCGAGGAAAATTTTAACGCTGAGGGGGTTTCCCCCCTTTTAGCCCCCGAGGGAGGGTCGGGCTTTGCCGAGGCGAGGCCGACCCTTCCTTGTTGACTAAACTTTGCGTGGGTGCGAGGTATATGAACAACTTGAAAACATCTTAAGGGTAGAAGCGACGTAGCTGTTGGATGTTCCAAGCGTTGCCGTAGACCTCGCCTTGACTGTTGGCCAGCTTGTACGTTCCGGGCTTCAGAACTTTGGCGATGACGAATGGCCCCTCCCAGGGGGGCGTGAGCTTGTGCCTCCCTCGGGCGTCTTGCCACAGCCGAAGCACCAGGTCGCCCACCTGGAGGTCTCGGGGCCGGACCCCTCGGACGTGGTAGCGTCGCAGGGACTGCTGGTACCGCGCCGAGTGTAGTAAGGCCTTGTCCCGAGCCTCTTCCAGCTGGTCCAGCGAGTCTTCTCGGCTAACTTGGTTGCTTTGATCGCTGTAGGCCCTCGTCCTCGGGGAGCCGTATTCCAGGTCAGTGGGCAAGACGGCCTCGGCCCCATAGACCAGGAAGAACGGTGTGAAACCCGTGGCTCGGCTCGGCGTTGTCCTTAGGCTCCAGACCACCGAGGGGAGTTCCTTCATCCATCGCTTACCGAACTTGTTGAGGTCGTTGTAAATCCGAGGCTTGAGCCCTTGTAGAATCATGCTGTTGGCACGCTCTACTTGCCCATTCGACATGGGATGAGCCACGGCGGCCCAGTCCACCCGGATGTGGTGATCCTCGCAGAAGTCCAAGAATTTTCTGCCGGTGAACTGGGTGTCGTTGTCGGTGATGATGGAGTTTGGGACCCCGAAGCGATGGATGATGTTGGTGAAGAACGCCACCGCCTGCTCGGACCTGATGCTGTTCAGAGGTCGGACCTCGATCCGCTTGGAGAATTTGTCGATGGCGACCAGCAGGTGCGTGTAGCCCCCGGGCGCCTTCTGCAAGGGACCGACGAGGTCCAGACCCCACACAGCAAAGGGCCAGGTGATGGGTATCGTCTGCAGAGCCTGAGCGGGCAGGTGGATCTGCTTCGCATAGAATTTGCACCCTTCGCAGGTGCGGACAATTCTAGTGGCGTCAGCCACCGCCGTTGGCCAGTAGAAGCCTTGCCGAAAAGCATTCCCGACAAGGGCTCGAGGCGCTGCGTGATGGCCGCAAGCCCCCGAGTGTATCTCTTGCAGGAGTTCCTGACCTTCGGCGGTGGAGATGCATCACTGGAGGATGCCCGAGGGGCTGCGGTGGTAGAGCTCCTTCTCATCGCCCAGCAAGACGAACGACTTGGCGTGTCGCGCTACCCGCCGAGCCTCGGCTTGGTCAGGGGGTAGCTCTCCTTGGCGGAGATATTGCAAGTACGGGGTCTGCCAATTTCGATCAGGCGTGGCCCCGCTCTGCTCTTCCTCGACGTGCAGTGCCTCACCCTCGGGGGCCGAGGGTACCTCGGGCTGAACCGAGGGCGCCTCGGGCCGAGCTGAGAGTGCCTCGGGCTGAGCCGAGGGTACCTCGGGCCGGACCGAGGGTGCCTCGGGCTCGGGCGTGTCGTCGATCTTGACGGAGGGTCGATGTAGATCCTAGGAGAAGACGTCCGAGGGAACCGTCGTTCGCCCCGAGGCTATTTTTGCCAGCTCGTCCGCAGTCTCGTTGTAGCGCCGAGCGATGTGGTTAAGCTCGAGCCCGTAGAACTTGTCTTCCAGGCGCCGAACCTCATCGCAGTAGGCCTCCATCTTCGGGTCGCGGCAGTGGGAGTTCTTCATGACTTGGTCGATGACGAGGTGCGAGTCACCGCGGGCGTCGAGGCGTCTGACCCCTAGCTCGATGGCGATCCGCAACCCGTTGACCAGAGCTTCGTACTCAGCCACATTGTTGGACACCGGGAAATGGAGGCGTAGCACATAGCGTAGGTGTTTCCCGAGGGGCGAGATGAAGAGTAGGCCCGCGCCGGCTCCCGTCTTCATCAGCGACCCATCAAAAAACATGGTCGAGAGCTCCGGTTGGATCGGAGCCGTCGGTAGCTGGGTGTCGACCCATTCAGCCACGAAGTCCGCCAATACCTAGGACTTGATGGCCTTCCGAGGGCCGAACGAGATTGTCTCGCCCATGATCTCCACCGCCCACTTTGCAATCCTGCTCGAGGCCTCTCGGCACTGGATGATCTCCCCCAGGGGGAAGGATGACACCACAGTTACCGGATGAGACTCGAAGTAGTGTCGCAACTTCCGCCTTGTCAGGATCACCGCATACAGCAGCTTCTGGACTTGTGGGTAGCGAATCTTGGTCTCGGAGAGTACCTCACTGACGAAGTAGACTGGCCTCTGAATGGGCAATGCATGCCCCTCTTCTTGTCTCTCGACCACAATCGCGGCGCTAACCACCTGAGTGGTCGCGGCGACGTAGACCAGGAGGGCTTCTCCGTCAGCTGGAGGCACCAAAATAGGCGTCTTGGTGAGGAGCGCCTTCAGGTTCCCGAGAGCTTCTTCAGCCTCAGGGGTCCAAGCGAAGCACTCGGTCTTCCTTAAGAGGCGGTACAGAGGCAGACCTCTTTCGCCGAGGCGTGAGATGAAACGGCTCAGGGCCGCGAGACATCCCATGACCCTCTGTACGCCTTTTAAGTCCTTGATGGGCCCCATGCTGGTGATAGCTGCGATCTTCTCCGGGTTGGCTTCGATGCCCCGCTCGGAGACGATGAACCCCAAGAGCATGCCCCGGGGCACCCCGAAGACACACTTCTCGGGATTGAGCTTGACGCCTTTCGCTTTGAGACATCGGAATGTCACTTCAAGGTCGGAGAGGAGGTCGGAAGCCTTCCTTGTCTTGACTATGATGTCATCGACGTAGGCCTCAACTGTGCGACCGATGTGTTCGCCGAACACATGGTTCATGCACCGCTGGTACGTCGCGCCCGCATTCCTCAAACCGAACGGCATGGTGACATAGCAGTACATGCCGAAGGGCGTGATGAAAGAAGTTGCGAGCTGGTCGGACTCTTTCATCCGGATTTGGTGATACCCTGAGTAGGCATCGAGGAAGGACAGGGTTTCACACCCAGCAGTGGAATCCACGATTTGATCGATGCGAGGCAGAGGGTAGGGAACCTTCGGACATGCTTTGTTGAGACCAGTGTAGTCTACACACATCCGCCATTTCCCCCCTTTCTTTCTCACAAGCACAGGGTTGGCAAGCCATTCGGGATGGAATACCTCTTTGATGAACCCTGCTGCCATTAGCTTGTGGATCTCCTCGCCTATCACTCTGCGCTTCTCCTCGTCGAATCGGCGCAGAGGCTGCCTGACGGGTCGGGCTCCGGCCCAAATATCCAGCGAGTGCTTGGCGACATCCCTCGGTATGCCAGGCATGTCCGAGGGACTCCACGCAAAGACGTCAGCGTTTGCGCGGAGAAAGTCGATGAGCACTGCTCCCTATTTGGGGTCGAGCCCGGAACCGATCCGGATCCGCTTGGAGGTGTCGCCACTGGGATCGAGAGGGACGGCCTTAACCGTCTCCGCTGGCTCGAAGTTGCCGGCATGACGCTTCACGTCCGGCACCTCTTTGGAGAGGCTCTCCAGGTCGGCGATGAGGGCCTCGGACTCGGCGAGGGCCTCGGCGTACTTCACGCACTCCACGTCGCATTCGAACGCGTGTTTGTATGTGGGGCCGAAGGTGATGACCCCGTTGGGGCCCGACATCTTGAGCTTCAGGTAGGTGTAGTTGGGAACGGCCATGAACTTCGCGTAGCATGGCCTCCCCAATACCGCGTGGTAGGTTCCTCGGAACCCGACCACCTCGAACGTCAAAGTCTCCCTTCGGAAGTTGGAGGGTGTTCCGAAGCAGACAGGAAGGTCGAGTCATCCGAGGGGCTGGACGCGCTTCCTGGGAATGATCCCGTGGAAGGGCGCAGCGCCTGCTCGCACGGAGGACAGATCGACGCGCAGGAGCCTGAGGGTCTCGGCGTAGATGATGTTGAGGCAGCTGCCCCCGTCCATTAGGACCTTGGTGAGCCTGACGTCGCCGACGATGGGGTCGACGACGAGCGGGTATTTCCCCGGGCTCGGCACGTGGTCGGGGTGGTCGGCTTGGTCGAAGGTGATGGACTTGTCGGACCAGTCTAGGTAGACTGGCGTCGCCACCTTCACCGAGCAGACCTCCCGGCGTTCTTGCTTGCGATGCCGAGCCGAGGCATTCGCCACATGCCCACCGTAGATCATGAAGCAGTCACGAACCTCGGGGAACTCTCCTGCTTGGTGATCTTCCTTCTTGTCATCGTCGCGGGCCCTGCCACCCTCTGCGGGTGGCCCGGCCCTGTGGAAGTGGCGCCGAAGCATGACGCACTCCTCGAGGGTGTGCTTGACGGGCCCCTGATGATAGGGGCACGGCTCCTTGAGCATCTTGTCGAAGAGGTTGGCACCTCTGGGGGGCTTCCGAGGGTTCTTGTACTCGGCGGCGGCGACAAGGTCCGCGTCGGCGACGTCGCTTTTCGCTTGCGACTTCTTCTTGCCTTTCTTCTTGGCGCCGCGCGGAGTTGACGCCTCGGGAGCATCTTCCGATGGGCGACCCTGGGGCTGCTTGTCCTTTCGGAAGATAGCCTCGACCGCCTCCTGGCCAGAGGCGAACTTGGTGGCGATGTCCATCAGCTCGCTCGCCCTGGTGGGGGTCTTGCGGCCCAACTTACTCACCAGGTCGCGGCAGGTGGTGCCGGCAAGGAACGCGCCGATGACATCCGAGTCGGTGATGTTGGGCAGCTCGGTGCGCTGCTTCGAGGATCACCGGATGTAGTCCCGGAGAGACTCTCCCGGCTGTTGCCGGCAGCTTCAGAGGTCCCAGGAATTCCCGGGGCGCACGTACGTGCCCTGGAAATTGCCGGCGAAGGCTTGGACCAAGTCATCCCAGTTGGAGATCTGCCCCGGAGGCAGGTGCTCCAACCAGGCGCGAGCAGTGTCGGAGAGGAACAGGGGGAGGTTGCGAATGATGAGGTTGTCGTCGTCTGTTCCACCCTGTTGGCTGGCCAGGCGGTAGTCTGCGAGCCACAGTTCCGGTCTCGTTTCCCCCGAGTACTTCGTGATAGTAGTCGGGGGTCGGAACCGGGTCGGGAACGGTGCCCGTCGGATGGCCCGACTGAAGGCCTGCGGACCGGGTGGTTCAGGCGAGGGACTCCGATCCTCCCCGATGTCGTAGCGTCCCCCACGCCTGGGGTGGTAGCCTCGGCGCACCCTTTCGTCGAGGCGGGCCCGACGGTCGCGACGATGGTGCTCGTTGCCGAGGTGGCCCGGGGCCACAGGCGCGGTGTTGCGCGTGCGCCCGGTGTAGACCGAGGCTTCCCGCATGAATCGGGAAGTCGCGGCATGAGGTTCTGAGGGGTATCCCTGCCTTTGGGAGGCAGAGCTTTCGGCCCGTCGGACCGCAGCGCCTTCCAGGAGATTCTTGAGCTCTCCCTGGATTCGCCGACCCTCGGTGGTTGATGGCTCCGGCATCGTGCGGAGGAGCATCGCTGCGGCTGCCAGGTTCTGACCGACCCCACTGGATGCGGGTGGCGGTCTGACCCTGACGTCGTTGGCGACGCGGTGCTGGAAACCCTGGGGCAGGTGACGTATTTCTCCGGCCGGGGGTTGGCCCGCCCATACCTGCCCGACGTCCCGGCGGATCGGCTCAAGCGCTCCTGCTCCCTCGTCGAGCCTGGCCTGCGCCCCGCGGACTTGCTCGAGCTGTGGGTCGTGACCCCCCGCCGGAACGGGGACCACAGCTAGCTCCCGCGGGATGTCAGCGCGAGGCACCGGCCTAGGGAGATCACCGTCCTCCGGCATGCCGAGATGGTTGCCTTCGGAGGGATCCCCTAGCTCGACGTGGAAACATTCGCGGCTTGGGCCGCAGTCCTCATCGTCGAGGCTGCGGCTACCGTCGGAACAGTCGGAGAGGCAGTAGTCACATGCGGTCATAAAGTCTCGCATGGCACTGGGGTTGCCAAATCCAGAGAAATCCCAACAGATGCTGGGATCGTCATCTTCCTCGGACCCAGAGGGCCCGTAGGTCGAGACGTCCGTCAATCGGTCCCAAGGCGACTGCATACGAAACCCCAGAGGGGTTGCACTCGCCTCAACGAGAGCGCCCGCCAACGCGAGGTCGCTGGGCGGGTTGAGGCTGAGTCGAAATGACGTAGGATGGGAATCGGTCGGTACCTTTTGGTCGACGAGCGGCGACATAGTCACGTCGGGGACTGATTGCACCGCCGTCTCAGGTACGAGGGCGACGTCCTGCAAGCTCTCCGCGAGCGCGCTGACGTCGTCCACTTGCTCGGGATTGGCGTGTCGCGGGGGGACGGCGCTCGCCTTCGTCTCAAACGCGAGGTCGACGCCCGACACGCCCCCCTGTTGGGGCGCTGGGGACGTCGATTCGCTCGACAGCCGACGAAGCGCGGCCTCCCGCTTGGCCTTGGTTGCCCCGCCTCCTCCTCCGTTGGCGGGGGAGAGGACGGGGCCAGCTCGAATGTTGTTCTTCCACCACGCGGGGAAGATGTCGTCGATTCCGCCGCCGGCGGACGGGTTGTCGGTCGCCATTGTGAAAGCTCTCTTGTGAGTTTTGGTGTTTGGATGACAACTCAATTAAAGGACTAACAAGTGTACTAAGTGTTGAACAGGTGCTTAAGTTAAAGCCTACAGGGTTCAACACAAGTGAACAAATGTGATGGTCCAAGAACTGGATTATGGATACATAATGGACATTACAAGTAAGATGGACATTGCAAAAAGTGATACTCGGGTGCGTAGCTCGGAGACAACTGATCAAGCCAAGGACGGAGGCAAGAAGAGCTTCGAGGTACCAAGTGCATGGGAGAAGGTCAAGGAGGCTGAGGAACCCAAAGCCAAAGGTGAAGAAGAAGGCTTGCAAAGTCAAGGGTGATCGAGTTGAGAACAGCTACGGCACATCAAGGATCACTACATAAAGACGTGACTTACAGCCAATGAGGTAACAGCTACAGTTATGTGGTGTAAGTCATAAGGCTCAAGATCAAGCTCTAAGAAGGAGATCAAGGTCACTAGAAGGAGAACTAGTGTCAAAACCAGAACTGGAAGCAGCCCAAAAGAGCTAAGTTCACCTTAATCTTTAGTTTGGGTTGTTCCTATGCTTGGAGATGTTCTATGTGACCTTTGCAGGATGTTGGAGCTAAGAAATGTCAATCTAGATCAAGTCAAGCCGACTTGATGATTTATGAGTCCAACATCAAAGCTCAAGCATGTGAAATGCTATGGATGTAATAATTAAGAGAAGGTATGTTTCTAGACTTAGTACATTGGTTTTAGTGTACTAATATACTTGTCTAAGTGTTAGAAACAGAAAGAAGAAGAAAAGGAAAGAGGTGCAAAAGGCTTGGCTGTGTACAGCCAAGGTTCTGCTCAGTCTGGGTGCACCGGATTGTCCGGTGGCTCACCGGACAGTGTCCGGTGCGCCAGGCTGGCTCAAGCGAAGTAGCCGCTCTCGGGAATTCACCGGCGACGTACGGCTATAATTCACCGGACTGTCCGGTGTGCACCGGACTGTCCGGTGAGCCAACGGTCGGCCGCGCGATCTGTGCGGGACACGTGGCCGAGCCAACGGCTAGATGGAGGCACTGGACTGTCCGGTGTGCACCGGACATGTCCGGTGCGCCAACGGCTCCAAGACTGCCAACGGTCGGCTTCGTCATAGAAGGAAAGAAATCGGGCACCGGACAGTGTCCGGTGTGCACTGGACTGTCCGGTGCGCCACCCGACAGAAAGAAAGTATTGCCTTCCAAATGGGATTCCAACGGCTCCTAGGCCCCTTATGCCTATAAAAGGGACCCCTAGGCGCCTCAAGCAAAGTACAAGTGCAGCCAACAAGTATAGACTTCACCGGAATCAGTTCTCGCTCTCCCTCTTGTGTGTAACTCTATAGTTTGTGTAGAAGGCACAGCTATAAGCCTTAAGAGAGAGGAGAAGTGCTGCTTAGAGCTAGAGCAAGGTCTTGAGCGTATCGTTACTCTGCCGGGGTGCTGCCAAGAAGTTTGTAAGCAGCCGCGGTTCTGTTGTAACTCCACTCAATAGTGAAAGGCTCTATCTGTCATACTGACAGATCTGAGCAAACGGAGGAAGGAGTTGAAATAGACTCCAAGCCCAGGTGTGGCTAACTCCAACGAGGACTAGGCAAGCATTTCAGGCTTGGCCGAACCTCGGGATAAATCCTTGCGTCTGTGTGCTCTGTTCTGTATTGTACTCTGACTCTCTGTCTTACTCGCTTATATATCTGCACTTCACTACTTACTTGTGGTACTAGCTTTCCTTGAAGTGCAGGATATTCGTAAGACAGGAACTTCAATTCCACTGCAACCTACTCGAAGGGTTCTTCACTCCACTGCGATCCTGTCTTCGAGTAGAGTAAGATTTAAGTTTTAAAGTGATAATTTTTATTCGCCTATTCACCCCCCCCCTCTAGGCGACATCTAGATCCTGTTCCCGGGCCAAAGGGAACTTACAATTGGTATCAGAGCTAGGCCTCTCCAGTGTGGGCTTAGCCGTCCGGAGATAACGATGTCGTCACAAGAGGTAACTATAGAAATTCTTTTAGGCGATGGCTCTAATTACAAATCTTGGTCTGTCTCTATTTATAATGCTTTCATGAGTGTTGATTCTGATTTGAGACAGATCTTTAGTAGAAGTATTTTTCCATCTGATATTAGTAAAAATCCCTCTAATGATGAATTAAGATGTTTATCTCTCAATCACCGTGCTTGCAACATCTTAGTTGAGTCTCTTTCTAGAAGTGTCTATTTTGCCATCATGAGTAGTGATAATGATTTGTTTGCTGATGCTCATGATTTATGGAATAGAATTAAAGTAAAATATTTTGTGGCAAATTGTACTACTTCCACTCCCTATATTGCTTGTGATACTAACCATTCAAAGGGAGAAGATCAAGAACGATGGACACCCAACGATGAATCTACCTCGTCGACAGGTTTGGTCTCCACTAATAATAAGTGTTTTATTGCTAACAATGACGGTGGAGACAAAAGCCATGATGAGGAGGAATATGAGGATGATAGCGAGGATGAATCTTCATCATCACAAGGTACATTTTCCTATATTGCTTCCACTGACATTAATGACAGGGAAAATGAGACCGATGATGTGGAAGAAGAGGAGATTCGCCGTTTCTACAACCATCTCAACAAAGCGGACAAAGCTCTCTTGGTTAAGTTGTTGAGAAGGAACAAGGAACAAGGCGAGACGCTTCTCAGGCTAGAGGAGACTCTCATCAAAACAAACAACAGCCTGGAGAAGATGACCAAAGAACATGAGGAGCTAAGGTGCTCTCATGATGTCTTGGTCCAACGGTATGATTCAATGTTAATTGAGCAAAGTAATAATTATGACGCTCTATCTAATGTTGCTCAACTTAAAACTGAAAATTCTATGCTTAAAAGTCAAGTAGAAAAAATGAATTTAGAAAAGCTTGCTCTTAGTGAAAAGTATGATATGTTGTCATACTCTCATAGTAAACTAGTTGATGATCATATCATGCTCGATATTGCTCATGAGGTAGTAATTACTAGTTTAAACTCATATGAACCTCATTCTTGCACTAGTAATCAATTGGTCAAAATATTATCATGTGCTGACCTCCACCGCCCCAAGAAAGGCCAATCTTTGTTTGAGAAACAAGTTGCAGGATCAAAAAGAAAATTGTGTGGGAACAAGAAGCAAAGACAGCTAAGGAGAAGACACATTGCTCAACTCTCTCAAGATATCCACGGGCGCGTGGTGAAGAAGATTGAGAAAGGAAAACCTGCAGCAAGTGTTAAGCTCAACAAGAAGAATGTTCCCAAAGCTATAAATGAAGAAATCAACATGAAAAAGGGAAAAGGAAAAAGGAGGTGTTTCAAGTGCAAGAAGTTAGGCCACCTCATCGCGTCTTGTCCGTACAAAGACAAGAATGAAGGGACAAGGAGTTGTTTTGGATGCAACAAAAAGGACCACACGATCACTTCATGTCCGGTCATGAAGAATCAAGGATGTGCATCCTCCAAGGTGACCCTCACCAAGGAAAATGACACACAGCAAGCGTCGTGTCAAGTTGAGCGACGCTTCTGCTACAAGTGTGGTGAGCAGGGTCATCTATCCAAGGTATGTTACAAAGATAAGATTCCTAAACAAGTGAATTTGTGTCAATCTTATTCGCGTAGGAGACCCAAATCATACACTTGTGCTAGATCTATAACGAGATCACCTAGAACTAGCACAAAGGCAATTTGGGTACCAAAGGCACATTTACATGATCATTATGTACCCATCCCGAGATGGGTACCAAACTGTGCTGACTAGACCATGCAGGTGTCTTGAGATGGACTGGAGACCATGGGAGAGCTTAAGACGGTTATCTAAAACTCTATGCTTAAGCTGCTAATTGTTTTGGTGTTCATTATCCCAAGGTTGAATTATTGTGAGACACTAATCACATGTTCATCTCAAGTAAAATAAGGTGTATAGTTCCTTAATCATTATTGGTGAATCAAGTAAAAGGACTTTGATGAGAATCTACAACTAGCTCTCCAAAGGACGGTACCCCGTGTATTTTAAGTACATAATTGCAATTTAGTATTGCTCTTAAATTGGCTTGTTGTGCTTCCTGTCTTTGGAGTAGTTATGTTTTATGATTGCCTGTGTTAAATGTATCATAATGATGTTTGCTTAATCATGACTGATGCTATATAGGATATATCTTTTGAATCATTCATGGGTAGCTATTTCATTTGTTATATCCACAACGATTAACTCTCTTGGTGTATATGGATAAACCTGTAACTTTTTGTAAGTCATGCTATGCACAATTATGACATTTTGTTTAGTCCATGTTCACATGATTACCCTAGTTTGGTACTGTGTGAATTTCAAATCCATGTCGTGCCCTTTTGAGCTATGAGGTGCGTAAGCAAAAGGAGCCCTGAAATGGCGATAACAAGGGCTCTCATAAAGGCAAAGGTATGGAAAATGGAGCTATGCAATTTCATTAAATATTCTTGAAATTCCATTCATTGTGATCATAGCTATGTTCTTATCTTTCAATTGGTAATATCTTGGCTTAGGTAATTTATGCCTTTAAAATGTTGTTTCTTTTGTGCACCTAAGAAACCTTCTTAATTATGACATGCTTAGATATTTTGCTTTATATACATGATTGTGTTGATCTTCAATTGGTATATGCAATGATAGTTAAATATGAAGCATGTACAAGCTGCGTAAATGTTAGACTTCCTGTGAGTATTATGCCACTGAGGCGTGCACTGTTGTATTTAGTCAACCTTTCATTTAGCCTTCAATTGGTGTTAAGTGGTGTTTCATTTGATATTCAAATTGGCATCTTTGGGTGATGAAAATGGTAGATGCTTATTCTTAAATATCATGGAGTCATGATAATAAATGAACTTTGCAAATGGTATCTTTCAATTGGTAGCCGTAATAGTTCGCTTCAATTGACATCTTTTGATAATCATGAGAATAGAAGTTTTTTTTCTTGTGCCCCATACTATAACTTGTTCTAAGTTTGGTGTCTTAGCAACAAGAAAAAGTTAGGAGAAAGAATCAGGCACAAGTGTGGAGAAGCTCTTGAGAGATTAGATACTTTCAAGATGGGAAGTACACTACAACATGGTAAAGGTACAAAGGGAGTATTAATCTTTTTGCATCTATGTATCTTACCTAAATGTTGACAGTGCATATGTTCAATAAGTAAGGGGGAGTTTTTGACAGTCGTTTTTCCTCCTTAACACCCTGCTGTCCCTTGACATCATCCTATGTTCTTGCTTGAGTATGGTTTTTGGTGTTTGATGTCAAAGGGGGAGAATTTGTGTATTAAAGCTTATCCTAATGGGTGATGTGTTAGTTTGAGCTTTGCCAAGTGTGATAATCATATGTTTCTTGCAGTATTATATGTGTTGCTCATATGGACTAGTGTTTCCGCTGCGATGAATTATTTGGCTTCTATAGTGTAATAGATAGTCATGTGGTTAATGGTGCTTTAAGATTGTCTTAAATTAGTGTCTTAGTTTAAATTGGTATTAGTTTGAATTGGTATCTTAATGATGAATAGTGGTAGGTTGATATTCCTGTGATATATCCGCTAATTTGAATGGTGTTTAACTCTGATTATGCGCATTTGTGTGTTATAGCATCATGGTTTGAATCTTGACACATTGCATCCTAAAAAGTGCTAAGGTGGAGAAATATTTCGAATTGCCTAAGTATGTGCAAATTGGCGTCTGAGGCCAAAATTAGGTTCTTGAAGTAAGCACATATTTAGGGGGAGCATTCTATAAACTTAGAATTCAAAATTTGTGCTTCAAATCTTATTCTTATGTAAGCTTTAATTGTGTTGCCATCAATCACCAAAAAGGGGGAGATTGAAAGCTCTCTTGTGAGTTTTGGTGTTTGGATGACAACTCAATTAAAGGACTAACAAGTGTACTAAGTGTTGAACAGGTGCTTAAGATAAAGCCTACAGGGTTCAACACAAGTGAACAAATGTGATGGTCCAAGAACTGGATTATGGATACATAATGGACATTACAAGTAAGATGGACATTGCAAAAAGTGATACTCGGGTGCGTAGCTCGGAGACAACTGATCAAGCCAAGGACGGAGGCAAGAAGAGCTTCGAGGTACCAAGTGCATGGGAGAAGGTCAAGGAGGCTGAGGAACCCAAAGCCAAAGGTGAAGAAGAAGGCTTGCAAAGTCAAGGGTGATCGAGTTGAGAACAGCTACGGCACATCAAGGATCACTACATAAGGACGTGACTTACAGCCAATGAGGTAACAGCTACAGTTATGTGGTGTAAGTCATAAGGCTCAAGATCAAGCTCTAAGAAGGAGATCAAGGTCACTAGAAGGAGAACTAGTGTCAAAACCAGAACTGGAAGCAGCCCAAAAGAGCTAAGTTCACCTTAATCTTTAGTTTGGGTTGTTCCTATGCTTGGAGATGTTCTATGTGACCTTTGCAGGATGTTGGAGCTAAGAAATGTCAATCTAGATCAAGTCAAGCCGACTTGATGATTTATGAGTCCAACATCAAAGCTCAAGCATGTGAAATGCTATGGATGTAATAATTAAGAGAAGGTATGTTTCTAGACTTAGTACATTGGTTTTAGTGTACTAATATACTTGTCTAAGTGTTAGAAACAGAAAGAAGAAGAAAAGGAAAGAGGTGCAAAAGGCTTGGCTGTGTACAGCCAAGGTTCTGCTCAGTCTGGGTGCACCGGACTGTCCGGTGGCTCACCGGACAGTGTCCGGTGCGCCAGGCTGGCTCAAGCGAAGTAGCCGCTCTCGGGAATTCACCGGCGACGTACGGCTATAATTCACCGGACTGTCCGGTGTGCACCGGACTGTCCGGTGAGCCAACGGTCGGCCGCGCGATCTGCGCGGGACACGTGGCCGAGCCAACGGCTAGATGGAGGCACTGGACTGTCCGGTGTGCACCGGACATGTCCGGTGCGCCAACGGCTCCAAGACTGCCAATGGTCGGCTTCGTCATAGAAGGAAAGAAATCAGGCACCGGACAGTGTCCGGTGTGCACCGGACTGTCCGGTGCGCCACCCGACAGAAAGAAAGTATTGCCTTCCAAATGGGATTCCAACGGCTCCTAGGCCCCTTGTGCCTATAAAAGGGACCCCTAGGCGCCTCAAGCAAAGTACAAGTGCAGCCAACAAGTATAGACTTCACCGGAATCAGTTCTCGCTCTCCCTCTTGTGTGTAACTCTATAGTTTGTGTAGAAGGCACAGCTATAAGCCTTAAGAGAGAGGAGAAGTGCTGCTTAGAGCTAGAGCAAGGTCTTGAGCGTATCGTTACTCTGCCGGGGTGCTGCCAAGAAGTTTGTAAGCAGCCGCGGTTCTGTTGTAACTCCACTCAATAGTGAAAGGCTCTATCTGTCATACTGACAGATCTGAGCAAACGGAGGAAGGAGTTGAAATAGACTCCAAGCCCAGGTGTGGCTAACTCCAACGAGGACTAGGCAAGCATTTCAGGCTTGGCCGAACCTCGGGATAAATCCTTGCGTCTGTGTGCTCTGTTCTGTATTGTACTCTGACTCTCTGTCTTACTCGCTTATATATCTGCACTTCACTACTTACTTGTGGTACTAGCTTTCCTTGAAGTGCAGGATATTCGTAAGACAGGAACTTCAATTCCACTGCAACCTACTCGAAGGGTTCTTCACTCCACTGCGATCCTGTCTTCGAGTAGAGTAAGATTTAAGTTTTAAAGTGATAATTTTTATTCGCCTATTCACCCCCCCCTCTAGGCGACATCTAGATCCTGTTCCCGGGCCAAAGGGAACTTACACATTGTCGTTGTCGCGCGGCGGTGGAAGGAGTATCATGTCGTAGCTGTCGTCGAAGGACATGAACTCAAGACTCCCGAAACGGAGCTCCGTCCCGGGCCGGAGAGGTTGCTGGAGACTGCCCATC
This sequence comes from Zea luxurians, assembly GCA_029449295.1. Taxonomy (NCBI): domain Eukaryota; kingdom Viridiplantae; phylum Streptophyta; class Magnoliopsida; order Poales; family Poaceae; genus Zea; species Zea luxurians. Next base: position 38,880,956 of record JAOPSE010000009.1, on the reverse strand, counting down.
TGGAGCTTGACGGGAAGCTGTTCGTCAACACGCAGCAGGCCCCTACCTGGCGCGCCAACTGTCGGCGTTTCGAGACCGGGGGGTCCCTAAGCCGACGAGTGAGTGTGCCGCGTGCCCCAGCCCAGATGGGTAGAGCGCGTGGGCGAGCGCGAATGGGGGAAGCGAGGTGGCCGGAGACGGGCGTGAGAGAGGTGGAAATACCGCGGCCTTCGTGTTCGTCCCGCACCCAGGTCGGGTGCGCTTGCAGTAGGGGGTTACAAGCGTCCACGCGGGTGAGGGAAGCAAGCGGCCCCAAGAGAGCGCCTGTCTCGTCCTCGTCCCCGCGCGGCCAACCTTCTCTAAGAAGGCCCTGGTCCTTCCTTTTATAGGCGTAAGGAGAGGATCCAGGTGTACAATGGGGGTGTAGCAGAGTGCTACGTGTCTAGCGGGGGAGAGCTAGCGCCCTAAGTACATGCCAATGTGGCAGCCGGAGAGATCTTGGCACCCAGCTGGTGTGATGTCGTGGCTATCGGAGGAGCAACGGAGCCTGGCGGAGGGACAGCTGTCGGAGCGGTTGAGTCCTTGCTGACGTCCTCCTGCTTCCGTAAGAGAGCTGAGAGTCGCCGTCGTCACAGGGCTTGCGGGGCGCCATCATTGCCTATCTGGCGGAGCTGGCCAGACGGGACACCGGTCTTGTTCTCTGCGGCCCGAGTCGGATCGGGGTAGGGTGATGATGGCGCTTCCTGTTGACGTGGCTGGCCTGCGCCCTAGGTCGGGCGACGTGGAGGCTCCTCCGAAGCCGAGGTCGAGTCTGTCTTCCATGGCCGAGGCCGAGCCCGAGCCCCTGGGTCGGGCGAGGCGGAGGTCGTTCGGCAGAGGCCAGGGCGGCGTCCGAGCCCTGGGGTCGGGCGAAGCGGAGTTCGTCGTCTTCTGGGGCTGAGCCCGAGTTCGAGCCCTGGGTCGGGCGGAGTGGAGTTCGTCGTCTTCTGGGGCTGAGCCCGAGTCCGAGCCCTGGGTCGGGCGGAGCGGATTTCGCCGTCTTCCGGGTCTTAGCCCGAGTCCGAGCCCTGGGTCGGGCGGAGCGGAGTTCGCCGTCTTCTGGGGCTGAGCCCGAGTCCGAGCCCTGGGTCGGGCGGAGCGGAGTTCACCGTCTTCCGGGTCTTAGCCCGAGTCCGAGCCCTGGGTCGGGCGGAGCGGAGTTCGCCGTCTTCCGGGTCTTAGCCCGAGTCTGAGCCCTGGGTCGGGCGGAGCGGAGTTCGCCGTCTTCCGGGGCTTTGCCCGAGTCCGAGCCCTGGGTCGGGCGGAGCAGAGCTTCCTATGGTGCCTTTGGCAGGGCCTGACAGCCTGTCAGTCTCACTCTGTCAAGTGGCACTGCAGCCGGAGTGGCGCAGGCGGCGCTGTCCTTCTGTCGGACCGGTCAGTGGAGCGGCGAAGTGACGGCGGTCACTTCGGCTCTGCCGGGGGGCGCGTGTCAGGATAAAGGTGTCAGGCCACCTTTGCGTTAAATGCTCCTGCGACTTGGTCGGTCGGCGCGGCGATCTAGTCAGGGTTGCTTCTTAGCGAAGGCAAGGCCTCGGGTGAGCCGGAGATGTGTCCGCCGTTGGAGGGGGGCATCGGGCGAGACGGAAATCCCTCGGGGTCGGCTGCCCTTGTCCGGGCTAGGCTCGGGCGAGGCGTGATCGAGTCGCTCGTATGGACTGATCCCTGACTTAATCGCACCCATCAGGCCTCTGCAGCTTTATGCTGATGGGGGTTACCAGCTGAGAATTAGGCGTCTTGAGGGTACCCCTAATTATGGTCCCCGACAGATATCAATTGATAATATTCTTGGAAAACACAAAGTTTTTGAAATTGGTGGTGGTGCGGTCCTTTTGCTTTGGGCTCATACTTTCTCCCCCTTTGGCATGAATCGCCAAAAACGGAATCATTAGAGCCCTTGAAGTGCTATCTTCCCCTTTGGTCATAAATAAATGAGTTAAGATTATACCAAAGACGAAGTCCTTTTGCTCTCTCCCCCAAAGATGGAGAGTGCCACGGAGTGATGGCGAAGGGTGAGTTACGGAGTGGAAGCCTTTGTCTTCGCCGAAGACTCTGATTCCCTTTCAATACACCTATGACTTGGTTTGAAATAGACTTGAAGACACATTAGTCATAGCATATGAAAGAGACATGATCAAAGGTATATAAATGAGCTATGTGTGCAATCTAGCAAAAGAAGTTGCGCGAATCAAGAATATTGAGCTAATGCCTAAGTTTGTTAAAAGATTGTTCATCAAGAGGCTTGGTAAAGATATCGGCTAATTGGTCTTTAGTGTTAATGTAAGAAATCTCGATATCTCCCTTTTGTTGGTGATCCCTAAGAAAATGATACCGAATGGCTATGTGTTTAGTGCGGCTATGCTCGACGGGATTATCCGCCATCTTGATTGCACTCTCATTATCACATAGCAAAGGGACTTTGGTTAATTTGTAACCGTAGTCCCGCAGGGTTTGCCTCATCCAAAGCAATTGCGCGCAACAATGGCCTGCGGCAATGTACTCGGCTTCGGCGGTGGAAAGAGCGACCGAATTTTGCTTCTTTGAAGCCCAAGACACCAAGGATCTTCCCAAGAACTGGCAAGTCCCTGATGTGCTCTTCCTATTGATTTTACACCCCGCCCAATCGGCATCCGAATATCCAATCAAATCAAATGTGGATCCCCTAGGATACCAAAGCCCAAACTTAGGAGTATAAGCCAAATATCTCAAGATTTGTTTTACGGCCGTAAGGTGAGCTTCCTTAGGGTCGGCTTGGAATCTTGCACACATGCATACGGAAAGCATAATGTCCGGTCGAGATGCACATAAATAGAGTAAAGAACCTATCATCGACCGGTATACCTTTTGATCCACGGACTTACCTCCCATGTTGAGGTCGAGATGCCCATTAGTTCCCATGGGTATCTTGATGGGCTTGGCATCTTCATCCCAAACTTGTTTAGAATGTCTTGAGTATACTTCGTTTGGCTAATGAAGGTGCCCTCTTGGAGTTGCTTCACTTGAAATCCTAAGAAGTACTTCAACTCCCCCATCATAGACATCTCGAACTTTTGTGTCATGATCCTACTAAACTCTTCACATGTAGATTCGTTAGTAGACCCAAATATGATATCATCAACATAAATTTGGCATACAAACAAATCATTTTCAAGTGTTTTGGTAAAGAGTGTAGGATCGGCCTTTCCGACTTTGAAACCATTTGCAATAAGAAAGTCTCTAAGGCATTCATACCATGCTCTTGGGGCTTGCTTAAGCCCATAAAGCGCCTTAGAGAGCTTGTAGACATGATTAGGATACTCACTGTCTTCAAAGCCGGGAGGTTGCTCAACATAGACCTCTTCCTTGATTGGTCCATTGAGGAAGGCACTTTTCACGTCCATTTGATAAAGCTTAAAGCCATGGTAAGTAGCATAGGCTAATAATATACGAATTGACTCAAGCCTAGCTACGGGTGCATAGGTTTCACCGAAATCCAAACCTTCGACTTGGGAGTACCCTTTGGCCACAAGTCGGGCTTTGTTTCTTGTCACCACACCATGCTCATCTTGCTTGTTGCGGAAGACCCATTTGGTTCCTACAACATTTTGGTTAGGACGTGGAACTAAATGCCATACCTTATTTCTAGTGAAGTTGTTGAGCTCCTCTTGCATAGCCACCACCCAATCCGAATCTTGTAGTGCTTCCTCTACCCTGTGTGGCTCAATAGAGGAAACAAAAGAGTAATGCTCACAAAAATGTGCAACTCGAGATCTAGTGGTTACCCCCTTATGAATGTCGCCGAGGATGGTGTCGACGGGGTGATCTCGTTGAATTGCTTGGTGGACTCTTGGGTGTGGCGGTCTTTGTTCTTCATCCTCCTTGTCTTGATCATTTGCATCTCCCCTTGATCTATGCCGTAATCTTGAGGTGGCTCATTTGATTGATCTTCTTTTTCATCAACTTGAGCCTTGTCCTCATTTTGAGTTGGTGGAGATGCTTGCGTGTAGGAGGACGGTTGGTCTTGTGCATTTGGAGGCTCTTCGGATTCCTTAGAACACACATCTCCAATGGACATGTTCCTTAGCACGATGCACGGAGCCTCTTCAATACCTATCTCATCAAGATCAACTTGCTCTACTTGAGAGCCGTTAGTCTCATCAAACACAACGTCACAAGAAACTTCAACTTGTCCGGAGGACTTGTTAAAGACTCTATATGCCCTTGTGTTTGAATCATATCCTAGTAAAAAGCCTTCTACAGTCTTAGGATCAAATTTAGATTTTCTACCTCTTTTAACAAGAATAAAGCATTTGCTACCAAAGACTCTAAAATATGAAATGTTGGGCTTTTTACCGGTTAGGAGTTCATATGATGTCTTCTTGAGGATTCGGTGCAGATATAACCGGTTGATGGCGTAGCAAGCGGTGTTGACCGCCTCGGCCCAAAACCGATCCGAAGTCTTGTACTCATCAAGCATGGTCCTTGCCATGTCCAATAGAGTTCGATTCTTCCTCTCCACTACACCATTTTGTTGTGGCGTGTAGGGAGAAGAGAACTCATGCTTGATGCCCTCCTCCTCAAGGAAGCCTTCGATTTGAGAGTTCTTGAACTCCGTCCCGTTGTCGCTTCTTATTTTCTTGATCCTTAATCCAAACACGTTTTGAGCTCGTCTCAAGAATCCCTTTAAAGTCTCTTGGGTTTGAGATTTTTCCTGCAAAAAGAATACCCAAGTGAAGCGAGAATAATCATCCACTATTACAAGACAATACTTACTCCCGCCGATGCTTATGTAAGCAATCGGGCCGAATAGATCCATGTGGAGTAGCTCAAGCGGCCTGTCGGTCGTCATGATGTTCTTGTGTGGATGATGGGCTACAAATCCTCAATACTTGCTTTCCTGCCTGGCATGCGCTACAAATCCTGTCTTTCTCAAAATGAACATTTGTTAATCCTAAAATGTGTTCTCTCGTTGGGGATCTTGGTTTTTCTCGTAGGAGGAGAACATCTTCTTCTCCCCTGTCATGTGGTTTGTGCACCCGCTGTCGATGATCCAACTTGAGCCCTCGGATGCATAAACCTACACAACAAGTTTAGTTCTTGACTTTAGGTACCCAAATGGTTTTGGGTCCTTTGGCATTAGACACAAGAACTTTGGGTACCCAAACACAAGTCTTTGACCCCTTGTGCTTGCCCCCAACATACTTGGCAACTACTTTGCCGGATTTGTTAGTTAAAACATAGGATGCATCAAAAGTCTTAAATGAAATGTCATGCTCATTTGATGCACTAGGAGTTTTCCTCTTAGGCAATTTAGCACGGGTTGGTTGCCTAGATCTAGATGTCTCACCCTTATACATAAAAGCATGATTTGGGCCAGAGTGAGACTTCATAGAGTGAATTCTCCTAATCTTGCTCTCAGGATAACCGGCAGGATACAAAATGTAACCCTCGTTATCCTGAGGCATGGGAGCCTTGCCCTTAACAAAATTAGACAATCTTTTAGGAGGGGCACTAAGTTTGACATTGTCCCCCCTTTGGAAGCCAATGACATCCTTGATGCCAGGGCGTCTCCCATTATAGAGCATACTTCTAGCAAATTTAAATTTTTCATTTTCTAAGTTATGCTCGGCAATTTTAGCATCTAATTTTGCTATATGATCATTTTGTTGTTTAATTAAAGTCATGTGATCATGTATAGCATCAATGTTAACATCTCTACATCTAGTACAAATAGATACATGCTCAACAATAGATGTAGAGGGTTTGCAAGATTTAAATTCAACAACCTTAGCATGTAACATATCGTTCTTAGTTCTAAGGTCGGAAATTGTAGCATTGCAAACATCAAAATCTTTAGCCTTAGCAAGCAATTTTTCATTTTCATTTCTAAGGCTAGCAAGAGCAATGTTTAATTCTTCAACCCTAGCAAGCAAATCATCATTAACATCTTTAGGATTGGAAGTTGAAACATTACAAACATGAGAATCAACCTTAGCTAACAAATTAGCATTTTCATTTCTAAGGTTGTCTATCGTCTCATGGCAAGTGCTTAGCTCACTAGATAATTTTTCACATTTCTCAATTTCTAGAGCATAAGCATTTTTAACCTTAACATGCTTTTTATTTTCCTTGATTAGGAAGTCCTCTTGGGTGTCCAAGAGATCATCCTTTTCATGGATGGCACTAATCAATTCATTAAGTTTTTCTTTTTGTTGCATGTTGAGGTTGGCGAAAAGAGTACGCAAATTATCTTCCTCATCACTAGCATTATCATCACTAGAGGTTTCATATTTAGTGGAGGATTTAGATTTAACCTTCTTTTTGCCGTCCTTTGCCATGAGGCACTTGTGGCCGACGTTGGGGAAGAGAAGTCCTTTGGTGACGGCGATGTTGGCGGCGTCCTCGTCGTCGGAGGAGTCGCTAGAGCTTTCGTCGGAGTCCCACTCCCGACAAACATGGGCATCGCCGCCCTTCTTCTTGTAGTACCTCTTCTTCTCCTTTCTTCTCCCCTTCTTGTCGTCGCCCCTGCTGTCACTTGATAATGGACATTTAGCTATAAAGTGACCGGGCTTACCACACTTGTAGCAAACCTTCTTGGAGCGGGACTTATAATCTTTCCCTCTCCTTTGTTTGAGGATTTGGCGGAAGCTCTTGATGACGAGCGCCATTTCCTCATTGTCGAGCTTGGAGGCGTCGATTGGTTGTCGACTTGGTGTAGACTCCTCCTTCTTTTCCTCCGTCGCCTTGAATGCGACGGGTTGAGCTTCGGATGTGGAGGGATCATCAAGCTCGTTGATCTTCCTCGAGCCTTCGATCATGCACTCAAAACTCACAAAATTCCCGATTACTTCCTCGGGGGTCATTAGTGTATATCTTGGGTTGCCACGGATTAATTGAACTTGAGTAGGGTTAAGGAAAATAAGAGATCTTAGAATAACCTTAACCACCTCGTGGTCATCCCACTTTTTGCTCCCGAGGTTGCGCACTTGATTCACCAAGGTCTTGAGCCGGTTGTACATGTTTTGTGGCTCCTCCCCTTTGCGAAGCCGGAACCGACCGAGCTCCCCCTCGATCGTTTCCCGCTTGGTGATCTTTGTGAGCTCATCTCCCTCGTGCGCGGTTTTGAGCACATCCCAAACCTCCTTGGCACTCTTCAACCCTTGAACTTTGTTATACTCCTCTCTACTTAAAGAGGCGAGGAGTATTGTTGTTGCTTGGGAGTTGAAGTGCTCGATTTGGGCCACCTCATCCTCATCATAGTCTTCATCCCCTACGGATGGTACCTGTGCACCAAACTCAACAACATCCCATATACTTTTGTGGAGTGAGGTTAGATGAAATCGCATTAAATCACTCCACCTAGCATAATCTTCACCATCAAAAGTTGGTGGTTTGCCTAATGGGACGGAAAGTAAATGTGTATGTTTAGAAATGCGAGGGTAGCGTAGGGGAATCTTACTATACTTCTTGCGCTCTTGGCGCTTAGAAGTGACGGAAGCCGCATCGGAGCCGGAGGTGGATGGCGATGAAGAATCGGTCTCGTAGTAGACCACTTTCCTCATCCTCTTTTTCTTGTCTCCACTTCGACGCGTCTTGTGAGAAGCGGATTTCTCCTTCTTCTCCTTTTGGTGTGAAGAAGACTTCTTCTCCTTCCCTTTGGAGGAGTTCTTCTTCTCCTTTCTCTTGGTGCGGGACTCTTCCGATGAAGTGCTCCTGTGGCTTGTAGTGGGCTTTTCGCCGGTCTCCATCTCCTTCTTGGCGTGATCTCCCGACATCACTTCGAGCGGTTAGGCTCTAATGAAGCACCGGGCTCTGATACCAATTGATAGTCGCCTAGAGGGGGGGTGAATAGGGCGAAACTGAAATTTACAAATATAAACATAACTACAAGCCAGGTTAGCGTTAGAAATATGAACGAGTCCGCGAGAGAGGGTAAAAAACAAATCGCAAGCAAATGAAGAGTGTGACACGCGGATTTGTTTTACCGAGGTTCGGTTCTCGCAAACCTACTCCCCGTTGAGGAGGCCACAAAGGCCGGGTCTCTTTCAACCCTTCCCTCTCTCAAACGGTCCTTCCGACCGAGTGAGCTTCTCTTCTCAAATCAAAGTCGGGAATTAAACTTCCCCGCAAGGGCCACCACACAATTGGTGCCTCTTGCCTTGATTACAATGGAGTGTTGATCTCAAGAACAAGTGAGAAAGAAAAGAAGCAATCCAAGCGCAAGAGCTCAAAAGAACACGGCAAATCTCTCTCACTAATCACTAAAGCCTTATGTGGAATTGGAGAGGATTTGATCTCTTTGGTGTGTCTAGAATTGAATGCCTAGCTCTTATAAGTGGTTGAGAAGTGGAAAACTTGGATGCAATGAATGTCGGGGTGGTTGGGGTATTTATACCCCCAACCACCAAACTTGACCGTTGGTGGAGGCTGTTTGTTCGATGGCGCACCGGACAGTCCGGTGCACACCGGACATGTCCGGTGCCCCAGCCACGTCACCAGTGCCGTTGGATTCTGACCGTTGGAGCTTCTGACTTCTGGGCCCGCCTGGATGTCCGGTGCACACCGGACACGTACTGTTGGATGTCCGGTGCGCCAGTATGGGCGTGCCTGACATCTGCGCGCGCTGCGCGCGCATTTAATGCGTCGCAGGTAGCCGTTGGCGCCGAAGTAGTCGTTGCTCCGCGGATGCACCGGACAGTCAGTGCACACCGGACATGTCCGGTGAATTATAGCGGAGCAGCCTTCGTGAAATCCCGAGGCTGGCGAGTTCCAGAGCCACGTCCCGTTGGAGCACCGAACACTGTCCGGTGTACACCGGACAGTGCGGTGAATTATAGCGCGCCGGCTCTGAGAATTCCCGAAGGTGGCAAGTTCGAGTTGGAGTCCTCTGGTGCACCGGACATGTCCGGTGTACACCGGACAGTCCGGTGCCCCCAGACCAGAGGTGCCTTCGGTTGCCTCTTTGCTCCTTTGTTGAATCCAAAACTTGATCTTTTTATTGGCTGAGTGTGAACCTTTTACACCTGTATAACTTATACACTAGAGCAAACTAGTTAGTCCATTTGTTTGTTTGTGTTGGGCAATTCAACCACCAAAATTAATTAGGGACTAGGTGTAAGCCTAATTCCCTTTCAAAGCTCAATATACATCATTTACAAATAAACATTCACAACAAAATGATCAAAACCTTGTTATTCCTTTCATCAAATTCACCATCCTTTTCGTTGTCTCTATTGTCTTCATCATCGTCCTGAGATTTTATTGTTTCACACCTCATCAATATAATATGATTAATAATATGTTACAAAATACATATTAAAACATTACATACATGTATACCATCTCCTCCACTAGTTCCACAAGTCTCCTCAACTTCTATATCTGTCTCCAAACGCAAAAGTACCTCGAGAAGCTCATCGATTACTGTTAGGGCTCTATCATTTCCTGCTTTGGATAAACTAGCATGATGCACTACTTTCATTGCCTTTTTTAGCAACATCTTCTGTCTATATGACTTTGTTTCTCCATCCTTCCCCTTCAAATTCCTATCATCTCTTGAAAACGGAACATCTTGCCTTGCAGAGTAGGTGTATCTTTGTAAAATATATTCCTTCAGTATCCGGTCAATCTGAAGATGCATAAACGCGCGTAGTACATGTACACAGAATAGCCCTATAAAACAATAACGATCATAAGATTTTGTATATATGTTTTCAATGTATATATTTACTATTTAGTACTCCATACCTGTATGTTCCCAATGTTTGCATTCACAAGTATACTTTCCTGCATCTTCATCAGCTGTCACTTTGAATTGGTGTTGTCCCCACACAATTTTATTCGATCTAGTTGTATGTTGCACTACCCAATCATTTGCACCCCCTTCTTCATCGTGCATTATCTTGAATGCGGTTGCATATTTCAAAGATTCCTGGAATTTATTCATCACAGCCCTTGTGTATGCTCTTGCAACCCTTATCTCAAACATGTATAGCGTGTTCGTTTCCTTTTGACCCTGTGGCATATATAATGCAAATTAGTTTACACTTATATTAAGGTATCAATATACGACATAACAATTTATCCTCACCATGCTTCCCACTGCTTCCTTTGACTCTTTCATCTTTCTACTGTGTAGAAGCTTCATCATTTGCTTGGCGAATTGATGAAGCGGAGTATTTGCATCGACATGTGCACTTTTGACAAGCCTGTTCATGCTTTCGCTACGCTGTGTAGACAACATTAGACCACAATAATGATTTTTGAAAAAAGCAGGCACCCAATCCTTACGTATTCCATACAGCTTATCGAGAGTAATGTTATCGTGCAGATGAAAATCTTCAAGTAGCATTGACCATGCAGTCTCAAACTCCAACTCAGTCAAAGGATGATGTATTATAGATTGAAACCGTGTCTTAAAGTCCATTTCCTCAAACCTTGCATACAACTCGTTTAGAAAAGGCATATACCTATTTTGCACATGCCATAGACATAAACGATGTATTGTGTGTGGGAAAACCCTCTCGAGGGCTACTGGCATTGCAGGATCTTGATCTGCAAACATATATGACAAAATTGTACGAATTTTATTCCATGTTATATAAAGAAAATAATATCAAATTTAAGCCATATTTTATGTATATACATTTAATTCATTATTATCAGTCGTACCTGTCAGCATCACTCGTGGCCCTTCGGTTCCCATGCATGTTTTGAAGGCGTTGAATACCCATTCAAATGTATCAACAATTTCATCCCCCAACAATGCGAAAGCAAATATAGTGCAATGGAGGTGGTGATTTGAACCAACAAACATACCTAGTGGTTTTTCATACAGATTAGTCTTATATGTTGTGTCAAATGTAACCGCATCACCAAAATCCATGTAATCCCCTTGCTAGCTTGCATGTGACCAAAATATGCTCAAAATCTTTCCTTCTTTATCCAATTGGAAGTCAGAGAAAAATTGTGGATTATCCTTTTTGCAGGATGCAAAAAAGTATAGTAGCTTTGCCACATCATTTGCATTTCTTTCTCGTTGCTTTGCCTTTTTCCTGAAATTATTGTCAAAATTTAGCATTAGGCGAAAACAACAATTAGCAAATATCAATTATGAATATCAATCGAAACATATTATAAACTTACAGGTTATACATGTCATGTGCTGTTACAGGCACACTCTCAGGACCACCGTGCATTTCTGATACATAATCCATAATACAATGTTGCGGGATTCGACTCTCTTGCATTGAACTTATGAACTCCATGTATTCAGGATCATGCGTCTTGTTGCATTGTAATTGATTCTTTTTGGTATCCTTCTTAAAAAATTCATGATTATGATCCAAGTGCAACAGATCAATACGCACTGATATAACTGTCTCTTTTGCATCATCATAAATTTTTTTAAGTTTCATATCGGCCTTGCATTGTGTCCGCTTCGAACTGGTACTACGTACCTTTGGGTTTGATATTCCCCTTATTGCACTCTTGCCTTCCATCGAGCAATTCAACCACTTACAATTTTTCTGTTCCCTATACTTTTTCAATGGAAATCCAACTTCATATGCATACTGTCGGCGTTTCGAGACCGGGGGGTCCCAAGGCCGACGAGTGAAATGTCGCCGCGTGCCCCAGCCCAGATGGGTCGGCGCGAGGCCGAGCGTGAAGGGGGGAAGTGAGGTGGCCGGAGATGGGCGTGAGAGAGGTGGAAATCCCGCGGCCTTCGTGTTCGTCCCGCGCCCAGGTCGGGTGCGCTTGCAGTAGGGGGTTACAAGCGTCCACATGGGAGAGGGAGCGAGCGGCCTCGCGCGAGCGCCTATCTCGTCCTCGTCCCCGCGCGGCCAACCCTCTCTAAGAGGGCCCTGGTCCTTCCTTTTATAGGCGTAAGGAGAGGATCCAGGTGTACAATGGGGGGTGTAGCAGAGTGCTACTTGTCTAGCGGAGGAGAGCTAGCGCCCTAAGTACATGCCGTTGTGGCAGCCGGAGAGATTTTGGCACCCAGTTGGTGTGATGTCGTGGCCGTCGGAGGAGCGCTGGAGCCTGGCGGAGGGACAGCTGTCGGAGTTGTCGAGTCCTTGCTGACGTCCTCTTGCTTCCGTAAGGGGGCTGAGAGCCGCCGTCGTCACAGAGTATGCGGGCGCCATCATTGCCTATCTGGCGGAGCGAGCCAGATGGGACGCCGGTCTTGTTCCCCGTGGCCCGAGTCAGCTTGGGGTAGGGTGATGATGGCGCCTCCTGTTGATGTGGCTGGTCTGCGCCCTAGGTTGGGCGATGTGGAGGCTCCTCCGAAGCCGAGGTCGAGTCTGTCTTCCGTGGCCGAGGTCGAGTCTGAGCCCCTGGGTCGGGCGAGGCGGAGACCGTCGGCTGAGGCCAGGGCGGAGTCCGAGCCCTGGGGTTGGGCGAAGCGGAGTGCGTCGTCTTCTAGGGCTGAGCCCAAGTCCGAGCCCTGGGTCGGGCGGAGCGGAGTTCGTCGTCTTCTGGGGCTGAGCCCAAGTCCGAGCCCTGGGTCGGGCGGAGCGGAGTTCGTCATCTTCCGGGGCTTAGCCCGAGTCCGAGCCCTGGGTCGGGCGGAGCGGAGTTTGCCGTCTTCCGGGGCTTAGCCTGAGTCCGAGCCCTGGGTCAGGCGAAGCGGAGCTTCCTATGGTGCCTGCGGCCAGGCCTGACTGCCTGTCAGCCTCACTCTGTCAAGTGGCACCGCAGTCGGAGCGGCGCAGGCGGCGCTGTCTTTCTGTCAGGCCGGTTAGTGGAGCGGCGAAGTGACGACGGTCACTTCGGCTCTGTCGGCTGAAGGGCGCGCGTCAGGATAAAGGTGTCAGGCCACCTTTGCATTAAATGCTCCTGCGATTTGGTCGGTCGACGCGGCGATTTGGTCAGGGTTGCTTCTTGGCGAAGATAGGGCCTCGGGCGAGCTGGAAATATGTTCGCCGCTGGAGGGGGGCCTCGGGCGAGGCGGAGATCCTCCGGGGTCGGCTGCCCTTGTCCGAGGCTAGGCTCGGGCGAGGCGTGATCGAGTCCCTCGAATGGACTGATCCCTGACTTAATCGCACCCATCAGGCCTTTGCAGCTTTATGCTGATGGGGGTTACCAGCTGAGAATTAGGAGCCTTGAGGGTACCCCTAATTATGGTCCCCGACACATACCTACTATAAAATTTATATGCTTCATCCACCCCACTGAATGTCATACCAACTTTAGGTACCAACCTCGGATCAATTGTAACTTCCTGTGCAAAAATATAAAATATATTTTGTATATTCATATATTCTATAGCTTGTATCATGTATGGTACCCTACATACTTTTATGTCGTATGTACAATATAACAATTTTCTGACCATAGTTTTACATTGTATGCACAATATAACCACTGAATGTCATACCAGCTCTAGCTGCATTCTACTGTATACAATTTAACCTACAATACTGAAAATTCAAATCAGTTCAATATTACTTACATGTCTCTGCAGAATCACTGGTGTGTCCTGTTCATGATCACCAATAGTACGCATAGTATTAAGGTGTTGTCCTCCTTGATTTACTGTCATCCTCGATGCCTCAAATATGGTCTGATCATCAACCCTCGGGGCCCTCAAAGCTGCTGGTGGAGTAATTGCATCTACAGCAGTAGCTGATTGTGTATGCGTACTTGCATTTGAGGTAAACTGGTTCCCTCCTTGTTGTTCTTCCTGCACCATTGTTACGATATCCAAGCATTGATTTGGTCGATGAACAGACGTCGACGTCGTATACTCACTTATTGACTCGTTACCCCATGACGCCGCCATCTTCCAGAGCAATTACGGCCTTCACCCAGCCGCGCCCTATCAAATGATGTATACTGTCCACTTTTTTTGGAAGCTAATGAATATTTTCCCTGTACCATGCGTATATCCAATATCGTGGACGCGAAATTCACGGCACATATCCATTATCCGCTGAATTTTAGGATCGTGGGCGCGCTGATCGTGGGAGTAACAGCCATTTATGCAATTTTATACATAGATTTACGTTTTCATAACTGTCTGTTTAAATGCGCTTCCCCAATTTACGGGTTACACGTCACCGACCCACGTTCGAACAAGTGGCCCACGTCTGTTTACGCATATTTGTACTAACTATTATAATTGCATAACTGTAGTGCATTAATGCAGGCCGCCTGGATCGGTCCATTCGGTTCGACCAGGCTCGACTTGTCTGGCTGGGGCTCCGCGCACCTATATGAAGCCCAGGGCTTCCATTACCATCACCCTATATATATATATATATATATATCAAAATCTTGTGCTAGCAACACAAAAAATTGTTGAAAACAGTTATTGACAATTTCAATTTCTATCTCTCATGAGGTGGCTCAGGTAGCATCCAACTCTAACTGTCGTCCCTTCCTCCTTCCCTCTCTTCCTTTTTATCATTAGAGCAAGTGGACGAATGAAACAATAACTTGATTTGGACGAACGATCGATCGAACGAACGAACCATGAATAATTGAATGAACGATCGGATGAATGAATGGACAAACTATGAATAGTAGGACGAACGATCGAACGAACGACCGAACGATCCTTATGCACGTGTTGTGTTTATGTGGGAGTGAAAGTGAGTTATCATAAAATGACTTGGGATAGGACGAGAAAGACCATTACTTCTCTATTTAAATATTGGGTCGGGTTAGATCGGATTTTGATCGGGTCAAAGTTGAGTCGTGGGCCATTTAGCATGACTCATACCATGCATAACGTTGGGCCGAGTTGGTTCATGGGTCGGACGGATTGTTTTTTTTCTTGAGTCAATTTTTTTGGTTTTATATCGGGATTTAGTAAAAAACCATGGTCTATATCTGGCATATAAATTTTTGCAAGTTTTGCAAGTCAAAAACTGTAACCCGTATCCGCACTTAGATCAAGTCAAGTTTTTCTTGATCGAGTCGGGTCAAGTCGAGTGGTCCATATGCTCATATATATTGTGGCCTTGTGGGGCTTCTCGGCTTCTCCCTCATCCGGTCATCCCTCTCCGCCCCGCATCTCCCTCATCGCCCCGCGCGGCCGCGCCTCCCTCCCCGCCACCTCGAACCTCTCCTCCTCCTCCGCCGCCGCCTTCCCTCCGGCCAGCGCATCCTCCTCCGCCGCCTCCGCCGTCCTCCGGCTGGAGGCACATCCTCTGCCTCCCCTCCTGTGACACAGCGCACATCGCTTCCGAAGTCCCAAGAGCCACGTCGCTCGTGCCACCGGCCGCCGCTGTACGTCCATCCTCTGTCTCCAGACTCCAACAGTGTGCATTCGTCCCAGTTCCTGATTACTTTTCCGCGACCGTGAGCTGGGAGTATGGCCGAAGCAGCGAACGAGAAGGACGCCAAGAGGACAGGACTGGAAGGCACTGGCCTGCCGCTGCAAGGCGGCTCCCACGGCAACCTTCGTAGCGCTGGCAGCGACCAGCAGTTGAGGCAGATGCTCGATTCGCTCAAATCCTCAAAGTCCCCGGTAAGTACAGTTGCTGATCTGCAGTTCTGCACTCGCCGATAGAATGGTTGAAACGACCTATATGACTCTAATGTCCCTTATATCAAAAAAGAATAAGAAGAAGAAGAAGAAATGTTTTGCTCTTAATGGGAATAATAGTGAACGGGACAGCATTTGTAGTGTTTTCAGAACACGGGTGTACTACTACCATTAGTCCATAGGATTTTGATGTTCAGATGTTTGTTTTGATGAAAGCTCTTTGGCGTGTTCTTTTGCAGGCTGTGATCAACTATGGTGCCTCATGGTATGCCCCTTTGTTTCTTGCTTGTGTGGAGACATTCATTATTTTTTTTAAAAAGGCTACACATACGTTATAGCTCTATAGTCATGGTTTGGACCTAAACTCTCTAGGCAGCCCGCAGCCTGATGGTTTGCGTATTAACATTTGTTCTGTTGAAATATGCATTCCACACTTCAATTTTTTAAAGCTTTTGGAAAAGTAGATCTTTTGCTATGCCACGTAAGTCTAAAGTTCTGCTTATACTGGTAACCATATGTGGTGATTGAATTTGCCTGTCCACTTGATTCTGCATGATCAATCAAACTCACTCCTCCTTATACGTAGGTGCCGTGTATGCAGTCAGATTCTTCCATCCTTCTGCAAGTGCAGTGATAAGTTCAAGAAACTTACTTTCATCTATGTGGACATTGACGAGTGCCCTGAAACAACCCAAAACATACGCTACACCCCGACCTTCCATTTTTACAGAGACGGAGAAAGGGTCGATGAGATGCTCGGCGCAGGAGAAGAGAGACTACATGATCGGCTATGGTTGCATTCTTGATTGATTGGCCTCCACTTCCGTTGTTTCATGAACCATTTATGCTGAATGCAACTATGTTTTTTGTCTCTCCAAATTTCTACTTGTCAAACTCAATGTTTCAGAGAACCTTGTCTACCAGCCTTTGTGTTAGTCATAATTATTTACTGTTTGAGTGACGGGGGAGTTCGGCAGCAACCGCAGTCGTAACATGGGAGAGCTGCAGCGCCTTTTCTCAGGTTACTGTAGCAGCAGCTGCTGCAGCAGCAGCCGCAGTCGTATAATTGTAGTTCTACTCATTCCAAACGTTGAGGGAGTGGTGAATACAACATAGCACCTGCTGCAGCAGCCGCCGAACAATCTAGATCGTATAATTGTAGTTCTATTCGTTCAAAAGTTGAGTGGTGAATACAACATACTCCTAGATCATAAATCTATTCCTGTTTATTCTAAAGTTGAGTGGCGAATACAACATATAACAAAGTTGGGTCGAGGCCTCGAGGGTGATCATAAATCGCAGGTTGTACGACAACTCAGGAAGCACAGTGACCGTGCTGGTGGCTGGTGCTCAAGATTAGAGAAGCCAGTACCTGGATTCTGGCGGAATATCATCGGTTGCGGGAGCTTTTAGACGGACAATCCTCTCTTAGTCTTAACCTTAGGCCTAGGTTGCTTCTGTGTTTTGAATCTTGTGCGGCCTGAGCCGGCCACTTCTAGGTTTGGGTACGCGTGTTCTCCTAATGAAATATGCGCTCAGGCGCGTTTGAGGGAAAAGAAAAGAAAAGAGAAGACAGTAGCCATAGAAGGAAAAAAACGGCCACGACCCGCAGTCTCGATGAGCGCCCAACTGTCATCCAAATGTCTATATGTACACGGTACACAAGCTACATTGCTCTTCAGATTTGAGATTACAACGAGCATCCACCTACATGCTTCTTAAATTGGCGATCACATCACAGACAAGTAAGCTATGCACGATAGCCAGATTTCAGATGTGACATTACAAATGCCTTCTTCTGGCACCCAAAAGAAACGGAGCAAATTACAGGATCTAGGAGATTTCATCCAAATCTACTTTGTCCTAAAACAATTGGCAAATGTCCAATGCAAATTGGCCAGCACATACTAACATATGCTCCAACCAAATGAACACCTTCATCAGTTAAAGGCAGTCAGGTCCCAAGAGAAATCAGCAATCAGTGGTCATGACGCAGCAACATTGGGCTTCAGAGATTTTTTCAGTTTTGAGGGGCCAGGTCTAGTTCGACTTCTGTTACGTTCTGCCTTAATGGATGCAATCACAACATCTGCCCCAGGGCCAAGGCCTTTCCTGCCAACTAATTTCACCCCCAGTTTTTCACAGAGGTAGTTCAACCTCATGTCATCGCCTCCTCTGACCTCCCTTAACTCCATAGCTTGCTGTCGTGATAGCAATGTGTAAACATAAAGCTGTTGTTGTTGGTTAAAGTGCGACTGGAGCTGCTGAAACAACAATTTGTTTGAGTGGTTCTGTTCCGTCTTTACCCCTTCGGCTGTATTTTTCTTTCGTGACGCACCTAATTCCACCTTCAGAATAGCTGGGGATTTCGGATCAGAAGCTTTTCCTCCAAAAATAACCGAGAAGCTTCCAAACTCCAAATCAGGTTGCCTAAACAAGTCCGTTAATGTAGCAGCACAAGCCTGTGTGTTTGTCGATGGACTTCTGTCTACTTTACTCTTTGTCGCCCGGGCGTTGGCATGCAGTGTGATGTTAGCAGCCTCCCGCAAACCACTGATAAAAGCACCATGCATTGTCGCTGGATAACGCCTCGTGGTAGCCTCACCAGCAAAGAAAAGACGGCCATCACCAACACTTTCGGCTAATGCGTCATAGTCATCTCCAGAGGCCCCCACAGCAACATGAGAGTATGAGCCTAGACTGAACGAGTCAGTGCCCCATCTAGTGCAAACACTCTGTAGAGGGTCCGGCACCTCAATCCCTTGTGGTTCATAGATACCTGTGGAAACAACAAAGTCCCAGGCATTAAATCAGACAGGTCCATTATATGACATCAATGCCACTATATACTTTTGGGTTTATACCGAAGCGAATATAATACAAAATGTCTCAAAAGCAACACGTGATTTCATTAGAGGCGTTGAAATACTACCTTATACAAAGTGTCACTCATAGAATAACACAAAAAATTTTGTTGAAGGAGCACAATTTTGATTATGGAAACTATGCTCTCACCTCTTAGTATCTGGAGAACTGAGCTGACAGCATCAGTTGGTGGCGTTGTTTCAAAATTGTGGGCAGCTTCACCAGCAACCAAGGCCATCAACAATGGACCACCAGCCACTGTTGCATAGCTATAGAACAAAAAGAACTCCCCGCGTCGCCTCGGATCTTCAACTAGATGCCCAAAGGTATCAAGGTCAGTACTCCAGAAAACATGTGGAAACAGCATCGATACCTTGTTCAACAAACCAAAGCCAAGCCTCTTGATACAATCAAGCTTCCTCTGTGGTAACTCAGGCACAAACTTGATGCCTCCATTTTTCAGAACCCCAAGTGGAACCGTGCACAATGCCATGTCGCCCTCATACACCTGCCCTCCATTCACAACCACCTGCACCCCATCCCCTCCATACCTTATGGTGTGCACCGTCCTCTCATAAACAATCGGTACATTCTCTGCCAGGGCCTGCACAAGTTTGCCATTGCCACCAGGCAAGAAGCAGTGATCCCCACCCATGTCATATGGATCATCCTGGTCCCAGAACGCAAGGCTTAGTCTAGACAGCAATCCTGCATTGGCATACTCAAGATTTGCGAGATGCCAATTGAACAAGTTCATGTCCTCCTCTGTAGAGATGCCCCCATCAACCTGGCGCAATGTCTCTAGGGCCGCCCCAAGTGAAACATCCGCAGCCACCTTCCCCATGGATGCTCGCAGGTTGCTTGACTTGTCAAGAAGCCGGTTAAATGTAATCTCCACTTTCTTATCCACCTCTGGATCAACTGGTGAGCCATCCGGCCTGTAGAGTGGACACTTGTCTCTAATTTTGTGCATTGGCAAGCCGAGTTGCTTCGCCACAATTCCTAGCGGGTTTCCAAATGTCCCTGTGAGCACGCTGCCGCCAAGGTCAGCAGCAGCCAAGCGCCCACCGCCTTCCATCTTCTTCGTGTACACACGCCCACCGCACCTTTTGCGACCTTCCAGGACGATCACTTTGAACCCGAACGCCACCAGCTGCCGTGCCGCAGCTAGCCCAGCAAGGCCAGCACCTACCACGATAACGGTGGAGGGTCTCGTGGGCTCCTTGGGGATTCGCTCCTTGATGGCTGGGGCGACGCCGAAATTGACGTAGCTATTTGAGACGAGGAAGGAGTAGGCGGCGGTGAGGAGGTGCTCGCAGTGGGGAGGGATGAGCATTGCGAAGGGCTCCTTGGCGAGCCAGGAATTGTAGGTCTCGCGCCACCGGCAGAGGAGGTGGTTGCGGATGAGGATGTAATTGACCTGCTCGATGCCACCCACGTCGGATACAACGCCCGCCTCGATCTCCTCGTCAGTGAGCGAATCCGCCGGGAAGCCGGCGGTGAGCGCGGTGACGGCCTCCGCGGTCGGCTCCCGGTTAATCACTATGATATCGTCGGCAGCGGAGGCGGGGAGAGGGGGCTGGGAGGGGGCCACGAGGGAGGGGGCGGGAGCGGCAGGGGCCCCGGAGGGTACTTTGCGGCGGAATCCGGTGCGCTTGCGCTTGTTGGGGAAGGCAGGACTGGGGAGGACAAGGGTGGGGTTCGGTGACGGGGTGGAGCTAGGCTCTGGGGCAAGGGAAGAGACGAGGGAGAAGGGAGCGTAAGGTGGTGCCTGCTCAGACATGTTCGCCGGCAGCGAGGGGCTGGGGCGGCGGGGACGGCGACGACGGCGGCACCTGCGCGATGAATAGGAGATTTAGACGGGGCTGCCGAAGCATGGGGTAAAACGTAAACGCATCCTTTTTCTGTCTTCAGCCTAAGAATACGTAGACATTTAGTTACGCCTTCTAATGTAAAGTTCAGTGCAGACTAAGGATGCCAATGGAAAATTCTCCGCTAGTAAGTAGCTCCTCATTCATGTCCCTCGATGAAAAAAATTCGCCATGAAAATACTCACGAACACCTGCGAGGACGTTTATTCTCCATTCTCATTTTCCGCGGGATAAATCTCCGACGGAGATCCTCGTATCGCTTGAATTATAATTAGGACATACATACTTTTTTATTAATGTAAATTATTATCACTTATACATATTGTCAGATGTAAGAAATCATTATGTATACATTAAAATGAACACATTTGTACAATGAATAATATATTGACAAGTTAATTATTTATTTTTATTGTTGAGTATTATATGAAAATATGTCCACCTGCAACTTAACGGGTCCCTTCAGGGAACGGGGACGATGAATGATTCCTCGTCCCTATCTCCGTTTACCTGATGGAGGAGATTTTTCCCCGTTTACATCCCTATGAGAAAAAAATATCTTCCTATCTTCTAATAGAAGAATTCTCCGTAAGAAATCGAAGATCGGATCTTCATTGATATCTCTAATCTAGACTACAAGGGCATCTTTGGATGCATGCGATCCCATGCATCTAAAACAAGTCCTAAGAACATCTCTAACGTTGCCTTAAAAGAGTGTTCTATCTTAAAATATATGCCTTAACTCATAAAAAACAACTACAATAATGCCATATTTTACAATTTGTAGTAAAAAAATATAAGGCACACCATAAATTGGCCAAAATATACTATACCCTAAATGAGTGTAATATACTTGTTTTCTACATCATTCTCAACATATTTTTCTAATAATATAATTTATTTTTCTAAATTACATGATTTAAGACTTCACGGTTGGAGCTCAATTTGTTTTAGTGTCCTAAACACTTTAAACAATGTAGTATTTTAATTTTTAAGGCATCTCTCTATTTGGTTGGTTAGAGTTTTTTGGTTATCTATTTTCGGTCTAGTCTATTTTGTATTTCAAAATTTATATAGTAAGGCTAGTCGAGTCATAATTATGAAATTGGTTTAATAATAAGACATTTTAATTCTGAGATATAAGAAAAGGAGCTTGTTGAAAAGGTATTTTGATTTTTGTAAACGTAGCCTGGTCATCTAGAAATGCTTAAGTCTGATGTGCTAACTTAGCCAGGCTAGCACTTCTTTCTACACTACTTCAGCCTGGCTAGGCTAAGGTTTATGTAAGAAACAAACTCTGTTGCATTATTGCAGCCTGCCCACGATGGTAGCCAGGCAACCAAACAACCCTTAAGACATCACTACTCACGAACAGCCCCTAAGCCATCACAATTCACAACTCACAAACATCCACGGAGTCTCAAAGGAGAGAGTTCACGTTCACTTCATTCAAACCCCATACTTCCTGCTGGCACATAATTCAACAGACACTAGTACAGACTACATGAAGTTTCAACAACTAATCTTGGGAACAACATATCCATGCATGATTGCAGAAAGAGTAGTTCTCGTATTAGTAGCTTTGGCAAGCAAATCTGAAGATATATACACATTGCCCACCATCGAGTGGCCCTTCTCCAGTCCAAAGAACAAATCAACGTGCAAGTGATTCTGGCATGTTGAAATGACCAGGGCAGACTAGAAGTAATACTGACAGATGTACACTCAACAACTACATTGCGTCAATACTCTTGTTGACAGAAGCATGGGCCATCCTCAACATTATAACTTCGTTACTATTTGTCCGTGGTGGTTTGACATGATTCTGCAAACTATGTATGGACGAGAAGGGATCCATGAAGACACCAAAGAACGAGATAAGTGGATCTGCACGCGCACTGTCGATGGTAAGCTTCAGGTACCGAGATTCACTGACTGGAAACAGTAGCAGCCTCTTGTACCCGATTGTCGTGCCTTCAACAATTGTTTGCCACAGTTCATCTACAAGGATAGCCACATGGAACTCAATAACACGCTGCCCCAGTTGTATAGGCTCCTGGAGCTGGAGCAAGTTGAAGGAAGTAGATTGCCCAAGATCGAAGAGCATTTCCCAGCAGGTTTGGCCTTCCTGCGGAGCCCAGTAGGAGTATATCCCGTCTTCAAGCACTTTGGATGGTGCAAACTGCAGATTATCTTGCTCACCACGCACACTGTTTGCTGTAACAGTGGCATTGGCAGCAAAGTTCTGAGAGAAAATTGCACGCCGAATCTCAGTGAATTCCTGAAGGACTTGTATGTCTTCATCGGCAATGAGGCCAGATGAATTGGGAGGGACATTCAAAATGAGGAGACAGTTTCTACCAACTGATTTGTAGTATATGTCAAGCAGAGTTGTCACGTTTTTTGGTTTCTCTGAGGCATGCCAGAACCAACCTGGTCTGATGGAAACATCACATTCTGCAGGAACCCAGTCTTGACCAAAAGGATCCCCACTGGATGAGTATCTGGCGATAAAGTTAGCATTTTTTAGTCAGACTTTTTTTTAAAAAAAAAGAAGCTGGTAGGTTAAACTACCTTCTATGTAGTAATAAAGGAGTAAACACATAAATACAAAATCGACAAACGCACATTTATCCCCACCCGCCCGCACGACGAAAGCGCAGCGACATAAAAGCAGAATGTTCATCAGTGACAAATGACATGTACTGTACCATATAAATTCTATCAGAATCTCAAGAGAGAATAACGAACAAATCTTCTCTTTCATCAAACATCACTTAACGCAGAATCTTCAAGTTCCTTGGGTTATCATATGAGATGTCACTGGCATTGATTCTTGAAACATGCACATCAACTACAAGTTATGTCAAACCTAAATTTGTAATGGCCAATGTTGTCATACAGAACTATACTAAGTTACTAACAAAGGTTAACTAGAGCTTCAGTGAGTTCTAAAATTCCATGACTAAATAAGTCTATACTCTTATAGCCCATTAGCCTCTCTCCATTCCCTGATGCAGTGCAACATCCATACACCAAATCAGCGACTCTACTTGGTACAGACGGTGCATTAGACACTTCCTGATACACAGCCACCTCTAAGTAATGTTGTACATGTTAGAATTATAGGCATTTTCCATATCATTTTAATTCCATAAATTAACATTATGATGATGACATATAAAATATAATTAATCATAGAAATCACTTTCTCAAATATATCCATAACAATATGGATCATGAGAACATAAAGCATATGAATTATATAAATCATATAAATACGATAAACATGTAAACTGACAGAACAATTGAAAATAAACAAATAGAAACATAAACAGCATGATTGTAAAATTAAAACAAACAGATATAACACATTATAAGGTAACAGAACAGATGAGATAAACTCTTTGCTATATATGAAACAGTACAAATGCATATATAAAACATATATAATCTGTAGAATGCAAAACAGTAAGAAAATAAACTGATCATACCCTCCCATGCGCTCTGATCCAGATCCTTGTCCAATTTCCTTTGTCATGTCGTAGATGTTTGGGCAGTCGCGTAGACGCTCCCCAAAAACCTAATTGCCGATCCCCCGTGCAAGGTCTCGAACGGCACCGGCTTCGGAGGCACCTGCCCTCTCGCTTCTCTGTGCGCGCAGAGTTACGAGATGGAAATACTCTCAGTCGGCGGCTGGACTGTGATTCTGAAAGTGGTGTGTTCGCGTGTACCGAGTGACAGGGGTGCTCCTCTATTTAACCTCTCGCAGAGGGAAGTTGAAGGAGAAAGGTCGCCGAGTCACGCCAAGAGTCGGTCAGCTCTCGCCGAGTCATGCCATGAGTCGGCCAGCACTCGCCGAGTCATGCCATGAGTCGGCCAGCTGAAGGGGAAGTGTCACTCGGCTGGCTGACGAAGAGACAGGGTCCCTCGGCAGACGAAGAGACAGGGTCACTCGGCTGACGTACGCGGTTAGTGAGTGCTAAAAATTAACACAACCACACCACGCCCGCTCGCCTGCCTGCCTGCCTGCCTGCCTGCCTGCCTGCCTCGCCTGCCTGCCTCGCCTCGCCACGCCACGCCCGGCCCGGCCCGGCCGGCGGCGGCGGCGGCGCGCGCGCGCGTGTGGCACGCCCTTGTCCATTTCTTGACTTCTCAAGTTAAGTGGAATAAATCCCACCATATAAGTCAAGGCAAAAGACTCTTGGACTTCCAATGTGGTACTATTGGTATTCTCCACCATTACACACCTTAGAGTTTATTCAATAAATGGGCCAAGCCCATACAGGATCCAACAATCCCCACCAAACTCTAGGGTTTGTAATGATGAAGTATCAGAATCACAATCCTTTGATATACCAGTGTTTCGATGGAGACTGTTAAGTTGAACATCCATCTAGAATAAGAGTTTCACTCATTCACAACTAAACAATGGACTATGCCTTGAATTGACAGTTTTGTGCGAAATAAGATTCACTCAAATCCTTTGCTGATACTAGGCTGCAAAAGGGTATTCCCGCTGTTTAGAAGCATATAAGTCACACTTCAGTGCCTTTCATGAGTATTTAGGGATTACCCAAGTCCCATAGACTGTGACTAGCAGTCTGACTCATATAGGTGTATTCCTCAAAAGATGTTCTGTAGGACAACATCTCACCTTTATAAGACTCTTGGAATACATTAAGGTAAATACCATCCTGCCTTACAGATAGGAAAGATGTGCATCAGAAATGAGTTAAGAAAGGGATCTTTCCTCACAACCTACTCCTAGCTTGTTTCTCCACTCTACTTCACGGGATCTCCGATCACATAGAGCAGGTTACCACTAGAGTAGATCTCACATGGGTCTCATACCCATTTCCCTCGATGCACTATCTATCACATTGCGTGATAGACCCTTAGTGAATTGATCTGCCAGATTGTTCGATGTGTGAACATAATCCACAGTTATAACTCCGGAGTTTTTCAACTTTCTGACAGATTTCAATCTCCTCTTAACATGCCTTGTAGACTTCATGTTATTCCTAGAACTGTTAACCTTTGTAATCACCGTTTGGTTGTCACAGTTCATGGAAATAGCCGGTATCGGTTTTTCAACTACCGGTAAGTCCAATAGGAAATCACGAAGCCACTCGGCCTCAGCCCCAGCAGTGTCTAATGCTGCGAGTTCTGCTTCCATTGTAGACTTCGTTAAGATAGTCTGCTTGCAAGACTTCCAGGAAACAGCGCCACCTCCAAACAGAAACACATAACCGCTTGTGGCATAAAGCTCATCAGCATCAGAAATCCAGTTGGCATCACAATAGCCTTCCAGCACTTTTGGGTTTCCGGTATAATGAATACCGTATGTCATAGTACCTTTCAAATACCGCAACACTCTCTCAAGAGCACGCCAGTGATCATCTCCTGGTTTCGACACAAACCGACTTAGCTTACTCACAGCATAAGAGATGTCTGGCCTTGTTGCACTTGTAAGGTACATGAGCGAGCCAATGATCTGGGAGTATGTCAATTGATCCCTTGCTATTCTCCGATTCTTTCTTAATAGCACACTGGGGTCATAAGGTGTTGGAGCAGGATCACAGTCACTAAAACCAAAGCGACTCAATACCTTTTCCACATAATGGGATTGTAACAAAGTTACCCCACCATCAGCTTCTCTAACAAGCTTGATGTTTAGAATGACATCAGCTTCTCCCAAATCTTTCATCTCGAAATTGCTCGATAGAAGATTTTTAACTTCCTCAATCACATTGAGATTTGATCCAAAGATCAAGATGTCATCAACATAAAGGCACAGCATAACAGACTCACCCCCACCATACCGATAGTATACACACGTGTCAGATTCATTTACAACAAAGCCAGCTGTTGTAAGAGTATTATCAAACTTTTCATGCCATTGCTTAGGTGCTTGTTTTAGGCCATACAATGATTTTATCAACCTGCACACCTTGTTCTCTTGACCATCCGCAATAAACCCTTCTGGCTGATCCATATAGATCTCCTCATCCAACTCTCCATTTAGGAAAGCTGTCTTAACATCCATCTGATGAATGATAAGACCATAAGAGGCTGCCACGGCTATTAATGTGCGAATTGTAGTCAATCGAGCCACTGGTGAGTAGGTATCAAAGAAATCTTCACCCTCCTTTTGGGTATATCCTTTGACCACAAGCCTTGCCTTGTACCTCTCGATTGTACCATCAGGCCTAAGCTTTTTCTTGAAGATCCATTTGCATCCTATAGGTTGACAACCATAAGGACGGTCAACGACCTCCCAAGTTCCATTAGACATAATAGATTCCATCTCACTCCTTACTGCTTCCTTCCATAAGTCAGCATCAGGAGAGGAATATGCCTCACTAATGGTAGTTGGTGTGTCTTCCACAAGGTACACTATAAAGTCATTACCAAAGGATTTTGCAACCCTCTGTCTCTTGCTCTTTCGAGTGACTATAGTGTCATCCTCCTCAGGGATGTGCACGTGAGAATCCTCAGCATGATCTATAGGAATCGACAGTTCGTGCTCATGGGGAATTATAGTCTCATGACTTGTATCACTAGGTGTATTCTTCATGGGAAACTTATTCTCAAAAAATGTTGCGTCTCTTGATTCCATGATAGTATCAACATACATATCAGGCACATCAGATTTTATAATTAAGAACCTATACCCAGTGCTGTGAAAAGAGTACCCAAGGAATATACAGTCAACAGTTTTAGGCCCAAGTTTACGCTTTTTGTTGATTGGCACATTCACTTTAGCCAAGCAACCCCAAGTGCACAAATACGAGAGATTTACTCTTCTCTTTTCCCATTCCTCAAATGGAGTGATCTCTTTGTTCTTTGTTGGAACTCTATTCAGGACATGACATGCTGTCAAAATCGCCTCACCCCACCATGCCTTGGATAATCCCGCTGTACTCAACATGGCATTCACCAAATCTGTTAGAGTGCGGTTTTTCCTTTCAGCAATCCCATTGGATTGTGGTGAGAATGGCGGTGTCCTCTCATGAATAATACCATGTTCCACGCAGAACTCATCGAACACATTAGAGAAATATTCTCCACCTCGGTCGGACCTTAAACGTTTTATTTTCCTCTCAAGTTGGTTCTCTACTTCAGCTTTGTAGGCCTTAAAATAATTGAACGCTTCATCTTTTGTTTTTAAGAGATACACATAACAAAATCTAGTGGAGTCATCTATAAAAGTGAGAAAGTATCTTTTACCACCTTTGGTCAAAATTCCATTCATCTCGCACAGATCAGAATGAACAAGTTCTAGAGGTGCCAAACTCCTCGCCTCAGCAGCCTTGTGAGGCTTGCGGGGTTGTTTTGATTCAAGACACACATGGCACTTAGACTTTTTGACCAAATTAAATTTAGGAATTAAATTTATATTTGCTAACCGCATAAGACAGCCAAAGCTTGCATGACAAAAACGTGAATGCCATAAATCTGACTCATCAGAAAAATGAACAGAATTCACCAGTTTATTACACACATCATGCAGTGATAAGCGGAACAACCCTCCGCAGTCATATCCTTTACCAACAAAAGTACCATGTTTCGACACAACACATTTATTTGACTCAAGAACAACTTTGTAGCCATCTCGACATAGCATAGAAGCGCTAACGAGATTCTTCTTGATAGAGGGCACATGCTGCACGCTCTTCAATGGCACCGTCTTTCCCGAAGTAAACTTCAGAATGACCGTACCAACACCAAGAACATGAGCACGCGACCCATTTCCCATTAACAAGGCGCCAGACCTCCCGACCTGGTAGGAGGAGAACATAGAGGCATCAGCACACACATGAATATTTGCACCACTGTCCATCCACCACTCAGGTGAATTACAAACTGAGAGAACAAATGGTAAAGAATTACCATACCCAGATGTTCCATCTCCAGTTTCAGTGGTTACAACATTAGCTGATTTCTTGTCTTGAGTGAACTTGCGATCAGGGCACTCTCTAGCCCAATGTTGATCACTGCCACAGACAAAGCAACCTCCCTTTCCTTTGTTGTTGTTGTTCTTCTTTTTAAACTGTGCTGTATGAACAGGTTTATTTGCGTTCTCTGGTTTGTTCTGGTTTTTCTTCTTGTTAAACTTGCGGAAGTTTCTCTTCTGCACCACATTAGCAGTAGAGGTCTCCACACCTTTTCCATTATCCTTTGATCTAGCCCTTTCCTCAACATCAAGAGTACCAATGAGCTCCTCCACATTGAACTCTTGTCTCTTATGTTTGAGAGAGGTAGCAAAGTCCTTCCAAGAAGGTGGCAACTTGGCGATTATGCCACCAGCCACAAACTTGTCAGGCAAAGGACAAGGAAAAAGTTCGAGTTCCTTAGCTAGTGCCTGAAACTCATGAGCCTGTTCCACTACAGATCGGTTCTCAACCATCTTGTAGTCATACAGCTGCTCCATGAGATACAGCTCGCTACCAGCGTCAGTAACACCAAACTTTCCAACAAGAGCATCCCACAGCTCTTTCCCCGTGGGAAGGATGATATAGCTTTTCTGGAATTTTGTGTCAAGTGCGCTAATCACTGCACCTCGAAAGAGGTTGTCTTCAGCCTTAAACTTAGCCTCATCCTCAGGAGGTAAGTTGGCAGGCTTGCCCTCAGCGGCATGAAAACAAGACATTGCAGTTAGCCACAATTACATCTTAGCTTTCCATATCAAGAAGTTTTTACCATCAAAAGGATCAGGCTTTAGCACAGCAGCAAAACCTCTGACAGAAAAATGCCTAACATTAGGTTTTTGGATTGTTAGAATTATAGGCATTTTCCATATCATTTTAATTCCATAAATTAACATTATGATGATGACATATAAAATATAATTAATCATAGAAATCACTTTCTCAAATATATCCATAACAATATGGATCATAAGAACATAAAGCATATGAATTATATAAATCATATAAATACGATAAACATGTAAACTGACAGAACAATTGAAAATAAACAAATAGAAACATAAACAGCATGATTGTAAAATTAAAACAAACAGATATAACACATTATAAGGTAACAGAACAGATGAGATAAACTCTTTGCTATATATGAAACAGTACAAATGCATATATAAAACATATATAATCTGTAGAATGCAAAACAGTAAGGAAATAAACTGATCATACCCTCCCATGCGCTCTGATCCAGATCCTTGTCCAATTTCCTTTGTCATGTCGTAGATGTTTGGGCAGTCGCGTAGACGCTCCCCAAAAACCTAATTGCCGATCCCCCGTGCAAGGTCTCGAACGGCACCGGCTTCGGAGGCACCTGCCCTCTCGCTTCTCTGTGCGCGCAGAGTTACGAGATGGAAATACTCTCAGTCGGCGGCTGGACTGTGATTCTGAAAGTGGTGTGTTCGCGTGTACCGAGTGACAGGGGTGCTCCTCTATTTAACCTCTCGCAGAGGGAAGTTGAAGGAGAAAGGTCGCCGAGTCACGCCAAGAGTCGGCCAGCTCTCGCCGAGTCATGCCATGAGTCGGCCAGCACTCGCCGAGTCATGCCATGAGTCGGCCAGCTGAAGGGGAAGTGTCACTCGGCTGGCTGACGAAGAGACAGGGTCACTCGGCAGACGTACGCGGTTAGTGAGTGCTAAAAATTAACACAACCACACCACGCCCGCTCGCCTGCCTGCCTGCCACGCCTGCCACGCCACGCCCGGCCCGGCCGGCGGCGGCGGCGGCGCGCGCGCGCGCGTGGCACGCCCTTGTCCATTTCTTGACTTCTCAAGTTAAGTGGAATAAATCCCACCATATAAGTCAAGGCAAAAGACTCTTGGACTTCCAATGTGGTACTATTGGTATTCTCCACCATTACACACCTTAGAGTTTATTCAAT
The DNA here is from genome assembly GCA_029449295.1 of Zea luxurians. Lineage (NCBI taxonomy): Eukaryota > Viridiplantae > Streptophyta > Magnoliopsida > Poales > Poaceae > Zea > Zea luxurians. The sequence continues at coordinate 38,850,860 of JAOPSE010000009.1, read as the reverse complement.
AAATGGGCCAAGCCCATACAGGATCCAACAGTACAAACAATGGCCCAAATGCATAAAGCATCATTCTTACCTTCAAATAGAAAAAAAACTACAACATTCATTATCATTACGCATATTGTGGTTTTCTAGTTTTGCAAGGCATGCTCAAATAAGTCAACATTTGCAACCGGAGAAGATAGAACCATGCTTCAAATTAAAGGTTAGTAACTTTGGAGTGGGTTCAAAGCAACAACTGAATACCTGTCTTGCTGCAAATAAATATGCAATTGTAACTGAAATATTTACCGTGTCGAACAAAAAGGCTATGTCTTTCAAACACATAAAGATTGCCTCCTAGCTGATGAGAACATCATATTTTTATATAAAGGAATAGCTATCTAGAGTTCTCATCCATGCTAGAATCTTGATAAAGGTAAATGATATAGCTTGTGTGATACTAAGCTGAGAAACGACAAGACAAAACTAATTGTCATTGCATTACTTACTCAGCAGTGGTATGCCCAATTGTCACAGAGCTCTTGTTGAAGGGAGACCAGCAAGTATAGCCTGCGACTCCTGCCTCATCTCCCACCCATCTAGTATCTGGTCCAGCATCTGAGAAGATAACTACCCTTTCTTGTAGCTGATGTATAAGTGAAAACCAGGCATCAAACATATAATCCATCTTCTTGGCGTCGCCTTTTGCACCATCTAGCCAAACTTCCTCTACATCTCCATACCTACATATTTAAAAGCAGATTCTTTAGATTATCCTAAGACATGAAATATATAACTGAAAACTGAGTGTGCACTATGATTACTCATGAGTACAAAGTGTATGAATGGATGTTGCCCAAATGCTACTATGGAATCTGTAATGTACTAATTTTTCTCAATATCTCTAAGAAGGCAAGGTAATCCATGCAGCAAACCACTAATCAACAAAGATTAGCCACAAAAAAAGCCAAAGCTTTTCTTAGCATCTGGCACCACAGTTAGGGGGTGTTTGAATGTACTAGAACTAATAGTTAGTTAGCTAAAAAATTGCTAGTGGAATTAGCTAGCTAACAAATAACTAGCTAACTATTAACTAATTTACTAAAAATAGCTAATAGTTGGACTATTAGCTATGGTGTTTGAATGTTTCCAGCTAATTTTAGGACCCGTCTGGTTACTTTAGTCCAGGGACTAAAGTTTAGTTAGGAGACTAAAGTTTAGTCCCTATAATGTTTGGTTTTAGGGACTAAAAATATTCAAAATACATTAAATGAATCATAAGATGACTAAAATATCCTTAACGTTCTTCCGCTATTAGCGCAACTGAAATAAAGGACTAAAGGAGGGGCAAAAGGTGGAATTTATATGGTTTGGTCTCTTTTAGTCACCTCTTGAGGGACTAGAGACTAAAACAGTTTAGTCACTGTTTTAGTTTGTCAATTTAGTGACTAAATATGACTAAAATAGATGGACTAATCTTTAGTCACTCAAACCAAACTGGGCCTTAGTCTATTAGCTCTAGTAAATTCAAACACCGCCTTAATCACTGATGGCTCCAAATCGAAGATGTCATCAAGGAAGTAGACTAGTCAGCTGCTACTGCAAATTTCTGCACCAAAGCACTAGAAGGCTCACTTTTTTTTTTCGGTTTCCAGTTACACAACCACATCAAGATTAACCTTCACATCACCTGCATCGCAAAATTCAGAACTTCGTCTGCAATTAATGAATACTTTCAGGGTTACTTACTGGATTCGCTTTTGGACCCAATTACAAGGAAGAGCATCAGCTAATTATGAAGAGGAATGCCCTATGATGGAAATGGCGGTTATGGAAACGGCTGACTTCTACAAGATTCGGTGCTTAGCTTTTGCCGTTTCAATTTATGCTTTGTGCTCAAGACCGGAATAAAGACTATTCGTTTTTTTCTATATGTAAAAAAGCAACCATCAGCAAACCTGGTAAGCAATTCTGTCATCTGTCCCAAGTAATGCTCGTTGTACGCGATGGTGTCCCCGTACACCGGCTCGTGGCGGTCCCACGGCGAGAGGTACAGGCCCAGCCCAAGCCCCTCCGCGCGCGCAGCTGCGGCGAGCTCTGCGACGACGTCCCCAGCCCCGCCCCGCCACGGCGAGGCGGCCACCGAGTACTCGGTCAGTGCCGACGGCCACAGACAGAAACCATCGTGGTGCTTGGCCGTGAGCACGACGCGGCCGAACCCGCCCTGCGCCGCGATGCGCGCCCACTGGCCCGCGTCGAGTGCGGAGGGAGCGAACACGGAGGGGTCAGCGTGGCCGGTGCCCCACTCGGAGTCCGTGAAGGTATTGGGCCCGAAGTGAAGGAAGAGCGCCATCTCGGAGAGCTGCCACCGGAGCTGCGCGTAGGACGGGACGGGCAGGACCGGGAGAGGCGGCGGCGTGGCGACCGAGGTAACGGTGGCGCCATGGACGCATAGGAGTAGGTGGGCAAGCAGCAGAGGAACAAGTGCTGCCATTTTCGTCAGGAAGGGGCTTGCAATGCGAGTTCAGACTTCAGAGTCAACTGTTTTTGCTTGCTGGCACGGAACTGGGAAAGAACTGCATGACGCTCGTACATTGAAGGCATGAGTTATATTTAGTTAGTTGTTGAAATTAGTTAAAACATTTAAATAGACTAGCTAATAGTTTAACTATTAGCTATTTTTAATAAATTAACTAATAGTTAACTAGTTGATTTTACTAACAATTTTTTAGCAAATTAATTATTAGCTCTAGTGTATTTATACAGTCCCTTAGTTATTTAGATATTAATTAGATATTAAATATATACGTAGAGTATATTTAGCAATTTAGATATTACTATGTATTAATATAGACATAGTTTGTCTTATCATCATGTTATACTAAATACATATCTATCCGTGTAAACCATGACAATTATAAACGATGAGTCAACAATTACAATAACAAATAACCAACTGTATCCTTTTTTTTTGAAATGCAGGACCGAGCCGAGAAATTTGAGGCACTAAACGAATATTAAAATTAGACCTATTTTAGACAATTGATCAAATGTATTCTTTCAAACACATAATCAGTTGAGGGTCTCACCTCAGCGAGCCAGCGTCGTGCCGCCGTCGTTCACCGTCCGCCTGTCCCAAGAGGCAAGAGAAAATCGCAATTAGCAAATAGCAGAGACCAGCACAATCTCTTAGGAGGGAGGAAAAACGTTAAGGAAAAGTAAAAAAAATGCTAAGTGCTCGCGGTGACGTGGTGTACTGGTGTTCAATTATTATTTTTTCCTATCAATCCCTCCTAGGAGGAGGCGTGTTTTTCTGTCATTATGTAGATCAAATGAAGTCCAGTAACACGTGAGCAGGCTAGACCTAAGATCTTGCGACGTGTTTGGTTCGGCGGCATGTAACGGTATCGGATTCCTTCGGGTATCTGATATTGTTACATGCGTTTGTTATGAGTTCCATTGGAATCACATTCACCGGAATCGGATACCTCCGTATAGAAACCTCAATCCCTCCCACACCAGCCGGAATCAACGTCGAGTCATCCGATCCACCCTCCTCAGTCCTCACCGATGCGGCATCGTGGACGCCGCCACCCGCCGCGCCGCCAGTGAGCCCAACGGCTCCTCCCTCCCCGACGCCTCCCTCCTCCTCCACACGTTCCGACGACGCCTGCCAGCGCCGCCGACGAGTTCTGCTAGCGCCGACGTCGTCTCCAGATCCGCCGTTCTAAGTATCTAGCCATCGAGGTAATCCTCAACGCCTCTTCCTCTCTTCAGTTCTCGAGTATCTAGCGCCGACGTGGTCTCCAGATCTCTTCCCCTCGGCAGCAACGCGGTAGTCGGCCCTGTAGTCGCGGTAGTCGCGGTAGTCGGAGGTAGTCGCGATAGTCGCCGTCAGGAAGCCGTCCCGCCGTCGGTGGCCCAGTCGGAGGTAGTCGCGGTACTCCGCCTCCTCTGCTATCCCGCCCGCTGCCTCCTTCCTTTGGCTGCCTCGCCCAGGACAGGCACGCGACTGATCACCGTGCTTCGCGCAAGAACCCAGCCGACGAAGCCCGAGGTAGTGGATATTTGATTCCCATTTAGTACCCTAGTGCTGGTATTGTCTGGAGCAGTAGATCTCTTGAGGTATTTGCGTTGATGTAATTGTGTGTAGATCCAGTTCAATAATGCCAACAGGGAGTGCCCATTCACACAGATTTCCAGTTTATAGTTTGGCTAGTACTGATTCTTGTTGCAACATGTAGCGAAACCTGAGTCTGTGTGTCTCCTGAGGCAGTAACCATGGTGTCAAGCTTATCGTTTGGACCCTTGACACCAAGTCTGGTGGTTGGTGTAGTTTTAATTCAAGGCACAGGAAATTTGCCAGTCCTGCTTTGTATAACATAGTTTGTTGTGCTGGTCGCAGATTGTTTACATGAAAGAGCTGTGTCATAAACCGGTCTGTATATTCCTTCAGTGATTCATGCAGTTGAGTTTCTGATAAACATCCAAGTCCTCTATGTTGGTGGTACTACCGTGGCCATTTTCTTCTGAGTCCTCTATGCTCTGTTTAATTTATTTGATGTGCACAATGATATCCAGATTTATATGGAACTCATTTGTTGACCTCCATGTTTATCCTCAAGAACTCGACGAAGGAATATGGCATTTAGGGGTATCTTGAGTTCTCTCCTTGTCACGTACTATTATGTCTGGTTGCTCATGGGATTAGCATATAGAAGAAAATGTCTGAGAATAGAAAGAAGGTTAAGAAATAGAGAGCGTAGGATGGAGAATTTAAATGAACTCATTCGTGAGAGTGATAGAAAATGTATTAGTGAGCTTCGTATGGATAGAAGAACTTTCTTTATTTTGTGTGAGATGCTTAGAGATGTTGGTGGGCTAAAGGCCACACGCAATATGACCCTAGAGGAGATAGTGGCTCATTTTTTGTATACGTTGGCTCATAATTTGAAGAACCGAACAATTGGAAGGTTTTTCTTTCGAAGCGGCGATACGGTTAGTAGGCAGTTCAACTTATGCCTTCTAGCTGTTCTAAAGTTGCAACATTTGCTTCTTAAGACCCTTGAGCCAATTCCAGAGAATAGCACTGATAATACTTGGAAAAACTTTAAGGTAAATACATAAGACCTATAAGGTTCTTTAGTTTTTCTTCAACTTTAAATAGACACATTGAAGTGATATTTCTTTTATGAAATGTCTGTAGAATTGTTTGGGTGCATTAGACGGAACCGCTATCAAGGTAACTGTGCCAACACATCTAAAAGGAAGATATAGGTCAAGGAAAGCGGACATTGTGACAAATGTATTGGGTGTTTGTGCACCCGATATGCAATTCATCTATATGCTACCTGGTTGGGAGGGTTCAGCGCATGATGGTCGTGTGCTGCGTGATGCTATCTCGAGGCCAAATGGATTGTGTGTCCCTCAAGGCGAGTTTTATTTCAATAACTTCCATTTGGTTTGGTGGTATAGTGTTTTAAGTGTGTATATTAACTTGAAAATATCCTTATAGGTTGTTATTATCTTGTTGATGCGGGTTATACAAACGCCAATAGATTTCTAGCACCTTATCGAGGTCAACGATACCATTTGGGTGGTTGGACAGCGCAGAATCCACCACATAGTGTTGAGGAGTATTTCAATATGTGTCATGCTCGAGCAAGAAATATTATAGAGAGGGCTTTTGGATGGCTTAAAGGGCGATGGGCGATTCTTAGATCCCCTTCATATTTTCCTATAAAGACACAATGTCGTATAATAATGGCATGTGCCCTTTTGCACAATCTAATTTTGCAAAAAATGTCTAGAGACCCTATGGAAAGTGAGGAACAATCGGTGGTAGATTCTGAAATGCCTGAGGGAGAAGTTGGTGAACTAGAATTCATTATGGGTATCTCCACAACAAATGCGTGGAGTACTTTTCGTGACACTCTTGCGCAGGGGATGTATAATGCTTATAGGGCTTCTCATTGATTATTTCATGGTACTTTTGATGCTTAAGTACTTTTCATGGCTCTATTACTATTTTTTGCTTATAGGGCTTCTCATTGATTATTTCATGGTACTTTTGATGCTTAAGTACTTTTCATGGCTCTATTACTATTTTTTACTATATATGTGTCGGGGACCATAATTAGGGGTACCCTCAAGACGCCTAATTCTCAGCTGGTAACCCCCATCAGCATAAAGCTGCAGAGGCCTGATGGGTTTGATTAAGTCAGGGATCAGTCCATACGAGCGACTCGATCACGCCACGCCCGAGCCTAGCCTCGGGCAAGGGCAGCCGACCCTGAGGTGTTTCCGTCTCGCCCGAGGCCCCCTTTTTTACGGCAGACGCATCTCCGGCTCGCCCGAGGCCTTGCCTTCGTTAAGAAGCAACCCTGACTAAATCACCGCGCCGACCGACCAAGTCACTGGGGCATTTGACGCAAAGAGCGAGACTGACGGGCGGCCAGGCTTGGCAAAAAGCGCCATAGGAAGCTCCGCCCGACCCAGGGCTCGGGCTCGGGCTAAGGCCCCGGAAGACGGCGAACTCCGCTCCGCCCGACCCAAGGCTCGGACTCGGGCTAAGGCCCCGGAAGACGGCGAACTCCGCTCCGCCCGACCCAGGGCTCGGACTCGGGCTAAGGCCCCGGAAGACGGCGAACTCCGCTCCGCCCGACCCAGGGCTCGGACTCGGGCTAAGCCCCCGGAAGACGGCGAACTCCGCTCCGCCCGACCCAGGGCTCGGACTCGGGCTAAGGCCCCGGAAGACGGCGAACTCCGCTCCGCCCGACCCAGGGCTCGGACTCGGGCTAAGGCCCCGGAAGACGGCGAACTCCGCTCCGCCCGACCCAGGGCTCGGACTCGGGCTAAGGCCCCGGAAGACGACGAACTCCGCTTCGCCCGACCCAGGGCTCGGACTCCGCCCTGGCCTCTGCCGAACGACCTCCGCCTCGCCCGACCCAGGAGCTCGGGCTCGGCCTCGGCCATGCAGGACAGACTCGACCTCGGCTTCGGAGGAGCCTCCATGTCGCCCGACCTAGGGCACGAGTCCGCCACGTCGACAGGAAGCGCCATCATCACCCTACCCCGAGCCGACTCGGGCCGCAGAAAACAGGACCGACGTCCCATCTGGCTAGCTCCGCCAGATAGGCAATGATGGCGCCCCGCTGGACCCATGACGACGGCGGATCTCAGCTCCCTTACGGAAGCAGGGGGACGTCAGCAAGGGCCCAACCACTCCGACAGCTGTCCCCCCGCCAGGCTCCATTGCTTCTCCGACGGCCACGATGCCACACCAGCTGGGTGCCAAGATCTCTCCGGCTGCCACCTTGGCATGTACTTAGGGCACTAGCTCTCCCCCGCTAGACACGTAGCACCTTGCTACACCCCCATTTGTACACCTAGATCCTCTCCTTACGCCTATAAAAGGAAGGACCAGGGCCTTCTTAGAGAAGGTGGGCCTCGCGGGAACGAGGGCAGGGGCAGGCGCTCTCTTGGGGCCGCTCGCTCCCCTCACCCGCGCGGACGCTTGTAACCCCCTACTGCAAGCGCACCCGACCTGGGCGCGGGACGAACACGAAGGCCGCGGGATCTCCGCCTCCCTCACGACCCGGCTCCGGCCACCTCGCTCTTCCCCCCTTCGCGCTCGCCCACGCGCTCGACCCATCTGGGCTGGGGCACGCGGCACACTCACTCGTCGGCTCGGGGACCCCCCGGTCTCGAAACGCCGACAGTTGGCGCGCCAGGTAGGGGCCTGCTGCGTGTTGACGAGCAGTTTCCCGTCAAGCTCCAGATGGGCAGTCTCCAACGACCTCTTCAACCCGGGACGGTGCTCCGTTTCGGGAGCCTCGAGTTCATGTCTTTCGACGGTAGCTACGACATGATACTCCTTCCACCGCCGCGCGACAGCGACAATGGTGGCGGACAGCCCGCCCGCCGGCGGCGGAATCGACGACGTCTTTCCCGCGTGGGGGAAGGACAACTCTCGAGCTCGCCCCATCCCCTCCCTCGCCATCGGAGGAGGAGGCGGGGCAACCAGGGCCGAGCGGGAGGCTGCGCTCAGTCGGCTGTCGAGCAAATCGACATCCTCAGCGCCCCAACGGAGGACGCGTCGGGCATCACCCTCGCGTTTGAGGCGAAGGCGAGCGCCGTCCCCCCGTGACACGCCGACCCCGAGCAAGTGGACGACGCCAGCGCGCTCACGGAGGGCCTGCAGGACGTCGCCCTCGCACCCAGGACGATGGCGCGATCAGCCCCCGATGTGACTTCGTCGCTCCTCGTCGACCAGAAGGTACCGGCTGATTCCCATCCTTTGTCATTTCAACTCGACCTCAACCCGCCTAGTGACCTCGCTCTGGCGGGCGCTCACGTTGAGGCGAGTGCAACCCCTTTCGGGTTTCGTGTGCGGTCGCCTTGGGACCGAGTGACGGGCGTCTCGACCTACGGACCCTCTAGGTCCGAGGAAGATGACGACCCCAGCATCTGCTGGGATTTCTTTGGATCTGGCAACCCCAGTGCCATGCGGGACTTCATGACCGCATGCAACTACTGCCTCTCCGACTGTTCCGACGGCAGCCGCAGCCTTGACGACAAGGACTGCGGCCCGAGCCACGAATGTTTCCACGTCGAGCTAGGGGATCCCTCCGGAGGCAGCTGTCTCGGCATGCCGGAGGATGGTGATCCCCCTAGGCCAGCGCCTCGCGCCGACATCCCGCGGGAGCTAGCTGTGGTCCCCGTTCCGGCGGGGGGTCACGACCCACAGCTCGAGCAAGTCCACGGGGCGCGGGCCGGGTTCGATGAGGGAGCAGGAGCGCTCGAGGCAATCCGCCGGGACGTCGGGCAGGTATGGGCGGGCCAGCCCCCGGCCGGAGAAATACGTCACCTGCCCCAGGGTCTCCAGCACCGCATCGCCAATGATGCCAGGGACAGACCGCCACCCGCATCCGGCGGAACCGGTCAGGACCTGGCAGCCGCAGCGATGCTCCTCCGCGCGATGCCGGAGTCATCAACCACCGAGGGTCGGCGAATCCAGGGAGAGCTCAAGCATCTCCTGGAAGGCGCTGCGGCCCGGCGGGCCGAGAGCTCTGCCTCCCGAAGGCAGAGGTACCCCTCGGAACCTCGTGCCGCGACTTCCCGACTCATGCGGGAAGCCTCGGTCTACACCGGGCGCACGCGCAACACCGCGCCTGCGGCCCCGGGCCGCCTCGGCGACGAGCACCCTCATCGCGACCGTCGGGCCCGCCTCGACGAAAGGGTGCGCCGAGGTTATCACCCCAGGCGTGGGGGACGTTACGACAGCGGGGAGAATCGGAGTCCCTCACCCGAACCACCCGGTCCGCAGGTCTTCAGCCGGGCCATTCGGCGGGCGCCGTTTCCGACCCGATTCCGACCCCCGACTACTATCACAAAGTACTCGGGGGAAACGAGGCCGGAATTGTGGCTCGCGGACTACCGCCTGGCCTGTCAACTGGGTGGAACGGACGACGACAACCTCATCATCCGCAACCTCCCCCTGTTCCTCTCTGACACTGCTCGCGCTTGGTTGGAGCACCCGCCTCCGGGGCAGATTTCCAACTGGGAGGATCTGGTCCAAGCTTTCGCCGGCAACTTCCAGGGCACGTACGTGCGCCCCGGGAATTCCTGGGACCTCCGAAGCTGCCGGCAACAGCCGGGAGAGTCCCTTCGGGACTACATCCGGCGATTCTCGAAGCAGCGCACCGAGCTGCCCAACATCACCGACTCCGATGTCATCGGCGCGTTCCTTGCCGGCACCACCTGCCGTGACTTGGTGAGCAAGTTGGGTCGCAAGACCCCCACCAGGGCGAGCGAGCTGATGGACATTGCCACCAAGTTCGCCTCTGGTCAGGAGGCGGTCGAGGCCATCTTCCGAAAGGACAAGCAGCCCCAGGGCCGCCCGTCGGAAGATGCTCCCGAGGCATCTACTCCGCTCGGCGCCAAGAAGAAAGGCAGGAGGAAGTCGCAAGCGAAACGCGACGCCGCCAGCACGGACCTTGTCGCCGCCGCCGAATACAAGAACCCTCGGAAGCCCCCCGGAGGCACCAACCTCTTCGACAAGGCACTCAAGGAGACGTGCCCCTACCATCAGGGGCCCGTCAAGCACACCCTCGAGGAGTGCGTCATGCTTCGGCGCCACTTCCACCGGGCCGGGCCACCCGCAGAGGGTGGCAGGGCCCGCGACGACGACAAAAAGGAAGATCACCAAGCAGGAGAGTTCCCCGAGGTCCGCGACTGCTTCATGATCTACGGAGGGCATGCGGCGAATGCCTCGGCTCGGCATCGTAAGCAAGAGCGTCGGGAGGTCTGCTCGGTGAAGGTGGCGGCACCAGTCTACCTAGACTGGTCCGACAAGCCCATCACCTTCGACCGGGATGACCACCCCGACCACGTGCCGAGCCCGGGGAAGTACCCGCTCGTCGTCGATCCCGTCATCAGCGACGTCAGGCTCACCAAGGTCCTGATGGATGGGGGCAGCTGCCTCAATATCATCTACGCCGAGACCCTCAGGCTCCTGCGCGTCGATCTGTCATCCGTCCGAGCAGGCGCTGCGCCCTTCCACGGGATCATTCCTGGGAAGCGCGTCTAGCCCCTCGGACAGCTCGACCTTCCTGTCTGCTTCGGAACACCCTCCAACTTCCGAAGGGAGACTTTGACGTTCGAGGTGGTCGGGTTCCGAGGAACCTACCACGCAGTGTTGGGAAGGCCATGCTACGCGAAGTTCATGGCCATCCCCAACTACACCTACCTGAAGCTCAAGATGCCGGGCCCCAACGGGGTCATCACCGTCGGCCCCACGTACAAACACGCGTTCGAATGCGATGTGGAGTGCGTGGAGTACGCCGAGGCCCTCGCCGAGTCCGAGGCCCTCATCGCCGACCTGGAAAGCCTCTCCCGAGAGGTGCCGGACGTGAAGCGACATGCCGGCAACTTCGAGCCAGCGGAGACGGTTAAGGCCGTCCCTCTCGACCCCAGTGGCGACACCTCCAAGCAGATCCGGATCGGTTCCGGGCTCGACCCCAAATAGGAAGCAGTACTCGTCGACTTTCTCCGCGCAAACGCCGACGTCTTTGCGTGGAGTCCCTCGGACATGCCCGGCATACCGAGGGATGTCGCCGAGCACTCGCTGGATATTCGGGCCGGAGCCCGACCGGTCAGACAGCCTCTGCGCCGATTCGACGAGGAAAGGCGCAGGGTGATAGGCGAGGAGATCCACAAGCTGATGGCAGCAGGGTTCATCAAAGAGGTATTCCATCCCGAATGGCTTGCCAACCCTGTACTTGTGTGGAAGAAAGGGGGGAAATGGCGGATGTGTGTAGACTACACTGGTCTCAACAAAGCATGTCCGAAGGTCCCCTACCCTCTACCTCGCATCGATCAAATCGTGGACTCCACTGCAGGGTGCGAAACCCTGTCTTTCCTCGATGCCTACTCAGGGTATCATCAAATCAAGATGAAAGAGTCCGACCAGCTCGCGACTTCTTTCATCACGCCCTTCGGCATGTACTGTTATGTCACCATGCCGTTCGGTTTGAGGAACGCGGGTGCAACGTACCAGCGGTGCATGAACCATGTGTTCGGCGAACACATCGGTCGCACGGTCGAGGCCTACGTCGATGACATCGTAGTCAAGACGAGGAAAGCCTCCGACCTTCTCTCTGACCTTGAAGTGACATTCCGGTGTCTCAAGGCGAAGGGCGTCAAGCTCAATCCCGAGAAGTGCGTCTTCGGGGTGCCCCGAGGCATGCTCTTGGGATTCATCGTCTCCGAGCGGGGCATCGAAGCCAACCCGGAGAAGATCGCAACCATCACAAGCATGGGGCCCATCAAGGACTTAAAAGGCGTACAGAGGGTCATGGGATGTCTCGCGGCCTTGAGCCGTTTCATCTCGCGCCTCGGCGAAAGAGGCCTGCCCCTGTACCGTCTCTTAAGGAAGGCCGAGTGCTTCACTTGGACTCCCGAGGCCGAGGAAGCTCTCGGGAACCTGAAGGCGCTCCTCACCCAGGCGCCCGTCTTGGTACCCCCAGCTGATGGAGAAGCCCTCTTGGTCTACGTCGCCGCTACCACTCAGGTGGTCAGCGCCGCGATCGTGGTCGAAAGGCAGGAAGAGGGGCATGCTTTGCCCATTCAGAGGCCAGTTTACTTCGTCAGCGAGGTGCTGTCCGAGACCAAGATCCGCTACCCACAAGTCCAGAAGCTGCTGTATGCAGTGATCCTGACGAGGCGAAAGCTGCGACATTACTTCGAGTCTCATCCGGTGACTGTGGTGTCATCATTCCCCCTGGGGGAGATCATCCAGTGCCGAGAAGCCTCGGGACGGATCGCAAAGTGGGCGGTGGAAATCATGGGCGAGACAATCTCGTTCGCCCCTCGGAAGGCCATCAAGTCCCAGGTACTGGCGGACTTCGTAGCCGAATGGGTCGACACCCAGTTGCCGACGGCTCCGATCCAACCGGAGCTCTGGACCATGTTTTTCGACGGGTCGCTGATGAAGACGGGAGCCGGCGCGGGCCTGCTCTTTGTCTCGCCCCTCGGGAAACACCTGCGCTACGTGCTCCGCCTCCATTTCCCGGCGTCCAACAATGTGGCTGAGTACGAGGCTCTGGTCAACGGATTGCGAATCGCCATCGAGCTAGGGGTCCGACGCCTCGATGCACGCGGCGACTCGCAACTCGTCATCGACCAAGTCATGAAGAACTCCCACTGCCGCGACCCGAAGATGGAGGCCTATTGTGATGAGGTTCGACGCCTAGAAGACAAGTTCTACGGGCTCGAGCTTAACCACATCGCCCGGCGCTACAACGAGACTGCGGACGAGCTGGCAAAGGTGGCCTCGGGGCGAACAACGGTTCCCCTGGACGTCTTCTCCCGGGACCTGCACCAACCCTCCATCAAGATCGGCGACACGCCCGAGCCCGAGACGCCCTCGGCCCCGTCCGAGGTGACCTCGACCCAGCCCGAGCCATCCTCGGTTCAGCCCGAGGAACCCTCGACCCCTGAGGGCGAAGCACTGCGCATCGAGGAGGAGCGGAGTGGGGTCACGCCAGATCAAGATTGGCAGACCCCGTACCTGCAATATCTCCGTCAAGGAGAACTGCCCCTCGACCGAGTCGAGGCTCGGCGGGTAGCGCGACGCGCCAAATCGTTCGTCTTGCTGGGCGATGAGAAGGAGCTCTACCACCGTAGCCCCTCGGGCATCCTCCAGCGATGCATCTCCATCGCCGAAGGTCAGGAACTCTTGCAGGAAATACACTCGGGGGCTACACCCGCCGAGGGGTCAAGTAGCCTCTCGGGTTGCCCCCGCCCCTCAGGTCGGGGATCCGGCGTCTCGGCTCCAGGAACCGACGACATCGGCCCGCTCGGGGGCTGACTCGACAGCTCCCGGCCACACCCCAAGCTGGGGCTGAGGCCGAGACGGGCGGCCATGTCGTCCTCCTCCTCTTCACCATCGTCGTCGTCGTCGTCGGATGTCTCCGGCGACAGCTCCCTGGGGAGTCCTTCCCTCTCCTGCTGGCGACGGTGTTTCTCCAGGGCGTCCCGAGCCCGCCTCCGCTTGCGGGCCCGGGCCTTCTCCGCATCCTTTTTCTTCTTCTCCTCCTCCGCGGCGACCCGCCGCGCTGCCCGACCCACCGCGTCCTCCGGGACCCGCGGCAAGGAGGGTTTGTGCCGCCCCACCTCCTAAAAAGGGGGGAGGGGGAAAGAAACCCAATCGTGAGAACCAGGAGCAACCCGGTATATGCGGAAGGAAGAAGCGAACACTCACCAGAGTGACGCACCCCTGGTCGGGGCGCATTCGAGGCTGGGAGAAGGCGTGGGGGTCTGGCTTCCCCATCGCGGCCGACACCCGCCATTGGAGGGCGTCATGGGGAAGAGAATCAGGGGACATCCGTGACCCCTCCCAGTCGGCCTCCAGGGTCATCTCCCAAAGCGACAGCCGCCGCTCCGCCAGGGGGAGCACCCTCCGACGGTGGATGGCGGCAACCACTCCCGCGGCGGTGAGTCCTCCCTCCCGCAACGCCTTCAGGGCCTGGAGAAGAGGTTCGAGGTTCTTCTGCCTCTCGTGTGGAGTCCCGTGACGCCAGGCGTCGGGAGCGGCGGTGACAACCCGCTGAGAGAACGGTGGGAGCAACTCTTCGTCATTCCGGAGGTAGAACCACCGGCGCTGCCAACCCTTGTTTGAGGATGCGAGGACGGCAGGGATATACTGCGACGACCGCGACTGCCTCAACAAAAGGGTGCAGCCGCCGGCCCGCACCGCTGCGCGGACCTTCCTCTCCCCCGTCAGCGAGGCAAAAAGCTCGGCGAAGAAGAGATGGGTCCACAAATCCCAATGGGGGGCGATCCCCAAATACCCCTCGCACACCGCTACGAAGATAGCGGCCTGCGAGATGGAGTTGGGGGTGAGGTTGTGCAACTCCACCCCGTAATGGAACAGGATGGCCCGCATAAAGCGGCTCGTCGGCACACCAAATCCCCGCTCATGGAAGGAGATGAAGCTCACGACGTACCCCGGCGGAGGGGATGGAGTGACTCCGCCCGCGGGAGGAATCCATTCCGGCCGCTGCTCATCGGTGAGAGGGCGGAGCAAACCCTCGCCGACGAGGTCCTCCAGATCACCCGCCGTCACCGTGGAGAAGGGCCACGGGTCACGCGGCGGGATGATGGTCACCCGGTCAGCCATCGCCGAAGCAGAAAGGGTGGCGGCGCGAAGGACAGGGGAGGGCGGTTTTCTTTTCCCTGGCTAGATCTCTCAGACTGCAAAAAACCTAAGAGGGAGACAAGAAGCGGAGTCGAGAACCGTCACCAGACCCTCTCCGGGGTATATAAAGACCAAGGTGAAGACGGTTCCAACGTACCGCCCGAACCGGACGCGGGGTTCAAAAAACGCAAAGCAAAACAGCCGTTCCTCGAACGGCTCGCGCACGCAACGGCAGCCTCGCCGACCGCTCGCCCCGGCGCATTAACTCCGCGGCTGGACAGGCGGTGCTTCTGGCAGGAGCAGCTGGCGACGTTTCGCTTTCACGACCACACCAAAAAAGGTACGCCACGTCGTTCAATTTCGTGTCCTTTTTCCCTTTTTTCTCTTTCTCTATCTCTTGCAACAGGGACCGGGAAAGGGAATACCCCCAAAGGGATCCTTCCCCGTGAAGGAACTAGGCTCCGAGCCTCCTTACTGATTAGGGGTTCGAAGGCTGGCCCCCCGAAGGGTTCAACAGCCGCCTCAGATCGCGTGGGCCCGACACCCACTACTGGTTAGAGGTTCGAAGGTCGGCCCCCCGAAAGGTTCCACGACCGCCTCAGGCTACTCGGGCTCCGCGCCCATTACTGATCAGGGGTTCGAAGGCTGGCCCCCCGAAGGGTTCACAGTCGCCTCAGACACCGAGCGAGGGATGACCAGGGGTACGTTCGATACATAACCAAGGCTCGGGCTGCGCTCCCGAGGTACCCTAGGACATTTCCGAGACCAGCGGGAACGATCTTGTAACGGAATCCCATCGGAGGGAGGCATCGAGCCCTCGGACCCTGTCGCCAGGAGACCGGGTCTGGCAGGTCACCCGCAGGTACTTTTGGGCGTGCCTCCGGGCCCCTAGCCGACCCCCAACGAACGGGGCACGGACGTCCACTCGGATTACCCGATTGCAGCTCACCGGAGACACCATGTTCGGTGCCCATCGAGGGTAACATGGCGCTCTCCCCCCCTCCTCCTTGCGGAAAGGCGACGTAGGGGCGTATGTAAAAAAGCCGAGTCTGTCCCTGATCGTCCTCTCGCCCTGTGCGGAGGCTCGGGGGCTGCTCTCGCAAACCCGGCTCCGGCCGAACCGTTGACAGCGTCAACATACCAGCCCGAGAACTTGGGCCCCGACAGTGCACCCGGGCTACGGCCTGTTCGCATGAGGGAACCGCCAGACCAGCCAAAGCATTACGCAAGGCATTAAGACCTCGAAGGAGTGAAACCACTCCTCCGAGGCCTCGGGGGCTACACCCGGCGGGTGCGCTCGCGCGCACCCACCGGAACAAAGGGCAACCGAGAAAGGCTGGTCCCCTTGCAAAAAAGTGCGACGAAAGCCTCCAAGCGAGTGCTAACACTCCCTTCGAGGCTCGGGGGCTACTGTCGGGGACCATAATTAGGGGTACCCTCAAGACGCCTAATTCTCAGCTGGTAACCCCCATCAGCACAAAGCTGCAGAGGCCTGATGGGTTTGATTAAGTCAGGGATCAGTCCATACGAGCGACTCGATCACGCCACGCCCGAGCCTAGCCTCGGGCAAGGGCAGCCAACCCTGAGGTGTTTCCGTCTCGCCCGAGGCCCCCTATTTTACGGCAGACGCATCTCCGGCTCGCCCGAGGCCTTGCCTTCGTTAAGAAGCAACCCTGACTAAATCACCGCGCCGACCGACCAAGTCACTGGGGCATTTGACGCAAAGAGCGAGACTGACGGGCGGCCAGGCTTGGCAAAAAGCGCCATAGGAAGCTCCGCCCGACCCAGGGCTCGGGCTCGGGCTAAGGCCCCAGAAGACGGCAAACTCCGCTCCGCCCGACCCAGGGCTCGGACTCGGGCTAAGGCCCCGGAAGACGGCGAACTCCGCTCCGCCCGACCCAGGGCTCGGACTCGGGCTAAGGCCCCGGAAGACGGCGAACTCCGCTCCGCCCGACCCAGGGCTCGGACTCGGGCTAAGCCCCCGGAAGACGGCGAACTCCGCTCCGCCCGACCCAGGGCTCGGACTCGGGCTAAGGCCCCGGAAGACTGCGAACTCCGCTCCGCCCGACCCAGGGCTCGGGCTCGGGCTAAGGCCCCGGAAGACGGCGAACTCCGCTCCGCCCGACCCAGGGCTCGGGCTCGGGCTAAGGCCCCGGAAGACGACGAACTCCGCTTCGCCCGACCCAGGGCTCGGACTCCGCCCTGGCCTCTGCCGAACGACCTCCGCCTCGCCCGACCCAGGAGCTCGGGCTCGGCCTCGGCCATGCAGGACAGACTCGACCTCGGCTTCGGAGGAGCCTCCACGTCGCCCGACCTAGGGCACGAGTCCGCCACGTCGACAGGAAGCGCCATCATCACCCTACCCCGAGTCGACTCGGGCCGCAGAAAACAGGACCGACGTCCCATCTGGCTAGCTCCGCCAGATAGGCAATGATGGCGCCCCGCTGGACCCATGACGACGGCGGATCTCAGCTCCCTTACGGAAGCAGGGGGACGTCAGCAAGGGCCCAACCACTCCGACAGCTGTCCCCCCGCCAGGCTCCATTGCTTCTCCGACGGCCACGACGCCACACCAGCTGGGTGCCAAGATCTCTCCGGCTGCCACCTTGGCATGTACTTAGGGCACTAGCTCTCCCCCGCTAGACACGTAGCACCTTGCTACACCCCCATTTGTACACCTGGATCCTCTCCTTACGCCTATAAAAGGAAGGACCAGGGCCTTCTTAGAGAAGGTGGGCCTCGCGGGAACGAGGGCAGGGGCAGGCGCTCTCTTGGGGCCGCTCGCTCCCCTCACCCGCGCGGACGCTTGTAACCCCCTACTGCAAGCGCACCCGACCTGGGCGCGGGACGAACACGAAGGCCGCGGGATCTCCGCCTCCCTCACGACCCGGCTCCGGCCACCTCGCTCTTCCCCCCTTCGCGCTCGCCCACGCGCTCGACCCATCTGAGCTGGGGCACGCGGCACACTCACTCGTCGGCTCGGGGACCCCCCGGTCTCGAAACGCCGACAATATGTGTTTATGACTTGTCATCATTTGTATGCAGAATGGACATTTTGGAGGGCTCTATTGCTGTTCGTGGTAGGGGGAAAACAAAAGGAAGTGGATTCCTGTTGAAGATGATGAACTGATCAAAGCATTGGTTGATGTTTCTTTGGATCCGAGGTGGAGGAGTGATGGGAGTTTCAAGAATGGTTACACTTCAGTACTTGAAGCTCGCCTCGCTGAAAAGCTACCTGATTCAAAAATTTATGCAACTCCTCATATCGAGTCAAGGTTAAGATACTTCAAGACAAAGTATTCTGCTTTGGAGCAGATGTTGAACAAGAGTGGGTTCACATGGGATCTGACCAAGAAGATGATTCAGTGCGAGAAACAACAATATGAGACACATTGCAAGGTACTTTCATGAATAGCTTCACAGTTAATTTTGTTTACCCTTGTGGAAACTTTACTATTATGGATGAAGGGAGTATATAGTTCCAAATAATATTTTCTAGTTTTCTATCAGTTAATTCTGTTTTATTTATTAGATGCCTACCAACATTTGATTGTATCAGTTTCTTTGCGCTGGGGTCATCAAATGTTGTTTGCATCAGTTCATAATTGTGCTGTCACTATGTATTGGATATAGTGATATCACATTGCAAGGTTCTTAATTGTGTTGTCACTATGAGACATCAGTTTTTATTTTTAGGCACTTTGAATAGTTCTCTGCATGCCGTTTCGTTTTCTAGGTAGGGCTGCTGACAAATACAGGAATATGTTGGCCAATAACAAGCGGTAGTTTGGTCCCATGTTCCCATATTGTGCAAGGTAGTCAGCGTCCGGTTCTGATTCAAATTTCTTTCTGAATGCTTAAGTACTCTTCTCATTTGCAAGGGAAGGCTTGCCTCTGTTTATAATTTCCCCGAACCCCACTTATGTGGGGAGCCTGTGGCACTGGGTGTTCCCATTTATGTTTATATTGGGCATCTTTTCTTGCCATAGAACTAGAGAAGTGTAAATGATGTTTCTATACAAGCACTGATATGGAGGGAATGTTTATTTCCTTTTTGATACTCATCTATCCCAAAATAATGTGTCTTTGTTTTTTACAGAATAATCCAGATGCAAAAGGGTTGTATGGAGTGTCCTTTCCTTACTATGATGAACTTTCAATGGTATATTCCAAGGACATGGCCACAAGTGAAGGTGCGGAAGACATGACAGATGCTGTTCAAAACTTGGAAGAAGAGTTAGTTCGTGTAAATGCTAATGATGAAGAGGATGGAGAGGATATGACATCTGTAGAGACACCAAGGCGTTCTGTTGACTCAACATCATCTAGCTCCAAGAAGCGAAAGAAAGAGTGGAAAGGAAAGAAGACTTCATCAAGTGACCCGCTTCTTGATGTGTTCAATGAAGTGAGTGGTGATCTCAAGGTTGCCACCATGTCAATTGGAAAAATGGCACAAGCTATGGATCGTGAGGCATCCAATCAAGAGAAGGCAAGAGATGAGGATCCACAACAAAAGCTAAGAGAGAAGGCGATCAATGAGGTCCGGAGACTTGAATTTACTGGCTCAGAAGTTATCAAAGCAGCTGGTGTGTTTGTTAGGATGCCAGATCAAATGGGGATGTTGTTTGCACTTCCAGAACCATTGAGGAGGGAGTACATTGTCGACATGCTACGTGGTAACTAGAATTTTGTTTGTAGAAATGTACATGGCTAGTTTTGATCTTGGTTTAATTCACTAATTATTTCATTTATTCCAGATGAAGCAGCAAGGAGAGAGAGAGGTCAAAGTGAAGGTGCTAGTCTAGATGTGAATGATGGAGCTTTGGAAGTTGCTGTTGGTTTAGTTGGTCTCAATCTGTTTACCTTTAGTGTTCTTCATATGTTGCTGTTGAATGACGGTGAATGATGATAAAAACTGAATTTTTATGATGTTGAACGTTGTTGAATGTTCACGAATGGTGTTGAATATGGTATTGTATCTGTGGGTAGCTTTCAATGTGGTTTGTTGAATGTCGGTACCTTTCAATATGGTAAAAACTGAATTTTTATGAGTTTTGAATGTTGTTTAATGTTCACGAAGGGAATGATGTTGAATGATGGTAAATACTGAATTTTTATGTTCACGAATGATGTTGAATGGTTTCTTATATTAAAACGTGTATTGGAATGAAAAAGTGTTACAAAACTCACATTTTTAATTTCATTACATTACATTGGTTTCCAAAACAAACAGTGTATTGGAATAAAAAAGTGTTACAAAATTTAACCAAGCAAATCATGTAATGGCATTCATTGATTTGGAATCCACCGTTTTTTAATTTCCATTGCGATACCATTACCCATGGTGAACCAAACACTACCTTGGTTCTGTTGTTGTGGACTCAATTAAATACCAATATGTTGTACATTGAAAAAAATGTGAGGCCCCAGCCAATCAGAGGCCCTATGCCATCGCTCACCTAGCACATGCGTAGGCTCGAGCCTGTTGAAATATTATCATAAGGAATCTTAAGATGGACATCCAAGGTCCAATGGCCAGCAATCTTGCCAAAATAGACAATTAAGCCCATCCTAACTTTGAAAAGAGCAGCCCACTTGATCAGACGTTTGATCTTATGAAGACCTTGCTAAAACTAGAAACTTCCCTTACTCTGCACATATAAAAAATTATAACCATCCAAGTATTTGGTTTTAATCGGCCTAAACTAGAGAGGAGAGCTCATCAGGTTCTTCAAGTCATTCATCACCCTAGTAATACTCAAACCTCCTTGATCTTTTGGCCTACTAACCATCTCCTACATTTAAACTTTTCTTTAGCACCTTGCTAGAGAAAATTAGCCATAAATACTAAAAGTATCCATCTTCTTGTAAATCCAATCTAGCAGCCAATAGTAACCCATGCAACACAAAGGAATGTTGTTAAGACATGAATCAGTGAGGATTTGCCTCCCACGAGAAGTTAAGGGAATCAATATATTCTATATGACATAGTGCATCATGAGTCCATTCTACGAGATTTTTGTCATTATAGAAGATGCTAGAGCGGGCTTCGCTCATTTAAAAATCATGCGGCTGGCTTCCCTGGGAAGGTAAGCTGACATCGCCATTTTCGCTCAATTGGAAAAAATCGTAGCCATTTGTTGACCGCCCTTCCGATTAGTAGCACTCCATCACCATTACCGCCACAGAACCCAGACAGTGTCTCTTGTCGGCAAGTTCGAACCTACACTAGCTGGCGTCCATGAGCTCCCCCTCAGGCATCTCTCTTCTTCCCTATCCATCTCTCCCCTCTGTCCCTTCTCTCCTTGACTTTGGTGTAGGTGCTTGCATGAAAGTGAATTTGCTGGCATGGATTTGGATGGGGATCCATTTGGTAGTTCGCCGGACATAGTAGCCCCTCTCAGCTCCCTCGGCATGGCGGTCGTAGATTTCCCCACTGGCATCACCAAGTTCCACTATAGTATTAGTGCCATTGGGCCAAATCTGTTCCATTGAGGTGAGCTCATATCGAAATCTTGGTCATAGTTGTTTGAATCACTTTGTGCTGGCATTGTTTGTGATGCTTGGTACCTACCTCACTGTTGTAATATAGGATATTCAGAGGATTGAAGCAACAACACAATTTAATTGGGATGCTATGATAGTTTCTAATGTTCTGGAAGATGAAGGAAGAGTAGAAGTACCTCGTGAAAATTTGATATATTCTAATCTTGGACTCAATAAAGAGGGCAAGGATGAGAATAGTAGAAGACATGAATTTTGTAGAGGTGGTTCAACTTGTCATGTGCAAGAAAGTGGGGATATTGACAAGGACGACCACCTTGCTGATCAACCACGTGAAGACTTTCTCCCAGATGAGAAGAGGGTGGTGTACGATAGGATGAATCCATCTATGCAACTAGGATGCTTATTTCCTAACATGAAAGAATTCAGGATTGCTATGTGTCGATATGTAATAAAGCATGAGTTTAAGCTTGGAATTGGTGTTACTTCAACCACCAGATATGTTGGCTACTATAAAGGTGGTGATTGGCATTGGAGGATCTATGCACACGAAGAAAAGAAAGGATTGCCTACTATCGTGGTATATTATAATGTTACATATGTTCATTTGTTGTTGAAATATTTATTTTTTGTTATACTAAATGTTGATGCATGTCTCTACATGTTGCTGTCCTAGACGATGTGCACACTTGCACATCTAGTGGAAGGAGAAAGTCTACTACACCTACCAGTGGTTGGGTTGCATCCCACGCTCTACCTCTGCTCATGAAGAAACCCCAAATGGGTGCTAAGTAGTTGCAAGAAACACTACAGGGCAGTCATAATGTAACTATTGCATACGATACAGTTTGGAAGGGCAAAGAGAAGGCTTTCAAAGAGTTGTTTGGATCTTGGGAGGAAAGCTTCCGGCTCTTGGTCTATTAAAGGGAGGCTATACTTGCGAAGATGCCTGACAGTGTTG
Source organism: Zea luxurians (assembly GCA_029449295.1). Taxonomy (NCBI): domain Eukaryota; kingdom Viridiplantae; phylum Streptophyta; class Magnoliopsida; order Poales; family Poaceae; genus Zea; species Zea luxurians. Next base: position 38,828,718 of record JAOPSE010000009.1, on the reverse strand, counting down.
TTGAGGTTGATGTTTTTGTGGAAGATGGGAAGTACTATTTTAGTCGATTCTAATGTGCCCTATGCCCATGCATCTCATGGTTTCGAGATGGATGTAGATCGGATCCAAATGTGGACTCGATGACACTGAACGGTAGATGGAACATGCATCTAGCATCAGCTACTAGTGTAGATGGGCATAATTGGATGTACCATGTTGCTTTTGGCTTTATCTGTAACATCCCAATTTTCAAACTCGAGGTTTGGAACCCTAATCTAACCCCCCCTTATTCTTATTTATTTCATCCCTAGGTCTTCTCATCATATGCATATACTTTGTTTGATTAGAAGCACCTCACTTAGAATATTTTTTAGCACCTAAGATTACCTAGTTAATTAATTGTTCAAAAGAAAAGGGGTGCAAAAATAGAAATAGAATTTGGAAAATAAAAAGAAAAAAGAAACCCCTCCCCCCCGGCTGGGCCATTTCTAGCCCACGCCGCGGCCGCCTCCCCCTCTCGCACTCGTGACACCCTCCCCCTCGACCCATCTCCGGCCCACTCCGAGCTTGCGCCCGCGCACCGCTGACGCGCCGTCCCCACTCGTCAGCCCCGCCCCCTCGCCCTCGCTCGTGATCGCTCCCACTGGCAGACTGGCCCCACCAGTCAGTCACCTCGTCGTCCTCGCCGCGTACGGCTTCGTCGCGGTCACCTCCGGCCACCGTCCTCTTCTTCGCCCCATCCCCTCGCCCATCCCCTTGCCGCACAGGAAAGTTTGGCACCGCCCCGTCCTCGCCGCAGCGGCCGCGTCCTCGCACGGCACCGCCCGCCGTGCGGTCTTGTCGTCGCCGCTGTGCGGCATTAACTCCGGCGCTGTGCACCTCACCGGCGTCCGCCCAGCTCCGCCACTCCCCTCCCCTCGGGCGCCTATAAAAGGGTCGCCCCGAGCACTTCCTTGCCCCGCACCGGCCTCAGCCACCCCTCTTCCCCCTCGCCCAAGCTCAGTCGCGAAAGCGCCACCGTCTTCTTCCCCTCCGGTAAGCCCTCCCCCCTCTTCTCCCTTCCCCTCTGGTGGTTCAGCAAGAAATTAGCTAGGCTCACCAGTCATGCCACACTGCCGCAAGCTTGGAACGCCACTCCCCTACCCCAATCTCCGCACGAACCTCACCGTCGGCGACTCCCGCCGCGGAGCTCCGCCACCTCCCCGCGGTCAGCCCCCTCCTGACCTCCTCTGCCAAATTGAGCCTGCCCCTAAGTTTGCCAGCCCCTCCTCATGCTAGGGCGCCTGCCCGTTACCCAAGAACCGGGTCACCGGCGGTGAACCATCGCCGAGCCCACCGGCGGCCGAGTTCTCCCCCACGGACGGCCGATTCACCCCGCCGTCGACCGTTGGCGCTGTTTCCCCCTCCCGCTCTCTCTGACGTGTGGGCCCCGCAGAGACGGCGTCACCCTCGCGCGCCCGCGCCTAGCTGGGCCAAATCCCCCCCCCCACGGCCCACCAGAGCTTAAATCCTTTTCTTTTTCCTTTTTCACCTTTTCTCCTTTAATTATTACTTCTCAATATTTTATGCACCAAAAATTATCAAAATAATTTCTAAAGTCACATGTAATAATAATGTTAGAAAATGACACACTCCAATTAGTAAACCACTATTGATGTATTGTTTATTGCCTGTTTTACTAGAAGAAGCGGGGACCGTCGATCCGGAACCCGTAGCCCCGAAAGAAGGGCCGGAGCCCGACCTCCCGGGGGTAGACCTTTTGTGCCAGGAAAGCTTTGACGAAGGCAAGTCCATCCTTCCCTTGATGCATAAATTACCTATTCTTTCTACCACTACCTAGGCCGAGATTACAGGGTGGAATATTTGCACTGTGAGTAGAGAGATAGCCTGCATTAACATATATCTTTTGGATACAAAATATGGGATGGGAGAAAGAGCAGTGTGTTTCTTTAATCGAGGTTTTGTTTCAAAAAAAGGGGGTTGTGCGATGAAGGGTATTCACCCTCATCACCTCGGAGTGGGATGATCAGGGACTCCCTGGTTTAGGGGAGGGCCTAAGGTGATGGCTCAACTGGTTTAGGCGTGAGCAGAAGGATTGTCCCCTCATATAAGGACCAGTTTGTCATCTTTCACTACCTGTACTCATAAATAAGTACAACCACTCGAGACTGTGTGGGCAGTCACTCAATCTGAACTCGTACGGTCCAACCCCAGGGTTATGAAGGCTGGGGAACACCGGGAGGATAAGGAGGGGGAATGTTTTGTCCGGTTTGGGCATGGCGGTGGCCTGACTCCTTCCGGTATAACCGTTAAGGTTAGGACATGCGAGGAAAGAAAGAGATTCGGATTCGGATCTCATTGGCCATGAGATCGCAGAGCCGAACTAGTGGGTAAAGTGTACACCTCTGCGCAGAGTTCAAACCTATTCGAATAGTCTGTGTCCACAGGAATGGACGAGTCTGGTGTGGTATGACAATTAGTGTTTTTATAACATCCGTGAACAGGGAAATGTGTGTGTAAGTGTGTATTGAAAAAGAAAATAAGGCCATGGGAGCGGGAAGCTCAATGGTGGTTGAGTATTTTGTTATTTTTTTAACTCTTTGGGAAAAACCCTACATCAACTGCCTTTCTCTAAGAAAATGAAGAGTGACTTCAACTCCACCAAATATAGCATGTATGATATAGGTCTCTTTCTCGTTACGGGAGCGGGGTGGGCTTGCGGAATACCTAGTGTATTCACCCAGATTTATTTATGTTTTTTAGCAGCCGAAGACTTCTTTTCTGCTATGCTTGATTGAGTGGGCTATGTCTGCACCTAGTTCTGCTTGTGGCTTGGGCTAGTATACTTTCTACTGCGCTTTATATTCTGGCTCTCTCGAGCTTGTACCCCGGTATTGTAATAACTTTTATTTAAACTCTGTACTATTTGAAGTAAGGAATGTGGTTACTAGCCTCCTGGGACTAGTAATTGTATCACATTTGAGTCCCAAAGGATCGGGACGCTTCAGGTGGTATCAAAGCCATAGGACTAGCCGTAGGTCGCAGCCTTGACCTTAAAAGTTGCCTTAAAAGAAAATACCTCTTACCCCAAGAAAAATCTTCTCTCCTTTCCCCTGATATTAACATACCCTTCTTTTCCTATTCCAGTTGGAAGACTCTCTGGTCATTAGGACATCCTACTGCTCAGAGGTGGAGGGGTTCCCGCATCTGTTGCGAAGTTGTGCGCTTTGCATGGGAATCCGCAAGAAGCCAAAATATGTCTGGAAGGAATATTTCGAGAATGGAATGGAGAAGTGCTCTATGGCAGTCTACCTGGGAGAAAGCTGAAACTACCCGAACCATCCTTCTTTCCAAGTCACATTCACCGGATACCGCTTCCCAGATACCTGCCAAAATGTTGCCCGAAAAGCCCTCTGACAACTATGCCAGAACTACAGCAGAGTAATCTTTGAAACCCCCCTTCGCTACTTTCCACCCAGCAACAAAAATACCCCCGCTTGGAGGAAAAGACTTTAGGCCCTGTCAGGGAGAGACCCTACCGAGGATGACCCCACCATCGTCTACATGGCTGGATACCTCCACACTCTTGATAACCAATATGATGACCTTGCCTCCCACTGTACTGACCTAAACTCCCGGATGGAAAGCCTGGAGCAACAAGTCATGGAGCTTACAAGGAAAAAGGTGTCCCTTCAAGAGAGTCTCGAGATAGCAGAAGGCGAGGAAACCAACACCCGTGAGGCCTACTGCACTCTGAAGATGGATTACGACAAGAAGCTAAAGAAGCTCGCCCACGCAAGAAAAATCCGCAAGAAGACCAGAAGCCAAGGATGCCAGACTGAGCAGAAGGAAGAAGCCCCTCCAGCCCTACCTCCTACCAGGATAGGGAACTCATCCGACACCGAGGAAATGTCCCTAGCCAGCCTTGATGACCTTCTCAAGGAATTTGGGGATACTTTAGAGAAGGAGTTCGGGAGTACCCTAGATAGCACTCGCGTGTAATGAACTTATGGTGGTTGTATGTTGTAATAAACTTGTGTAATGAATAAAGTAACTTGTTAAAAAATGGCATGTGCATGGTAGTAACTCTTTTCCCCCTGGCAGATGGCTTCGGATAAAACCACGCCTACCGCCTCCAGGATTGGAGCAGGATTTCCCCTAGGAGCAGAAGGAGAAGCTGGTGGAGAAGGGAGTGAGACCCACCTCCCCGCACCTCCAGAACTACCACTAGATTTGGCCCAAGTTCTAGCCAATCAGACCTGACTCATTGAAGTCCTCACTAGAAGTCTGGAGAACTAGCGCCCAGGTGGTGGAAGACCACAGGACAGGATGGGAGAATTTATGAGACTCAAGCCTCCCACGTTCGCTGGATCCAGCAATCCCCTCGATGCCGACGACTGGCTGCGCACGATCAAGAGGAAACTGGAAGCCATCGGATGCCCCGAAAATCAGCATGTTCAATTGGCTGCTCATCAACTTTCTGGGATGGCCCTAGCATGGTGGGATACCTTCAGCGCGGCCGTCATGGACGCTACCTGGGCAGAATTTGAAACTGCTTTCCGTGAGCACCATATACCCCAGGGGATCGTTCAACTCAAGGAAGATGAATTTTGGGAACTAACTCAAGGTGGAAGATCTGTCAGTGAGTACGTGCACAAATTCACAAAGTTGGCTCGTTACGCGCCTGACGATGTCAGCACCGAGACCAGGAAGATGGCCCATTTTCTGAAAGGGCTAAGACCAGAACTCAAGACCATCCTCGCTAGCCAAGATTTCCTCAGCTTCTCGCACCTCTCCAACAAAGCCATCCAAGTGGAAAGGGCAAAAGAGGAAGAAAAAGGGCACCTCAAGAGGAAATTCCAGGTTCTCCGAGCTTAGCAGCAAGACCGTCACCAGAGAGCTCGATCCTTCGGGCTTCCACCCAAGGGACCAAGCTTCAATAGACCAGCTGGACCCACTCCGTCCTGTTACAGTCAGCAGAGTCAGAGCTCCTTTCAGACCCCCTCGATTGCAAGCAACCAACCACCAGCAAATGCCTGTTGGCACTGCGGAGACCCCAGTCACTTCAAGAATAACTGCCCCCAGTTGAAGGCACCCGGACCTACCTACTCCAACTCGGTGAATGGCCCCAAGATTACCTCGACACCTGCCTCCAAGGCACTCCCCTCCAACAGTCAGCAGAGCAGGACCCAGTACCAGGGCAGAGCACGAGTTAATCACGTCGACGCTCAAGAGGCCCAGCAAGCTCCGGGAGTAGTGCTCGGTGAGTTCCTTGTTGAATTTACTCCCGCTACTGTGCTTTTTGATTCAGGAGCATCCCATTCATTTATAGCCACTAGTTTTGTGGAAAAACATGGCATCCCCTCTACACCCCTAGAAATCCCTTTGGTCACCCGAACCCCAGGGTCAGACCTTCTATGCCAGCTCAAGTGCTCCCAAGTCAGAATTCTTGTAAGTGGGGTAGTGTTCCTAGCAGACTTAACCGTCTTGCCATCCCAAGGGATTGATGTGATCCTAGGAATGGATTGGCTAACTAAGCACAAGGGCATCATAAGTTGTGCAAGTAAGACCGTCCTTCTCACCGACCGCCAAGGAAAAGCAGTTTCCTATCAGGCCCAACCGCCCGCCAACGATCCAATGATGTTTAATCTGGCAGCAGAAAACATATTCGTAATAGAAGAATTCATGGATGTGTTTCCGGAAGAGCTGCCTGGAATGCCACCTGAAAGAGGAGTGGAGTTCTATATAGATCTCATTCCTGGCACTGCGCCCATTGCAAAGAGACCATACCGCATGGCCCCCATAGAGTTAGCAGAATTAAAACTTCAGATTGCAGAGCTGCAACAAAAAGGGTACATCCGTCCTAGTTCGTCTCCTTGGGGAGCACCCGTACTTTTCATCACCAAAAAGGATGGGAGTATGAGAATGTGTATTGATTACCGATCCTTGAATGAAGTTACAATCAAGAATAAGTATCCACTCCCTCGGATCGACGATCTCTTCGACCAGCTGTAGGGAGCCAAATATTTCTCCAAGATAGACCTAAGGTCAGGATATCACCAACTGAGAATCAAGGAAGCAGATATTTAGAAGACTACATTCGTCACCAGATACGGATAATATGAGTTCACAGTGATGCCGTTTGGGCTAACGAACGCCCCCGCCTTTTTCATGAACCTCATGAATAAGATATTCATGGACGAATTGGATAAGTTTGTCGTAGTCTTCATCGACGACATCCTTATCTATTCCAAAAATCGCAAGGACCATGAGCGTCACCTTCGAATCGTCCTCGGAAGACTCAGGGCACATCAACTCTATGCTAAGCTCAGCAAGTGTGAATTATGGTTAGAAAAGATAGCCTTCCTTGGGCATATCTTGACTGCGGAAGGGATAGAAGTAGACCCATCCAAGGTAGAAGCCGTTTCAAAATGGAAACAGCCATCCAACGTCAGTGAAGTGCGAAGCTTTCTGGGAATGGCAGGGTATTACCGCCGCTTTATCAAGGGATTCTCCAGCATAGCAAGACCTATGACCGAACTTCTCAAGAAGGACAATAAGTTTGTGTGGACTCCAAAGTGTGAGGAAAGTTTCCAGATCATAAAGGAGAAGCTCACGACCGCGCCCGTTTTGACACTACCAGATATACACCAGGATTTCGTCATCTTCTGTGATGCTTCATGGCAAGGCTTAGGGTGTGTCTTAATGCAAAATGAGAAAGTTATTGTGTATGCATCCCGCTTACTCAAGCCACATGAGCAGAATTACCCCACCCACGACTTGGAGTTAGCAGCCATAGTGCATGCCCTAAGAATATGGAGGCACTATCTAATTGGGAAAAAATGCCACATCTTCACTGATCACAAGAGTCTGAAGTATATCTTCACTCAGCTAGACCTCAACCTCCATCAAAGAAGATGGCTTGAACTGATCAAAGATTATGACCTCGAGATCCATTACCACCCCGGGAAGGCCAACGTGGTAGCAGACGCCCTCAGCCGAAAACCTTTCGGGATAAAGGGGACCAACTTTTTAGAAGATTGGAAGAAGGAATCAGCTTAGCTAAATGCATGTCTGGGAGACAACGGTGGCCTGGAAGTCAAGCCAATGCTAGAAGACCTCATATGCAAGGCTCAACGCCTGGACTCGGAGACAGCAAGGCTTATGGAAAAAGCTCGCAAAGAGCAACTTCCAGACCTTAGGACGGATGAACAAGGAGTTCTCTGGTTCAAGAACCGTCTGTGTGTACCAAAAGGAGAGGCATGGGAAGTCCTGCTCAATGAAGCCCACAACTTAGCTTACTCCATCCACCCAGGAACCACCAAGATGTACCTAGACCACAAAACCAGATACTGGTGGAGAGGGATGAAGAAGGAGATAGCACAATATGTGGCCCGGTGTGACACCTGCCAGCGAACAAAGGCCGAACACCAGAAACCTGCAGGCCTACTGCAACCCCTCCCAGTGCCTGAATGGAAGTGGGAGGAAATAGGCATGGATTTTGTAACCGGACTGCCCCGGACGCAGAAAGGAAATGACTCTATTTGGGTAATAATAGACTTTCTCACCAAGGTGGCCCACTTCATTCTAGTAAAAACCACTTTTGGAGGAGCCACCCTTGCCCGAATATATCTTAAAGAGATAGTCAGGCTCCATGGTATTCCTCGGAAGATAGTGTTAGATAGAGGGACGTAGTTCACCTCAAAATTTTGGAAGAGCCTTCAGCAAGCTATGGGCACCAAGTTAGATTTTAGCACCGCTTATCACCCTCAGTCAGATGGTCAAATGGAGAGGGTCAACAAGGTCCTCGAAGATTTACTAAGAGCCTGTGTGTTGACGTTCGACAGGAATTGGGAGTCCAGTTTGTCGTATGCCGAATTCTCATATAACAACAGCCATCAGGCCAGTATCAAGATGTCACCGTTCGAAGCATTGTATGGACGAAAGTGCCAGACCCCCCTAATGTGGTCCAATGTAGGGGAAAGGACACTGGAAGGACCCGACTTTGTTAAAGAGGCCGAAGAGAAGGTTGTCCTAGTCCGCAAGAGGTTACTTGAAGCTCAGAGTCGCTAGAAAAGTTATGCAGACAACAGACGGAGAGAACTCAGATTTGAGGAAGGAGACTTCGTATACCTCAAGGTCTCCCCGATGCATGGAGTCAAAAGGTTCCAAATAAAATGAAAGTTAGCACTACGTTTCGTCGGTCCCTATCCCGTCCTTAGCAGAGTGGGACCCGCAACATACCGCCTTGAACTACCAGAATCCATGTCAGATATTCACAATGTATTTCATGTGTCCCAGCTTCGTAAGTGCCTGCAAGTACCAGAAAACCACATCGAGGCAAAGACAATTCAGATTCAAAAAGATCTCCAGTACCGGGAAAAGCCAATCAAGATTCTTGACTCAGCAGTCCGAAAAACCCACAACTCAGAAGTGAGACTCTGTAAGGTTTAGTGGAGCAGAGAAGGAGAAGAGGAAGCTACCTGGGAAAGTGAGGACTCTCTGAGGAGGGAATACCCTTACCTTTTCTCGAGCCCCGTCTGAATCTCGAGGGCGAGATTCCTTTAAGTGAGGTAGGTTTGTAACATCCCGATTTTCAAACTCGAGGTTTGGAACCCTAATCTAACCCCCCTTATTCTTATTTATTTCATCCCTAGGTCTTCTCATCATATGCATATACTTTGTTTGATTAGAAGCACCTCACTTAGAATATTTTTTAGCACCTAAGATTACCTAGTTAATTAATTGTTCAAAAAAAGGGGTGCAAAAATAGAAATAGAATTTGGAAAATAAAAAGAAAAAAAGAAACCCCTCCCCCCCGGCTGGGCCATTTCCAGCCCACGCCGCGACCGCCTCCCCCTCTCGCGCTCTCGACACCCTCCCCCTCGGCCCATCTCCGGCCCACTCCGAGCTCGCGCCCGCGCACCGCTGACGCGCCGTCCCCACTCGTCAGCCCCGCCCCCTCACCCTCGCTCGCGATCGCTCCCACTGGCAGACTGGCCCCACCAATCAGTCACCTCGTCGTCCTCGCCGCGTACGGCTTCGTCGCGGTCACCTCCGGCCACCGTCCTCTTCCCCGCCCCATCCCCTAGCCCATCCCCTCGCCGCACAGGAAAGTTTGGCACCGCCCCGTCCTCGCCGCAGTGGCCGCGTCCTCGCACGGCACCGCCCGCCGTGCGGTCTCGTCGTCGCCGCTGTGCGGCATTAACTCCGGCGCTGTGCACCTCACCGGCGTCCGCCCAGCTCCGCCGCTCCCCTCCCCTCGAGCGCCTATAAAAGGGTCGCCCCGAGCACTTCCTTGCCCCGCACCGGCCTCAGCCACCCCTTTTCCCCCTCGCCCGAGATCAGTCACGAAAGCGCCGTCGTCTTCTTCCCCTCCGGTAAGCCCTTCCCCCTCTTCTCCCTTCCCCTCTGGTGGTTCAGCAAGAAATTAGCTAGGCTCACCAGTCGTGCCACACTACCGCAAGCTTGGAAAGCCACTCCCCTAACCCAATCCCCGCACGAACCTCACCGTCGGCGACTCCCGCCGTGGAGCTCCGCCACCTCCCCACGGTCAGCCCCCTCCTGACCTCCTCTGGCCAAATTGAGCCCGCCCCTAAGTTCGCCAGCCCCTCCTCATGCTAGGGCGCCTGCCCGTTACCCAAGAACCGGGTCACCGGCGGTGAATCGCCGCCGAGCCCACCGGCGGCCGGGTTCTCCCCCGCGGACGGCCGGTTCACCCCGCCGTCGATCGTTGGCGTCGTTTCCCCCTCCCGCTCTCTCTGACGTGTGGGCCCCGCGGAGACAGCGTCACCCTCGTGCGCCCGCGCCGTCTTCCGCCTTGGGCCGCAGCTGGGCTGGCGCAATCGCGCCCGCGCGCGCCCTGCGCCCGGCTGGGCCAAATTCCCCCCTGCCCACCAGAGCTTAAATCCTTTTCTTCTTCCTTTTTCAGCCTTTTCTCCTTTAATTATTACTTCTTAATATTTTATGCACCAAAAATTATTAAAATAATTTCTAAAGTCACATGTAATAATAATGTTAGAAAATGACACACTCCAATTAGTAAACCACTATTGATGTATTGTTTATTGCCTATTTTTCTAGAAGAAGCGGGGACCGTCGATCCGGAACCCGTAGCCCCAAAAGAAGGGCCGGAGCCCGACCTCCCAGGGGTAGACCTTTTGTGCCAGGAAAGCTTTGACGAAGGCAAGTCCATCCTTCCCTTGATGCATAAATTACCTATTCTTTCTACCACTACCTAGGCTGAGATTACAGGGTGGAATATTTGCATTGTGAGTTGAGAGATAGCCCGCATTAACATATATCTTTTGGATACAAAATATGGGATGGGAGAAAGAGCAGTTTGTTTCTTCAATCGAGGTTTTGTTTCAAAAAAAGGGGGTTGTGAGATGAAGGGTATTCACCCTCATCACCTCGGAGTGGGATGATCAGGGACTCCCTGGTTTAGGGGAGGGCCTAAGGTGATGGCTCAGCTGGTTTAGGCGTGAGCAGAAGGATTGTCCCCTCATATAAGGACCGGTTTGTTATCTTTCACTACCTGTACTCATAAATATGTACAACCACTCGAGACTGTGTGGGCAGTCACTCAATCTAAACTCGTACGGTCCAACCCCAGGGTTATGAAGGCTAGGGAGCACTGGGAGGATAAGAGGGGGAATGTTTTGTCTGGTTTGGGCATGGCGGTGGCCTGACTCCTTCCGGTATAACCGTTAAGGTTAGGACGTGCGAGGAAAGAAAGAGATTCGGATTCGGATCTCATTGGCCATGAGATCGCAGAGCCGGACTAGTGGGTAAAGTGTACACCTCTGCGCAGAGTTCAAACCTATTCGAATAGTCTGTGTCCACAGGAATGGACGAGTCTGGTGTGGTATGACAATTAGTGTTTTTATAACCTCCGTGAACAGGGAAATGTGTGTGTAAGTGCGTACTGAAAAAGAAAATAAGGCCACGGGAGTAGAAAGCTCAGTGGTGGTTGAGTATTTTGTTATTTTTTAACTCTTTGGGAAAACCCTACATCAACTGCCTTTCTCTAAGAAAATGAAGAGTGACTTCAACTCCACCAAATATAGCATGTATGATATAGGTCTCTTTCTCGTTACGAAAGCGGGGTGGGCTTGCGGAATACCTAGTGTATTCACCCAGATTTATTTATGTTTTTCAGCAGCCGAAGACTTCTTTTCTGCTATGCTTGATTGAGAGGGCTGTGTCTGCACCCAGTTCTGCCTGTGGCTTGGGCTAGTATACTTTCTACTGCGCTTTATATTCTAGCTCTCTCGAGCTTGTACCCCGGTATTGTAATAACTTTTATTTAAACTCTGTACTATTTGAAGTAAGGAATGTGGTTACTAGCCTCCTAGGACTAGTAATTGTATCACATTTGAGTCCCAAAGGATCGGGACGCTTCATTATCCAAGCAGAGATTGTTGACAACTAGAATTGGTTCATGAGTCAGTTGAAAAAGGTTGTGGGAGATATGATTGTCCTTGCAATATGTTCAGATGCAAAAAGTCTTGATGCATGTAGTGAAGGATGTTTTCCCGTATGCTGAGAAAAGAGAGTGCTTCAGACACTTAGGGCCTGTTTGTTTCAGCTTATAGATTATATATAATCTAGATTATAATCTATATGTAGTTGTTTGGATGACCAAATTATATGAATGAAGATTATTGATCTTTGAGACATAAAGGCAAAGGCAACAATACCCTTGCATGCGTGTGATTTGGGGGAAATAAGAACAACAATAGACATTGTAATTTTATGAACATAACCATGGATAGTGGGTCTTTTGTCAAAAATAATCTCAAATAAGCTACTCTTGAGGAGATTACGAGATTATCATAATCTGAGCTTTAAATTACATAATCTGGACCTATAATCTAGTTGTTTGTTTACCTGCTAGATTATCTACACTAGATTATCTAATCTGGACATATTATAATTCGAAACAAACAAGGCACATGGGTAACTATGTTAAGCACCATGCAGGTTCAGAGCTCATGTATCCAACAACTCGGTCATATAGGAGGGAGGTTTATGAACACCACATCAGCAAAGTCAGAAGTGTTACTAAGATAGCTGAGTACTTAGACCAATATCACAAATTCCTTTGGTACAGGAGTGGTTTCAACAAAGCTATCAAATGTGATTATATCAGAAATAACATGGCGGAGGTTTTTAACAACTGGGTTAAAGACCACAAAGACCTTCCTGTGTGTGACTTGGCTAAGAAGATTAGGGAGATGACGATGGAGCTGTTTCATCGTAGGCGAATGATAGGTCAGAAGCTTGAAGGAAGGATCTTGCCCTCTGTCTTAGCTTTGCTGAAGGCAAGGACAAGAGGTTTGGGTCACTTATCCATTGTAAAATGTGACAACTACATGGCAGATGTATGAGACAACACAAATTGTATGTCGCAACATGTGGTGAAGGCAGAATCGAAACAATGTTCTTGTGAGGAGTGGCAACACGCTAGGAAAACCCTTGTCGGGGACCATAATTAGGGGTACCCCCAAGACTCCTAATCTCAGCTAGTAACCCCCATCAGCACAAAGCTGCAAAGGCCTGATGGGCGCGATTAAGGTCAAGGCTCAGTCCACTCAAGGGACACGATCTCGCCTCGCCCGAGCCTAGCCTCGGGCAAAGGCAGCCGACCCCGGAGGATTCACGTCTCGCCCGAGGGCCCCCTCAAGCAACAGACACACCTTCGGCTTGCCCGAGGCCCAGTCTTCGCAGAGAAGCAACCTTGGCCAGATCGCCACGCCAACCGACCGTATCGCAGGAGCATTTAATGCAAGGATCGCCTGACATCTTATCCTGACGCGCTCTTCAGTCGACAGAGCCGAAGTGACCGCAGTCACTTTGCCGCTCCACTGACCGACCTGACAAGAAAACAGCGTCGCCTGCCTCGCTCCGACTGCCGTGCCACTCGCCAGGGTGAGGTCGACAGCGGTTAAGTCCAGCCTCGGGCGACATAGGAAGCTCCGCCTCACCCGACCCCAGGCTCGGCCCCCGTCTCGGCCTCGGAAGATGGACTTTGCCTCGCCCGACCCCAGGGCTCGGACTCGGCCTCGGCTCTAGAAGAAGATGGACTTCGCCTCGCCCGACCCCAGGGCTCGGACTCGGCCTCGGCTCCGGAAGACGACGAACTCCGCCTTGCCCGACCCCAGGGCTCGGACTCGGCCTTGGCTCCGGAAGACGACGGACTCCGCCTCGCCTGACCCCAGGGCTCGGACTCGGCCTCGGCTCCGGAAGACGACGAACTCCGCCTTGCCCGACCCCAGGGCTCGGACTCGGCCTCGACTCCGGAAGACGATGGACTCCGCCTCGCCCGACCCCAGGGCTCGGACTCAACCTCGACCTCGGAGGAATCGCCACCTCGCCCAAACTCGAGTTCGGACCAGCCACGTCGCCAGGGGGCCATCATTACCCTACCCCTAGCTAGCTCAGGCTACGGGGAACAAGTCCGGCGTCCCATCTGGCTCGCCCCAGTAAACAAGTAATGATGACACCCCGCACGCTCCATGACGGTGGCAGCTCCCAGCCCCTTATGTTAGCAAGGAGACGTCAGCAAGGACCCGACAGCCCCGACAGTTGTACTTCCGCAGGGCTCCAGCATTCCTCCGACGACCACGACATCACATGAACAGGGCACCAAAACCTCTCCGACTGTCATGATGGCATGTACTTAGGGCTCTAGCTCCTCTCTGCTAGACACGTTAGCACACAGCTACACCCCCCATTGTACACCTGGACCCTCTCCTTACGCCTATAAAAGGAAGGTCCAGGGCTCTCGTACTGAGAGGTTGGCCGCGCGGGAGAACGGGCCGGCGCACAAGGCTCTCGCTCTCTCTCTCTCTCGCTCCTGCGCGAACGCTTGTAACCCCCTACTGCAAGCGCATCCAGCCGCCCTGGGCGTAGGACAACACGAAGGCCGCGGTTTCCCCTCGCTGTTCTCCCCCCTTTGTGTCCCGTCTCGCGCCGACCCATTTGGGCTGGGGCACGCAGCGACAATTTACTCGTCGGTCCAGGGACCCCCCGGGGTCGAAACGCCGATAGTTGGCGCGCCAGGTAGGGGCCTGCTGCGTGTTGACGAACAGCTTCCCGTCAAGCTCTAGATGGGTAGTCCCGAGCAACCTTTCCAACCCGGGACGACGCTCCGTTTTGGGAGTCTCGAGTTCATGTCTCTCGACGGCAGCTACGACATGGTACTCCTTCTTCCGCCGCGCGATGACGACAATGGCGGCCATCAGCCCGCCCGCCGGCAGCGGAATCGACGATGTCTTCCCCACGTGGCGGAAGAGCAACATTCAGTTCTGTCCTGTCGCCTCCCCCGCTGACGGGGGAGGAGGCGGGGCAGGCATGGCCAAGCAGGGGGCGACACCTCGTCGGCTGTCGAGCGAGACGATGGCGCTGGCGCCCTAGCGGGGGACACGCCGGGGGTTGACCTCGTGTCGGAGACGAAGACGAGCGCCATTTCCCTGCAACACGCCAACATCGAGCTGACGGATGACGCCAGCACCCTCGCGAAGGGCTTGCTGAGCGTCGCCCTCGTACCTGAGACAACGGTGCAGTCCGCCCCTGACGCGACTTCGTCACCACCCGTCGATCAAGAGGTACCGTCCGTTTCCCATCCCACGCCTTTCAGATTCAGTTTCGATCCACCAAGCGACCCCGCTTCGGTGGAGGCTTTCGCAAAGGCATGTCCAAACCCTCCGGGGTACCATGTGCGGTCACCCTGGGACAGACTGACGGCCGTCTCGACCAACAGGCCCTCGGCTTCCGAGGAAGATGACGAGCCCGACTCTGGTTGGGATTTCTTCGGGCTTGGTAACCCCAGTACCATGCGGGACTTCATGACCGCATGTGACTACTACCTCTCCGATTGTTCCGATGGTAGCCACAGCCTCGGCGACGAGGACTGTGGCCCAAGTCGCGAATGTTTCCACGTCGATCTAGGGGGTCTCGGCGAAGGTAACCATCTTGGTATGCCGGAGAACGGCTATCCCCCTAGGCCTGCGCCTCGCGTTGACATCCTTCGGGAGCTAGCTGTGGTCCCAGTCCCTGCGGGGGGTCAGGACGCACAGCTCGAGCAAATCCGCGAGATGCAGGCCAGGCTCGACGAGGAGGCAGGAACACTTGCGCAACCTCGGCTGAACCTCGGACAGGAGTGGGTAGGCCGAGCTCCGGCCGGAGAAGCGTGTCATCTGGCCTAGGACGTCCAGCACTGCATCGCCGATGATACCAGGCCAAGGCTGCCCCTGGTTTCCAGTGGGGTCGGCCAGAACCTAGCTGCAGCTGCGATACTACTCCGAGCGATGTCGGAACCCTCCACCACCGAGGGGCGGCGTATCCAGGGAGAGCTCAGGAACCTCCTGGAAGATGCCACGGTCCGATGGGCCAAAAGCTCTGCCTCCCGAAGGCAGGGGTACCCCCGGAGCATCGCGCCGCGACTTCCGGATTCGTGCGAGAAGCCTCGGTCCACACCGGGCGCACGCACAACACGGCGCCTGCGACCCCGGGTTGCCTCGACAACGAGCACCACCACCACAACCGTCGAGCCCACCTCGACGAAAGGGTGCGCCGAGGCTACCACCCCAGGCGTGGGGGACGCTACGACAGCGGGGAGGATCGGAGCCCCTCGCCCGAATCACCCAGTCCACAGGCTTTCAGCCGGGCCATACGACGGACACCGTTCCCGACCCGGTTCCGAACCCCGACTACCATCACAAAGTACTCGGGGGAGACGAGGCTGGAACTGTGGCTCGCGGACTACCGACTGGCCTGCCAGCTAGGTGGAACGGACGATGACAACCTCATCATCCGCAACCTCCCTCTGTTCCTCTCCGACACCGCTCGAGCCTGGCTGGAGCATCTGCCTCCGAGGCAGATCTCCAACTGGGATGACCTGGTCCAAGCCTTCGCTGGCAATTTCTAGGGCACGTACTTGTGCCCTGGGAACTCCTAGGATCTCCGAAGCTGCCGCCAGCAGCCGGGAGAGTCTCTCCGGGACTACATCCGGTGATTCTCGAAGCAGCGCACCGAGCTGCCCAACATCACCGATTCCGACGTCATCGGCGCGTTCCTCGCCGGCACCACCTGCCGCGATCTAGTGAGCAAGCTGGGTCGCAAGACCCCCCACCAGGGCGAGTGAGCTGATGGACATCGCCACCAAGTTTGCCTTTGGCCAGGAGGCGGTTGAGGCCATCTTCCGGAAGGACAAGCAGCCCCAAGGCCGCCAGTCGGAAGACGTCCCCGAGCCGTCCGCTCAGGCGCGACACCAAGAAGAAGAACAAGAAGAAGTCGCAAGCGAAACGCGACGCCACCGACGCAGACCTTGTCACCGCCACTGAGTACAAGAACCCTCGGAACCCTCCTGGAGGTGACAATCTCTTCGATAAGATGCTCAAGGAGCCGTGCCCCTATCATCAGGGGCCCGTCAAGCACACCCTTGAGGAGTGCGTCATGCTTCGGTGCCACTTTCACAAGGTCGGGCCACCAGCGGAAGGTGGCAGGGCCCACAACAACGACAAGAAGGAGGACCACAAGGCAGAGGAGTTTCCCGAGGTCCACGACTGCTTCATGATCTACGGTGGGCAAGTGGCGAACGCCTCGGCTCGGCACCGCAAGCAAGAGCGTCGGGAGGTCTGCTCGGTAAAGGTGGCGGCGCCAGTCTACCTAGACTGGTCTGACAAGCCCATCACCTTCGACCAGGGCGACCACCCCGACCACGTGCCGAGCCCGGGGAAATATCCACTCGTTGTCGACCCCGTCATCGGCAATGTCAAGCTCACCAAGGTCCTCATGGACGGAGGCAGCAGCCTCAACATCATCTACGCCGAGACCCTCGGGCTCTTGCAGATCGATCTATCCTCGATCCGGGCAGGCGCGACGCCTTTTCACGGGATCATCCCCGGGAAACGCGTCCAACCCCTCAGACAACTCGATCTGCCCGTCTGCTTCGGGACTCCCTCCAAATTCCGAAGGGAAACCCTCACGTTCGAGGTGGTCAGGTTCCGAGGAACCTACCACGCAGTGCTGGGGAGGCCATGTTATGCCAAGTTCATGGCCGTCCCCAACTACACCTACCTTAAGCTCAAGATGCTGGGCCCCAACGGGGTCATCACCGTCGGCCACACGTACCGACACGCGTACGAATGCGATGTGGAGTGTGTGGAGTACGCCGAGGCCCTCGTCGAATCTGAGGCCCTCATCGCCGACATGGAAAGCCTCCCCAAGGAGGTTCCAGATGCGAAGCGCCACACCGGCAACTTCGAACCAGCAGAGGCGGCTAAATCCATCCCTCTCGACCCCAGCAACGACACCTCCAAGCAGATCTGGATCGGCTCCGAGCTCGACCCCAAATAGGAAGCAGCGCTCATCGACTTTCTCCGCGCGAACGCCGAGGTTTTTGCGTGGAGTCCCTCGGACATGCCGGGCATACTGAGGGAAGTCGCCGAGCACTCACTGGATATCTGAGCTGGAGCCCGACCCGTGAAGCAGCCTCTGCGCCGATTCGACGAAGAAAAGCGCAGAGCCATAGGCGAGGAGATCCACAAGCTGATGGCCGCTGGGTTCATCAAAGAGGTATTCCATCCCGAATGGCTTGCCAACCCTGTGCTTGTGAAAAAGAAAGATGGGAAATGGCGGATGTGTGTAGACTACACTGGTCTAAACAAAGCATGTCTGAAGGTTCCCTACCCTCTGCCTCGTATCGACCAAATCGTGGATTCCACTGCTGGGTGCGAAACCCTGTCGTTCCTCGATGCCTACTCAGGGCATCAGCAAATCAGGATGAAAGAGTCTGACCAGCTCGCGACTTCTTCCATCACACCTTTTGGCATGTACTGCTACGTTACTATGCCATTTGGTTTGAGGAATGCGGGTGCGACGTACCAAAGGTGCATGAACCACGTGTTCGGAGAGCACATTGGTTGAACGGTCGAGTCTTACATCGATGACATCGTAGTCAAGACGAGGAGAGCCTCCGACCTCCTCTCCGACCTTGAAACGACATTCAAGTGTCTCAAGGCGAAAGACGTAAAACTCAACCCCGAGAAGTGCGTCTTCGGAGTCCCCCGAGGCATGCTCTTGGGGTTCATCGTCTCCAAGCGGGGCATCGAGGCCAACCCGGAAAAAATCGCGGCCATCACCAACATGGGGCCCATCAAGGACTTGAAAGGCGTATAGAGGGTCATGGGATGCCTAGCGGCTCTGATATGCTTCATCTCGTGCCTCGGCGAAAGAGGCCTACCTCTGTACTGCCTCTTAAGAAAGACCGAGTGCTTCACTTGGACCCCCGAGGCCAAGGAAGCCCTCGGGAACCTGAAGGCGCTCCTTACGAACGCACCTGTCCTGGTGCCCCCGCTGCTGGAGAAGCCCTCTTGATCTACGTCGCCGCTACCACTCAGGTGGTCAGCGCCGCGATCGTGGTCGAGAGACGATAAGAAGGGCATGCATTGCCCGTCCAAAGACCGGTCTACTTCATTAGTGAGGTACTGTCCGAGACCAAGATCCGCTACCCACAAATTCAGAAGCTACTGTACGCGGTAATTCTGACGCGGCGAAAGTTGCGACACTACTTCGAGTCTCATCCGGTAACTGTGGTGTCATCCTTCCCCCTCGGGGAGATCATCCAGTGTTGAGAGGCCTCGGGTAGGATTGCAAAGTGGGCGGTGGAAATCATGGGCGAGACAATCTCGTTCGCCCCTCGGAAGGCCATCAAGTCCCAAGTCTTGGCAGACTTTGTGGCTGAATGGGTCGACACCCAGCTTCCGGCAGCACCGATCCAACCGGAACTCTGGACCATATTTTTCGATGGGTCGCTGATGAAAACAGGGGCAGGCGTGGGCCTACTCTTCATCTTGCCCCTCGGGAAGCACCTTCGCTACGTGCTGCGCCTCCATTTCCCGGCGTCCAACAACGTGGCTGAGTACGAGGCTCTGGTCAACGGGTTGCGCATCGCCATCGAGCTAGGGGTCCGACACCTCGACGCTCGCAGTGATTCGCAGCTTGTCTTCGACCAAGTCATGAAGAACTCCCACTGCCGCGACCCGAAGATGGAAGCCTACTGCGACGAGGTTCGGCGCCTGGAAGACAGGTTCTACGGGCTCGAGGTCAACCACGTCGCCCGATGATACAACGAGACTACGGACGAGCTGGCAAAGATAGCTTCAGGGCGGACAATGGTTCCCCCGGACGTCTTCTCCCGAGACCTACATCAACCCTCGGTCAAGACCAGCGACACGACCGAGCCCGAGGCACCCTCGGCAGAGCCCGAGGCACCCTCGGCTCAGCCCGAGGCACCCTCGGCTTCGCCCGAGGCACCCTCGGCTCCGCCCGAGGCACCCCCGGCTACCGAGGGAGAGACCCTGCACGTCGAGGGAGAGCGGAATGGGGTCATGCCTAATCAGGACTGGCAGACCCCGTACCTGCAATATCTCCACCGAGGGGAGCTACCCCTCGACAGAGCCAAAGCTCGGTGACTGGCGCGGCGTGCCAAGTCATTCATCTTGCTAGGCGACGGGAAGGAGCTCTACCACCACAGCCCCTCCGAAATTCTCTAGCGATGCATATCCATCGCCGAAGGCCAGGAACTCTTACAAGAAATACACTCGGGGGCTTGCGGTCGCCACGCAGCGCCTCGGGCCCTTGTTGGAAACACTTTTCGACAAGGTTTCTACTAGCCGACCGCGGTGGCCGACGCCACTAGAATTGTCCGCACCTGCCAAGGGTGTCAGTTCTACGCAAGGCAGACGCACCTACCAGCTTAGGCTCTGCAAACAATACCCATCACCTGGCCGTTTGCTGTGTGGGGTCTGGACCTCGTTGGTCCCTTGCAGAAGGCACCTGGGGGCTACACGCACCTACTGGTCGCCATCGACAAATTCTCCAAGTGGATCGAGGTCCGACCCCTAAACAGCATCAGGTCCGAACAGGCGGTGGCATTCTTCACCAACATCATCCATCGCTTTGGGGTCCCGAACTCCATCATCACCGACAACGGCACCCAGTTCACCGGCAGAAAGTTCCTGGACTTCTGCGAGGATCACCACCTCCGGGCGGACTGGGCCGCCGTGGCTCACCCCATGACGAATGGGTAGGTAGAGCGTGCCAACGACATGATTCTGCAAGGACTCAAGCCAAGGATCTACAACGACCTCCACAAGTTCGGCAGGCGATGGATGAAGGAACTCCCCTTGGTGGTCTGGAGCCTGAGGACAACGCCGAGCCGAGCCACGGGCTTCACACCGTTCTTTCTAGTCTATGGGGCCGAGGCCATCTTGCCCACGGACTTAGAATACGGTTCCCCAAGGACGAGGGCCTACGACGACCGACGCAATCAGACCAACCGAGAAGACTCACTGGACCAGCTGGAAGAGGCTCGGGACATGGCCTTACTACACTCAGCGCGGTATCAGCAGTCCCTGCGACGCTACCACGCCCGAGGGGTTCGGTCCCGAGACCTCCAGGTGGGCGACTTGGTGCTTCGACTACGACAAGACGCCCGAGGGCGGCACAAGCTCATGCCTCCCTGGGAAGGGCCATTCATCATCGCCAAGGTTTTGAAGCCCAGAACATACAAGCTGGCCAACGGTCAATGCGAGGTCTACAGCAACGCTTGGAACATCCGACAGCTACATCGCTTCTACCCTTAAGATGTTTTCAAGCCGTTCATATACCTCGTTTACATATGAAGTCTAACCATCAAGGAAGGGTCGGCCTTGCCTCGGCAAAGCCCGACCCTCCCTCGGGGGCTAGAAGGGGCGAACCCCCTCTGCGTCAAAATTTTCCTCGGAAAAAGTCTTTCGGCAAGAACATTTTTCGTGTTTTTCGACTACTTCGATGGTGGGATCCTGAAAACGATGGAGTACACGTAAGCAGGCAAGGCTGACCGAGCCGAGGGACTCCTACGCCTCCGAGATACAGATACCTCACTCATCACCTTCTGCGATAAGTAACTCGCGCTCGGATAAACGGTTCCGCTGACCGAACAAGTCTTAACGCTCGAAGACCCTTCTGCCGAAACGATTCTTCGTGCCATCTCGACCATGTCGACAAAAGAATCCTACGGACGAGTAAGGGTACACGTAAGCGGCAAGGCCGACCGAGCCGAGGGACTCCTACGCCTCCAAGATACGGATACCTCACTCATCACCTTCCGTGAGAAGTAACTCTCGCTCGGATGAACGATTCTGCCGCCGACAAGCAAGTCTTGATACTCGAAACAAGGGGAAAAGAAACGCAGCTTTACAGCATGACGACAGTATGTTTGGGCCTCGGCGGCCGCAAAAACATATGCATACTACAGGCGAACTGATGCTGCAGGCACAGATGTCGATGGGGAGGAAGCAGCAGCACCCTCGGCGTTAACTCCACCACCGGCGAAGTCCGGCCGAGCCTCGGATGGCAACACGGTCGGAGGATCTCCGCACCGAAGGACGACGTCAGCACCACGCCCGGGCCATCACCACCAGGGTCTCCTCCAGGAACCCGGCCCGAGCAGACGGCTCGGCCGGCCGCCCCGAAGCCTAAGCCAGCCGTCCCCCGAGGACACCAGCCTGGCTCGTGGCCTCGGCAACTCGACTCCGGCGTTGGTCCCAGCCAAGCCCCGGCCGACAAAGCTTCCCTTTTCGAGCCAACTCCGCCTCTATCCACGCTAACATCGCTGCCCTCGGCCCCGGCTCACCGAAGAGCGGCCGAGGGTTTCTTTGACTAAACAAGTGAAGCCTCGTGCGGCAAGGCCGACCGAGCCGAGGGATTCCTACGCCTCCGGGATACGGATACCTCACTCGTCACCTTCCGCACAGAGCAACTCACATTTGGTTAAGCGGTTCGGCTAGCCGACAGACGAGCCTCAGTGCTCGAAAATGAGGGAAAAACATGGTATTACACCCAAAAATACCTACATGTTCAGGCCTCGACAGCCACAATGAACAAACACCAGCACTCAAGGTGCCATTACAAACGGAACTCCGGTTCTGTTCCCGCGGGTATGAACAACCTCCATACCAGGAGGCCCGCGGGACGACGAACTCCAAGCGGCTCGCCAACGCCCGCTCCGGCAGCGGCGACAACGACCTCCGCTCCGAATGGCCAAACAGTAGCAGCAATGACCTCAGGGCGGGCGCTACTGTGGCGAGGTCCTCGCCCACATCCCCACTCGAGGGGCGAGGACAAGCTATCAAAGCCAAAGAGCTGGAGGCCTAGAGCGTGGATGATGGCAGCGATCTCGTCGGTGACGAGGACTTCTTCAGCCGCCACCACCTCAACGTCGGCGATGGCAGCCATCTGCCCACCGGCGGATCCCCACTCAGATCCTCCCAGACAGGCGAAGCACCGACCTCCACGCAAGTTGCGTCGTACCGGGGCAAAGGCAGGACAGCCCAAGAACATGAACACCGCCCTAGCAGCGCGCGACGTCTTGGGCAGCCCTCCGGTGCGTGTGGCACGGCGACCGCTTGTACGACGGGAAGAGGCACCGGGAGCCGAGCTAGAGCCAGCTGAGCCAGTGAGCCCAACGCGCTGAAGCTGACGACGCTCGCGGCCGACCAGCCCCGCGTTGTCGGAGTCCGCCCCTTCCGCTAGGTCGGTGAGCACCCCTCCCCTGAAGGCTGAAGGAGAGGGTGACCCACGAACCCATGCGGGAGGTAGAGCTCCAGCTCAGCCCGCCCCCCGCCCCAGCAAGGATGATGAAGATCCTTGAAGCTGAGGCCGGGGCAGAGGCCGCAGCCCGGCTCGCTTCTCCCCACCATCGAACTGGTGGTCACCGTCTTGGGTGACCACCGGCGAGGGGATGCAGTCGGGCTGCCTGATGAAAATCCTTGAAGCCGAGCGATGGCTGAAAGGTACCAACTTCCGCGAAGTTGCGTTCCTCCAACATCAGCAAGACGAAAGCGACGCGAGCGCTCCCCATCCGGGGGCTCGGAAGGTGGAAGGATGCGATACATGGAGTGCGAAGACATGGTTGCCATCCAAGGGGGTCACCCTCCTTTTAAAGGCGACTCTCTCCACTTGCGTCCTCAGCCGTCGCGGACTGAGTCTTCTCCAACACGCTCCAAGGTCCTCCCCCTACGACACGGGGGCTGGGTCCCACGCGTCATGCAAGCTGCCCTAGGACAAAAGGAGCCAAACCGCCGCGCGCGGAGCGCACAACGGCCCAGCGGTTACAAGCATTCCTCCACTATCACCTGGACCGGCGGGAGAAAAAGCGGACCACCATGCAGGCGGCATGCAACCGCACCAAGAGGGCGCACCCTTCCGACTTCGCCGTGTCCAGCATGGAGGCTCAGGCCCACACGTCATGTAACCAGCGCGCCGGTTACTACGTGCGAGAAACTGCACCACCACTCGCGCTAGTCCCACACCTCCTCGACTACGGAACCGGTGCCGCAACTCGAGGCAACCCTGTGCATGGCCCAGCAGTGCCAACCAGGCACACCGGTCACGGGTCAGTCAGCCGCGGAAGAAGGGGCGACAGTCGATACGGCCAAAAATGGGCCGGCAGTAATGGCGATGGCAGGCGGGCGGAAGCAGCAGTCAAATCATCTGCGGGCTCACGTCCCCTCCCGGAACAGCGAGAGAACCCTCTCCCACGGCGTGAAGACGACGCGCCCGTGTTCCATTCCTCGAACGGCTCACAACGGCTGCCCCACGAACCACTTGTCCCGTCGCATTAACTCTGCGGCAGGGCAGGCGACACCTTTGGCAGGCAAAGTGAGCGACGCTTCACCTCCGCCATAATGACCGCGTCAAAAAGGTGCGCCACAACGTTCGATTTAGTATCCTTTTCCACTTCCTCTTTCTCTCTCTTGCCACAGGGACTGGGAAAGGGGATACTCCGAAAGGGATCCTTCTCCACGAAGGAAACGGGCCCCGAGCCCCCTACTGATCAGAGGTTCGAAGGCTGGCCCCTCGGAAGGGTTCGACAGCCGCCTCAGAGCACTCGGGCTCCACGCCCACTACTGATCAGAGGTTCGAAGGCTGGCCCCTCGGAAGGGTTCAACAGCCGCCTCAGGCCACTCGGGCTCCACGCCCACTACTGATCAGGGGTTCGTAGGCTAGCCCCCGAAGGGTTCGATAGCCGCCTCAGAGCACGCAGAGCGAGGGATGACCCTGGGTACGTTCGATACATAACCAAGGCTCGGGCTACACTCCCGAGGTACCCTAGGACATTTTCGAGACCAGCGGGAGCGATTTTCGTAACGGAATCCCACCAGAGGTAGGCATCGAGCCCTCGGACCCCGTCAAAAGGGGACCGGGTCCGGCGAATCACCCGCAGGTACTTTTGGAGCGCGCCTCCGGGCCACTAGCCGACCCCTAACGAATGGGGCACGGTCGTCCACTCGGATTACCCGCTAGCAACTCACTGGAGACACCATGTTCGGCGCCCTCCGAGGGCAGCATGGCGCTTCCCCCCTCCTCCTTGCGGAAAGGCGACGTAGGGGCGTATGAAAAAAGCCGAGTCTGTCCTTGACCGTCCTCTCGCTCTGTGCGAAGGCTCGGGGGCTGCTCTCACGAACCCAGCTCCGGCCAAACCGTTGACAGCGTCAACATACCTGCTCGAGAACTTGGAACTCGACTATGCACCTGGGCTACGACCAGCTCGCATGAGGGAACAACCAAACCGGCCAAGCCATCACGAAAGGCACTAAGACCTCGAAGGAGTCAAAACACTCCTCCGAGGCCTCGGGGGCTACACTCGGCGGGTGCGCTCGCGCGCACCCACCGGAACAAAATGCAACCGAGAAAGGCCGGTCCCCTTGCAAAAAAGTGCGACAAAAGCCTCCAAGCGAGTGCCAACACTCCCTTCGAGGCTCGGGGGCTACTGTCGGGGACCATAATTAGGGGTACCCCCAAGACTCCTAATCTCAACTGGTAACCCCCATCAGCACAAAGCTGCAAAGGCCTGATGGGCGCGATTAAGGTCAAGGCTCAGTCCACTCAAGGGACACGATCTCGCCTCGCCCGAGCCCAGCCTCGGGCAAAGGCAGCCGACCCCGGAGGATTCACGTCTCGCCCGAGGGCCCCCTCAAGCAACGGACACACCTTCGGCTCGCTCGAGGCCCAGTCTTCGCAGAGAAGCAACCTTGGCCAGATCGCCACGCCAACCGACCATATCGTAGGAGCATTTAATGCAAGGATCGCCTGACATCTTATCCTGACGCGCTCTTCAGTCGACAGAGCCGAAGTGACCGCAGTCACTTCGCTGCTCCACTGGCCGACTTGACAAGAAAACAGCACCGCCTGCCTCGCTCCGACTGCCGTGCCACTCGCCAGGGTGAGGTCGACAGCGGCTAAGTCTAGCCTCGGGCGACATAGGAAGCTCCGCCTCACCCGACCCTAGGGCTCGGCCCCCGTCTCGGCCTCGGAAGATGGACTTCGCCTCGCCCGACCCCAGGGC
Source organism: Zea luxurians (assembly GCA_029449295.1). Classification (NCBI taxonomy): domain Eukaryota; kingdom Viridiplantae; phylum Streptophyta; class Magnoliopsida; order Poales; family Poaceae; genus Zea; species Zea luxurians. The sequence goes on along the minus strand of JAOPSE010000009.1, from coordinate 38,803,340 downwards.
TTGGACTCGGCCTCGGCTCCGGAAGAAGATGGACTTTGCCTTGCCCGACCCCAGGGCTCGGACTCGGCCTTGGCTCCGGAAGACGACGAACTCCACCTTGCCCGACCCCAGGGCTCGGACTCGGCCTTGGCTCCGGAAGACGACGAACTCCGCCTCGCCCGACCCCAGGGCTCGGACTCGGCCTCGGCTCCGAAAGACGATGGACTCCGCCTCGCCCGACCCTAGGGCTCGGACTCGGCCTCGGCTCCGGAAGACGACGAACTCCGCCTCGCCCGACCCCAGGGCTCGGACTCGGCCTCGGCTCCGGAAGACGATGGACTCTGCCTCGCCCGACCCCAGGGCTCGGACTCAACCTCAACCTTAGAGGAATCGCCACCTCGCCCAAACTCGGGTTCAGACCAGCCACGTCGCCAGGGGGGCCATCATTACCCTACCCCTAGCTCAGGCTACGGGGAACAAGACCGGCGTCCCATCTGGCTCGCCCCAGTAAACAAGTAATGATGACACCTCGCACGCTCCATGACGGCGGCAGCTCCCAGCCCCTTATGTCAGCAAGGAGACGTCAGCAAGGACCCGACAGCCCCGACAGCTGTACTTCCGCAGGGCTCCAGCGTTCCTCCGACGACCACGACATCACATGAACAGGGCGCCAAAACCTCTCCGACTGCCACGATGGCATGTACTTAGGGCTCTAGCTCCTCTTTGCTAGACACGTTAGCACACTGCTACACCCCCATTGTACACCTGGACCCTCTCCTTACGCCTATAAAAGGAAGGTCCAAGGCTCTCGTACTGAGAGGTTGGCCACGCGGGAGAACAGGCCGGCGCACAAGGCTCTCGCGCTCTCTCTCTCTCGCTCCCGCGCGAACGCTTGTAACCCCCTACTGCAAGCGCATCCAGCCGCCCTGGGCACAGGACAACACGAAGGCCGTGGTTTCCCCTCGCTATTCTCCCCCCTTTGTGTCCCGTCTCGTGCCGACCCATCTAGGCTAGGGCACACAACGACAATTTACTCGTCGGTCCAGGGACCCCCCCGGGGTCGAAAAGACAACCCTATCAACATGCTCTAGCCCTAACAATTGCACTAGATTGTAGGGATGTAGGTATGGAGAATTTTGTTGACGATTACTACTCAGTTCAAAAATTTAGGATAGCATATTCAAGGATGTGGTACCAATTGGTGCTCGTTCATTTTGGCCAATTGTTGATTTCGCTAGTGGAGTGTTTGCACCAATTGCAAGAAGTGGTGTCGGTAGGCAAAGGAAAAATAGAATTAAGAGCTGCCTAGAGGGTGGGAGTGTGAAAAAATAGTGTGAGTGAAAATGAAAAAACAAAGAAATGACTGAAAAGGCAATACACTTGTCCTAATTGTGGTGAATTAGGACACCACCAATCTAGCTACAAGTGCCCGTGGAATGGAACAAAAAATAGGCTAGTTCTTACCTAGCTTGTCTATCATTAGTTAATCTTAGTTCTCGTTAACTAACTATTTGATATTTTTAGTAGAAAAAGGAAGCCACAGAAGAACAACACAAAGAATTGGATTCCTAAAGAGTTGCGTGCTACAAGCTCAGAAGTAGATGATGTAAACTTTGGCGTTGTTGCATCACAGCAGGTAGCTCAAGACTTTAAACCAGTTACTCACAATTGTGGCCTCCAGACTCTAAAACAGTTGCTGCACAACTAGGGCCTCCATCATCTGAACAAGTTGCTACACAATTGAGGCATCCATACTCTGAACTAGTTGCTGCACAATTGGGGCCTCCATCCTCTAAAACAGTTGTTGTGCAATTGGGGGTTGAAAAGGCAATGAAAACACCTGCTCTTCTCCATCACGCAGTGTGAAGTGGCTAGTTAAGAAAATTACCCCCAAGAAGAAACTGAAGATTAGTGCTCACAAAAAGCAATAGTGAAACTGTTGGCCTAGTTGAGTTTATCTGACCTTGTAGTGTGTGTGTGTAGTCTATAGAAGTCTGGTGGACTTGTGTGTGTAGTCTCTTGAAGTCTGGTTTCATTGTTTAAACTATTCTTGTCTTACCAGCTAGAAGTAATAGACATGGAGCTAGAAGTAACATAACTGCATTTCTTATGTTCTTGTCTTAACTTATATATTGCATCATTGTCACTTAAATGCTTCTTGTCTTACCAGCTTCCAGGCAATAGGTGAAAGGGAAATGTGCCCTTGGGCAATTTCTATTATGTTTTGGTGATTAAGTGTCCAACACATTTAATTAAGTTCTTATGTGCTAAATGAAGAGAAAAGTGCAAATCAAGACATGAGGTATGTTTCTAGACTTAGTACATTGTTTTGAGTACTAACATATTTTGTCTAAAGTGCGAGAAACAGGAAAAGAAAGAATTGCAAATGAATTGGCTGTGTGCAGCCAAAGTCCAGCTCGGCCTGGCACACCGGACTGTCCGGTGGTGCACCGGACAGTGTCCGTTGGTGCAGGCTGGTTTCCGGTGAACAGGCCACTCTCGGGAAAAGTTTGGCGGCGTACGGCTATAATTCACTGGACCGTCCGGTGGTACACCAGACTGTCCGGTGAGCCAACGGTCGGCCACGCAATCCGCGGGCGACGCATGGCCCGCACCAACGGTCGGCAGGGGGCACCAGACTGTCCGATATACACCGGACAGTGTCCGGTGCGCCAACTGGCCCAGAGGTGCAACGGTCGTTTGCGCCAGAAAAGGAAGGAGATCGGCACCGGACCGTCTACAGTGACTGTCCGGTGGCGCACCGGACTGTTCGGTGCGCCACTCGACAGAAGGCAAGGATGGCTTTCCTTGTTGGCCTTCAACGGCTCCTAGCTGCCTTGGGGCTATAAAAGGGACCCCTAGGCGCATGGAGAAGCTAACTAAGTTTACAAGAAACATTCTAAGACTCCAAGACTCCAACTTCACACATTCGTTTCTTTGAGATAGTGACTTGAGCTCCATTTGAGTTGTGAACTCCATGCGTTGTGTTTTGAGCTCAAGTTGTGACTTGTGTGCATAGTTGTGCTACGATTTGTGTCTTGTGTGTGTTGCTCATCCCAACCTTACTCCGTGCTTTCATTGTGATCTTTGTTGTAAGGGCGAGAGACTCCAATCTTGTGGAGATTCCTCGAAAACGGGAATAATCATCTAAAGGAAAAACCATGGTATTCAAGTTGATCATCGGATCACTTGAAAGGGGTTGAGTGCAACCCTCGTCCATTGGGACGCCACAACGTGGAAGTAGGCAAGTGTTACTTGGCCGAACCACGGGATAAAAATCGCGTGTCTTGTGTTGATCTTTCTGTGATTGTCTTGTCCACAAGAATTCACTTCTCAACTACTTAGTCACACTAACATTTCTATAACCAAGTTTTGTGGCTATTAGTATTTGAATTTTACAGGATCACCTATTCACCCCCCTCTAGGTGCTCTCTATTGGTATCAGAGTCGTTCTCTTCACGTAAGGGACTAATCGCCCGAAGAGATGGATCCTAAGGGAAAGGGGATGGTGGTCAACGACAAGGAGAAGGAGTCCTTCCTCAATGAGCCTAGAGACAACAAGCCTACCGACTCAGACTCAAGTCACAAGAAGAGGGATGGGAAGAAGAAGAGGCACATCAAGAAAATCGTCTACTACAACAGCGATGCCTCTTCATCTTCACCAAGAGACGATGATGACGACGACTCATCATCGAAAAAGAAAACGGTTAATCAAAATTATTCATTTGATTATTCCGGTATTCCATTCAATTCTAATGCTCATTTACTATCAATTCCACTCAGGAAACCTCTGCACTTTGATGGAGAAGACTACTCATTTTGGAGTCACAAAATGCGTAGTCACCTATTTTCTCTCTATCCTAGTATTTGGGAGATTGTTGAAAACGGAATACATTTTGATAATACTGACAACCCCGTTTTCATAAATGAGCAAATTCATAAGAATGCACAAGCTACCACTGTTTTGCTAGCATCTTTGTGCAGGGATGAATACAACAAGGTGAGCGGCTTGGACAACGCCAAGCAAATTTGGGATACCCTCAAGATATCACATGAGGGAAATGACACCACCATGATCACCAAAATGGAGTTGGTGGAAGGTGAGCTAGGGAGATTTGCGATGATCAGGGGAGAGGAGCCAATGCAAACCTACAACAGGCTCAAGACCCTGGTCAACAAAATTAGAAGCTATAGAAGCACAAGATGGACGGACCACGACGTCGTCCAACTTATGCTAAGGTCATTCACGGTAATTGACCCCTATCTTGTAAACCTTATTCGTGAAAATCGCAGGTATACCAAAATGACGCCCAAGGTGATACTCGAAAAATTCGTGAGTGGGCGTATGATGGTAAAGGAAGCGCGATATGTGGATGATGCTCTTAATGGCCATCTACCCATCTACGAGCCTCAACCTGTTGCTCTAAAAGCAACAAGCAGGAGGGAGGCGCTACCAAGCAAGGTGGCACGAGTTGAGGCTACCGGGCTAAACGAAGATGAGATGGCTCTAATCATCAAACGCTTCAAGACCGCACTAAAGGGACGCAAGGAGTATCTCAACAAAAACAAAGCAAAGGGGAAGCGCTCCTGTTTCAAATGCGGTAAGACTGGTCATTTTATAGCACAATGCCCCGATAATGATAATGACCAGGAACAAGAAAAGCATGGGAAGAGGGAGAAGAAGGTTTACAAGAAGGCGAAGGGCGAGGCGCACCTTGGCAAAGAATGGGATTCAGACTGCTCTTCATCCGACTCCAAAGATGAAGGACTGGCAGCCTCAGCCTTCAACAAGTCTTCGCTCTTCCCCAACGAACGCCACACTTGTCTCATGGCCAAGGAGAAGAAGGTGAGTGTTCGAGATTCCCCTAAGTACTCTACTTCTAGTGATGAGGATTCCTCCGATGATGAAGTAGATTACTCTAGTCTATTTAAAGGATTAGATAGAGCTAAAGTAGAAAAGATTAATGAATTAATTGATGCTTTAAATGAAAAGGATAGACTTTTAGAAAAGCAAGAGGATATTTTGTATGAAGAGCATGATAAATTTGTTAGTGTACAAAAATCTCTTGCTTTAGAAACTAAAAGAAATGAAATGTTATCTTCTGAGTTATCTGCTTGCCATGAAACTATATCTAGTTTAAAGAGTTTAAATGATGATTTAAATGCTAAGCTAGAGGAAGCTAATAAATCTAGTTCATGTGTAGAGCATGTTAGTATTTGTAATAGATGTAAGGACTTAGATGTTAATGCTTGTAATGAACATCTTATTGCTATTACAAAACTAAATGATGAAGTGGCAAGTCTTAATGCTCAACTTAAGACTTGCAAAAATGATTTTGATAAGTTAAAATTTGCTAGGGATGCCTACACAATTGGTAGGCACCCCTCTATTAAGGATGGACATGGTTTTCAAAAGGAAACCAAGAACTTAACAAGCCAAAAGGCTCCCATTCTCAACAAGGAGAAACGGAAGGCTCCTATGGCTAGTAGTTCTCAAAAGTGTCATGCCTACATTTATGATAGAAAATATTCTAGAAATGCTCATAGGAGTTATGATCATAATGCTTTTGATTCACATGCTATGTTTGCCTCTAGCTCTACTTTTGTGCATGGTAGAAGTAGGCCTAGGAGAAATCATGTTGTGCATCATGTGCCTAGGATAGTGTGTAATGAACCTTCCACTATTTACCATGTTTGCAATACTTCATTTGCGCTTGTATGTAAGAATGAAAAAGTAGTTGCTAGAAAGTTGGGATCCAAATGCAAGGGAGATAAGACTTGTATTTGGGTTCCAAAGGCTATTGTGACTAACCTTGTAGGACCCAACAAGAGTTGGGTACCTAAAACCCAAGCTTAAATTGCCTTGCAGGTTTATGCATCCGGGGCTCAAGCTGGATTATCGACAGTGGATGCACAAACCACATGACGGGGGAGAAGAAGATGTTCACCTCCTACGTCAAGAACAAGGATTCCTAGGATACTATTATTTTTGGAGATGGGAACCAAGGCAAGGTCAAAGGTTTGGGAAAGATAGCCATCACAAGCGAGCACTCTATTTCAAATGTATTTTTAGTAGAGTCATTAGGATACAACCTCCTGTCTGTAAGTCAATTGTGCCACATGGGCTACAATTGTTTGTTTACAAATGTTGATGTTTCTGTCTTTAGAAGGAGTGATGGTTCATTAGCATTTAAGGGTGTATTAGACGACAAACTCTATTTAGTTGATTTTTCGAAAGAGGAGGCCGATCTAGATGCATGCTTAATAGCTAAGACTAGTACGGGCTGGCTGTGGCATCACCGTCTAGCACATGTTGGGATGAAGAACCTTCATAAACTTCTAAAGGGAGAACATGTGTTAGGACTAACCAATGTATGTTTCGAAAAAGATAGACCTTGTGCAGCTTGTGAGGCAGGGAAACAGGTGGGAAGCACTCATCACAACAAGAATGTGATGACAACATCAAGACCACCGGATCTTCTTCACATCGACCTCTTCGGACCCTAAAGCGCTTTCTAAGGAGGGCTCAAAACGAATTTGAGCTCAAGGTGAAAAAGATAAGAAGCGACAATGAGTCCGAGTTCAAGAATCTGCAAGTGGAGGAGTATCTTGAGGAGGAAAGCGTCAAGCACAAGTTCTCCGCTCCCTACACACCACAGCAAAACAGTGTAGTAGAGAGGAAGAATAGGACACTTATCGACATGACGAGGATGATGCTTGGAGAGTTCAAGACACCCGAGCGGTTTTGGTCGGAAGCTGTGAACACAGCCTGCCATGCCATAAACCGGCTATATCTACATCGCCTCCTCAAGAAGACCTCCTACGAACTTCTTACCGGTAACAAACCCAATGTCTCTTACTTTCGTGTATTTGGGAGCAAATGCTACATTTTGGTGAAGAAAGGTAGACATTCTAAATTTGCTCCCAAGGCAGTAGAAGGGTTTTTACTAGGGTATGACTCAAATACAAAGGCGTATAGAGTCTTCAACAAATCATTGGGTTTGGTTGAAGTCTCTAGCGACGTTGTATTTGATGAGACTAATGGCTCTCCAAGAGAGCAAGTTGATCTTGATGACATAGATGAAGATGATGTTCCAACGGCCACAATGCGCACGATGGCGATTGGAGATGTGTGATCACAGGAACAACAGGAGCAAGATCAACCTTCTTCCTCAACAATGGTGCATCCCCCAACTCAAGATGATGGACAGGTTCCTCAAGAAGAAGCGTGTGATCAAGGGGGAGCACAAGAAGAACAAATTATGGAGGAAGAAGCACCACAGGCCCCTCCAACTCAAGTCCAAGCGACGATCCAAAGAAATCACCCCGTCGATCAGATTCTGGGTGACATAAGCAAGGGAGTAACAACTCGCTCATGTTTAGCTAATTTTTGTGAGCATTACTCGTTTGTCTCTTCTATTGAGCCTTTTAGGGTAGAAGAGGCCTTGTAGGATCCGAACTGGGTGTTGGCCATGCAAGAAGAGCTCAACAACTTCAAGAGGAATGAAATTTGGAGCCTAGTGCCACGTCCCAAGCAAAATGTTGTGGGAACCAAGTGGGTGTTCCGCAACAAGCAAGACAAGCACGGAGTGGTGACAAGAAACAAGGCTCGACTTGTGGCAAAAGGTTATGCCCAAGTCGCAGGTTTGGATTTCGAGGAGACTTTTGCTCCTGTGGCTAGGCTAGAGTCTATTCGAATATTATTAGCCTATGACGCTCACCACTCTTTCAGGTTGTTTCAAATGGATGTGAAGAGCGCTTTCCTCAATGGGCCAATCAAGGAGGAGGTGTATGTGGAATAACCCCCTGGCTTTGAGGATGACAGGTACCCCGACCATGTGTTTAAGCTCTCTAAGGCACTCTATGGACTTAAGCAAGCCCCAAGAGCATGGTATGAATGCCTTAGAGACTTCTTAATTGCTAATGCTTTCAAGGTTGGGAAAGCCGATCCCACTCTTTTCACTAAGACTTGTGATGGTGATCTTTTTATGTGCCAAATTTATGTCGATGACATAATATTTGGTTCTACTAACCAAAAGTCTTGTGAAGAGTTTAGCAGGGTGATGACTCAAAAGTTTGAGATGTCGATGATGGGCGAGTTGACCTACTTCCTTGGGTTCCAAGTGAAGCAACTCAAGGATGGCACCTTCCTCTCCCAAACGAAGTACACTCAAGACCTTCTCAAGAGGTTTGGGATGAAGGACGCAAAGCTCATGAAGACACCGATGAGAACCGACGGGCATGTCGACCTCAACAAAGGAGGTAAGTCCGTTGATCAAAAGGCATACCGGTCTATGATAGGTTCCTTGCTTTATTTATGTGCTAGTAGACCGGACATTATGCTTAGTGTATGCATGTGTGCTAGATTTCAATCCGACCCCAAGGAATGTCACCTTGTGGCTGTTAAACGAATTCTTAGGTATTTAGTTGCTATGCCTTGCTTCGGGATCTGGTATCCAAAGGGGTCTACCTTTGACTTAATTGGATATTCAGACTCCGATTATGCGGATGCAAGGTTGATAGGAAGAGTACATCAGGGATGTTCCAATTCCTAGGAAGGTCCCTGGAGTCTTGGAGTTCAAAGAAACAAACATCTGTTGCCCTATCCACCACTGAGGCCGAGTATGTTGCCGCAGGATAGTGTTGCGCGCAACTACTTTGGATGAGGCAAACCCTCAGGGACTTTAGCTAGAATCTGAGCAAAATCCCACTCCTATGTGACAATGAGAGTGCAATCCGCATGGAAGAAAATCCTGTTGAACACAGCCACACTAAGCACATAGATGTTGGGGCCATGCTTCGTTGTGCCGAAGGTCTTACACGAAGAAGCAGCTTCGGCCGAAGTTGTCCCCAGGGGATGGCCGAAGGTTCCTTTTTATGGAGCTTCGGCGTTACAAACCGACATAGAGATAGAATGACCTTTTTATCCATAGAGGTCTAAGTTAATGTTGTAAACTTTTGTAAGGGGCATAATTGTAATTCGTCACAGGCTGCGTCCTGTGTCTATAAATAGATGAACAGTACCCCTGTACTGTTCACGCGAACCTGTCATTTGCCTTCGCATCACACTTGTATTTTCGCCTTCTTCAGGACCGAAGGTACATTTATAATTTGAAGTCATTTAAATTCGTTCATGATAATGAAAATGGAGATGATTCTATGATAACATTTATATGTTTATTTTATACCTCACGATTTATATGAATACTTCGTCCCTCGTTATTATGCTTACGAAGGTACGTCCTTCGTAACCTTCGTCCGAAATTCTTTATATCCTGAAGGGATATAATGTAGTGGAGGACGAAGGACTTTAACACTTAACATTTTCTGTGTTGCCTTGTTCTTAACTCTTAGCATTTGAGAACAAGCCCCCAACATTGGCGCCCACCTCCGGTGAACTCACTTCCACTTTTCTGAGCTGATGGCTTCGTTCAACAATCAAGCTGGAGCTGCTTCAGCTTCGAAGCTGGTGCTCCCGATAACAGGCGGTTCTTGCTCAGAGCCGGCTAACAAGAAGCAGAAGAAGGAGGCTCAGAGAAGGGTGCAGCATGTTGGAGTGCAGGGACCCTTCATCAAGTCAAAATGGTCCCACATTCCAATTACTTTCTCTCAAGAAGACCTTCAACTTAAGGATTATCCTCACAATGATGCCATGGTTATCTCTTGCGTGATCAAAGGATTTCTGGTTCACAATGTCTTGGTTGATACAGGCAGTGCAACTGATATTATATTTGCTAAAGCCTTCAGACAAATGCAAGAGCCCGAAGATAAGATTCATGATGCTACGCACCCTCTTTGTGGCTTCGGAGGGCGGCAGATTGTAGCACTTGGGAAGATTACCATGCCGGTAACCTTCGGATTTGTTAACAACACAAGGACTGAGCAAATTGTGTTTGATATTATTGACATGGAGTATCCTTACAATGCTATCATTGGCCGTGGTACTCTTAATGCCTTCGAAGCAATTCTCCACCCAGCTTATCTCTGCATGAAGATACCTTCGGACCAAGGGCCTATTGCTATTCATGGAAGCCAGGAAGCTGCTAGAAGGGCCGAAGGAAGCTGGACTGACTCCAAAGCAATCCATAACATAGATGGAGCTGAAGCTTGTGAACAGTACAAATTCAGAAGGGAGAAGGCAGCTTCAGCGGATCAGCCGAAGCCCATGCTATTGTGTGAGGACATAGCAGAGCAGAAGGTGCTGTTGGGCTCGCAATTATCTGAAGACCAGGAGAAAACCTTGATAAGGTTTTTATTCAACAACAAAGATGTTTTTGCATGGTCAGCTAATGATCTCTGTGGAGTAAATCGGGATGTTATTGAACATTCGCTCAATGTCGACCCATCCTTCAGACCCCGAAAGCAGAGGCTTCGGAAGATGTCAGATGACAAGGCCGAAGGGGCTCGCAATGAAGTAAAAAGACTCCTCAGTGCAGGAGTTATCAGAGAAGTAAAGTATCCAGAGTGGCTAGCTAACACTGTTATGGTGAAGAAGGCCAATGGCAAGTGGAGAATGTGTATCGATTTCACAGATCTCAACAAGGCTTGTCCGAAGGATGAATTCCCGCTGCCAAGGATAGATTCTTTAGTTGATGCAGCAGCTTCTTCAGAGCTCATGAGTCTCCTGGACTGCTACTCAGGCTATCATCAAATCTGGATGAAGAAGGAAGATGAGCCGAAAACTAGCTTCATAACCCCAAGTGGCACATATTGCTATCTTCGGATGCCTGAGGGGCTCAAAAATGCCGGAGGAAGTTTCAGCCGAATGACAGCGAAGGTTCTCCAGTCTCAGATAGGCAGAAATGTGTTGACTTATGTCGATGACATCATTGTAAAAAGCACGAAGCAAGAAAATCATATTGCTGATCTGCAGGAGACCTTCGCCAGCTTCAGACAAGCTGGTCTGAAGCTGAATCCAGAAAAATGCGTCTTCGGAGTAAAGAAGGGGAAATTCCTTGGATGCTTAGTTTCAACAAAGGGAATCGAAGCTAATCCAAATAAAATCGAAGCTATACTTCGAATGGAGCCACCAACCACAAGAAAGGGGGCCCAAAGATTGACAGGAAGGCTGGCATCTCTCAACAGATTTATATCCAGATCAGCAGAAAGAAATTTACCATTCTTCGAGGTGCTGAAGTCAGCTGAAGTCTTTCAATGGGGTCCAAGTCAGCAAAAAGCCTTCGAAGAGCTGAAGCAATACTTAATAGATCTAACAACATTAACTCCACCAACGCCAGGGGCTCCTCTGTTGTTATATGTGGCAGCTTCGCACTCAGCAGTAAGCGCGGCGCTTGTCCAGGAGAAGTTCGATGGCCAAGTCAAGAAGCAGGTCCCAATATATTTTGTATCTGAAGTCCTTAGTATATCAAAGAAAAATTATACAGAACTGGAGAAGGTATTATATGCCGTTTTAATGGCATCCAGGAAGCTTCGGCATTATTTCCAGGCATACAATATTATTGTTCCTTCTTCGCAGCCGTTGAAGGATATCATGAGAAATAGAGAAGCTACTGGACGGATTGGAAAATGGGCTGCAGAGCTCAATGAATTTTACATTGATTATGTGCATAGATCCTCGATCCAGTCTCAAGCATTGGCAGATTTCATTGCCGACTGGACGCCAGGGGCTCAGGATGAAGAAGCAAATAAAGATGCCGAAGTGTGGACAATGTTTTGTGATGGCTCTTGGGGAACCTTCGGAGCAGGTGCAGCTGCTGTGTTGGTCTCACCATCCAAGGTTAAAACTTGTTATGCAGCAAGACTTGACTTCAGCTGTACAAACAATATTACTGAGTACGAAGCCCTGCTCCTGGGCCTTCGGAAATTAAAGGCAATGGGAATCAGAAGGGCGATTCTTAAAACTGATTCCCAGGTTGTTTCGGGTCATATTGACAAAAGTTGCAAGGCCAAAGATCCGAAGCTTGAAAAATATCTAGACACGGTCCGAAGGATCGAAGCCTCCTTCGAAGGATTTTCTGTCAAGAATATCCCTCGAGGACAAAATGAGCATGCTGATTTGCTAGCCAAGTCTGCAGCACAGGGGCTGCCGTTACCTTCGGATGTGTTCTTCGAAACAATAAAGGCACCTTCAGTGGAGCTCCTTGAAAGAGCAGTCCTCAACATATCTCCTGTTTACAACGAAGATTGGAGAACTGAAATAATCTCTTACCTTCAGGGTAAGTTCCTTTCAGATGACGAAGCTTACAATAAAAGAATAGAGGCAAGAGCTCGTCCGTATGTCATGATAGAAGGGGAATTATACAAACATGGAGTTTGCGCCCCGCTGCTCAAATGCTTGTCTAGAACCGAAGGTATAGAGTTAATGAAAGAAATACATGCAGGCCTGTGTGGATCCCACATTGGATCTAGGCCGTTACTTGGAAAAGTTTTCCGCCAAGGGTTTTATTGGCCGAAGGCAGCTTCGGATGCAGCGGAGTTAGTTCAAAAGTGCGAAGGTTGTCAGAAATGTGCAAGAGATCAAAAGCAACCTTCGTCTTTGACACAGTTGATACAACCCATCTGGCCATTGCAAAGGTGGGGCCTTGACTTGCTGGGTCCATTACCACCGGCTCAAGGGAATCTAAAGTATGTTATAGTGGCGGTGGAGTATTTTTCCAAGTGGATTGAGGCGAAGCCATTAGCCACAATAACTTCGGCTACTGTCCAAAAGTTTTTCTGGCAAAATATTGTCTGCCGCTTCGGGGTACCGAAGGCCATCACTGTAGATAATGGAACACAGTTCGACTCTGAAGCTTTCAAAAATTTCTGTGATCAAATTGGAACGAAGATCCATTTTGCATCAGTCAGGCATCCGGAGTCGAATGGGCTCGTTGAAAGGGCCAACGGCATTATAATGACAGGAATAATGAAGTTAATCTTCAATCAACCCAGGGGAAAGTGGCCAGATCAGTTGACCAAAGTGGTGTGGAGCCACAATACAACAACATCAAGGTCTACAGGCTTTACCCCATTCAAATTATTATTCGGTGACGAAGCAATAACTCCGGAAGAAGCTAAAGCTGGGTCAATAAGAGTAGTAGCTTCGGCAGAATCAGGTCCCGAAGATGCTTGCCTTGTGGAAAAAGATGCTTTAGAGGGGATCAGGCTTCAGGCCGTGGAGAATATCAATAAATATCAAGCTGAAACAGTCAAGTGGCGAGATAGAAAGGTCCGGTTAAAAAATATTGAGCCGGGTCACTTGGTGCTTCGGAGAGTAGCCAACCCAGACACAGTGGGTAAGCTACAGTTGAAATGGGAAGGACCTTTCTTAGTAGTATCTTCGTCAAGGCCTGGATCGTACAGATTGAAGGACATGGATGGCAACGAAATTCCAAGATCTTGGAATGCGGATGAGCTTCGGCGATATTATGTATAACTTGATGTAACTTTTTATGTTTTTCTTTTCTTTTTTCATGGCACCCTTTTCCTTTCTAAAGGGGGAGAAAGGTTTTTAATGGGGCCATCATGTGTAATTTCCTTTTTAGTTTTATAAGAGCAAAATCCCCCAAAAAATGTAAATGTAAAAACTGAGAACGCACCATCGAGTGCCGAAACTGAAAAGGTGAAGAAGCTCCAAAGACGTCCCTAAGGGGATGCAGAGCTCACAGCGAAAAGTCAACGCTGATTCCGCCTAAGTAAAAGGCGAAGAAGCTCCAAAGACGTTCCTAAGGGAATGCAGAGCTTATACCGCCTAAGTAAAAGGCGAAGAAGCTCCAAAGACGTTCCTAAGGGAATGCAGAGCTTATACCGTCTAAGTAAAAGGCGAAGAAGCTCCAAAGTCATTCCTAAGGGAATGCAGAGCTGATGTGTGGTTGTTTCTAAGGAAATAATGGCTGAGAGTGTGACTTCGGACATATGTTTTGGACATTCATTCGCACATTACATTACATCATAGCATTTGCATTCATAAGCATTCATTCATAGCATTTGTGTTCCTAAGTGGTTGCTTCAGCAAAAAAAAAAAGAACTGGTCTTTTATGCTTCGTTGTGTACAAAAAAGAAAAGCTTCGGCAAAAAGAAGAAGTGGTCTTTTATGCTTCGTTGTGTACGAAAAGAAGGGAAGGTGTTTTTTCGCCTTCGGCTCAAAAAACTAATTTCGTCCACATCAAAGCGCCTCAATAGAAGGGTAAGAATATATTGCAAGGTATGTACAAAGTTCCTTGAGAACAGTTTAATTGTATTTACAAAAAGTCGTTACAAATTCTCCTGAGTTTTTCCTAGTCTACTCCTACTAATCTTCGTCAGGCTTCCGCTTCGGCGGCGTATTCTTTAAGTATCATCTTCAGCTTCGTCATCCTACATGAATCAAGGTATCGTGGGTAAAAATCAAGTGTGAAGGAGAAGGTAAGTACGAAGTATCATTTCTTACTGGTTCAAGATGACTTCGAGCTTCGTCTCCAGCCTTCTCCCGCCCGCCTTTTGTCCATATCATTTTTATAAATCTATTTGAGATGCTTCGGGCGAGGTCAGGAATATCGTCCAGGATTGATGGAGACAGGGTGAAGTTGGGCCTATTGACGATTTTTCCATGCTCGCAGCCGGCCTTCAGGAACGCTGCAGCGGTACCCCGAGAAGCTACCCAGGCACAGAAGTCACCGTGCCCAGCTATAACTTCGTCAAGTTCTTCAATTTCAGCTTCAATATGATTGAAGGCTTTTGGTAAATTTTCCGCTGAAGGGTTAAATTTTCCGCTGCTGGCTCCAACAGAGTAAAAGATCTTTTTTAATCGTTCAATACAATTATTGCTAAATTTCAAGCACTTGTCTTGAAGGCTTGTTAATGATTTCTTCAAGTCTGAGTTGGTCTGGACTTCGGCTTCAAGTTTCGAATTAAGCTCTAGCTTCTCCTGTTCAAATTGTTTTGATTGACCGATAAGCTTCGAATTCAATTCTGATACTTTAGCTTCAGTCTCTGCCAGCAAGCCTTCGGTTGATTGGAGCTCGAAGTCTTTCTTTTCAATGATAGCTGATTGTTCTTTTATCTTGCTCTCTAAATTTTCAATTATAGCTTCGTGTTTTTTGTCCTCCAAATCTTGCTGCATCTTCAGAGCTTTGCTCAGTAGCATGCTCTGCACAGAAACAACTTTCGTTAGTAACATTTTCATTATTAAAAGCAATAAAAACCAGAGAAAAGGTTGTCTACCTTGAAATTGGAATAAAATAAGCTGCCGACGATATGTTGTCGTCAGTAGCGGCTGATATCTGTCTCTAGCTTCGGAAAACCGATACTCTTTGATAGAGTACCGATGACCTTAGCCCCAGTTTGGTCTCGGATGCAGCCTAATTTTTCATCGTCCACACCTCCGAAAAGAAGAGCTCCTGGCCTGTATCCGCAAGATTTGGCATAATCTTTAAGCTCTTCTATTTCGTCCTTCGAAAGTTTTTGCCCAACTAAATTTTGAAATGTGTAGGCTTCGTCGTCCGAAGTGTCTTCGGCTATTTCTTTCCCCTTCCCAGGCACTGTGGCCATGGTTTCTTCAGCAGCGGTGGCAGCTTCTTCTGCAGCCATGTCTTGCAAAATTTTGTTGATGTCCTCAATGGTAGTTTCTAAGTTCACATCTTCGGCTGTAGCGGCTTCGGTAGCCGCGACCTCCGAAGGTGCGACTTCAACATTTGTTGTGCCCTTAACAGCTGGTGTTTTCTGAATTGACGCCCTCGACGGCGTCTTGTCGATAACTTCGGTCACTGCAATAATTCTTTGCCGCTTTGGTTTGGTTATCTTCGTTTGTTCCGGCTCTTCCACCTTTCGAAAAAGCTTCGTCAGTTGAGGCCCTAATGGACTTAGCTTCGTGGGCACGGGTTCAGTCATTACCTTTAAAATTTCCTCCACGTCGCTGGTAGAAGGTGGTGCGGGGAACCCCTCTTCATCGGATAGTTTTCGCTTTGGAGTTGATATTTTTCTCTTCTTGGGAATTTTCTTCTCTTTTGCTGGTTCTTCTTCATCCTTGTTCAAAGTTTCGGCCACTCTTTTTCTTTTTTGGCCCTCAGCACCCTTGTTCAGCCGTTCATAGTCAGGGTACTCGAAGCCCAGGGCATCAAGCACTCGGTTCAGCCTTCGCTTCGGACGGGTGCCGAAGGCCGCGGTCATCAGTTGATCTTCTTTTTTGGAATAATTCCCAAGAATTTCATTGCACATCACCTCAACTGTGTCCAGCCACTCTTGGCAGGGCTTCTTAAAGTATTTCTTGAATTTGAAGTGATAAGGCAGCCGGACAAGTTCCCCTTTCTTCTTCTCCTCTTCTAGCTTGGGCATTTCCCATTCTTTCAGAGTAGGGAAGACTCTGAATGCCAAAAATTCTTGAACCAGATCCCTGGTACCGATATGCTCTGAAATAATTTCAAACTCACCCAGTGCAGCCCAGGTGGGACCCTCCAATTTCATGTGGCACCGTGGCCTTGTCTCTCCGAAGATTAAATCAAGAGGGCTTTGTACTAATTTTTCTTCGTCTTCGTCAACTTTCACGTAAAACCACTCAGATTTCCAGCCTGCTGGCCATTTGCTTTGGTAGCTGATAACAGGACACTTTGTTGTCTTCCGGTAGGCAAAATTGTAGCAGCCGAAGTTGTCATGTAACCCATCTTTTCTGGCCTTTGTTTGATAATGTAGCTCATGGACTCGACAGAAACTGTCGGCAAATGGCTCCACTGCTTGGCTTCGGAGGGCCCAGATATAAACATTAAGCCTAACGATAGCGTTAGGAGTCAATTGATGAAAGTAAATACCAAATTTTTTCAATACATCTGCAATAATTCCATGAAGAGGGAATCTCAGCCCAGCCTTTAAAAAGCTTTTGAAAATAACAATCTCGTCTTTCTCTGGCTTCGGGGTAGTTTCTTCTCCCCCGAAGCGAAGTAGTTTCTTCTGATTTTCACTGAAATAACCTGCCTTCACCATCTTGGCGAGATCAGCCTTCGAAACAGTCGACTTTCCGAAGTCTTGGTGGCTGGGCTTGCTGGGCATGGCAATGCGATAGTCATCTTCGGAGTCAGTTTCTTCAATGTTCTCTTCTCCTTCGGCAGTTGTCGGGTTTGCTTCGGCAGCGGGCATTTCCTCCACAATCACCAGTCCGGAACACTGCATTGCTTCAGAGATGGGCACAGTATTCGAACCTTCGGCTTCGTCTCCTTCACGTTCAACTCTGGCAGTAGATCGCACTCTGGCCATTTGATTCTGAGTTTGGGGAAGTTAAACACTTTGTTCTTTTTCTTTTTCTCCCGAAGCTTTCCTTTCTGGCGAAGCAGACTTCGAGATGGACCTTCGTTCGATTCTGAGAATCAAGCTTCGGCTATAGTTAAAAATTTTGGCAGCAAAACAGTGCAAATAGCAACGAATGCTGTGGTAACTTCACACCTACTCGTCTGTTTATATAGTGCTGCAGGTAAGAAGGCGAAGCGGCAGGATTTTTACACCAGGCGGGCAGTCACTTGTACTCGCTGCGCAGTGGACCGCAAAGATCAAACAATAACTCTGTAAGGTGGGACCGACACGAGCTCGGGAATTGAATCGTTTCTCGGCAACGAGCTCAGGGAAGGTGTTTTTTGGACCTTCGGCTTCCCGAAGCTTAAGAGGTTTTTTTTTCACGGATCAAGCTCGTTACGAAAAACGATCTAGCACCGCGAAAGGGGCTACTGTTGGGGCCATGCTTCGTTGCGCCGAAGGTCTTACACGAAGAAGCAGCTTCGGCCGAAGTTGTCCCCAGGGGATGGCCGAAGGTTCCTTTTTATGGAGCTTCGGCGTTACAAACCGACATAGAGATAGAATGACCTTTTTATCCATAGAGGTCTAAGTTAATGTTGTAAACTTTTGTAAGGGGCATAATTGTAATTCGTCACAGGCTGCGTCCTGTGTCTATAAATAGATGAACAGTACCCCTGTACTGTTCACGCGAACCTGTCATTTGCCTTCGCATCACACTTGTATTTTCGCCTTCTTCAGGACCGAAGGTACATTTATAATTTGAAGTCATTTAAATTCGTTCATGATAATGAAAATGGAGATGATTCTATGATAACATTTATATGTTTATTTTATACCTCACGATTTATATGAATACTTCGTCCCTCGTTATTATGCTTACGAAGGTACGTCCTTCGTAACCTTCGTCCGAAATTCTTTATATCCTGAAGGGATATAATGTAGTGGAGGACGAAGGACTTTAACACTTAACATTTTCTGTGTTGCCTTGTTCTTAACTCTTAGCATTTGAGAACAAGCCCCCAACAATAGACATCCGGCATCACTTCCTAAGAGACCACCAGCAAAAGGGAGACATCGAGTTGTACCATATTAACACCGAGAACCAGCTAGCCGATATCTTTACCAAGCCATTAGATGAGAAAACCTTTTGCAGGTTGCGTAGTGAGCTAAATGTCTTAGATTCGCGTAACTTGGATTGATCTATAGCATACATGTGTTCTATGCCTTTGATCATGTTACTTCATGCATTTATGTAATTTATTGCTTATTTATGGTGCTCAAGTTATGCAAGGGATCCATGGACCTCACAAGTCCATGTGTGAATGATGCACATATTTAGGGGGAGCTGTGCTACAACTTGACCCTTTGAGACTAATCTGTTTGCTTGAGTATACTTGATGTAGTCTCAAAGGTGCATTGAAAGGGAAAATGGACTTGGACGTTGCAAAGACTTCCACTGCACTCAGGTATTGGTGTATTTACTTCCAAGTTCATACCTATGCTCTTATTGCCTTTTTGCTCTTAATTGACACTTTTGGTGAGGCAATGGGGTTAAAGGGCTAAGAATGATCCCGTTTTGGTGCTTAATGCCAAAGGGGGAGAAATTAAGGCCAAAGCAAATGGATCAGCTATAGGGGTGAAAACGGGCGGATACGGACGGATATTAGCTCATCCCGTATCCTACCCTAATGTATTTAAAACGGATTCGGGATCGGATACGGATAGTTAGAAACGGGACGGATACGGATACAGGGACCGGATATTTATCCGGGCGGATAAGTGACGGATACGGATATTATTTGATCGGATATCGGATACTTGTCGGATAATACATTAATTGGTTATCAAAAAATATTCTTGTTCGACCACGAAATTGCAAGTAAATTAATACTAATAAGCATTTAATAGAAGATAATCTCAAGTTCCCACGTAAAAATGGTAAAGTGAAGTATTGATTATGTTGAAACTTGGATACTTAGAGTGATTTCACGTGTAACTCACGCAATAAGTGGAAATAAAATAGAAGAAACGTTGACATCCTGTGAATTTTATGGTCCCATTATTTTTTATGACTATATGTGGCCATATGTTGTACCTTCGTATAATTTCATAGATTTCTGAGGCTATTTATATATTATTAATTTCTTTCTACATAAAATCATCAAAGTATAATTAAAATTCATAAATACACTAGTTTTGATCCAAAATTGCAAAAAGCTTACCAAAACAAATAAACATTCTATTCAAATAAAATCTCAAGTCGCCACATGAAAATGATAAGTGAAATATTAATTATGTTGAAACTTCGATACATAAAATGATTTCACATGTAACTCACGCAATAAGTGGGAGTAGAATGGAAGATACACCAACATCTTGTGGATTTTATAGTCCAAATGTTTTTGAGAACTATATGTGGATATATGTTGTGTCCCCGTAAAAATTCATGAATTTTTTAGGCTA
Source organism: Zea luxurians (assembly GCA_029449295.1). Taxonomy (NCBI): domain Eukaryota; kingdom Viridiplantae; phylum Streptophyta; class Magnoliopsida; order Poales; family Poaceae; genus Zea; species Zea luxurians. The sequence continues at coordinate 38,783,702 of JAOPSE010000009.1, read as the reverse complement.
TTTGGTGTATTATTAATTTCTTGTTGTAGAAAATCATCAAAATACAATTAAATTCATAAAAATATTGTAGCGTCGACCGAAAATTGCAAATAAGTTACCAATATTAATAAATAATTTATAAAAAGATAATCCTAAGTTCCCACATGGATATAATCTTAAGTCCCCACATGAAAATGATAAAGTCTATTATTTTGATATAAATTTAGACATTATTTTAATGATTTTGACCTAAAGATATGTTTAAACAAAAATGTGATGTACTACAAAGTTATAGATCTCTTCGAGCTCTACAATTTTCATATAAACTTTATCTTCATCCGATTTCATATGTAAAAGTTATGATTTTATAACTATATTATTATGCAGAAAAAGAAAAAACGGGTACCCGAATTCCGGGTACCCGTATCCGACCCGAATATCCGGGTATTTACCGGGTAGTACTCGCTCCGTATCCGACCCGAATCCGAAGCCATACTATCCGGGTATTACCCGTATCCGTCCCGAATCTAAAAAATACCCGTATCCGTATCCGAAAAATGGTCTCGAATCAGTATCCGTATCCGGTACCCGTTTCGGGTACCCTACCCATTTTCACCCCTAATCAGCTACCACTTGTGAATTTTGAAAACAATAGAGTTAGAACTTTTGATTTGTCCAAAATACTCTTATTGCAAAATTTAGTCTCTTGTGGGGGAGAATTTTTGATCATGGGAAAAAGGGGGAGTTTTTGGCACTAGATCAATTTCACTCCTGGATTATCTCTCTTTGTGCCCAAACAAGTGAGTTTGACTTAGAGATAGGAAAATGAATTTGATTTGCAAAAACAAACCAAGTGGTGGCAAAGAATGATCCAAATATGTCAAAACTTGTGCAAAGACAATTTTGTTCTCAATTGCATTGATGTTGCACTTCTTTTGGTTGCTTTTGGATGTGTTGGCATAAATCACCAAAAAGGGGGAGATTGAAAGGGAAATGTGCCCTTGGGCAATTTCTATTATGTTTTGGTGATTAAGTGCCCAACACATTTAATTAAGTTCTTATGTGCTAAATGAAGAGAAAAGTGCAAATCAAGACATGAGGTATGTTTCTAGACTTAGTACATTGTTTTGAGTACTAACATATTTTGTCTAAAGTGCTAGAAACAGGAAAAGAAAGAATTGCAAATGAATTGGCTATGTGCAGCCAAAGTCCAGGTCGGTCGGGCACACCGGACTGTCTGGTGGTGCACCGGACAGTGTCCGGTGCGCCAGGCTGGTTTCCAGTGAACAGGTCGCTCTTGGGAAAAGTTTGGCGGCGTACGACTATAATTCACCGGATCGTCCGGTGGTGCACCGGATCGTCCGGTGGTGCACCGGACCGTCCGGTGGTGCACCGGACTATCCGGTGAGCCAACGGTCGCCAGCGCAACAGTCGGCCACGCAATCCACGGGCGATGCGTGGCCCGCACCAACGGTCGGTAGGGGGCACTGGACTGTCCGGTGTACACCAGACAGTGTCCGGTGCGCCAACTGGCCCGGAGGTGCAACGGTCGTCTGCGCCAGAAAAGGAAGGAGATCGGCACTAGACCGTCTACAGTGACTGTCCGGTGGCGCACCAGACTGTCTAGTGCGCCACTCGACAGAAGGCAAGGATGGCTTTCCTTGTTGGCCTTCAACGGCTCCTAGTTGCCTTGGGGCTATAAAAGGGACCCCTAGGCGCATGGAGGAGCTAACTAAGTTTACAAGAAACATTCTAAGACTCCAAGACTCCAACTTCACGCATTTGATTCTTTGAGATAGTGACTTGAGTTCCATTTGAGTTGTGAACTCCGTGCGTTGTGTTTTGAGCTCAAGTTGTGACTTGTGTGCGTAGTTGTGCTGCGATTTGTGTCTTGTGTGTGTTGCTCATCCCAACCTTACTCTGTGCTTTCATTGTGATCTTTGTTGTAAGGGCGAGAGACTCCAATCTTGTGGAGATTCCTCGCAAACGGGAATAATCATCTAAAGGAAAAACCATGGTATTCAAGTTGATCATCAGATCACTTGAAAGGGGTTGAGTGCAACCCTCGTCCATTGGGATGCCACAACGTGGAAGTAGGCAAGTGTTACTTGGCCGAACCACGGGATAAAAACCGTGTGTCTTGTGTTGATCTTTCTGTGATTGTCTTGTCCACAAGAATTTGCTTCTCAACTACTTAGTCGCACTAACATTTCTATAACCAAGTTTTGTGGCTATTAGTATTTGAATTTTACAGGATCACCTATTTACCCCCCCTCTAGGTGCTCTTGCTTCTTGTCTTACCAGCTTCCAGGCAATAGGAAAAGCTTCTTATGTTCTTGTCTTACCAGCGATGTTCCCAGTTCTAGCCATTTCTGTTTGGATGAAGCAAAAACAGAACTGCATTGGTTTGGATGAAATGGCTAGAAACTGGGAAATGCAGTTTTGTTCTTTGAAATGGCTAGAACTAGGAAATGCAGTTTTGTTTGAAACCAATGCAGTTCTAGCCAGCTCTTTCAAGAGGGAAATGCAGATCTGTTCTTAGAAACTAATAGAAAATGGTAACCATGATCTAATAAAAAAGGGCCATGTAAGCCACGGCAAAGGACATAGGCAATATGCAACAACATCTCTTAACAAACACAATATTAATGTCCACTAGGACAAGAACATCACAAATGTCTTGACAAATGGTTACAAATTCATCTCTTAACAGAAAGAGATTAGCCCCACATCACAAAATGTTACTACTAAATGTCTTGACAACTACATTCCTTACAACAGCGGTTCCACATAATCGATTTGGAGCATATGCCCTTGGGCAATTTCTATAAGTATTTTGGTGATTAGATGCTCAACATGTATTAATTGAATCCTTGTGTGCTAAATGTGGGAAAAGTGCAAATCAAGGCATGAGGTATGTTTCTAGACTTAGTACATTGTTTTTGAATACTAATGTGTTTATCTAAGTGCTAGAAACAGAGCCAAGAAGAGAAAAGTTGAATTGAAGAAGAGTTGGCCATGTACAGCCAACTCCAGCTCGGCCTAGCACAACGGACTATCCGGTGGTGCATTGGACAGTGTCCGGTGCCCCAGGCGAGTCTCCGGTGAACTAGCTACTCTCGGGAATCGATGGAGTCATACGACTATAATTCACCGGACTATCTGGTGGTGCACCGGACTGTCCGGTGAGTCATCCGCGGCGAACTCGTCGCTCTCAGGAAAAGGAACGGGGCGACGTGGCTATAACAGGGAAAACTTTATCGCCGATAACACCTCCGATAAACCCGATTTTCCTGTTTATCGCTGGGCTCCGATTTTTTTACATATCGGCCAAAAATTTCGGCCCATTTTGAATTTGGGCCCAAACCAGACGCGCGCACGAGAGCTAGGTTTTCTACTGGCATTTGCTTGCAGCCGCCCGAGTCTCCCTCCGTCCGAATCACATTCAATCTCTCTCCACTCCCCAATTCCCACCTGAGTACCCGACGCCGCAGCCGCCGCCGTCCAGCTCGACAGCTCGTGCCCTCGCCCCTCCGTCAAGAAGCAAGCTCGACCCCGGCCTCCCGGCGCACCTGCTCCTCGCTGCGGCTACGCCTCATCGCGGAGTGGCGGCCTGGCGGACGACTCTGCGGGCCGGCGCCACGGACGCGCAGCGGCGTAGGGCTACTTCGAGGCCGAGCTCATCCACGGCGAGTACAAGGTCACCCGTCACCGTCAGCCACCCGGCGGCTCAACAGCTCCATCTCCCAGAGCGTCAAGGTGGAGCTGGGCTCAGGGAGTGACCAACTAACTGCTACTTCATTGACATGCAGGTCTGTCTGGGGTGTGCCGCGAGGAGTGGCGAGACCGCGAGAGCAGCAGGAGGTTAACGGGGAAGGGGACAACCAGAACCAGCACGTGCGGCGCCAGGGTAGGTGCGGCTGCTGTCTCCATGCCGCACAGCTCCACTGCAGCTGCTGTCTCATTTTTTTATAACTAGAAATATTAAAAGTAGATGCTTGCTCTCTGGTTAATTTACAATTACTTGAGATGATTGTAGAAAGTTAGAAACACATGGCATTTGAGGTTGAGGAAGACGATGCACATCCTAGAAGGCGTTCAAACGCAACTGTGACAGACGAACAAGACGATTGCCATCGCAAAGGAAAGGGTGTCATTGGAGCATCATCAAGCGACGTTGCTGGTACGAGCACAATGCCCGAAAACAGTGTTGAGGTGGTCACACAAAATGGTAGGTACATGTTAGTGTATTTTTATGTGATGGTCAATAAAAAATCATTGTTTATGGTATTATACTCATGCATTTTTAAAATATTGTGGTCTTACACTGCAGGGAGGCGTGTGAAATTAAAAGGAGGCATTGAGAGCCCATGGAGCCATGGTGAACCTTATGGAAATGGTTTTAGTTGTAATTATTGCACTAGTCGTATCAAGGGCGGAGGTGCGACCCGTCTAAGAGAGCATTTGGGAGGTTTGCCTGGAAATGTGGCTGCATGTATTAATGTGCCACTTAATGTTAAGGCAATAATGACTGATCAAGTGGCTGTTCGGAGAATAAGGAGACGGCGAAACAATGACCTTAGACACTATGTTGAGCAAGAGGTTAGAGAATCAAATAAAGGATTAGGGACTTCGAGTAAAGCAAGAATTCCTCTAGATGAAGAAGGTCAAATACAGATGGCATTGAGAGAGTCATTGAGAGAATATGATGAGGAGAGGGGCATTGGTTGTTCTAGTGGTAGTAGGTCTGCAAGTTGTTCTGCTAATCAACAAACTAGACTTGACAGGTAAATAATTTGTTTTTAGTTATTTTGTGTTTTATTTAACAATCTTATTAGACCTTATTTGTGTGTTGACTACTATTTTTTATGGATGGATAGGTTCTATCGAAGTCCAAGTGTTTCACAGGGTCCTTTTGACATAGATCTGGCACATAGTAGGGCACAAGCACAGCCTCGGGTGGACATCATGCTTAGGGGCGGTAGCAGAGATAAGCTAGGAAAAGCATTGGAGAAGTGGTTTCACGCCAATGATATTCCAGGAAGAAAAGCAGATTGTCCATATTTTCGATCAGCCATTAAATTGGCACAAGAATGTGGACAAGGGGTGCACATCCCTACTGGAAAGGAATTAGATGGCAAATTTTTGGATATGAACTATGAAGATATGGAGGCTCATATGGCCAAATTCAAGGATGATTGGAAGGAATATGGTGTTACTGTCATGTGTGATTCATGGACGGGTAAAATATGATGAATTGTCATATGTTAAGATTTTCTTTGAGTGTAGTAAGCATATTATTTGTGAACTTATATTTATATACTTGATGTTTTAGGTCCTACCATGATGTGCATTATTAATTTCATGGTATATTGCAATGGAAGGATGTTTTTTCACAAGTCTATAAATGCAACTGGTCGTGTTCAAAATGCAGAATTTATTTATGATTGTATTAGAGAGGTGGTTGTTGATGAGATTGGGGTGAAGAATGTCATTCAAATTGTTACAGATAATGGGTCCAACTATAAGAAGGCATGTCGACAGCTCATTACTCGGTATCCACACATTACATGGCAGCCCTGTGCAGCTCATACAATTAATTTGATGCTGAAAGATATAAGTCGCTTTTCTGAGGTCTCTAACGTAGTGGACGACGCAAAAAGAATTTGTAGATTCTTCTATAACCATAACAGGTAAGTGTATATATATATATATTTGATAAACATATATTCAATACTTCTATATTTGTGTTTAAACTCTATTTTTGTACTTGCAGGCTTCATGCTATGATGAGGGAGAAAATTGGTGGAGAGTTGATTAGGTGGAATGCCACTAGGTTCGGCACCGTCTTTATCTTCCTTCAGAGTTTCTGGGATAGACAAGATAAGTTTATGCAATGGATGGTGTCTGATGATTGGAAAAACAACGCATGGAAAGATGAAGCAGATCATGCATTTACTTATGATTGTTTGTTAAATAGAAGATGGTGGAGTGACATGGAATTGGTGTTGAATGCTGTCACACCAATTTATACTGTGCTTCGCTATGCTGATCAACAAAAAAATGCAACTATAGCTGGATTTCTTCCAAAGATGATGACAGCCATGGCTCAAATACGTGGTAATTTAAGTAAAGAGAAAGATCTTCTCGATAGAATAATTAGAGTGATCAAGAAGAGACTAAAATATATGCTTGATGATACTCTCATTGTTGCAGGTAAGGGATGAAATGAGAATTGTTCAATTTATGTTCTTTTTTGTTGAATTTGTTTCTAATAATAATCTTGCTTCTTTCTCTAGCTGGTGCACTTGATCCTAAAACATTATATACGACTAAGCTTGCAAGAAAACCATCTACTAGACATGCAGTTACATTGGCTCTTAAGAAGCTTGCAAGCTCATCTAAGATTGCATCTGCTGCAATTGAGCAATATGCTTTTTTCTGTGAAAAAAGAGGATTATTTGCAGGGGAGGAAGCCGAACGTTCAGCAACTAATGGACGCATGAGTGCAGGTTTTTACTTGACTCATTATTATGCCTCTTTGGTGGTGGCCTTGCAATTTTTAGTACTCTTATTAAATGGTTCATGTTCATTTTTTGCAGCTGAATGGTGGAGTGCATATGGAGGAGAGTACAAAGAACTACAAATGCTTGCACGTCGGATTGTTTCACAATGTCTATCCTCTAGTGGATGCGAGCGAAACTGGAGCACATTTGCATTGGTCCATACCAAGCTGAGAAATCGTTTGGGTTATGAGAAGCTCCACAAGTTGGTTTATGTCCACTACAATTTGAAATTACGAATCCAACATTTCGAGAATGACATGCAAAGTCTTCAAGAAATGCAAGTCTTCAAAGATACTGAGTTAGATCCATATAGTGTTATGATAGATTGTGCTATGTATGATGAAGGTAACCCAATCATGGATTGGTTGTGCAACTCAAGGAGTGAGTCTACGCCTATTCTTGATGAGTATGATGACAATGATCTTGAATCTCCAATCCCATCTAGAGTTCTCATGGATGAGTTTGGAATGGATTTTAATACAAGAGATGGTAAGAAGAAAAGAAAGGCAAGACTTGTGGATATTGAGGAAGAAATGGAGGACGATGTTGAGTCAGATTCTTCAGAAGGTAGCCCAATAAATGTTGAATTATGTGATAGCAGTTCAGATGATGGCACAGGTATTCTATGTGAGGAATAAACTTTCAAGTTCTTTGATAATTTTAACAACATATAACTATTGTAATCTTTTATGGTCTCAAAGTAGGTGATGAGTTTGGTGACGAATGGGAATTTAGAGGACCTAGTGGTGGTGGAGCATGTGAAGTTGGACCTAGTGGTGGTGGATCATGTGAAGTTGGAGCCAGTGGTGATGGATCAAGGGATGGTGAGTGGGTTTTCCATTTAGATTGAACTATAACATATTGAATTACAAAAGGTAGATAGAAAACATGCTAAGACTTGTATTTATGTTTGTAGGTGCTATGCATGAGCAAGCAGCTCCAAATCCTCCACTTCGTCCAAGATCAACACGGCTAAAGAAAGTCCCTGTGAAGGAACTTTATAAGGTTAGACAAACATCTGGTCTTTGTATATGAACATCGAATTACAATTTAGCGACTGACTATAAACTTGTCAAAATTCACAGTGACAAGTTATCAAAGCCTCTCCAAGGACTATGGAGGATTTCATTGTCATATTTTTAGCACATGTCTTTGCCTTATTTTGGACTTTTGATTCATGTGCTTGTATGCTATACTATATAATGTGCTAATGTGTGAACTATGAATGGACTATGAATGTGTGAACTATGAATGGACTATGAATATGTGAAACTGTGAACTATGAATGTGTGAATTATGGACTATGAATGTGTTAAACTGTGAGCTATGAATGTGTGAACTATGAATGTGCTAATGTGTTGTTTTTATTTTGTTAAATGTCTAGATATAATCTACATGATATTCTAGATAAACTGGCATTTTTTTTCAAATTTGTGCCGAAAAAATTTACTTATCGCCGATAGAAATCCGATAAATCCGATAATCCTGTTTATCGCCAACCTCCGATATTTTTTTACTATCGATAGAGTAAACCCTGGGCTATAATTCATCGGACTGTCCGGTGAGCCAACGGCGCCAGCAGCAACGGTTGGCCGTGCGATCATCACGCGACACGTGGCCAGCTCCAACGGTCGGCTTGGTGCACCGAACTATCCGGTGTGCACCGGACAGTGTCCAGTGCGCCAACCGGTTCCGAGGAGCAACGGTCGACTGTGCCCGATTTGGAAGGAAATCGTGCACCGGACATGCTACAGTGGCTGTCCGGTGGCGCACCGGACTGTCCAGTGCGCCACTCGACAGAAGGCAAGGATAGCCTTCCATGTTGATCTCCAACGGCTCCTAGCTGCCTTGGGGCTATAAAAGGGACCCCTAGGCGCATGGAGCAGGACACCAAGCATTCTCCAAGCATACTAAGACATCCAGACTTTGCTCCCACACATTTGATTCATTGTGATAGTGATTTGAGCTTCATTTCGAGTTGTGAACTCCCTGTGTTGTCCTTTGAGCTCAAGTCTTGACTTGTGTGCGTGTGTGTGCTGCGGATTGAATCTTGTGTGTGTTGCTTCTCCCAACCTTACTCTATGCTTTCTTTCTGATCTCTATTGTAAGGGCGAGAGACTCCAAATTGTGGAGATTCCTCGCAAACGGGAAGATACTCTAAATGAAAAGACCGTGGTATTCAAGTTGATCATTGGATCACTTGAAAGGGGTTGAGTGCAACCCTCGTCCATTGGGACGCCACAACGTGGAAGTAGGCAAGTGTTACTTGGCCGAACCACGGGATAAAAATCGTGTGTCTCTTGTGCTGGATTCTCTGTGATTGTTGTGTTTATAAGAACTCGCTTCAAAGCTACCCAGTCATGCTAACACTTTAATATCTAAGTTTTGTGGCTATTTAGCTCTTGATTTTACAGGATCACCTATTCACCCTCCCCTCTAGGTGCTCTCAATTAGTATCGGAGCCGTACTCTTCATTTAAGGGACTAACCGCCTGAAGAGATGGATCCTAAGGGAAAGGAGATGGTGGTCAATGACAAGGAAAAGGAGTCCGTCTTCAACGAGCCAAGAGACGACAAGCCTACTGATTCAGGCTCAAGTCACAAGAAGAGGGACGGGAAGAAGAAGAGACACATCAAGAAGATCATCTACTATGACAGCGATGCATCTTCTTCTTCACCAAGGGACGACGACGATGACTCCTCGTCAAAGAAAAAAACAGACAATCAAAATTATTCGTTTGATTACTCCCTCATTCCCTATAATTCAAATGTGCATCTTCTTTCAATTACCCTTGGAAAACCTCCACACTTTGATGGAGAGGACTATTCGTTTTGGAGCCATAAATTGTGTATTCATTTATTCTCTCTCCATCCTAGCATATGGGAAATTATAGAAAATGGAATGCATTTTGATAGCACTGATAATCCTATTTTTATAAATGAGCAAATCCATAAAAATGCCCAAGCTACTACTGTCTTGCTAGCTTCACTTTGCAGGGATTGTAACGCCCTGAATTTGGGGGTAGAATTTTTTCTTCTTTTTACTCACCAAATTCAGGCGTTACTCTCTTTTCTTTTCCCGTTTCGCCCCTTCTTCCCAATTTCAAAGCAATATAGCGACTGGTGTCCGCGTCATGTGTAAACAAAACCTAAGTTAACATGAGTGTTGCATCATGCAGAATCATATTTCTTTGTCTGTTTTCGTGCTTAATCGCGTGTGTTGCTTAGTTTTGTTCTGGATTTCGGTTCACAATTGATTTCCGATCTATGGTTGTGCGTGTCGTGGGTTTGACCCGCGGTGCGGCCCAACCCAGCCCGACCCGACCCAGCCTAACCCAGCCCGGCCCAGCCCGGCCTAGCTCGGCCCGCGTGGCCCGGGCGCCCCCTGCTCCCCATGCGCCCCCTCTCCCTGGTCTTTTCCTCTCATTCAATTCTCCTGCGCAGCAAACTCCCTCTCTTTCCCACCTCTCTCTCTCTCCCTGTGGTGCTCTAGGTTTTGGAGACGGTGATCGCTAGATTTGGACCCTGATGTGAGCTCCCCCTCCCCTCTCCCTCTCTCTCTTCCCCTCCCCCTCCCCTTCTTTCTTCCCCGCGCGGCCTGTGATGGAACCTCCCAAGTCATTAGGCCCACCTACAGTTGTCCTTGTCCAACGGACCTCAGACAACCCTGCAGGTGTTCCTGAATCACTTGACAAGTTCGGTATCTGCTTTTCTTACATTTCCCAAGAGCGTTTCACCCATCACACAGACATTACAAATCATCGGAGATACAGAAATGCGGAAGCAATTACATAAACTTACCTTTATTTAAAAGTAAGACAAAGTTATATATTACAGACCAGGATATAATTAAACGAGTGCAGAGTAATATTATTACAAGCCAAGGGAGGCAAAAACCCCTCCCGATAAGTATCAAACAAAAAGTTTTTATGGAGGAACCCTTCCTCCCGCAGCTTTACTCTTGGTTTTCTTCTTTTTGAGACCACTTTGGAACAGAAACAACAAAAGTTTGTCGCTTCTTCACCTAAAAACAATAGGGAATAAAACCCTAAGTATGGAATTACTCAGCAAGACTTACCCGACTAAAGAAAAGACTCTCAAGGGTATGCTGGTTATAAGGGAGTCAAGGTAAGGTCTCTCAATAATCAAAGACTCTGTTTGCAGAAATGCTTACTAAAAGTGGATCCTTAAAAATCCAGTTTTATTTGGCAAGTTAAGTGAAATTACCTGCACTAGAGTTCTTTCTGCCCTAGTTCATTCACTTGACCTGCACTAGCCAATTTCTTAACAACCTTTCATCTTTACCGGGGTTCTACGTATAGGGCAGTGACCAAGTCTTCATAACTGCGAAGGTACGGCGATCGGAATCGATTATACTCAGCTGAGGATCTCCAATCACACGACATATGTAGCACTTAACCCTTGCATATGTCAACCCGCCACCGGGGTTCTTAAGACCAGATCAGGTTCACGCCAACCGAGAGCACAGATACACCACCGTCCAGCCTCTTGCCACGGAGGGTACACGCTACTCTCGCCATCTCTCCACTCACATTGTGTGGTATCTTATTCTGGCCTTAGTCTGCCCGAGGCAAAGCTTACCCATGACGAGGCATGTGACCAGTTAAAGGGTCCTCGGTCATCAAGCCTACATCAACACGGTCCTTAATCGACTCAGACGGAGACACTACACTGAGACTCTCTCTTCTCGTGCAAGTCACCCGCCCTGTCTCAGCTTAGTTATTTCAACCCAAAGTTTGGTACCTGACAGAGGTACATCTTTTCCGATGTTGAACCCATCATGACCATGATGGATCCACTATCAAGTTTTGTTTTCAAAAACATCCCTCTCACTTTGCCACATCATCTTTTATAAAAACAAATCTTTTGTTTTGCTAGAGCAGGACTAAGCATAGTAAAAACCTTTTATAAAACATGGATTCAAAGGAAGGTAATCAAATTCAAGGAAGGTAATGCAAGAATTGTTTTAGCATTCAACTCCTATCACCTAATGCAACAAGCAAGTGAGAAAGAGTTAAAAAGAATCAAGGAGGTGGCAAATGCACCGAGGCTTGCCTTTGTTTACAGGTGAATCAGGCTCAGATCCGCAGATGTCAAAATAAAAGCAATTTCCTGCCTCATGTTCCGCAGGTGGTGGTGGTGAAGTCTTCTCTCCTTCTACTTCAACTTCTTCTTCGTTTTCTAAATATAACCATATATATAAGAATGAATGCCCATGTAATGCTCATGAAGATGCAAAGATAGTAGAAGTTGGCTATCTAAAGTCTTGAATACAACTTTCCTTCACGGTTCTCCGAGAAACTAGGGTTTCTAGAGTCAGTAAAGGAATTCAAAGGGCAGGGGATAGGGTTTTGGGTTTTAGTTATCAAACAAGGTCCAAATCATACCAAATTTTACCCAAAGCTTCTAAATAATGTTTAGAGTTCAAATAAAAAGTTTGGGGATTTTTGGAATTATTATCAATTTTCTAAAAATCCAGAAACAATGTTTTAGGCTATTTTAAATGCTCCAAAATTCCCCATTTGATCTAAAAATCATGAAACTATTTTTATTAAATACTATGGAAAATTAGGAATCTAGGAAATTTGGTTTGACATTTTTACTATTTTTCTACAATTTTCTACAGATTTCCAAAGTCGAATAGAAAAAGAAAAAAAAGTTTGAACAATATTGGGCTTAAACCGGCCCAACACAGTCCATGCCCGAAGGAAACTGCCCGCGCGCGCCCGTGCCCGCACTCTAGTTTATTTGCACAGAGGCCCTTGTTGCATGAAAAATTTGTTAAGAATCCCTAGCCACTGTTTATGCTCTCTCTGATAGTTACGCAAAGATCCCTGGGGTTTTGTTTCTTCTCCAAACAACTCCCTGACCGCGGCGCGCTCGCCGTTCGTCTCTAACGCAGCCTGTACCAGCCATGGCCGGTGATGACTACTACGGCTAACTATCGGGAAGGCATAACCGACCAAGGATGATCTAGGAACACCCTTTAATTTGACACGAACCCCACTGGGAACTGTCTGTCCATGATTATGGCAGAAACCGGGTTCACGAGCACGCGTTCCCGCCAACTCATGGCCGAATTGGGCAAACGGGTGCCACGGTAAGCTTCACTAGTATGCAGAGCCCCAAAAACAACACTTGAATTGGACAGAGTCTTACCAGAACGGGCTGGCCACGGACGAGTTGTTCTCAGCGGCGCGGCTGATTGATTTGGGGGAAATCGGTGATTCTCCGGCTATGGTGGCTAATCAAGGGTGGGAGCGGGTGCTTCGGCTTCACAAAGAACTCTAGTTTTACTGCGCACACTTAATTTGAGAGGAGGGGGCAGAGGTAGCGCGAATTCGGCTTCGATTCAACTCACTGTGTGTGTGATGGTCACACCTCGCCGTGGACCACCGTGCTATTTATAGCCACGACGACCCGGCAGATGATCTCTGGCCACGGATAGCATCGCTAGCGCATGCATACCACATCGGTAGGAGGCACAGTGAGGCAGATCGCGGCATGAGTGACACCGTGACGAAAGTTACCGAGTCACGGTGGCCGCCGGTGAAGAACTCCGGCTGGACTCAGGAGATGGCGCCACGTACGAGTTATTCATCCCCGGCGTTATCCGTTCCTTATTGACATGGTTATGAACCATATAACTTAAGATACCTTATTGACATGGTTTTTGCACTTTAGTCCAAAAGTGGACTAATTTTGCACTTATCCCCCTAGGGTTTAGGTTAGGGTTTTCCAGGGTTCCAATTAAGGTTTTTGGCATTCTAGGGGTGTGAATGTAACTTAGATCCATTCTTAGTAATATTCTATGATTAATTTACTTAAACTTTAGGGTTTTCTCTATTTGGATTTTGTTTTACCCTTCTGAACCCTATTTAGGGTTAAGTACCCTACACTAGGGTCTTATTTGCAAAAATACCATATCAATACAACTTGTTTGAACTTTTGCCTAGTGAATGCATTCTAGGTGTGTCAAACATATGAAATGCTAATGATGATGATGTTATGTTCAAGTTTTAATAACAGTAACACCAGGGGTGTTACATCCTTCCCCCCATAAAAGAATCTCGTCCCGAGATTAAAAGTCCTAGGGTAAGTAGTGGAAAAGGAAATGCTTCACATTTTTATTTCCTGATTTTTGGTACGAGGCAGGGGTGGTTTGGGGCTCACTCCTTTATTACAACAATTTTATACACTTTACAAATTACAGGAGGCTAAAAAGGCTGGGAAATTCTTGTCTAAAAAGTCTTGAGTTTCCCATGTAGCCTCATCCTCGGAATGTTGGTTCCACTGTATCTTGTAAAACTTGAGAGTTTTTCTCCGGGTAACCCTATCCTTTTGATCTAAGACTCGAATAGGGTGCTCAAAATATGTCAAGTCCGGCTCTAGGACAACATCTGTTACTTCGATGGTTCGATCTGGAAACCCGAAGACACTTCTTCAACTGAGACACGTGGAACACATTATGTACAGCAGACAAGGTTTCGGGTAGTTGAAGTCGGTATGCCACTGGTCCACATTGCTCAAGTATAGGAAATGGACCAATGTACCGAGGTGCAAGCTTTCCTTTAACCCCGAAACGTGATACACCCTTCATTGGTGAAACCTTCAGGTAGACATAATCCCCTACTAGAAAATATAAGGGTTGTCGTCGCTTGTCTATGTAACTTTTCTGACGAGCTTGAGCTTTCTTCAGATTATGAATTATTTCCTGAACCTTTTCTTCGGTCTCTTTCACCATATCAGGCCTGAAGAAAGACCTTTCATGAGGTTCAGACCAATTTAGCGGAGTACGACATTGTCGTCCATATAAAGCTTCAAAGGGTGCCATTTTAATGCTTTCTTGATAGCTATTATTATATGAAAACTCTGCTAATGGCAAACATTCATCCCATTTCTGCGGGAAGTCCAGAACACATGCCCGCAGCATATCTTCAAGTATTTGGTTTACCCTCTCAGTCTGCCCACTTGTTTGAGGATGATAGGCCGAACTGTGGAGCAATTTGGTACCCAGGGATTTATGAAGTTCTTCCCAGAATTTGGATAAGAATTGAGGTCCACGATCCGACACTATAGTCTTCGGAACACCGTGCAAACTGAGAATGCGAGCAATATACAGTTCCGCATATGCTATGACTGGATATTTTACTTTGACTGGAAGAAAATGGGCAATCTTGGTAAGTCGATCAATGATAACCCAAATGGAGTCAAAGCCTTTTGCTGTTCTGGGTAATCCCACAATGAAGTCCATACTAATATCTTCCCATTTCCATGTTGGTACTGGTAAAGATTGTAATGGACCAGCAGTTTTTAGGTGTATGGCCTTGACACGTTTACAAGTGTCACATCTAGCCACATAGCGTGTGATTTCAATCTTCATTTTCGTCCACCAATAATGTTGTTTCAGATCTTGATACATCTTAGTGCTTCCGGGATGAATAGAATAGCGACTAAGATGTGCTTCATCTAAAATTTGTTGGCGGACCTTTTCATTCTTCGGCACAACTATGCGGTTGTTGAACCATACAACACTTTGCTCGTCTTCTCTGAAACAGTTGGCTTTTCCAGCCCTTATTTTCTCACGTATATGTTTCATACCCTCATCATTCTTTTGTGCGTCAATTATCCTTTGTAGGATGACTGACTCCAGCTTCAAGTGATTTGAAGTCCCATGCTGAGTCATTCCCAGGTTTAGATTCTCCATCTCCTGGCATAATGTAATGTCAGAAGTCCTCATTGTTAGACAATGGCAGGAAGCCTTGCGACTAAGTGCATCTGCCACTACATTTGCTTTGCCTGGGTGATAATGGATCTCCAGTTCATAATCTTTAATAAGCTCGAGCCATCTCCTTTGTCTCATATTGAGCTCTGACTGGGTAAAGATGTATTTCAAACTTTTGTGGTATGTATAAATATGACAGAATTTCCCAGTAGATAATGACGCCATATCTTCAGAGCATGAACCACTGCAGCTAGCTTTAGGTCATGAGTTGGATAATGCTCGTCATGCCGGCGTAACGCCTTGAAGCATAAGCTATTACTCGGCCTTCTTGCATTAATACACAGCCGAGACCACTGCCTGATGCGTCACAATACACATCAAACGGTTTTTCAATATCTGGTTGAGCCAATACCGGAGCAGTGGTTAATAATACCTTCAATTTCTCAAAGGCTTCATTACATTTTGAAGACCAATTGAATTTAATATCATTCTTTAATAAACTTATGATATGTTTCACAAGCTTAGAAAAATCTGGTATAAATCGACGGTAATAGCCAGCCAGTCCAAGGAAACTTCGGACTTGATGTACTGTGGTTGGGGGTTTCCACTCCAAAATATCCTTGACTTTGGTGGGATCTACCGCAATCCCCTTGGCAGATAACACATGTCCCAGAAATTGAATTTCTTCCAGCCAGAACGCGCATTTACTTAACTTGGCATATAATTGATGTTCCCTTAAGCGCGTTAATACAATCCGCAAGTGCTGAGCATGCTCCTCTTCATTTTTGGAATATATTAAGATATCATCTATGAAGACCACCACGAATTTATCCAACTCGGGCATAAATACTGAGTTCATCAAATAAGTGAAGTGGGCAGGAGCATTCGTCAGTCCGAAAGACATTACCAAGTATTCAAATAACCCATACCGCGTAGTGAATGCGGTCTTTGGTATATCCTCGGGCCGAATACGAATCTGATGATAGCCCGATCTGAGGTCAATTTTAGAGAAAACCCTTGCTCCAGTCAGTTGATCAAATAAAATGTCAATCCGTGGAAGAGGGTACTTATTCTTGATAGTGACCTCATTGAGGGGTCGATAATCCACACACATTCGTAATGTTTGATCCTTCTTCTTGACGAAGATGGCTAGACAACCCCATGGTGACGAGCTTGGCTGGATGAATCCTTTTTCAAGTAGATCTTACAATTGGGTCTTAAGTTTTGCCAACTCATTTGGAGGCATTCGGTACGATCTTCTTGAAATGGGAGCCGTACCGGGCTTCAACTCAATTACAAACTCTACATCTCTTTCGGGTGGCAATCCAGGCAAATCTTCAGGAAAGACATCTGGGAACTCACATACTACCGGAATATCTTTGATTTCCGGTATAATGGCTTCATTAATTCTGTCAATTGGTTTAGCTGGAATGGCTATGGGGATAGACAAAAGAATTTCTTCTTGGCCATAACTCAACCTGATAGTTCTCCGATCAGTGTTGAGGATTGCTTTATGTTGGGCCAACCAATTCATGCCCAGAATCACATCTATGTCTTGGCCTTTCAGAACAATCATACTAGTAGGAAAGTCCCGTCTAGCCAATGTTACGGACACTTGGTAAGCCACTTCTTTGGTAAATATTTGCCCTCCAGGCGAATGTATTTTAAACCCTTCCCTTGATTCAGTATATGGAATGCAATGTTTCTCCACAAACTTTTTGCTCATGAAAGTATGTGAAGCACCAGAATCAAAGAGAATAAGTGCAGGGTGGTTGGCTATGAGGAACGTACCCATCATCACCGGTTCACCTTCCGTTGTTGTAGCCACTTGAGTGTAATAAACCCATCCAGTTTTCCTTGTATTCTTGCCCGCAGTATTGATTGCCGCATTTCCCTTAGAACCACCAAAGCTTTGCTGATTATTTGATTGAGTCTGCCTCGGATATGGACAGTCCTTAATGAAATGCCCGAACTTTCCACTGTTGAAACAGACGGTTTTGAGCTTGGAAGAGCAGGGAAATGAGTGCCAGGGGCACCCGGCTGATTTGTAGCAGTGGGGGCAGGGGTAGGACAGATAAACACTGGTTGCTTGAATGGGAAGGAGGGTGGACGAGAGAAAGAGCGACTTTGATTAAAAGGTCGGATAACTAACCGTTGCCTTTTCTCGGAGCCCTGATTGGGCCTGTTGCCGCCATTCCCCTTGGATTTTTCGGAACTTGTGTATTTAGCCTCGACTGCCAGCGCTGTGCTGACAGCCCTTCCATAAGTAAGATCGATGCAGGTAGCCATCTTTCTTTGCATCCGATCATTCAAGCCCCTCATGAAACAATTCTTTTTCTTTATGTCTGTGTTGACTTGGTCGATTGCATACTGAGATAAGTGATTAAATTTATTGAGATACTGGGTGACAGTATCTCCGCCTTGCTTCAATTTCATGAACTTCTCTTGCTTCATGTGAAGAACTCCCTCAGGTATATAATGCTCTCTGAAGGCCAGCTTGAATTCATCCCATGTGATCTGATGACCGGTCGGCTGAACGGCCACAAAGTTTCCCCACCACGTACTGGCAGGGCCTTGCAGTTGTTGGGCTGCAAACAGGGGCTTTTGAGTTTCTGAACACCGAAGAAGCCCGAATTTTTGTTCAATGACGCGGATCCATTCATCTACCTCTAAAGGATCTTCTGCTTTGACAAACAATGGAGGGCGTGTCTCGGAGAAGTCCAGATAAGATGTCTCACGGGGACCTTGCGGATAGGCCCACCCACCTTGTGGTTGGAGTTGTTGACTTGCCATCTCCTGCAGGAAGCGGGTATTATCTGCTGTAGCATTTACCAAGGCAGCGATGGTCTCGGCAAGTGTCGGAGGTACTGGAGGTGGATTCGGGGTCGCTTCCCTCCCACGGGAGGTACCAGCCCCATCCTGAGCGCGAGTCCTGGAATGCATCTGAGGCAAAGAACATTTGGAGCAATATGATATGCCATACAAACCATCCATTTCACATTACTTAAAAAGGTAATGTTACAGACTCGTACTTTACAATAGGATTACACCACCTATTACACAATAGTACTACTTCTATACTATACTATTCCTGCTTTTTGTTACTCTGGGTAGCTTCGTTGTCAGGCGTCGGAGACCATTCGTCGACCAGCTTCATAGAGGGAGGGGGCCTGAAAAGGTCCAGCTCACCGCCAAAGGCTTCTCCCGCTACTTGAGAAGGCCCAACTTCCGTCCTGACAGGATCCGCAGGGACGTTCGGGTGCAGTTGCAAGTACAGTACATGAACTTCTTCATGTAGTGTGTTGCAATAAACCTGCAAGCTATCCACGGTTGAGCTAAGCTCTTCTACTCTGGCTCGAGCTCTAGCTTCCTTTGCCCAAGCTAGTGAACGAGAGTTCACAGCCCAGTCCAGCGCTAGATCCCGATCCGCTAGCTGGTCTTGCAGTTGGCGGATATCTCTTCTCAATTCATTGATTCTTTCGCCATCTGCCACCCATCTTTCGTTTCTGCGTCGGAGTTCTGTTCGAAGCTGATTAACTTGTGCTTCCAGATCTCCAATCGGATCGTTGCTCCCACTACTGCTATCTTCATGCCGTGTGGCAAGTTGATGACGGGGTACATCGATTGGCGCAGTTGACTTGCGCGTAGTCTTTCTCGTGCGCGGCGACATTTTTGTTAAGGGGGAAATCTTATTAGCATAGTTTTTAGCATGATGCATGTGTAATTACAGAATCAACCTTAGTTGATTCAACCTTCTATGCATTGCACTCATCCTATCTGGTCTTTAAAATAAAGTCTTCAGAAATACTTAGGTAAGAAGGGAAGAGATTTTCTAGATAAGTTTTAGAAAATTCTCTTTGAAGATGTCTCAGAACATCTGCAGAGATGGGCTTCGCTCCGATACCAGCTGTGACGGAACCTCCCAAGTCATTAGGCCCACGTACAGTTGTCCTTGTCCAACGGACCTCAGACAACCCTGCAGGTGTTCCTGAATCACTTGACAAGTTCGGTATATGCTTTTCTTACCTTTCTCAAGAGCGTTTCACCCGTCACGCAGACATTACAAATCATCGGAGATACAGAAATGTGGAAGCAATTACGTAAACTTACCTTTATTTAAAAGTAAGACAAAGTTATATATTACAGACCAGGATATAATTAAACGAGTGCAGAGTAATATTATTACAAGCCAAGGGAGGCAAAAACCCCTCCCGATAAGTATCAAACAAAAAGTTTTTATGGAGGAACCCTTCCTCCCGCAGCTTTACTCTTGGTTTTCTTCTTTTGAGACCACCTTGGAACAGAAACAACAAAAGTTTGTCGCTTCTTCACCTAAAAACAATAGGGAATAAAACCCTGAGTATGGAATTACTCTGCAAGACTTACCTGACTAAAGAAAAGACTCTTAAGGGTATGCTGGTGTTGGGGACTTGTTCTCAAATGCTACGAATTAAGAACAAGGCAACATAAAATGTTAAATGTTAATGCCCTTCGTCCAACGAAACATTATTCCTTTAGGGACTAATGAACTTTGGACGAAGGTAAAAGTCAATACAATCACGAAGGTTAAGTCTTCGTAATTGAATTCAAGTAGATTGTGCAAAATAATATGAAATGTCAAAGGAAGACAAATTATAAACGAGCAACATTATTTTCACACTATCTATATTTAATGTATTATAACATTGGATACAATTATACCTCTGCCTTGACAAAGATCGTTTCCCGAATGATGCGATTGCAATCACAGGAATGCGTGAACAGTAAAGGAATACTGTTCACTATTTATAGGCATGGGACACAGCCTGTGAAAAATTACAATTATGCCCCTCATAAGGGATTACAACAGCGACTCAAACATTTATAGACTAAAAGGTCATTCTACTCTTAAGTCGGTTTGCGATGCCGAAGCTTCATGAAGAGGAACCTTCGGTCATCACATACGGACAACTTTAGCCGAAGCCGTTTCTCCCTGCAAGACCTTCGGCGACGAAGCATAATCCCAACAGTAGCCCCTTCACGGTGCTAGATCATTTTTCGTAACGAGCTTGATCCGTGAAAAAAGTCTCTTAGGCTTCGGGAGGCCGAAGGTCCGAAAAACACCTTCCCTGAGCTCGTTGTCGAGAAACGATTTAGTTTCCGAGCGCGTAGTGGTCCCACCTTGCAGCGAGTGCAAACAGCTGTTCGCCTAGTGTAAAAAATCCTGGCGATTCACCTCCTTACCTGCATCACTATATAAACAGATGGGTAGATGTGAAGTTACCACAGCATTCATTGCTATTTGCACTGTTTTGCTGCCAAAATCTTTAACCATAGCCGAAGGTTAACTCTCGGAATCAAACGAAACTCCAGCCTGAAGCCTACTTCGTCAGAAGAAAAAGCTTCAGAAGAAAAAGTATTTAGTTCCCACAAAATTCAGAATTAAATGGTCAGAGTGTGCTCTACCGCTAGAGTTGAGCGTGAGGAAGGCGAAGCTGAAGGATCGGATACTGTTCCCATCTCCGAAGCGATGCAACGATCCGGGCTGGTGACCTCGGAAGGAATCCGTACCGCCGAGACAGAGCAGACTGCTCCCATCTCCGAAGCTGTTGCCGAAGCGGAAGAAGGAAATATTGAAGAAATTGATCCCGAAGATGATTACCATATTGCCGTGCCAAGTAAGCCCAGTCACTTGGACTTCGGCAAGTCGACTGTCTCTAAAGCTGATCTCTCCAAGATGGTGAAGTCGGGTTATTTCAGCGAGAGTCAGAAGAAGCTACTTCGCTTCGGGGGGGAAGAAACCACCCCGAAGCCAGAGAAGGATGAAATAGTCATTTTCAAGAGTTTTCTAAAGGCTGGGTTACGATTCCCCCTCCATGGGATTATTGCAGATGTATTGAAGGAGTTTGGGATCTACTTTCATCAGCTGACTCCTAACGCTATCGTTAGACTTAGTGTTTATATCTGGGCCCTCCGAAGCCAGGCGGTTGAGCCGTTTGCCGACAGCTTTTGTCGAGTTCATGAACTACACTACCAGACGAAGGCTAGAAAAGATGGATTACATGATAACTTTGGTTGCTATAATTTTGCCTATCGGAAAACCATAAAGTTTCCTGTAATCAGCTACCGAAGCAAATGGCCGGCAGGCTGGAAGTCAGAGTGGTTTTATGTGAAAGTTGACGAAGACAAAGAGAAGCTGGTACAAAGCCCACTTGAATTGATCTTCGGAGAAACAAGACCGCGATGCCACATGACATTAGAAGGTCCCACTTGGGCTGCACTGGGTGAGTTTAAAATTATTTCAGAGCATATCAGCACTAGGGACCTGGTTCAAGAGTTCTTGGGCTTCAGGGTTTTCCCTACTTTAAAAGAATGGGAAATGCCGAAGCTAGAGGGGGAGAAGAAGAAAGGGGAGCTTGTGCGGCTACCTTACCATTACAAGTTGAAGAAATACTTTAAAACACCTTGCCAAGAGTGGCTGGACACAATTGAAGTAATGTGCAATGAAATACTTGGTAATTACTCCAAAAAAGAAGATCAGTTGATGACTGCGGCCTTCGGTACCCGTCCGAAGCGAAGACTGAATCGAGTGCTGGACGCCTTGGGTTTTGAATACCCTGACTACGAACAACTGAATAAAATTGTTAAAGGCCGAAAAAGAAGGGTAGCCGAAGCTTTAAATGAAGATGAGAAAGAACCGCCAAAAAAGAAAAATATTCTAAAGAAAAGAAAAGTAACATCTCCGAAGCGAAAAGCATCTGACGAAGAAGAGACTGCCGCATCACGCTCTGCCACTGACGTGGAAGAGATTTTGAAGGTAATGACTGAATCCCTGCCTATGAAGCTAAGTCCATTAGGGCCTCAACTGACGAAGTTTTTTCAGAAGGAAAAGGAGCCCGAAAAAACGAAGAAAACAACAAAGAGACAGAGAATAATCGCAGTGACCGAAGTCATTGACAAGACACCACCGAGAGCTTCAGCTCGGAAGATAGCAGCGGCTGAGGAAATATCAAATGTTGAAGTCGCACCTTCGGAAATCGCAGCTACCGAAGCTACCTCAGCCGAAGATTTGAACTTAGAAACTACGATTGAACATATCGACAAAATACTACTAGAGATGGCCACAGAAGAAGGTACTATTGCCGCCGAAGAGACCATGGCCGCAGTGTCTGGGAAAGGAAAAGAAATAGCTGACGATACTTCGGAGGACGAAACCTTCATGTTTCAAAATTTAGCTGGACAAGAATTGTCAAAAACCGAGATAGAAGAGCTTAAAGAATATGCCAAATCTTGCGGATATAAACCAGGAGCACTCCTCTTCGGAGGTATTGACGATGAAAAATTAGGCTATATCCGGGATCAGACTGGAGCTAAGGTTATCGGTACTCTATCAAAGAGTATCAGTTTTCCGAAGCTAGAAACAGATATTAGCCGCTACCGACGACAACATATTGTTGGTAGTTTATTTTATTCCAATTTCAAGGTGAATCACTTTTCCCTTGACATTTTTGTTTTTTAATAATGAAAACATTTCTAACAAAGGTTGTTTATGTGCAGAGTATGCTGTTGAGTAAGGCTTTGAAAATGCAACAGGATCTGGAAGACAAAAAACAGGAGGTTATGATTGGAAATTTAGAGAACAAAATAAAAGAGCAATCAGCTGCTATTGAAAAGAAAGACTTCGAGCTTCAGTCAACTGAAGGCTTATTGGCAGAAGCCAAAACTAAAATAGCAGAATTGAATACGAAGCTTCTCTGCCAATCTGAACAATTTGTTCAAGAAAAGCAAGAACTTAATGCGAAACTTGAAGCCGAAGTCCAACAAAATTCAAAGTTGAAAAATCATTGGCAAGCCTTCAAGACAAATGTTTGGAGTTTAGCAATAAATGTATTGAGCGACTGAGAAAGATCTTCCACTCAGTTGGGGCTAGCAGCGAGAAATTCACTCCGTCAACTGAAGATTTACAAAAGACCTTCGAACATATTGAGGGTGAAATTGATGAGCTTGACGAAGTTATAGCCGGGCATGGTGACTTCTGTGCCTGGGTAGCTTCTCGGGGCACTGCTGCAGCTTTTCTGAAAGCTGGCTGCGACCATGGAAGAATTGTTAACAGGCCCAATTTCACCCTATCACCATCAATTTTAGATGACATTCCTGACCTCGCCCGAAGCATTTCTAATAGATTTGTAAAGATGATATGGACAAAAGGCGGGCGAGAAAAGGCTGGAAACGAAGCTCGGAGTCATCTTGAATCAGTAAGAAATCATACCTTGTGTTTTACCTTTTCCTTCAAACTCGGTTTTGACTCACAACTTAATTCATGTAGGGTGATGAAGCCGCCGAGACCGACGCTTGAAGAGTATGACGCCGAAGCTGAGGCCCCATGAAGATTAGTAGAAATAGACTGTGGAAAAACTCAAGAAACTTTTGAAATGACTTTTGTAAATATGGCTAAACTGTTCTTAATGAATTTTGTTCATACCTTGTAACACGCTCTTACCCTTCCATTAATGTGTGGGGTGCTTTGATGTGGACGAAATTATCTTTTTGAGCCTAAGGCGAAAAAAACACCTTCCCTTCTTTTCGTACACAGCGAAGCATAAAAACAGGTTTTCCTTTCCGCCGAAGCTCTTCTTTTCGTATATGACGAAGTACAAAAGACAGTTTTTTCCTTTTTGCCGAAACAGCCTACTTATGCTATGATGATGGTTAACCTACATATGCCTGGATGAATGTTTATGAATGCAAATGTTATGATGTAATGTGGTGTGCAAATGAATGTTCAATCACATATCCGAAGCCGTAATCACAACCATTATTTCCTTAGAAACAATCATATATCAGCGTTGACTTTTCGCTGAAAGCCTCCCTTAGGAGCTTCTTCGCCTTTTACTTTCGGCGGTATCAGCGTTGATTTTTCGCTGTAAGCCTCCCTTAGGAGCTTCTTCGCCTTTTACTTTCGGCGGTATCAGCGTTGATTTTTCGCTGTAAGCTCTGCATTCCCTTTGGAACGACTTCTGAGCAGAAAACTTACACTGCGCCCCCTTTGGAGCGACTTCTTTAATAGCTTCGTCGTGCTCCGCATCCCCTTAGGGACGACTTTCGAGCTTCTTTCCTGTTTCTTCTCCTTCTTTTTTTTTCTTTTTCGGCACTCGATGGTGCGTTCTCTGTTTTTACATTTACATCTCTTGGGGGATTTTGCTCTTATAGAGGTAAAAATAAAAAAGAAATTACATGTGATGGCCCCATTAAAAACCTTTCTCCCCCTTTAGAAAGGAAAAGGGTGCCATAAAAGAAAAATAAAAATATAAAAAATTACATCGAGTTATACATAAAATCGCCGAAGCTCATCCGCATTCCAAGATCTAGGAATGTCGTTGCCGTCCATATCCTTCAATCTGTATGAACCGGGTCTTGACGAAGATGCTACCAAAAAAGGTCCCTCCCATTTCAACTGTAACTTGCCTACTGTATCTGGGTTTGCCACTCTCCGAAGCACCAAATGTCCTGGCTCAATATTCTTTAGCCGAACCTTTCTATCACGCCATTTGATTGTTTCGGCTTGATATTTATTGATGTTCTCCACAGCTTGAAGCCTGATCCCTTCTATAGCATCTTTTTCTACAGAGTGATCAGCTTTGAAATCTGATTCTGCCGAAGCTACTACTCTTATTGATCCGGTTTTAGCTTCCTCCGGAGTTATTGCTTCGTCACCAAACAATAATTTGAATGGAGTAAAGCCTGTTGACCTTGATGTTGTTGTATTGTGGCTCCACACCACTTTGATTAATTGATCTGGCCACTTTCCCCTAGGTTGATTGAAGATTAACTTCATTATTCCTGTCATTATGATGCCATTGGCTCTTTCAACAAGTCCATTTGACTCCGGATGTCTAACTGATGCAAAATGGATCTTCGTGCCAATTTGGTCACAAAATTGTCTGAAATCTTCGGAGTCGAACTGTGTTCCATTATCTACAGTGATGGCCTTTGGTACTCCGAAACGACAGACAATATTCTGCCAGAAAAACTTTTGAATGGTGGCCGAAGTTATTGTGGCTAAAGGCTTTGCCTCAATCCATTTAGAAAAATATTCCACGGCCACAACAACATATCTTAAGTTTCCTTGGGCTGGTGGTAACGGACCTAACAAGTCAAGGCCCCACCTTTGCAATGGCCAGATGGGTTGTATCAGCTGAGTTAGAGACGAAGGCTGTTTTTGATCTCTTGCACATTTCTGACAACCTTCGCACTTTTGAACTAATTCCGCTGCATCCGAAGCTGCCTTCGGCCAATAAAACCCTTGATGAAAAACTTTTCCAAGTAACGGCCTAGATCCAATGTGAGATCCACACAGGCCTGCATGTATTTCTTTCATCAATTCTATGCCTTCAGCTCTGGACAAACACTTGAGTAATGGAGCACAAACTCCATGCTTGTACAACTCCCCTTTTATGATGACATATGGACGAGCTCTTGCCTCTATCCTTTTGTTATAAACTTCGTCATCTGAAAGGAAGTTACCCTGAAGGTAAGAGATGATCTCGGTTCTCCAGTCTTCACTATAAACAGGAGATATATTAAGAACTGCTCTTTCAAGAAGCTCCACTGAAGGTGCTTTGATTGTTTCGAAGAACACATCCGAAGGTAAGGGCAACCCCTGTGCCGCTGACTTAGCTAGCAAATCAGCATGCTCATTTTCTCCTCGAGGAATATTTTTGACAGAAAATCCTTCGAAGGAGGCTTCAATCCTTCGGACCGTGTCTAGATATTTTTCGAGCTTCGGATCTTTGGCCTTACAACTCTTGTCAATATGACCGGAAACAACCTGGGAATCAGTTTTAAGAATGGCCCTTCTGATTCCCATTGCTTTTAACTTCCGAAGACCCAAAAGCAGGGCTTCGTATTCAGTAATATTGTTTGTGCAACTAAACTCAAGTCTTGCCGCATAACAAGTTTTAACTTTGGATGGTGAGACCAACACAGCAGCTGCTCCTGCTCCGAAGGTTCCCCACGACCCATCGCAAAACACTATCCATACTTCAGCATCTTTATTTGTTTCTTCATCCTGAGCTCCTGGCGTCCAGTCAACAATGAAATCTGCCAATGCTTGAGACTGGATCGAAGATCTATGTACATAATCAATGCAAAATTCATTGAGCTCCGCAGCCCATTTTCCAATCCGTCCAGTAGCTTCTCTATTTCGCATAATATCCTTCAACGGTTGCGAAGAAGGAACAATAATATTATATGCTTGAAAGTAATGCCGAAGCTTTCTGGATGCCATCAAAACAGCATATAACACCTTCTCCAATTCTGTATAGTTTTTCTTTGATACATTAAGAACTTCAGATACAAAATATACTAGAACCTGCTTCTTAACTTGGCCATCAAGCTTTTCCTGGACAAGTGCTGCACTTACCGCTGAGTGCGAAGCTGCCACAAATAATAACAAAGGAGCCCCTGGCGTTGGTGGGGTTAATGTTGTTAGATCCATCAAATATTGCTTCAGTTCCTCGAAGGCTTTTTGTTGGCTTGGTCCCCATTGGAAGACTTCGGCTGATTTTAGTACTTCAAAGAATGGTAAATTTCTCTCTGCTGATCTGGATATGAATCTATTAAGAGATGCCAGCCTACCCGTCAATCTTTGGGCCCCCTTTTTTGTATTTGGTGGCTCCATTCGGAGTATAGCTTCAATTTTGCTTGGATTAGCTTCAATTCCCTTTGTTGAAACCAAGCATCCAAGAAATTTCCCCTTCTTTACTCCGAAGACACATTTTTCTGGATTCAGCTTTAGACCAGCTTGTCTAAAATTGGCAAAGGTCTCCTGCAGATCAGCAATGTGATTTTCTTGCTTCGTGCTTTTAATAATGATATCATCAACATAAGTAAGCACATTTCTGCCTATCTGAGACTGAAGAACCTTCGAAGTCATTCTGCTGAAACTTCCTCCAGCATTCTTGAGCCCCTCAGGCATCCGAAGGTAACAATATGTTCCACTAGGGGTTATGAAACTGGTCTTCGGCTCATCCTCCTTCTTCATCCAAATTTGATGATAGCCTGAATAACAGTCCAAAAGACTCATAAGCTCTGACGAAGCTGCTGCATCAACTAAGGAGTCTATCCTTGGCAATGGGAATTCGTCCTTCGGACAGGCCTTGTTGAGATCTGTAAAATCGATGCACATTCGCCATTTGCCATTGGCCTTTTTTACCATAACAGTGTTAGCTAGCCATTCTGGGTACTTTACTTCTCTGATAACTCCTGCACTGAGGAGTCTTTTGACTTCGTTCCGAGCTCCTTCAGCCTTGTCATCAGACATTTTCCGAAGCCTCTGCTTTCTGGGTCTGAAGGATGGATCAACATTGAGCGAATGTTCAATAACATCCCTGTTAACTCCGCAAAGGTCATTAGCTGACCATGCAAAAACATCTTTGTTGTTGAACAAAAACCTTATCAAGGTTTTCTCCTGTTCTTCGGATAATTGGGAGCCCAACAACACCTTCTGCTCTGCTATGTCCTCACATAAGAGCATGGGCTTCGGCTGATCTGCCGAAGCTGCTTTCTCCCTTCTGAATTTGTACTGTTCACAAGCTTCAGCTCCATCTATATTATGGATTGCTTTTGAGTCAGTCCAGTTTCCTTCGGCCCTTCTGGCAGCTTCCTGACTTCCATGAATAGCAATGGGTCCTTGATCTGAAGGTATCTTCATACAAAGATAAGCAGGATGAAGAATTGCTTCAAAAGCATTGAGGGTGCCACGACCAATAATTGCTTTGTAGGGGTATTCCATATCAACAATATCAAACACAACTTGCTCAGTTCTGGTGTTGTTGATGAAACCGAAGGTCACTAGCATGGTGATCTTGCCCAGTGCTACAATTTGTCTTCCTCCGAAGCCACAGAGAGGGTGTGTAGCATCATTAATCTTGTCTTCGAGCTCTTGCATTTGTCTGAAAGCTTTGGCAAATATGATATCAGCTGCGCTGCCTGTGTCAACCAAGACATTATGGACCAGAAACCCTTTGATCACACAAGAGATAACCATAGCATCATTGTGTGGATAATCCTTGAGTTGAAGATCTTCTTGGGAGAAGGTAATTGGAATGTGGGACCATCTTGACTTGATGAAGGGTCCTTGCACCCCAACATGTTGTACCCTTCTCTGTGCTTCTTTCTTCTGCTTTTTGTTGGCTGGCTCTGAGCATGAACCACATGTTATCGGGAGCACCAACTTCGGGGCCGAAGCAGCTCCAACTTGATCGTTGAACGAAGCCATCAGCTCAAAAAGTGGAAGTGAGTTGACCGGAGGTGGGCGCCAATGTTGGGGACTTGTTCTCAAATGCTACGAATTAAGAACAAGGCAACATAAAATGTTAAATGTTAATGCCCTTCGTCCAACGAAACATTATTCCTTTAGGGACTAATGAACTTTGGACGAAGGTAAAAGTCAATACAATCACAAAGGTTAAGTCTTCGTAATTGAATTCAAGTAGATTGTGCAAAATAATATGAAATGTCAAAGGAAGACAAATTATAAACGAGCAACATTATTTTCACACTATCTATATTTAATGTATTATAACATTGGATACAATTATACCTCTGCCTTGACAAAGATCGTTTCCCGAATGATGCGATTGCAATCACAGGAATGCGTGAACAGTACAGGAATACTGTTCACTATTTATAGGCATGGGACACAGCCTGTGAAAAATTACAATTATGCCACTCATAAGGGATTACAACAGCGACTCAAACATTTATAGACTAAAAGGTCATTCTACTCTTAAGTCGGTTTGCGATGCCGAAGCTTCATGAAGAGGAACCTTCGGTCATCACATACGGACAACTTCAGCCGAAGTCGTTTCTCCCTGCAAGACCTTCGGCGACGAAGCATAATCCCAACAGTAGCCCCTTCACGGTGCTAGATCATTTTTCGTAACGAGCTTGATCCGTGAAAAAAGTCTCTTAGGCTTCGGGAGGCCGAAGGTCCGAAAAACACCTTCCCTGAGCTCGTTGTCGAGAAACGATTTAGTTTCCGAGCGCGTAGCGGTCCCACCTTGCAGCGAGTGCAAACAGCTGTTCGCCTGGTGTAAAAAATCCTGGCGATTCACCTCCTTACCTGCATCACTATATAAACAGATGGGTAGATGTGAAGTTACCACAGCATTCATTGCTATTTGCACTGTTTTGCTGCCAAAATCTTTAACCATAGCCGAAGGTTAACTCTCGGAATCAAACGAAACTCCAGCCTGAAGCCTACTTCGTCAGAAGAAAAAGCTTCGGAAGAAAAAGTATTTAGTTCCCACAAAATTCAGAATTAAATGGCCAGAGTGCGCTCTACCGCTAGAGTTGAGCGTGAGGAAGGCGAAGCTGAAGGATCGGATACTGTTCCCATCTCCGAAGCGATGCAACGATCCGGGCTGGTGACCTCGGAAGGAATCCGTACCGCCGAGACAGAGCAGACTGCTCCCATCTCCGAAGCTGCTGCCGAAGCGGAAGAAGGAAATATTGAAGAAATTGATCCCGAAGATGATTACCATATTGCCGTACCAAGTAAGCCCAGTCACTTGGACTTCGGCAAGTCGACTATCTCTAAAGCTGATCTCTCCAAGATGGTGAAGTCGGGTTATTTCAGCGAGAGTCAGAAGAAGCTACTTCGCTTCGGGGGGGGAAGAAACCACCCCGAAGCCAGAGAAGGATGAAATAGTCATTTTCAAGAGTTTTCTAAAGGCTGGGTTACGATTCCCCCTCCATGGGATTATTGCAGATGTATTGAAGGAGTTTGGGATCTACTTTCATCAGCTGACTCCTAACGCTATCGTTAGACTTAGTGTTTATATCTGGGCCCTCCGAAGCCAGGCGGTTGAGCCGTTTGCCGACAGCTTTTGTCGAGTTCATGAACTACACTACCAGACGAAGGCTAGAAAAGATGGATTACATGATAACTTTGGTTGCTATAATTTTGCCTATCGGAAAACCACAAAGTTTCCTGTAATCAGCTACCGAAGCAAATGGCCGGCAGGCTGGAAGTCAGAGTGGTTTTATGTGAAAGTTGATGTAACACCCTAAATCTGTCAATTGAAAATAACTTAGTTTATATTATTAATTTCTAGTAGAAAGAAAAATATCTATGTTTATAATGAAATGGTGTTATAATTAAACTGAACAATTCCTTAAATATTAAAATTTTGCCAAGTGATTGATGCATTCATGTCGAGGCATAAATTTTGTTTGATGTATCCATTTTTTTGAGAAAAATCTCATTTTATAAAATAAGAATGAGCTGTTAAAATAAGTGTTGTTGGAACGTGTTTTTCTTGATTGGTTAATCATTTTCATTGTAGTAATTAGTGAAACATTTATTTTCATTCTATAGGACCAATCTATTTAAATAATAGAGTATTGCCTAAAATATTCTATTCTTTAAAATTAGATATTTTTATTTATAAAACATTATATTTGTATTTATTATATATATTTAAAATATTTAAATATATTATATATATATATATTTATATTTATATGTGACTATTTAAAAAAATAAAAAAAAGGAAAACAAATACACACGCTCTCCCTCTAGCTCTCTAGGCCTAGGCCTACCCATCGCTCAGGCCTAATCCGACGTCCCGCTCCTTCATGTCTGGCTACCAAGTGGACCCTTCTTTATTGGCTCTATGGCAGGTGGGTCCTGGTACCTATTCTTCTTCCTTTCCACATCTCATCTCCCGTTTGTTCTCTGTATGGAACGGAGGGAACGCCGCTGTTCGTCTCGCCTCCCCGACGTGCCGGCCGCCCGTGCCCAGCCAGGAGCAGCCGCGCCCAGCCGGTCGACCGCGCAGCGTGCCAAGCCCCGCCTTGCGATCCGCGTCCTAGGAGCAGCCGCGATGCCTCTGCCCAAGCCCAAGATCGACCGAGCAGTCCGCGCCGCGACCGTCCGTTTATCCTTCGTTAATGGAGCTTCAAAGCAGCTGTTACTCCCTCCCCCATTACTCCCTCTCCCCATTGATGACTGCCTTGAAGTCGACCGACGCCCCATTTTCTCTCCCTGGCACCCTCTCATCTTCTCTCTTTCCCTCTATATATTGGTGACGGATCTTTCTCCCTCCCACAACAGAGCTCCCTTCCTCCCCTAAGTTCTCCCTCGCTCCTCACATTCGCACCCTGCTCTTTGGACCACGACGGACCGCCTCGCCAGAATCTCGCCAGTGTCAACGCCACCGCGCTGGAGCTAGTCTGCGCAGCACCCCGGCACCCGCAGCAAATGCCACGTACCCGCCGTCGAGCCCCTGCTCACGCCGTGCCGAGCTCGCCGTCGTGAAGCTCGTCGCCGGACCGTCCGCGTTTCCCGCCAGAGTTCCATCTGCAGCACGACGTTCGCGCTCGTTCCCTGCCCGCCAAACCACTCCCCCGTCGACGTTCGTCCCTATGCATGAGCAAACCCAAGGTTGAAGATAATACCAACCGCTAATTTACTTTCTAAATCATGTTTTAAATTAATTTATAGATCTTGTGAATTATTGTTGTAAAATTAATGCGATTTGTCGATTCGTGTATGAGTTTAGAGATTCGTTGTATATATACGGGTAGCTAAAATTGAACCCCGCGACAATATTTTAAATATGCGTATGATTTTATAATTCTAAAAATAAACACGGTCACTATTCACTAACCCAGTGATGTTCATACTAGAAATGTTTATAATTGATTTCACTTTAGTGTGTGGAGTGATAATCGGTTAGTATTGTCATTAGTGATATAAGAAGTTGAAATAGGTATTGAGTCACGTATTTCCAGTCAAATAAAAATATAGATGTTACTAGTCATGATAAAAAGTATTCATAAAGATAGCACTTAATTACTTAGAATTAGTAAGATATTTATCTATGTCATAATAACCATGAATATGTTATTAAAAGTCTCATTTAGTAATTTACAATTAATTCTTAGTATATTAAGGTTAGAAGAATTAAATAAACATTTTTTATGCGTATAAATTCTATTTAGAAAAGAAAGGAGAAAACCAAAATAGTATAATTTTATAATAATAATAAAATAACTTAATTAGGCACTCATGCTTTCCTAATAAAAAAATTGATAGTTATGTTGTTAAACATAGGTTTCTTACTAATAAGATAGATAATTTGTTTCTAATTTAAAAATGACCTTTTTAATATATATCATATTTAACAAAGTTCGTTATAGATATTTAAGAATAGCCGTGTTAAATAAAAACTTAAAAGAATATGTAGACCATATGTTTCTTATTAAAAATAGTAGATACATATATATCCAATTAATAGATTATTTATATTTTCTTAATTAAAAGATAACAAGGGTCATTACTTTTATAAACTAAAATGATAGTTTATACAAAATTTCCTCTTTAATGAATTAGATCATTTAGATTATTTGTCCCTACAATAGAATTAAAGATAATTAATAGATTAATTATCCTTTATCATAATTTATTAATCAAACCTATAGTAAATCTATTCTTAACTAGATTTATGACATGATTAATGAGTTCATTGAATTTAGTCCACATTATATACGAATCACTTAGCTTTTTCTAAAGGATAAAATAAAGTAATAGGAGTTTAGGTTCTTTTAAACTTAAAATGTTATAACTTCGAATATAATAATATCGGCTATGTGCTTTCTAATAAAAATAAAATATAGTTGTATGTTCATTATCTTTTACACAAAAGTTCATTTGAGGCATATATCATAACTTTCCTTAAATATGTGTTTAATAGTAATGATCTTTTCACATAAAACCTATTTAGATTTATATCTTAATTTGTCATAAGTGATTGGTTAACAATATTTATAATATGTTCCATAATGCTTCTAAAATTAATAACGTGATTAATAGCGCATTAACCTTAGATATATAACTTATATCTGTTCTAAAAGTTTAAAAATATTTAATATCATTATAACATGTTTTATCGTCTTATAAGCCCTTAATCTTAGACATATTGCGTATGACGTTTTATAAAAGATTAAATTGGTGAACTAAATATTTGTATATTTTAATTAAGATATTTTAAGCTTATGTCTTGTTTTATAAAGTATAGATCACACATTTTTGAAAAGAATACCCTCTTATTATAACCATTACTTGCGATGTTTTTGAAAAGCAAACACTCTTTTCGTTAGGCTTTCTTTTAGCTTTACATATGGTGAATGTGGTATGTTATTGAGTGGTGTTTGTTCTTCTTGTTTGTTTGTGTGATATTCAGTGGTTGATCTAGTAGTTAAGAATCAAGATCTATTCAGATCCGTGGAAGAGTCTCAAGTTTTCAATAAGCAAGGCAAGTGGACTTCTCCCTCTGCATACTCTGTTTGATCCCAAACAATATATTTAATAAAGTTTATTCTTTGATATATATATATATATATGCATAATTTGATGGGTTACCTATTCAGATACACCTAACCTTTCGAACCTTATTCCTTGTTAACCTGGGTTTATGATTTAATCTAGTAGCTATGCTATTGCTACAACTTTAACTTTATGCTGGTACTCCTACTGATGATATCAATGTTCCAAATGGTAAGTTTATACTATTGTTGTTAATCCGATGATTAAACAAGATCATATTGTGATAATTGGAACATGGAGTGACCACCCGGGAAAACAGTGCAACCACGAGTGCTATCATGGCTCTGGCTTTGGTAATTAGCTTTATATGCTTAGTGCCTAGCAACCTTACCTGAAATATGGGCAAGAGGGGGAGCGGTAGGTGTTGGCAGCCCACGTTAACATGGGGACGTATTCTTGGCTAAGATACCTCACCCAGGGGGCCACCACCATCGTCTTTAGAAACCTTAGCGGGTTGCTTCGTATTAAGTGTATTTTGTGAAAGCCTCATAGTGGATCCCTAGCCACTCACCTCGGAAGTGTTTACGGGTTTTGGCCGACCCAGGCTAGAGGGGATACACGGCTTGTGGGTAAAGTTGTACCACCTCTGCAGAGTGTAAAACTGATATATCAGCCGTGCTCACGGTTATGAGCAGCCTGGACTCCTCACATGATAATTGAACTTGAAGATGGAAATAAATCGAGATCCGATGATCTGCCAATGGTTTGCTTAAGTGGTTTCACTTAAGTGTTTTTGATATACTCATATTCCTTTGTTTAAATGGGATACTAGGGATTCACACTTATTAGTAAGACAGGTGTTGTTAATAAAATGTTGACCAACTAAAATGCTTACTGCTCAACCTCAGCCTCACCTTGTTAGACTTTCATTAGTTTTTCCCCCACTTGCTGAGCCCCGACCATAAGTGAGCTCACCCTTGCTTAATTTTGATCAGAAGTTGCAGATGAAGAAATGATGCTGAACTCCATGGATGCTAGTCTAGTGATACCCCCGGTCATCTTCCTGTGGATGGATGTCCATGTTTCGCTATACTTTGATGAATAAAGGTTAAGACATTATGTCTGTTCGAAGTGTAATATGTTAATATAATTGTAATTTACGCTTTTATGCATTGTTCTTTTGATATATTACACTTGTGACGTCAACATATGTGTGGAAATAGATCCTGGCACACATATGCTATGCACCCGGCTCTGCCCTTTGGAAACGGGTGTGACAGAAGTGGTATCAAAGCAATGTGACCGTAGGTCGCTAGATTAGTTAGAAATGGAAAGCTCAGTCAGTCTTTCAAAGCCTGATATATTTTCCTCCATAAAAACTTACTTTATATCAAAACTCGTCTCTTTTTATTTTCAACTCTTCTTTTCTGATTCTTCGTCTATCAGAAGGTTCTAATGAGAAGCATTGCAAGATGATCAAGCTAGGATTGCGGAACTTGAAGCGAAGTTTGCCAGAAGAAACCTTTTCGAAGCTATCAACGATGCCCTATTCTCTGTCTTATCCCCACTCCGCAAGAAGTTTTGTTATGGATCCCTTGGATCTATTACCAGACTTATTGGTTGGGTTTATAGGATTGTTTTTTTAAGATTTTCGACTAGATCAGTAATGGCAATATTATATTATATTATAAGTGGTTTTCTAATCCCTAATATTGCTATATAACCCTTGATTTCTTCTACTTTTGTTTTCTTGCCATTGTATTGTCATCCTTGGACAATATCTACCTTGATATATTAAACTTTTGCCTCTCTATTTTTCTCCTTGATAATGCTTTCTCCCTATTGAATTCTTATACTTTTGCTTTCGTGCCATTGTATTGCCACCCTTGCGCAATATCTACCTTGATATACTGAATTCTTTGTCTCCTTACTCGTACTTGATAATGCCTCTCTATTTTGTCTACTTGATAACACTTTCTCCCTAACTCACTTCATATCCTTGGTTGTATCATTTATCCTCACTTTAATAGTTCATGGTTAGCTTATTTCACTCTTGGCCACCAACAAATATGTCTTGTCTAACTCCTTGATGAATCTTAACCAACTCCTTGACTTTATAATACCCTTCATATTTCAACCCTTGTCTCACCTTTTGTTTTGGTTGAATGAGTAGAATTGGATTGTGTTGTGCTGGTATGTTTGAATTCATTGTCCCTTGTGTTCATGGTTGATTTGCTTCTTTGAAATGATTGTTGGTGTATTGTGTGACTTTTGTCCATAATGACATCAGTTAGTTAGGTAAAACCTTAGATAGATGGGTTTTCTCTGCTCTCTAAAATCTGTCTTTGCTCAACCCTTTCGTCCCTTCTATTCTTCCATACCCATACAGATGTCAGACCTTGGAATGTCAACTACAAGTGATGTCACTAAGTGCAAAGAATACGGTGTGTTGGCAAGTCAAAGCAACACTCTAAATAAAACAGCTGATGAACAAACAATCAAGACCCAAAAGGATGAACAACCAAACCAACAGACAAGTGACCTTGGAACATGTTATGGTTGTGAGTACTATGGAATTCCTTGTCGCCAAATCAATGCAGACGTAAGTGAAACTACAAAATAGAAGAATCAGATTTTATTTTCTGGCATAAACAGACAAATGTCTCCCCAAGAACAACTAATAGCAGATTCTCTCATACCTAATGCACAGTCAGTTGATGAATTGCAAAGTATTCCAAAAAGGAAACATCACAAGGATGCCCAGCCCCAAGAAGAAACACAGGAGTGTTACATTGATGGATGGACTATTACTTGCACACAGTTTCAGCCTCATCGTCGCATCAGGTCCAAGAAACAAAAAGGGAAACATGGAAAAAGTCAAGAAATAACTTCAAGAAAAGCTTGCTATCAATGTGGACGTGAAGGTCATTACTTCCGTAACTGTTCTGAGAAGAGTTCACTACAGATCACCATCGAGATAAAGCTATCTCAGTCTTCAGATATGGGATATGAACCAAAATGCACAAAAACTTCTATCAACATTGTGAACAACAAAAGGAATAGAAAAAATGTTTTGATATATGATTAATCCACCTCAACCACAAGCAAAAGCCCCGAAACACATGGATACCGAAACAGAAGAATCAAGTCAGGCTCAACTATATGAGATACAGACACCCAATCAACCCTCATCCCCTGTTGGTCAAGCAAAGTTGACTCGCAAAGAACTCAAAGCAAGAGGTGCTTGTTTCTACTGCAAGAATGAAGAACATATTATTCGCGAATGCCCAAAGAAGCGTCTGGACCAACTAAAGAAGAAGTCTGCAAAACAAGACCCAAACAATAATCTAGAAGACCAACCAGTTATAAGTACGATGATGAAGATCGCCTGATTTGTAGTCATTGCGGAGAGAAGAAACAATAAGATCCTTAAGTTTAGAATAGTTAAAGTGTGAACTAAGAACCTACAAATAAACCATGTATTACCTTTGTTTTCTTGCTAGCCTTCCCTAATCTCGAGGACGAGATTCTTTTTAAGGGGATTGAAAATAACTTAGTTTATATTATTAATTTCTAGTAGAAAGAAAAATATCTATGTTTATAATGAAATGGTGTTATAATTAAACTGAACAATTCCTTAAATATTAAAATTTTGCCAAGTGATTGATGCATTCATGTCGAGGCATAAATTTTGTTTGATGTATCCATTTTTTTGAGAAAAATCTCATTTTATAAAATAAGAATGAGCTGTTAAAATAAGTGTTGTTGGAACGTGTTTTTCTTGATTGGTTAATAATTTTCGTTGTAGTAATTAGTGAAACATTTATTTTCATTCTATAGGACCAATCTATTTAAATAATAGAGTATTGCCTAAAATATTCTATTCTTTAAAATTAGATATTTTTATTTATAAAACATTATATTTGTATTTATTATATATATTTAAAATATTTAAATATATTATATATATATATTTATATTTATATGTGACTATTTAAAAAAATAAAAAAGGAAAACAAATACACACGCTCTCCCTCTAGCTCTCTAGGCCTAGGCCTACCCATCGCTCAGGCCTAATCCGACGTCCCGCTCCTTCATGTCTGGCTACCAAGTGGACCCTTCTTTATTGGCTCTATGGCAGGTGGGTCCTGGTACCTATTCTTCTTCCTTTTCACATCTCATCTCCCGTTTGTTCTCTGTATGGAACGGAGGGAACGCCGCTGTTCGTCTCGCCTCCCCGACGTGCCGGCCTCCCGTGCCCAGCCAGGAGCAGCCGCGCCCAGCCGGTCGACCGCGCAGCGTGCCAAGCCCCGCCCTGCGATCTGCGTCCTAGGAGCAGCCGCGACGCCTCTGCCCAAGCCGAAGATCGACCGAGCAGTCCGCGCCGCGACCGTCCGTTTATCCTTCGTTAATGGAGCTTCAAAGCAGCCGTTACTCCCTCCCCCATTACTCCCTCTCCCCATTGATGACTGCCTTGAAGTCGACCG
This sequence comes from Zea luxurians, assembly GCA_029449295.1. Classification (NCBI taxonomy): domain Eukaryota; kingdom Viridiplantae; phylum Streptophyta; class Magnoliopsida; order Poales; family Poaceae; genus Zea; species Zea luxurians. Next base: position 38,745,612 of record JAOPSE010000009.1, on the reverse strand, counting down.
ACGCCCCATTTTCTCTCCCTGGCACCCTCTCATCTTCTCTCTTTCCCTCTATATATTGGTGACGGATCTTTCTCCCTCCCACAACAGAGCTCCCTTCCTCCCCTAAGTTCTCCCTCGCTCCTCACATTCGCACCCTGCTCTTTGGACCACGACGGACCGCCTCGCCGGAATCTCGCCAGTGTCAACGCCACCGCGCTGGAGCTAGTCTGCGCAGCACCCCGGCACCCGCAGCAAATGCCACGTACCCGCCGTTGAGCCCCTGCTCACGCCGTGCCGAGCTCGCCGTCGTGAAGCTCGTCGCCGGACCGTCCGCGTTTCCCGCCAGAGTTCCATCCGCGCAGCACGACGTTCGCGCTCGTTCCCTGCCCGCCAAACCACTCCCCCGTCGACGTTCGTCCCTATGCATGAGCAAACCCAAGGTTGAAGATAATACCAACCGCTAATTTACTTTCTAAATCATGTTTTAAATTAATTTATAGATCTTGTGAATTATTGTTGTAAAATTAATGCGATTTGTCGATTCGTGTATGAGTTTAGAGATTCGTTGTATATATACGGGTAGCTAAAATTGAACCCCGTGACAATATTTTAAATATGCGTATGATTTTATAATTCTAAAAAATAAACACGGTCATTATTCACTAACCCAGTGATGTTCATACTAGAAATGTTTATAATTGATTTCACTTTAGTGTGTGGAGTGATAATCGGTTAGTATTGTTATTAGTGATATAAGAAGTTGAAATAGGTATTGAGTCACGTATTTCCAGTCAAATAAAAATATAGATGTTACTAGTCATGATAAAAAGTATTCATAAAGATAGCACTTAATTACTTAGAATTAGTAAGATATTTATCTATGTCATAATAACCATGAATATGTTATTAAAAGTCTCATTTAGTAATTTACAATTAATTCTTAGTATATTAAGGTTAGAAGAATTAAATAAACATTTTTTATGCGTATAAATTCTATTTAGAAAAGAAAGGAGAAAACCAAAATAGTATAATTTTATAATAATAATAAAATAACTTAATTAGGCACTCATGCTTTCCTAATAAAAAAATTGATAGTTATGTTGTTAAACATAGGTTTCTTACTAATAAGATAGATAATTTGTTTCTAATTTAAAAATGACCTTTTTAATATATATAATATTTAACAAAGTTCGTTATAGATATTTAAGAATAGCCGTGTTAAATAAAAACTTAAAAGAATATGTAGACCATATGTTTCTTATTAAAAATAGTAGATACATATATATCCAATTAATAGATTATTTATATTTTCTTAATTAAAAGATAACAAGGGTCATTACTTTTATAAACTAAAATGATAGTTTATACAAAATTTCCTCTTTAATGAATTAGATCATTTAGATTATTTGTCCCTACAATAAAATTAAAGATAATTAATAGATTAATTATCCTTTATCATAATTTATTAATCAAATCTATAGTAAATCTATTCTTAACTAGATTTATGACATGATTAATGAGTTCATTGAATTTAGTCCACATTATATACGAATCACTTAGCTTTTTCTAAAGGATAAAATAAAGTAATAGGAGTTTAGGTTCTTTTAAACTTAAAATGTTATAACTTCGAATATAATAATATAGGCTATGTGCTTTCTAATAAAAATAAAATATAGTTGTATGTTCATTATCTTTTACACAAAAGTTCATTTGAGGCATATATCATAACTTTCCTTAAATATGTGTTTAATAGTAATGATCTTTTCACATAAAACCTATTTAGATTTATATCTTAATTTGTCATAAGTGATTGGTTAACAATATTTATAATATGTTCCATAATGCTTCTAAAATTAATAACGTGATTAATAGCGCATTAACCTTAGATATATAACTTATATCTGTTCTAAAAGGTTAAAAATATTTAATATCATTATAACATGTTTTATCGTCTTATAAGCCCTTAATCTTAGACATATTGCGTATGACGTTTTATAAAAGATTAAATTGGTGAACTAAATATTTGTATATTTTAATTAAGATATTTTAAGCTTATGTCTTGTTTTATAAAGTATAGATCACACATTTTTGAAAAGAATACCCTCTTATTATAACCATTACTTGCGATGTTTTTGAAAAGCAAACACTCTTTTCGTTAGGCTTTCTTTTAGCTTTATGTATGGTGAATGTGGTATGTTATTGAGTGGTGTTTGTTCTTCTTGTTTGTTTGTGTGATATTCAGTGGTTGATCTAGTAGTTAAGAATCAAGATCTATTCAGATCCGTGGAAGAGTCTCAAGTTTTCAATAAGCAAGGCAAGTGGACTTCTCCCTCTGCATACTCTGTTTGATCCCAAACAATATATTTAATAAAGTTTATTCTTTGATATATATATGCATAATTTGATGGGTTACCTATTCAGATACACCTAACCTTTCGAACCTTATTCCTTGTTAACCTGGGTTTATGATTTAATCTAGTAGCTATGCTATTGCTACAACTTTAACTTTATGCTGGTACTCCTACTGATGATATCAATGTTCCAAATGGTAAGTTTATACTATTGTTGTTAATCCGATGATTAAACAAGATCATATTGTGATAATTGGAACATGGAGTGACCACCTGGGAAAACAGTGTAACCACGAGTGCTATCATGGCTCTGGCTTTGGTAATTAGCTTTATATGCTTAGTGCCTAGCAACCTTACCTGAAATATGGGCAAGAGGAGGAGCGGTAGGTGTTGGCAGCCCACGTTAACATGGGGACGTATTCTTGGCTAAGATACCTCACCCAGGGGGCCACCACCATCGTCTTTAGAAACCTTAGCGGGTTGCTTCGTATTAAGTGTATTTTGTGAAAGCCTCATAGTGGATCCCTAGCCACTCACCTCGGAAGTGTTTACGGGTTTTAGCCGACCCAGGCTAGAGGGGATACACGGCTTGTGGGTAAAGTTGTACCACCTCTGCAGAGTGTAAAACTGATATATCAGCCGTGCTCACGGTTATGAGCAGCCTGGACTCCTCACATGATAATTGAACTTGAAGATGGAAATAAATCGAGATCCGATGATCTGCCAATGGTTTGCTTAAGTGGTTTCACTTAAGTGTTTTTGATATACTCATATTCCTTTGTTTAAATGGGATACTTGGGATTCACACTTATTAGTAAGACAGGTGTTGTTAATAAAATGTTGACCAACTAAAATGCTTACTGCTCAACCTCAGCCTCACCTTGTTAGACTTTCATTAGTTTTTCCCCCACTTGCTGAGCCCCGACCATAAGTGAGCTCACCCTTGCTTAATTTTGATCAGAAGTTGCAGATGAAGAAATGATGCTGAACTCCATGGATGCTAGTCTAGTGATACCCCCGGTCATCTTCCTGTGGATGGATGTCCATGTTTCGCTGTACTTTGATGAATAAAGGTTAAGACATTATGTCTGTTCGAAGTGTAATATGTTAATATAATCGTAATTTACGCTTTTATGCATTGTTCTTTTGATATATTACACTTGTGACGTCAACATATGTGTGGAAATAGATCCTGGCACACATATGCTATGCACCCGGCTCTGCCCTTTGGAAACGGGTGTGACAGTTGACGAAGACAAAGAGAAGCTGGTACAAAGCCCACTTGAATTGATCTTCGGAGAAACAAGACCGCGATGCCACATGACATTAGAAGGTCCCACTTGGGCTTCACTGGGTGAGTTTAAAATTATTTCAGAGCATATCAGCACTAGGGACCTGGTTCAAGAGTTCTTGGCCTTCAGGGTTTTCCCTACTTTAAAAGAATGGGAAATGCCGAAGCTAGAGGGGGAGAAGAAGAAAGGGGAGCTTGTGCGGCTACCTTACCATTACAAGTTTAAGAAATACTTTAAAACACCTTGCCAAGAGTGGCTGGACACAATTGAAGTAATGTGCAATGAAATACTTGGTAATTACTCCAAAAAAGAAGATCAGTTGATGACTGCGGCCTTCGGTACCCGTCCGAAGCGAAGACTGAATCGAGTGCTGGACGCCTTGGGTTTTGAATACCCTGACTACGAACAACTGAATAAAATTGTTAAAGGCCGAAAAAGAGGTCATTCTACTCTTAAGTCGGTTTGCGATGCCGAAGCTTCATGAAGAGGAACCTTCGGTCATCACATACGGACAACTTCAGCCGAAGCCGTTTCTCCCTGCAAGGCCTTCGGCGACGAAGCATAATCCCAACAGCTGGTTATAAGGGAGTCAAGGTAAGGTCTCTCAATAATCAAAGACTCTGTTTGTAGAAATGCTTACTAAAAGTGGATCCTTAAAAATCCAATTTTATTTGGCAAGTTAAGTGAAATTACCTGCACTAGAGTTCTTTCTACCCTAGTTCATTCACTTGACCTGCACTAGCCAATTTCTTAACAACCTTTCATCTTTACTGGGGTTCTACGTATAGGGCAGTGACCAAGTCTTCATAACCGCGAAGGTACGACGATCCGAATCGATTATACTCAGCTGAGGATCTCCAATCACACGACATATGTAGCACTTAACCCTTGCATATGTCAACCCGCCACCGGGGTTCTTAAGACCAGATCAGGTTCATGCCAACCGAGAGCACAGATACACCACCGTCCAGCCTCTTGCCACGGAGGGTACACGCTACTCTCGCCATCTCTCCACTCCCATTGCATGGTATCTTATTCTAGCCTTAGTCTGCCCGAGGCAAAGCTTACACATGACGAGGCATGTGACTAGTTAAAGGGTCCTCGGTCATCAAGCCTACATCGACACGGTCCTTAATCAACTCAGACGGAGACACTACACCGAGACTCTCTCTTCTCGTGCAAGTCACCCGCCCATTCTCAGCTTAGTTATTTCAACCCAAAGTTTGGTACCTGACAGAGGTACATCTTTTCCGATGTTGAACCCATCATGGCCATGATGGATCCACCATCAAGTTTTGTTTTAAAAAACATCCCTCTCACTTTGCCACATCATCTTTTATAAAAACAAATCTTTTGTTTTGCTAGAGCAGGACTAAGCATAGTAAAAACCTTTTATAAAACATGGATTCAAAGGAAGGTAATCAAATTCAAGGAAGGTAATGCAGGAATTGTTTTAGCATTCAACTCCTATCACCTAATGCAACAAGCAAGTGAGAAAGGGTTTAAAAGAATCAAGGAGGTGGCAAATGCACCGGGGCTTGCCTTTGTTTACAGATGAATCAGGCTCGGATCCACAGATGTCAAAATAAAAGCAATTTCCTGCCTGATGTTCCGCAGGTGGTGGTGGTGGTGAAGTTTTCTCTCCTTCTACTTCAACTTCTTTGTTTTCTAAATATAACAATATATATAAGAATGAATGCCCATGTAATGCTCATGAAGATGCAAAGATAGTAGAAGTTGGCTATCTAAAGTCTTGAATACAGCTTTCCTTCACGGTTCTCCGAGAAACTAGGGTTTTCGGAGTCAGTAAAGGAATTCAAAGGGCAGGGGATAGGGTTTTGGGTTTTAGTTATCAAACAAGGTCCAAATCATACTAAATTCTACCCAAAGCTTCTAAATAATGTTTAGAGTTCAAAAAAAAGTTTGGGGATTTTTGGAATTATTATCAATTTTCTAAAAATCCAGAAACAATGTTTTAGGCTATTTTAAATGCTCCAAAATTTCCCATTTGATCTAAAAATCATGAAACTATTTTTATTAAATACTATGGAAAATTAGGACTCTAGGAAATTTGGTTTGACATTTTTACTATTTTTCTACAATTTTCTACAGATTTCCAAAGTTGGACAGAAAAAGAAAAGTTTGAACAGTATTGGGCTTAAACCGGCCCAACACAGTCCAGGCCCGAAGGAAACTGCCCGCGCGCGCGCCCGCGCCCACGCTCTGGTTTATTTGCACAGAGGCCCTTGTTGCATGAAAAATTTGTTAAGAATCCCTAGCCACTGTTTATGCTCTCTCTGACAGTTACGCAAAGGTCCCTGGGGTTTTGTTTCTTCTCCAAACAACTCCCTGACCGCGGCGCGCTCGCCGTTCGTCTCTGACGCGGCCTGTACCGGCCATGGCCGGTGATGACTACTACGGCTAACTATCGGGAAGGCATAACCGACCAAGGATGATCTAGGAACACCCTTTAATTTGACACGAACCCCACTGGGAACTGTCTGTCCATGATTATGGCGGAAACCGGGTTCACGAGCACGCATTCCCGCCAACTCATGGCTGAATTGGGCAAACGGGTGCCACGGTAAGCTTCACTAGTATGCAGAGCCCCAAAAACAACACTTGAATTGGACAGAGTCTTACCAGAACGGGCTGGCCACGGACAAGCTGTTCTCAGCGGCGCGGCTGATTGATTTGGGGGAAATCGGTGATTCTCTAGCTATGGTGGCTAATCGAGGGTGGGAGCGGGTGCTTCGGCTTCACAAAGAACTCTAGTTTTACTGCGCACACTTAATTTGAGAGGAGGGGGCAGAGGTAGCGTGAATTTGGCTTCGATTCAACTCATTGTGTGTGTGATGGTCACACCTCACCGTGGACCACCGTGCTATTTATAGCCACGGCGACCCGATAGACGATCTTCGGCCACGGATAGCATCGCTAGCGCATGCATACCACGTCGGTAGGAGGCACCATGAGGCAGATCGCGACAGGAGTGACACCACGGCGAAAGTTACCGAGTCACGGTGGCCGCCGGTGAAGAACTCCGGCTGGACTCGGGAGATGGCGCCATGTACGAGTTATCCATCCCCGGCGTTATCCGTTCCTCACCGAGCACAAATCAGGACGGCGGCGTTACGAATCGCGACAGGGATCGTCGGCGGCGAGTTGAGCTGGCGTCCTGATCCTCTTTAGATACTGTACCATGGCATCCTTCATTCAGTTGGCCTGACAGCCCAAGTTTAGGGTTAAATTTCTCTTAATTTTCTATGGTAACATACCTAGAGTTCTGCAGCAAAGTTGTAGACCAAAGATTCAGTTATAATTTTGCCACAACAGCTATAGCCAAATTCCTACTGGATCATGTTTGAATTTGTACCCAAAGTTTCTGTGGTTACACTATCAGTTTGAAATTCAGACTTCAACAGCCTGTCAGCCCAACTTTGGGTGAGTTTTCCTTCCATTTCTTCATAACAACCATGCTTACACTCTTAAGCAAAGTTGTTCTCCTTTGATAGGTCTACAAATTTGATGTGGTGACCTAGGGCAAAAACCTCCTTGTTTGAAAGTTATAGAGCTCCAAAGTTGAGCACATATCACTGAGTTTTTAGACTTAGCCTTAGAACACCCATGGGGTCTTTTTACAGATAAGTCCAAAAAATCAGGGTTTAGCTTGTAAATCTTCATGATTATGAACCATATAACTTAAGATACATTATTGACATGGTTTTTGCACTTTAGTTCAAAAGTGGACTAATTTTGCACTTATCCCCCTAGGTTTTACGTTTAGGGTTTTCCAGGGTTCCAATTAAGGTTTTTGGCATTCTAGGGGTGTGAATGTAACTTAGATCCATTCTTAGTAATATTCTATGATTAATTTACTTAAACTTTAGGGTTTTCTCTATTTGGATTTTGTTTTACCCTTCTGAACCCTATTCAGGGTTAAGTACCCTACACTAGGGTCTTATTTGCAAAAATACCATATCAATACAACTTGTTTGAACTTTTGCCTAGTGAATGCATTCAAGGTGTGTCAAACATATGAAATGCTAATGCTGATAATGTTATGCTCAAGTTTTAGTAACAGTAACACCAGGGGTGTTACACAGCCTCCCTGCGCAGCCCCTTGGCGCCCCCTAGCGTGGCCCCTCGGCCCCCTCCCCGGTGGCGTGGCCCTCGGCGCCCCTTGCACGGCCCCTCGGCCCCCTCCCTGGCGGCCCCTGCATGCCCCCCGGCGGTTCCCCTGCGCCCCCTCCCTGCGCGGCCCCCGGCGGCGCCCCTCCGTGCCCCCTCCCCGGCGGCTCCCCGTGGCCCCCACGCGACCCCCTTGCGCGCCCCCGCCGGCGGCTCCCCGCGGCACCCCTGCGCGGCGCCCTGCGCGCCCCCTGCGCGCGCCTCCCCGGCGGCGGCCCCTGGCAGCCCCTCGCGCGCTCCCCCGCGCAGCCTGAACGGCTCGCCCGGCCTCGCGCCCACCCGCCCGGCCTCGCTCCCCTGTGCGCCCCCGCGCAGCCCGGCGGCTCGCCCCACGCGTTCGTGCCCGGTGGCCTCGTGCCCCGGCAGCCCCTGCGCATCCCCGGTGTGGCCTCGCATGCCCCGGGCGCACGCAGGGCATTCCATGCGCTCAGCCCAAGCGCGCGAGGCGATTAAACCTCGGTTTAATTAGTTTTAAATTTATTTTAATGAACATGTTGCATCGCGCGCTTCGTCGCGCGACGAATTTGTTTAATTTCAGATTCTATTAACATGTTGCCTCGCGTGCTTCGTCGCGCGACAATCCATTTTAATTTCAGGATTGTTTAATGTATGACGTCGCGCGTCCAGACACGCGATGTTCCATTTTAAATTCAGTTTGGTTGACGTATATTGTCGTGCTTTTGTCGCGCGACGCTTAACGTCTCTTTATAATTAATGCAAGTGTCTCGTTGCGTGCTCCGTCGCGCGACGAGTCGTTTATTTCTTAATTCAATTTAAGTGTTGTGTCGCGCGTCTCGCCGTGCGACAATCCTTTTAATTTACCTTCATCTGCTTATAATAATTAAATATAGAACATGACTTTACCTTATGCTAAATGCAATGGCCAAATTAATACCATTCTGTTTAGACGAGCATTTTAATTTATAATCATGTAACGTGATTGCTCTTCGACCGTAGCCTCGACCGTTACTTTCTCTTTCTCGCTTAGTCGTAAGTGTGAGCCCTGCGTCGAACATCTGTTTATTTATTGCATTCTATTGTATGGTGTACTGTTCTTTTGTATTAAAATGTGTGGAATGTATGTTTGAACTCGTATAGATAACGGTCAGTTGGTGGAGTCCGAAGGAGTTACAGGTGAAAACCCTGAGCAGCAGCTGGTTGGTGAAGGCAAGTGTCCCTTGACCCATCTATGTCCTACTCATTCTTATAATTCACTTCCCGCATTTACACATTTATACCTAAGGATTGACTAGCTTTCGTCTATCTTGTCCTTGTTTACCTATTTTGGTTGGGTTATTTCAGTTTAGCTTTATGCTAGTGCTTCACATTAATCAATGAACATGATGAGATTATCTATGATACGCTATTTTCCCTTTTGATTATGATGATGGTACTTGTGGCCCTTAAGGGGACTCGAGCTGTTTCTCGAGTGCCTCTCCATAAGGACCTGTTCGTTGGATGACCGCTCGGGAAAATAGTGCAACCATGAGGGTGGAATAGGACGCCCTTAGCTGAATAATTAGAGGAACTGAGGTGTAGTTTGCTTCGCCGTCGTGCCGTCAATGGGGCTCGGTGTATGCGGCTCGCTCTGCCAAGGTTGGTTTGCCCCTTGGGAAGGAGTGCGGTATATTTAGGAAACCTAACGGGCGGCTACAGCCTCAGGAAATCTTTGTAAAGGCTACGTAGTGAGACCCTGCCTATTCACCTTGGTCGTGTTTAAGGGTTTGATCGGCTCGAGGCAAGAGGGAATCACGGCTTGTGGGTAAAGTGCGCAACCTCTGTAGAGTGTTATAAAACTGATATATCAACCGTGCTTGCGGTTATGAGCGGCCAAGGGAGCTCCATTGATTAGAGATACTTGATCAGAGATGTATGGATTACAGGTGGTGACGAGGATGATGGTTATGATTATGCTTATGGTACTAGTAAGTGGTATTCTTTCCGTTTGGAAAGGATACATCAGGTTAATAACTTGGGTTAATGCTAAAACCTGGCTTTCTACTAGTAAATAATAACCTGACCAACTAAAAGAAACTGCTTGACTTAACTCCACATAAAGCTAGTCCACTACAGCCAAACGGGGCATTTTGCTGAGTATGTTGATGTGTACTCACCCTTGCTTTACACACCAAACCCCTCCCAGGTTGTCCGCATTGCAACCACTGCTCAGGTGAAGATGAAGCCGTGGACGAAGACTTCCAGGAGTTTCAGGAGTATGATGAGTTCTAGGCGTGGGTTAGCGGCAAACCCCCAGTCGGTTGCCTGTGTAGGCTGTGTGTATCTACGTTTCTTTTCCGCACTTTGATTATTGTTAAAAGACTATGTGGATGTCTCGGACATCATGATGTAATCGACTATTATACCCTCTTTTATGTCATTATTTGAGCACTGTGTGATGATGTCCAGTTATGTAACTACTGTGTACGTGAATTGCTGATCCTAGCACGTACATGGTTCGCATTCGGTTTGCCTTCTAAAACCGGGTGTGACATAGGTGGTATTAAAGTTGTGCTGACTATAGGACCGCTAATCTAGAGTAGATTGGTCGTTCTAAGGATTATAGACCCCTATTCTCACCTTGACTTTGGTATCTCTTCAAAAGTTGGTCATATCGACCAAACCTATGTTCTACTATATATATTATACCTTGCTGAAAATCTTGTTTTATTCTAATCCCTTATTTATTTATGGTTTACTTGCTGGTCATATTAGTTCTGTTCTCACTCTTATGCTTACGGTGTCTTTTGTAGATGGCTCGTCTTAGACACACTGCACGGAAGTCAGTCATCCCCTTCTTACCCTCTCGTCTCGTGGAGCGTCCGCTTCGCCGTTCGGTGGCTAGTCAGTCTAGCCATTTGGAGAGGCTGCACCACCGCCTGCACGAGGAGCAGGAGCGTCGACGACAGGAGCAAGAGCAACAGGGCTCTTCTTTCTCGCTTCAGCAGGAGATAGTCTGTGAGGAGCTGCTCCCCTGTGCTCCCGCTGGAGGCGCCCCCTGCACCACCCCTGAGCGCCCCAGCCGCTGGAGTAATAGCTGGAGGAGACCCAGACGACGGAGGTGGCGACAGTAGCTTGAGCCACAGCACTGACCTTTTAGAGGAGCAGGAGCTGGAAGGATGGGTTGTCCGGCCCATCACTCGCGACGCCGCTCGTGGGTGTCACTTCCACGATGCGCTCGACACCCTGCTACGCCAAGCACTCGACCGGCGTACTTGGTCTATCGAGTATCACCGTGTGGTCTTCCAGCACAGTCACGGGGTTTACCTGGACCGTTGGGAGGCGACCTGCTTGGTGCGCCGTCCGGAGAACAGTCTCTGGGGTGCGGAGATCTACTCAGAGCACTATTCTATCTCTGAGCGGGACTTAGCTGAGGTGGCCATGCAAGATGTCGCACGGCGTGCGCTTTCGCACTACTACTCAGTGCTCGGTGGGGTAGCTGATGGTCTCAACCTGAAGTATTACCCCCGCCATCCATCTGGCAGCACAGGAGGCGTGGTTGTCTCACCTGTCGGTGAGGACAATCCTTGGTTGAGCAGCACAGTCAACCTAGCCGCCGTGCTAAACACGGAGCTAGACCATGCATTAGATGAGCTGAGTAGGGCTCGTGCTGAGATCGCCTAGCTGCGGGTTGAGCGCGCGGAGCATCGTCACCTGGAGGATGGCTCCCTCGCTCCCGTCGAGACTCAGCACCCGTACCGCTCACCTCCGTGTGGACACCATGCTTATGGTAACCCTAACTGCAGGACCAAGATAAATTTAGAACCATAGATCGTCAGCGTCAGATCTTGTAATTAATGCAAAATATATATATATAGAAGCTATAGTCTTAGCATCAGTCTTACTTTTAGTTAGTCTTAGTTAGACAGGGTAGTTTGCTTATCCTGTGCCTTTATGTTTGTCATGATGAACTATGTCGAATTTGGATTTTTGTAATGACTGTCGCCAGGGTGTAGGTATCCCCTGCACTTTGGTTTACCTGTTAAGTGTTAATAAAATTAGTTACCTAGTTGGGAAGCCCTTTTGTTCTACTTTCCTCTTTATCTGAGAAGCTGTGTTGGTCTGTGTTGGAGATCAGTGAAGATGTTCATCTGTTCAGTATGGTGGAAGAATTCTATACTCTTTTCTTATGCTGCAAGATTTGCAAGATCAGTTCTGATGTGTGATTGCATTCTGCAGATGATGAGGACATCACTACCATGGATATAAACAACACTCCCCCAGTTGATGTTCAAGGTCCGATTACTCGCGCACGCGCAAGACAATTGAATTTGCAGGTGAGCTCGTTCCTATGTACTTATTCTTGTGCATTTGAGAATAATGTGCTACCTAATGAATTAATTGTACTTAGGAATGAAGAAAAGGATCAGCAAGGACATGGTGAAGGACTTGGAGGCGTGGAAGGCCAGCAAGGACGTTCGGATCAAGGTGGAGGACCAAACCGACGTCCGCAATCTATCTTGGTGCTACGACACCATAAATGGGCCTTTGGGCCGTGTATCTTTGTTGGGCCCATTAGAGCGCGTCCAGGGAGGGAGTCCGCTCCTAACCCTTATATAATCAGTAGCCGCCACCACATTAGGGCTCGGGTTTTGCTTAAGTTAGATCTGTCGAGAACAGCCGCCGTAGATCGGTTTGTGAGACCCCAACTTGTGAGCTTAATTGTTCATCCGCAATATTTCAGATCGTGTTCTTTCTTGTCCTTGCTTGTGTCTTCGATTCGTAGGCAAGGATTATCCCTCGTGGCGAGGTCAATCGCGCAGCGCACGGTTGATAACCAGAGGAGAAGTGGTGCTGCGATTGTGGGGTTCTAGTCGTGTTGATTGGAAGCCGGATCGTATGTGTGACATCTCCACCAAATCGATAGTTACCTACACCTGACGGAAGATCAGGCACCCCGTTCCTATCAGCAGATGTCAGAAAACAGGCGCAGAGGAGGAAGGCGTGCTCAATAGGAGCGACCAGCTCAGTAGGATGAGGCACCCCAACAACAGCAACTGCCACCCCCACCCCCGATGACCATCGAGCAAATGTTCTTGATGCAGACTCAGGTAGTTCAAGTCATTGGTCAAACTCTGGCTGCCATTCAGCAGCAGCAGCAGCAGCCACCACCTCAGCCTCCGATGCCTAGGGACAAGCGTGCTGAATTCATGAGAGGTCATCCCCCAGTGTTCACTCATTCTTCTGACCCTATGGATGCCGAAGATTGGCTACGCACTGTGGAGCGGGAGTTGCACACCGCTCAGTGTGACGACAGGGAGAAAGTTCTGTATGGTCCCCGTCTGTTGAAAGGAGCAGCCTAGTCTTGGTGGGAGTCTTACCTCGCCACCCATGCCAACCCCGATGCCATTACCTGGGAGGAATTCAGAAACAATTTCCGCCAGTACCATGTTCCAGCAGGCCTGATGACAGTGAAGAAGGAGGAGTTACTGGCACTCAAGCAAGGACCTATGTCGGTCAGTGAGTACCGAGACAAGTTTCTGCAGCTGTCTCGCTATGCTCCTAAAGATGTCAACACCGACGCCAAGCGGCAGTATCGTTTCTTGAGAGGCCTAGTTGACCCTCTGCAGTATCAGCTGATGAATCATACCTTCCCCACATTTCAGCACCTGATCGACAGAGCGATCATGACAGAGAGGAAGCGCAAAGAGATGGAGGATTGCAAGCGTAAGATCAGTGGACCCCAGCCTGGAAGCAGCAATCGCCCTCGTTTCTCAGGCAACCCACCTCAGCAGTTCAGGCAGAACCAGCGCCCACCTCAGCAGCAGCAGTTCCAAAGGCAGTACCCTCAGCACCAGCAGCAGAATCGCCAGAACAATCAGTCAGGAGGAGGTTAGTTCCAGAGGCAGAATCAGCAGGCACCTCGTCTTCCCGCCCCAGCAACCAACCAGGGCAGTCAGGCAACACCAGTTCAGGGTGGAAGTAGAGCATGTTTCCATTGTGGAGAGCAAGGCCATTGGGTGATGCAATGTCCGAAGATGGCAGCCCAGCAGCAGTCAGCCCTAGTGCCCCAGCAAAGCAGAATGTGTCTCAGCCTAGAGCAGGCAACCGCTCTCATCCACGCTACAACCATGGGATACTGAATCACTTGGAGGCTGAAGCAGTTCAAGAAACCCCCGGCATGACAGTAGGTATGTTTCCAGTCGACTCCCATATTGTAGAAGTGTTATTTGATACTAGAGCAATGCATTCATTTATTACTGCATCTTGGGTAGAAGCACATAATCTTTCAATCACCACCATGTCAACCCCCATCCAAATTGACTCAGCCGATGGTAGAATTCGAGTCGATAGCATTTGCTTGAATGTAAGTGTGGAAATAAGGGGGATAGCGTCTCCCGCTAATCTCATAGTAATGGGTACTCAGGGAATAGATGTCATCCTAGGGATGAATTGGCTAGATAAGTATCAGGCAGTTATCAGTTGTGATAAGAGGACAATCAAGTTGGTGTCCCCACTAGGAGAGGAAGTGGTGACCGAGTTAGTCCCGCCTGAGCCAAAGAAAGGAAGTTGTCATCAGATGGCAATTGATAGCAAAGAGAAAGATCCACTCGAGAGTATTAAAGTTGTGTTCGAGTTTCCAGATGTGTTCCCAAAGGACCTACCAGGTATGCCACCTGAGCGGAAAGTTGAGTTTGCTATAGAACTTCTTCCTAGCACCGCCCCTATCTTTAAAAGAGCCTACAGAGTATCTGGACCAGAGTTGGTTGAGCTTAAGAAGCAGATCGATGAGCTATCAGAGAAGGGTTATATAAGGCCAAGCACCTCGCCTTGGGCCACCCCTGTCCTGTTCGTGGAGAAGAAAGATGGCACCAGAAGGATGTGTATCGAACACAGACCACAAGAGTCTGAAGTACATATTCACTCAGTCGGAGCTAAATATGAGGCAACAAAGATGGTTAGAGTTTATCAAAGACTATGAATTGGAGATTCATTACCATCTAGGCAAAGCAAACATAGTGGCAGATGCTTTGAGCAGGAAGAGTCAAGTCAATATGATGGTCGCTCATCCGATGCCTTATGAGTTGGCCAAGGAGTTTGATAGGTTGAGCCTTGGATTTCTGAACAATATGCGAGGAGTGACAGTTGAGTTAGAACCCACTTTGGAGCGAGAAATCAAAGAAGCACAGAAGAATGATGAGAAGATCAATGAAATATAGCAGCTAATTCTGGAAGGAAGAGGTAAAGATTTTCGAGAAGATGCAGAAGGTGTGGTATGGTTCAAGGACCGTTTGTCTGTTCCCAATGTCCAGTCCATTCGGGAGTTGATCCTCAAGGAAGCTCATGAGTCAGCTTATTCCATACACCCTAGAAGTGAGAAGATGCATCAAGATCTGAAGAAGAAATTCTGGTGGTACAGAATGAAAAGGGAGATCGTAGAGCATGTGGCTATATGTGACAGTTGTTAAAGGATCAAGGCAGAGCATCAGAGGCTAGATGGATTGTTGCAATCATTGCGAATTCCTCAGTGGAAATGGGATGAAATTGGAATGGACTTCATAGTCGGATTGCCTCGCACCCGAGCCGGCTACGATTCCATTTGGGTAGTGGTGGACCGCTTAACCAAGTTAGCCCACTTCATACCCGTCAAGACCAACTACAGCAGTGCAGTATTGGCAGAGTTGTACATGTCCCGGATCGTTTGTCTTCATGGTGTGCCAAAGAAGATAGTGTCAGACAGAGGAACACAGTTCACCTCTCATTTCTGGCAGCAGTTGTATGAAGCCTTGGGTACACATCTGAATTTCAGTTCAGCTTACCATCCGCAGATAGACGGTCAGACTGAAAGAACCAATCAAATCCTGGAGGATATGTTGAGAGCTTGTGCATTGCAAGATCAGTTCGGATGGGATAAGAGATTACCTTATGCAGAGTTCTCCTATAACAACAATTACCAGACCAGCTTGAATATGTCACCATTCCAGGCGCTTTATGGAAGGAGTTGTAGAACTCCGTTGCAATGGGATCAGCCTGGAGAAAAGCAAGTGTTTGGGCCAGACGTTTTGCTTGAAGCTGAAGAGAACATCAAGATGGTTCGAGAGAACCTGGAGATAGCGCAGTCAAGGCAGCGAAGCTATGCAGACACAAGGAGAGAGCTAAGTTTCGAAGTCGAAGATTTTGTCTATCTGAAA
This sequence comes from Zea luxurians, assembly GCA_029449295.1. Classification (NCBI taxonomy): domain Eukaryota; kingdom Viridiplantae; phylum Streptophyta; class Magnoliopsida; order Poales; family Poaceae; genus Zea; species Zea luxurians. The sequence continues at coordinate 38,729,670 of JAOPSE010000009.1, read as the reverse complement.
GTATCACCTATCAGAGTAGTCAGAAGATTCGGAGTTAAAGGCAAGCTAGCACCCCGCTATGTTGGTCCGTACCAGATTCTCGCAAGGCGTGGAGAAGTAGCCTATCAGCTCAGTTTGCCAGAAGGCTTGTCCGCAGTGCATGATGTCTTCCATGTGTCTCAGTTAAAGAAGTGTCTGCGTGTGCCAGAAGAGCAGTTGCTAGTGGAAGGTCTGGAGGTCCAGGAGGACTTGACCTATATAGAGAAGCCAACGTAGATTCTTGAAACTGCAGACATAGTCACCCAGAGGAAAACTATCAGGGTGTGCAAAGTTAGATAGAGTCACCACTCTAATGAAGAAGCAACCTGGCAGCGTGAAGATGATCTGATGGCCAAGTACCCTGAACTCTTTGCTGGCCAACCTTGAATCTCGAGGGCGAGATTCTTTTAAGGGGGATAGGTTTGTAACACCCTGAATTTGGGGGTAGAATTTTTTCTTCTTTTTACTCACCAAATTCAGGCGTTACTCTCTTTTCTTTTCCAGTTTCGCTCCTTCTTCCCAATTTCAAAGCAATATAGCGACTGGTGTCCGCGTCATGTGTAAACAAAACCTAAGTTAACAAGAGTGTTGCATCATGCCAAATCATATTTCTTTGTCTGATTTCGTGCTTAATCGTGTGCGTTGCTTAGTTTCGTTCCGGATTTCGGTTCACAATTGATTTTCGATCTGTGGTTGTGCGTGTCGTGGGTTTGACCCGCGGTGCGGCCCAACCCAGCCCGACCCAGCCTAGCCCAGCCCGGCCCAACCTAGCTCGGCCCGTGCGCCCCTGGTGCCCCCTGCTCCCCATGCGCGTGCCCCCCTCTCCCCTGGTCTTTTCCCTTCATTCAATTCTCCCATGCAGCAACCTCCCTCTCTCTCCCACTTCTCTCTCTCTCCCCGTGGTGCCCTAGGTTTTGGAGACGGTGATCGCTGGATTTGGACCGCAAGGTGAGCTCCCCCTCCCCTCCCCTCTCCCTCTCTCTCTTCCCCTCCCCCTCCCCTTCTTTCTTCCCCGCGTGGCCTCCCTGCACAGCCCCTTGGCGCCCCCTAGCGCGGCCCCTCGGCCCCCTCCCCGGCGGCGCGGCCCTCGGCGCCCCCTGGCGTGGCCCCTCGGCCCCCTCCCCAGCGGCGCCCCTGCGCGCCCCCCAGCGGCTCCCCTGCGCCCCCCACGCGGCCCCCGGCGGTGCCCCTCCATGCCCTCGGTGGCTCCCTGCGGCCCCCCGCATGGCCCCCTTGCGCGCCCCCGTGCGGCCCCTGCACCCACCCCCGGCAGCGTCCCTGCGCGCGCCCGGCGGCTCCCCGTGGCGCCCCCGCGCGGCCCCCTGCACGTCGCCCTGTGCGCCCCCTGCGCATGCCTCCCCGGCGACGGCCCCTGGCATCCCCTCGCGCGCGCGCCCACGTAGCCCGGCGGCTCGCCCCGCGCGTCCGTGCCCGGTGGCCCCGTGCCCCGGCAGCCCCTGTGCATGCCCTGGCGTGGCCTCGCGTGCCCCCGGCGCGCGCAGCGCGTTCCCATGCGCGCAGCCCCAGCGCGCGGCGATCGAACCTCGGTTTAGTTAGTTTTAAATTTATTTTAATGAACGTGTTGCGTCGCACGCTTCGTCGCGCGACGAATTTGTTTAATTTCATATTCTATTAACGTGTTGCGTCGCGCGACAATCCATTTTAATTTCAGGATTGTTTAATGTATGACGTCGTGCGTCCAGTCACGCGACGTTCCATTTTAAATTCAGTTTGGTTGACGTATGTTGTCGTGCTTTCGTCGCGAGACGCTTAACGTCTCTTTATAATTAATGCAAGTGTCTCGTTGCGCGCTCCGTCGCGCGACGAGTCGTTTATTTCTCAATTCAATTTAAGTGTTGTGTCGCGCGTCTCACCGCGCGACAATCCTTTTAATTTACCTTCATCTGCTTATAATAATTAAATATGGAACATGATTTTACCTTATGCTAAACGCGATGGCCAAATTAATACAATCTGTTTAGACGAGCATTTTAATTTATAATCATGTAACGTGATCGCTCTTCGACCGTAGCCTCGACTGTTACTTTCTCTTTCTCGCTTAGTCGTAAGTGTGAGCCCTGCGTCCACGTCTGTTTATTTATTGCATTCCACTGTATGGTGTACTGTTCTTTTGTATTAAAATGTGTGGAATGTATGTTTGAACTCGTATAGATAACGCTCAGTTGGTGGAGTCTGAAGAAGTTGCAGGTGAAGACCCTGAGCAGCAGCTGGTTGGTGAAGGCAAGTGTCCCTTAACCCATTTATGTCCTACTCATTCTTATAATTCACTTCTCGCATTTACATATTTATACCTAAGGATTGACTAGCTTTCGTCTATCTTGTCCTTGTTTACCTATTTTGGTTGGGTTATTTCAGTTTAGCTTTATGCTAGCGCTTCACATTAATCAATGAACATGATGAGATTATCTAAGATACGATGTTTTCCCTTTTGATTATGATGATGGTACTTGTGGCCCTTAAGGGGACTCGAGCTGTTTCTCGAGTGCCTCTCCGTAAGGACCTGTTCGTTGGATGACCACCCGGGAAAACAGTGCAACCATGAGGGTGGAATGGGACGCCCTTAGCTGAATAATTAGAGGAACTGAGGTGTAGTTTGCTTCGTCGTCGTGCCGTCAATGGGGCTCGGTGTATGCGGCTTGCTCTACCAAGGTTGGTTTGCCCCTTGGGGAGGAGTGCGGTATATTTAGGAAACCTAACGGGCGGCTACAGCCTCAGGGAATCTTTGTAAAGGCTACGTAGTGAGACCCTGCCTATTCACCTTGGTAGTGTTTAAGGGTTTGATCGGCCCGAGGCAAGAGGGAATCATGGCTTGTGGGTAAAGTGCGCAACCTCTGTAGAGTGTTATAAAACTGATATATCATCCATGCTCGTGGTTATGAGCGGCCAAGGGAGCTCTATTGATTAGAGATACTTGATCAGAGATGTATGGATTACAGGTGGTGATGAGGATGATGGTTATGATTATGCTTATGGTACTAGTAAGTGGTATTATTTCCGTTTGGAAAGGATACATCAGGTTAATAACTTGGGTTAATGCTAAAACCTGGCTTTCTACTAGTAAATAATAACCTGACCAACTAAAAGCAACTGCTTGACTTAACTCCACATAAAGCTAGTCCACTACAGCCAAACGGGACATTTTGCTGAGTATGTTGATGTGTACTCACCCTTGCTTTACACACCAAACCCCTCCTAGGTTGTTTGCGTTGCAACCACTGTTCAGGTGAAGATGAAGCCGTGGATGAAGACTTCTAGGAGTTTCAGGAGTATGATGAGTTCTAGGCGTGGGTTAGCGGCAAACCCCCAGTCGGCTGCCTGTGTAGGCCGTGTGTATCTACGTTTCTTTTCCGCGCTTTGATTATTGTTAAAAGACAATGTGGATGTCTCGGACATCATGATGTAATCGACTATTATACCCTCTTTTATGTCATTATTTGAGCACTGTGTGATGATGTCCAGTTATGTAACTGTTGTGTACGTGAATTGCTGATCCTGGCACGTACATGGTTCGCATTCGGTTTGCCTTCTAAAACCGGGTGTGACAGGGATGAATATAATAAGGTGAGTGGCCTGGACAACGCTAAGCATATCTAGGACACCCTCAAGATATCTCATGAGGGAAATGATGCCACTATGATCACAAAGATGGAACTAGTGGAAGGCGAGCTAGGGAGGTTCGTGATGATCAGGGGAGAGGAGCCAACTCAGACCTACAACACACTCAAGACCCTGGTCAACAAGATTCAAAGCTATGGAAGCACAAGATGGACGGATCATGATGTCATCTGACTCATGCTAAGGTCATTTACTATAATTGATCCCCATCTTGTGAATCTTATTCGTGAAAACCCTAGGTACACCAAAATGACGCCCGAGGAGATCCTCGGAAAATTTGTAAGCGGGCGCATGATGGTTAAGGAGGCAAGATATGTAGATGACGCCTTGAACGGTCCACTACCCGTCTACGAGCCGCAGCCCGTTGCTCTCAAGGCAACAAGCAGCAAGGAGGCGCTACCAAGCAAGGTAGCACAAGTGGAGGCTGCCAGGCTCAACGAGGACAAAATGGCGCTTATCATCAAGCGCTTCAAAACCGCGCTTAAAGGACGTAAGGAGTACCCCAACAAGAATAAAACAAGAGGAAAGCGCTCCTGCTTCAAATGCGGTAAGACTGGTCACTTTATTGCTCAATGTCCCGATAATGAAAATGATTAGGCACAAGAAAGACATGGGCAGAAGGAGAAGAAGAATTACAGGAAGGCGAAGGGCGAGGCGCATCTAGGAAAGGAATGGGATTCTGACTGCTCTTCATCAGACTCCAACGACGAAGGACTTGCTACCTCGGCCTTCGACAAGTCCTCACTCTTCCCCAACGAACGCCATACATGCCTTATGGCCAAGGAAAAGAAGGTACACATTCGAGATACCCCCCCAAGTACACTTCTTCTAGCGATGAGGAATCTTCTAACGATGAGATAGATTACTCGGATTTATTTAGGGGGTTAGATCGAGCTAAAGTAGAGAAAATTAATGAATTAATCGATGCTCTCAATGAAAAAGATAGACTACTAGAAAAGCAAGAGGATATTTTATATGAGGAACATGACAAATTTGTTAGTGTGCAAAAATCTCTTGCTTTAGAAATTAAGAGAAATGAAATGCTATCCTCTGAGTTATCTGCTTGCCATGAATCTGTCTCTAGTTTAAGGAGTTTAAATGATGAATTAAATGCTAAGCTAGAGGAAGTCAATAAAACTAGTTTATGTGTAGAGCATGTTGTTATTTGTAATAGATGTAAGGATTTTGATGTTGATACTTGTGATGAACATCTTGCTTCTATTACTAAATTGAACAATGAGGTGGCAAGTCTTAATGCTCAACTTAAGACTTGCAAAGTTGATTTTGATAAATTGAAATTTGCTAGGGATGCCTACACCGTTGGTAGACACCCCTTAATTAAGGATGGATTTGGTTTTCAAAAGAAAACCAAGAACTTAACAAGCCAAAGGACTCCTATTCTCAACAAGGAGAAAGGGAAGGCCCCTATGGCTAGTAGTCCTCAAAAGAATCATGCCTTTATTTATGATAGGAAAATTACTAGTCATTCTCATAGGAGTTATGATCATGTTGCTTATTATGATTCAAATGCTATGTTTGCTTCTAGCTCCACTCATGATTATGGTAGAAGTAGGCCTAGGAGAAATCATGTTGTGTCTCATGCTCCTAGAAAAATGTGCAATAAACCCTCTACTACTTATCATGCTTGCAATACTTCTTTTGTACTTACATGCAAAAATACAAAAGTAGTGGCTAGAAAATTGGGATCCAAATGCAAGGGAGACAAGACTTGTATTTGGGTTCCAAAAGTTATTGTGACTAACCTTGTAGGACCCAACAAGAGTTGGGTACCTAAAACCCAAGCTTAAATTGCCTTGCAGGTTTATGCATCCGGGGGCTCAAGCTGGATTATCGATAGCAGATGCACAAATCACATGACGGGAGAGAAAAAGATGTTCACCTTCTACGTCAAGAACAAGGATTCCCAGGATACAATCATATTTGGAGATGGGAATCAAGGCAAGGTCAAAGGTTTGGAAAAGATAGCCATCACAAGCGAGCACTCCATTTCAAATGTATTTTTAGTAGAGTCGCTAGGATACAACCTTCTGTCTGTAAGTCAATTGTGCCACATGGGTTACAATTGTTTGTTTACAAATGTTGATGTATCTGTCTTTAGAAGGAGTGATGGTTCATTAGCTTTTAAGGGTGCATTAGACGGCAAGCTCTATTTAGTTGATTTTTTGAAAGAGAATGCCGATCTAGATGCATGCTTAATGGCTAAGACTAGTATGGGCTGGCTTTGGCATCGCCGTCTAGCACATGTTGGGATGAAGAACCTTCATAAACTTCTAAAGGAAGAACATGTGTTAGGACTAACCAATGTCTGTTTTGAGAAAGACAGACCCTGTGCAGCATGTTAGGCAGGGAAACAGGTGGGAAGCACTCATCACAGTAAGAACGTGATGACAACATCAAGACCACTGGAGCTTCTTCACATGGACCTCTTTGGACCCGTTGCTTACCTCAGCATCGGGGGAAGTAAGTATGGTCTTGTAATTGTCGATGACTTTTCCCGCTTCACTTGGGTGTTCTTTTTACAGGACAAATCAGAAACCCAAGGGACCCTAAAGCGCTTTCTAAGGAGGGCTCAAAACAAATTTGAGCTAAAGGTGAAAAGATAAGGAGCGACAACGGGTCCGAGTTCAAGAATCTGCAAGTTGAGGAGTATCTTGAGGAGGAAGGCATCAAGCATGAGTTCTCCGCTTCCTACACACCACAGCAAAACGGTGTAGTAGAGAGGAAGAATAGGACGCTAATCGACATGGCGAGAACGATGCTTGGAGAGTTCAAGACGCCCGAGCGGTTTTGGTTGGAAGCTGTGAACACGGCCTGCCACGCCATAAACCGGCTCTACCTGCATCGCCTCTTAAAGAAGACCTCCTACGAACTCCTTACCGGTAACAAGCCCAATGTCTCTTACTTTCGTGTATTTGGGAGCAAATGCTACATTCTGGTGAAGAAAGGTAGACATTCTAAATTTGCTCCCAAGGCAGTAGAAGTGTTTTTACTAGGGTATGACTCAAATACAAAGGCGTATAGGATCTTCAACAAATCATCAGGATTGATTGAAGTCTCTAGCGACGTTGTATTTGATGAGACTAATGACTCTCCAAGAGAGCAAGTTGATCTTGATGACATAGATGAAGATGAAGTACCGACGGCCGCAATGCGCACGATGGCGATAGGTGATGTGCGACCATAGGAACAATAGGAGCAAGATCAACCATCTTCCTCCATGATGGTGCATCCCCCAACTCAAGACGATGAACAGGTACCGCAAGGAGAAGGGCATGATCAAGGGGGAGCACCAGAAGATCAAGCAATGAAGGAAGAAGCACCACGGGTTCCTCCAACTCAAGTCCGAGCAACGATCCAAAGACATCACCCCATCGATCAGATTCTGGGTGATATCAGCAAGGGAGTAACTACTCGCTCACGTTAGCTAATTTTTGTGAGCATTACTCGTTTGTCTCTTCTATTGAGCCTTTCAGGGTAGAAGAGGCCTTGCAGGATCCGGACTGGGTGTTGGCCATGCAGGAAGAACTCAACAACTTCAAGAGAAATGAAGTTTGGAGCCTGGTGCCACGTCCAAAGCAAAACATTATGGGAACCAAGTGGGTGTTCCGCAACAAGCAAGACGAGCACGGGGTGGTGACAAGAAACAAAGCTCGACTTGTGGCAAAAGGTTATGCCCAAGTCGTAGGTTCGGATTTCGAGGAGACTTTTGCTCCTGTGGCTAGGCTAGACCGCTAGAGTCTATTCGAATATTATTGGCCTATGCCGCTCACCACTCTTTTAGGTTGTTTCAAATGGACGTAAAGAGCGCTTTCCTCAACGGGCCAATCAAGGAGGAGGTATACGTAGAACAACCCTCTGGCTTTGAGGATGACAGGTATCCCGACCACGTGTATAAGCTCTCTAAGGCGCTCTATGGACTTAAGCAAGCCCCAAGAGTATGGTATGAATGCCTTAGAGATTTCTTAATTGCTAATGCTTTCAAGGTTGGGAAAGCTGACCCCACTCTTTTTTACAAAGACTTGTGATGGTGATCTCTTCGTGTGCCAAATTTATGTCGACGACATAATATTTGGTTCTACTAATCAAAAGTCTTGTGAGGAGTTTAGCAGGGTGATGACACAAAAGTTCGAGATGTCGATGATGGGCGAGTTGACCTACTTCCTTGGGTTCCAAGTGAAGCAACTCAAGGACGGCACCTTCATCTCCCAAACAAAGTATACTCAAGATCTTCTCAAGAGGTTTGGGATGAAGGACGCCAAGCCCGCAAAGACACCGATGGGAACTGACGGGCATGTTGACCTCAACAAAGGAGGTAAGTCTGTTGATCAAAAGGCATACCGGTCCATTATAGGTTCATTGCTTTATTTATGTGCTAGTAGACCGGACATTATGCTTAGTGTATGCATGTGTGCTAGATATCAATCCGACCCTAAGGAATGTCACCTTGTGGCCGTTAAGCGAATTCTTAGGTATTTAGTTTCTACGCCTTGCTTTGGGATCCGGTATCCAATGGGGTCTACCTTTGACTTAATTGGATACTCAGACTCCGATTATGCCGGGTGCAAGGTTGATAGAAAGAGCACATCGGGGACGTGCCAATTTCTAGGAAGGTCCCTGGTGTCCTGGAGTTCAAAGAAACAAACATCCGTTGCCCTATCCATCGCTGAGGCCGAGTATGTTGCCGCAGGACAGTGTTGCGCGCAACTACTTTGGATGAGGCAAACCCTCCAGGACTTTGGCTACAATCTGAGCAAAGTCCCACTCCTATGTGGCAATGAGAGTGCAATCCGCTTGGCGGATAATCCTGTTGAATACAGCCGCACTAAGCACATAGACATTCGGCATCACTTCCTGAGAGACCACCAGCAAAAGGGAGATATCGAGGTGTACCATATTAGCACCGAGAACCAGCTAGCTGATATATTCACTAAGCCTTTAGATGAGAAAAGGTTTTGCAGGTTGCGTAGTGAGCTAAATGTCTTAGATTCGCGTAACTTGGATTGATCTATAGCATACATGTGTTCTATGCCTTTGATCATGTCACTTTATGCATTTAAATCCATTATTGTTTATTTGTGGTGCTCAAGTTGTACACGTCATCCCCGGACCTCACAAGTCCATATGCAAATGGTGCACATATTAAGGGGGAGATGTGCTACAACTTGACCCCTTGAGACTTACCTGTTTGGTTGAGTACCCTTGATGCAGTCTCAAAGCTGCATTGAAAGGAAAAAATGGACTTGGACGATGCAAAGACTTCCACTGCACTCCGGTATTAGTGTATTTAATTTCAAGTTCATTCTTATGCTATAATTGCCTTTTGCTCTGAATTGACATTTTTGGTGAGGCAATGGGGTTAAAGGGCCAAAAATGATCCTGTTTTGGTGCTTAATGCCAAAGGGGGAGAAATTAAGGCCAAAGCAAATGGATCAGCCAACCACTTGTGTATTTTGAAAATAATGGAGTTAGAATTTTTTATTTGTCCAAAATGCTCTTATTGCAAAATTTGGTCTCTTATGGGGGAGAATTTTGATTGTGGGAAAAGGGGAGTTTTCGGGCACTTGAATCAATTTTACTCTTGAAATATCTCTCTATGTGCCCAAACAAGCGTGTTTGACTTAGAGATAGGCAAATTAATTTGATTTGTAAAAACAAACCAAGTGGTGGCAAAGAGCGATCCAAATATGCCAAATCATGTGCTAAAACAATTTGGTCTTAAATTGTTTCGATGTTGCACTTTTTAGTTGCTTTTTGATGTGTTGGCATAAATCACCAAAAAGGGGGAGATTGAAAGGGAAATATGCCCTTGGGCAATTTCTATAAGTATTTTGGTGATTAGATGCTCAACACATATTAATTGAATCCTTGTGTGCTAAATGTGGGAAAAGTGCAAATCAAGGCACGGGGTATGTTTCTAGACTTAGTACATTGTTTTTGAATACTAATGTGTTTATCTAAGTGCTAGAAATAGAGCCAAGAAGAGAAAAGTTGAATTGAAGAAGAGTTGGCCGTGTACAGCCAACTCCAGCTCGGCCTGGCACACCGGATAGTGTCCGGTGGTGCACCGGACAGTGTCCGGTGCCCCAGGCGAGTCTCCGGTGAACTAGCTACTCTCGGGAATCGACGAAGTCGTACGGCTATAATTCACCAGACTGTCCGGTGGTGCACCGGACTGTCCGATGAGTCATCCATGGCGAACTCGTCGCTCTCAGGAAAAGGAACGGGGCGACGTGGCTATAATCCACCGGACTGTCTGGTGGTGCATCGGACTGTCCGGTGAGCCAACGGCGCCAGCAGCAACATTCGGTCACGCGATCATCGCGTGACACGTGGCCAGCTCCAACGGTCGGCTTGGTGCACCAGACTGTCCGGTGTGCATCGGACAGTGTCGGTGCGCCAACCGGTTCCGAGGAGCAACGGTCGACTGTGCCCGATTTGGAAGGAAATCGTGCACCGGACATGCTACAGTGGTTGTCTGGTGGCGCACTGGACTGTCCGGTGCGCCACTCGACGGAAGGCAAGGATAGCCTTCCATGTTGATCTCCAACGGCTCCTAACTGCCTTGGAGCTATAAAAGGGACCCCTAGGCGCATGGAGTAGGACACCAAGCATTCTCCAAGCATATTAAGACATCCAGACTTCGCTCCCACGTATTTGATTCATTGTGATAGTGATTTGAGCTTCATTTCGAGTTGTGAACTCCCTGTGTTGTCCTTTGAGCTCAAGTCTTGACTTATGTGCGTGTGTGTGCTGCGGATTGAATCTTGTGTGTGTTTCTTCTCCCAACCTTACTCTGTGCTTTCTTTCTGATCTCTATTGTAAGGGCGAGAGACTCCAAATTGTGGAGATTCCTCGCAAACGGGAAGATACTCTAAACGAAAAGACCGTGGTATTCAAGTTGATCATTGGATCACTTGAAAGGGGTTGAGTGCAACCCTCGTCCATTGGGACGCCACAACGTGGAAGTAGGCAAGTGTTACTTGGCCGAACCATGGGATAAAAATCGCGTGTCTCTTGTGCTGGATTCTCTGTGATTGTTGTGTTTACAAGAACTCGCTTCAAAGCTACTCAGTCACGCTAACACTTTAATATCTAAGTTTTGTGGCTATTTAGCTCTTGATTTTACAGGATCACCTATTCACCCTCCCTCTAGGTGCTCTCAGTAAGCCAAGGCAAAGGACATAGGCAATATGCAACAACATCTCTTAACATACACAATATTAATGTCCACTAGGACAAGAACATCACAAATGTCTTGACAAATGGTTACAAATTCATCTCTTAACAGAAAGAGATTGGCCCCACATCACAAAATGTTACTACTAAATGTCTTGACAACTACATTCCTTACAACAACAGTTCCACATAATCGATTTGGAGCACTACAAACAAAATGCTTCATTCAAACCAAACCATCACTGACTCAAACAGTACGATCATAGATCTCTTCAAAATTGTATCCCATAATACGACAATGCTTAGCCAAGGAGACTGCCCCTTTATTCTCCTCCCACTTTTGGTCCTCAAACACCATTTCCCACAGTTCTGGATCTTCTATGATGTATCCATCAAGAAGTTCACCAACATCACAAGGGTGATCATCAACATCAGAAGGGTTGTCATAAAGGTCCCAACTAGGAAACTTATGCTCGAGATCTTGTTTGCAAACAATTGAAGTATTCTTGAGCATCTTGCACACATGGTCTAGGTGGCCAACAACCTTTTCTATCTTGGCCCCATCTACTTCTGGGATAGTGGAACATAGATTATTAATGGAATGTAGCAGTGTAGATTGCCTCCTCATCTCTTGAATTGTAATGTCCAAAATTAGTATAAGAGAAAGATAATATGATAAATAAATAAATATACTTCCATGCTAGAATTTTGAGGATTTCCTGATATAGTTTTCTTTGTCATAATCAACTAAAGGACATAAAGTGGACAAATGACAAATAAATAAATACCTAAATATGCATTCCATGCCGAGGTTTATTTGTTTGTGCATTCCATGCTGGGTTCTTGTATTTTTGCATTTGTATTCAAATTTGGGAGACAAGTTTAAGTTTGAAAAAGAGAAATATAAAATAGAAATAGAAATAAGAAAAATAAATAGAAATGAAAAAAGGGCAGGTCGGCCTATCTTCCTTTTGCGGTTCGGCGCATATTCCCTTCACATGAGTACGTGACCACACCATGTGTATTTTTTTCCTTTTCTTTTGTTTATTTCCCAAGCCGTATAGTCATTGCCATGATGTCAGCATGCAAACCAGTTGTTCGTGTTCCCACGCCAATACCTGATTTGCTGTTGGGTGTGCTCGACACGCTAGATGACTTTCCCAGCTCGATTTCGATCTGGATTCTGTTGCCGAGTATTGCGTGAAGCCCCTGATCTTATGCCTGTTCCTTCTCCCAACAACTCGCGCGCACTCCTCCCATGCGGACCTGCCTCGTCGAGTCTATCTTCTCCTCCTACCTCGTTCTGTTGTGTTTCAGTTGCGCAGAAGCCGAGCAGGACTCGCTCGTCTGGGCTTCCTTGCATGGCATGTATATATATGCATGCCCATGACGAGAAGCCAAGCACAACCACCACGTAGTAGTCAAGATACAAGAGAGAGAAGCAGGGGAACTCGCCGAGCTGCTGGAAGGAGACAGGGGTTTTGTCGCTGGGCCGCCTGTGCCCATGCACCACTGTAGTCGCCATCAGCGCGCCTAGGCAGCCTCGCCGTCCAAGTTTTGCCACGAGGAGGGCAGGGAACCTTCAGAAGTGCGGGGATTGCTCGTTGGTGTGGAGCTCCACCGCGTGGTAGTGCTGCGCCGTGGTTGACATCGCCTCTTGTGCTGCCATCGTCGAGGTTAGGACTACATGTTCGTTGAGTGTTTCGCATTAATTTCCGCCTAGTGTTGTTGCGAATCGCGTGGCCGAACGCCGTTTGGAGTCGCGCTGCCATGGGGAGACCTGTGCGCCACTTCGGCTCTGGCCGGAGGTAGAAGATGCTCGAGCGCCGTCCGATCCTCCTCAGAGGACCAGGATTAGATCTTAGGTATTGAATGACCGTGGACCGTTGATCTACGGGCATGCGGCCAGGATTAGAGTTGGGGAGGGAAATAGCTATGGGTCGTTGGATCCATAACGAACGGTAGAGAATAGAAGATAACGTTTCGACACTGCGATCTGATCAGGGCCATCCGGAATAGATCGAACGGTCAGAATACAACAGTACCCCTTCGTCGAAGCCAGTTTACAAAAGAGCCCCTCTATTTTATTAGTATTAACCCGCCATCCACCGCAGCTTAGTTCTGAGTCTTGGGAAAATTTATGCCGAGACCCTTGCACTTTCTAATAATAATGCGCTCAGTCCAGAGACATAGGAAATTGAATAAATTAATACAAAAAATGCTTTCCTAGTATAAAAATAATTCTAGATCTTGTTTAATTCCTAGAAAATCCATTCTAGCTCCTTTTTAGTGCATTCCAGTTCCTATAATTTTGTAATATTATGGTTTATCATCTAGTACCACTGTTTTCACATGAAAGTCACATTAAAATTTATATTCTATTTAATCTTGTACAAAATACATAAAATCATTAGAAATTCATAACTTAAAATCTATGATTCTGATTTGATCCGTTCGAGTTGCGTTAGTCTCGTATAAATATTTACTATGCAATAACAACATTTATTGTACCATGTTTCATTCTTTTATAATTGGATCTGTATTTAACTGATGTTGGTTAGTCTTGTTAATCTACTTATCATTATAATCTACTAGAAGATGATCCATGGTCAATTCATAACTTAGATTAAAGTTGAGATAGTTATTTATAGAATAACCTCTCATATGAATTACACTAACCAATTTATAATATAGTTTAATATTTTAATCACATAGATCCTCTATAAAATCATAACTCCTTAATCGTAATTCCGATCTTAGTAGTTCTCGATTCCGCGATCTCGTAGCAACGTGTAGATCATTATTATTCAGTTAGTACTTATGTTTGGTGTGATGTTAATTTTGTTTATACCATGTCTGCTTGTATTGCTACGACTAGCAGTGCGGTTACGAGGATCTGAGGAATCACCCTGGTAACTGGAATCTCAAGTGCCAGGCAAGTTGTGCCCTTGATTCACTTTTGTTACCCAATAATGTTCTTTATAATCATTTACCATGCATAGGTTTAATTTTGATGGGACCCGATAGGTCACCCTAGATTGTTTATCTCATTACCTTGTTTACCCTTGAATCGCATGGGTAGTTTTTGCTATTGCTTTACATGGTTTTGGGATTAATACTACATTATATCCATGTTCCAATTGTTTTTGTTATTCTACTTATGTTCATGTCAAGATCATTATGTTATTGTTAATTGGAACATGGAGCTTAACTTGAGAAACACGTGCCACCACAAGGGTTTAATGGGACGCCCTTGGCCAACTAAGTAGGAAAGCTAGTGGAAGACTACCTTACCCGAAAGGGGCAAGGGCAGTAGGGGATTGCATGCAAGGAGGTTCTCGGGTTGATTTTGCTGCGATGGCGATCAGACGGGGGATTCTTGCAAGTGCTCTTCCCATAAACTGTAGCGGGTTTCTGGAAGCTAGTGGAACTTTGTAAAGGCCTCGTAGTGGATCCCTAGCCATTCACCTCGGTAGTGTCTAAGGGCCTAGCTAACCCTGGCGACATGGGATACACGACTTGTGGGTAAAGGGTACAACCTCTGCAGAGTGTAAAACTGGTATACTAGCCGAGCTCACGGTCATGAGCGGCTCAGGACTCTCCGATGATTGAATTATGGAACCTAAACTCAATTTGTCATTTGCATTTGCATGGGATTATTAATTTTGTTCTATTATGTTATTATGGTTTGGTATTCACTTACACTTAGTAACTGCTAATAAAATTTTGACCAACTTTAAAAGCAATGCTCAGCTTTAACCTTTCCCTTTGGTAAGCCTTACACCTTACATGATCTCCCAGCTTTGTGAGTTCATGCCACATTATTCCCCACAACTTGTTGAACGATGAACATGTGTGAGCTCACCCTTGCTGTCTCACACCCCCCCACAGGAGAAGAATAGGTGGTTTCAAGTGGAGTCAAGGTGAGGAGTTTGATCTGATCTAGGTGGTGTTTCTCAGTTGACATTGGCGCCGACGATCCTTAGTTCGTTTTATATTTATAATTTATTTTGTAAGTCTTCCGCTATGTAATAAATACTCTGATTATATTGTGACATTTATCTCTATACACTTTGTTATTATATGTGTTGTCTTCTTTGGCGCATGTATGAGATGCACCTGGCTTTGTTCCTTAAAGCCGGGTGTGACAGAAGTGGTATCAAAGGAAATGTTGACTGTAGGACGAAACCTAGATAGAAATGGACAAAACCCTTACCTACTTACCTTATTCTGATTCATTCCATACTTACCTTATCTTGATCATGTCTCACCTTTTGCTATTCTACTCGGATTATTCTTACCTTTACTACTCTAAGACAAGATGGATTTCACACCTCGGAATCCTACATTTATGAACTTTTTAAGAGATAGGAGACCTAAGACAAAAATTAAAACTATTTTCTCTATTAAAAATGTTGTTTGATTGTTCTGATGATAGATGCTTGATTTGCTTCTTTGATTGATTAAAATAGTATAGACGGGCATCTTAGCATGTACCACCATAAGGTATTGTATTAGCTTTAGTAGGTAAAACATTAATCTACTTAGCTAATAATTCCCCCACAGTAACATTTATCATAATCACTCGCCTTGTCTACAATTCTTCCTTTCTTACCCTGTATTTATAACCCAGATTTACTACCCTATAGTGTTAGAAGAGAGCACTATAGACATGATCCTTGGTATGTCATGGTTAAGAAAGGCAAAGGCAGTTCATACACTGTGCTAAAGAAACCATAGAACTCACTAGTTCCAAAGGAGTAAGATTTGAAATCGGAATTGCAGTAACTACCGCTACTAGACTAGCGACATTCATAGTAGATGTGGAGTTTGTTGGAAACAACATCCGTGTGGTTAGAGATTTTTCCGGATGTCTTTCCAGAAGTTTTACCAGGGATGCCACCAAATAGGAAAGTTGAGTTCGTCATTGATCTCTTACCTGAGACTGCCCCTACTTTCAAACGGCTATACAGGATGTCTGTAGAAGAGTTAAAGGGACTGAAGAAGCAGTTAACGGAATTACAAGAGGCTAGGTATATTCGTTTGAATTCTTCACCTTGTGGAACGCCGGTTCTATTTGTACAGAAGAAAGAAGGATCGCAAGGGATGTGCGTGGATTATAGGTCCCTTAACGATGTCACTATGAAGAACAAGTGTCCATTACCCCACATTGAGGATTTATTTAATCGGATGAGAGGTACAAGGGTATTCTCGAAGATTGATCTCCGATCGGGTTACCATCAAATGAAGATTTGGCCATTGGATATTCCCAAGACGGATTTCTCGACCTGATATGGTTTATATGAGTTTACCGTTATGTCATTTGGACCAACTAATGCACCAACCTATTTTATGGATATGAAGAATAAGGTGTTCATGATTTGGACAGATTCGTTGTGGTTTTCATCGGCGATATTATTATTTATTCCAAGAGCGATAGTGATCATGAGGAACATCTGAGATTGGTGCTACAAAAGCTACGAGATAATCAACTTCACGCTAAGTATAGCAAATGCGAGTCTAGATTGACGAGATGTCATTCCTTGAACATATCATGGGAGGATATCAGTGGATCCTGCTAAAGTCAAGGAGATAGTGGTGTGGAGCACACCCACTACAGTTACGGAGATTCGAAGTTTCTTGGGACTTGCAGGATATTATTGGAGATTTATTGAAGGATTTGCTAAGATTGCTAAGTCTGTCACCTCACTTCTGGAGAAGGAAAGAGAGTTTAAGTGGGACAAGAAGTACCAAAATAGTTTTAACCAACTGAAGTTGAGATTGATGTCACCCTAGTGTTGGTTATGCCAGATCTACAGAAAGGATTTGACATTTATTGTGTTGCCTGCGGCCAAGGCTTGGGATGTGTGCTCATGCAAGAAGGACATGTGATTGCCTACGCGTCTCTCAGTTGTGGAAACAAGAGTTAAACTACCCCACTCATGACTTAGAACTGGCAGTCGTTGTGCATGCACTTAAGATTTGGAGACATTATATTATGGGAACCAAGTGTCTAGTATACACGGATCATAAGAAGTTTGAAGAACATATTCACACAGTAGGATCTCAACCTTAGGCAACGTCGTTGGTTGGAGCTTATTAAGGATTATGATTTGGAGATTCACTATCATCCGGGCAAGGCAAATTTGGTTGTAGATGCCTTGAGTCGAAAGGAGCAGGTTCATTCAGCTGTTGTTGCCCAGCTACCTGATGAGATTGTTGAGGATTTCAGGAGACTTAACCTGGGGATAGTTGCTCACACTGAAGTAGTTACTATTGATGTGGAATCTACTTTGGAACAAGAAATCCACAAAGGACAAATTGGTGATGCTAAAATGCAAGAGATTAAGGATCTGATTACTAAAGGTCAAGGTCCGGAATTCACGGAAGATGAACAAGGCACAATATGGTTCAAGGATTAGATATGAGTTCTTGAGATTGATAGCCTTCGTGAGACTATTTTAAAGGAGGCCCATGACTTGGATTATTCTATTCATCCTGGTAATACCAAGATGTATCAGGATTTGAAGCAGAAATACTAGTGGTATGGATTGAAGAGAGAGGTGGCTACACATGTGGCTATGTGTGATGTGTGTCAAAGAGTTAAGGCCGAACACCAAAGACTAGCGGGACTACTGCATCCAATGAAGATACCCGAGTGGAAGTGGGAAGAGATTGGTAAGGACTTCATTACCAGATTGTCTCGCACCTCGAAGGGATATGGTTCTATATGAGTTATTATGGACAGAATGGCCAAAGTGGCTCATTTCATTCCGGTCAAGACTACTTATAAGGTATCTCAATTGTCAGAGTTATATATGGCTCGGATTGTGTCTCTACGCGGTGTACCGAAGAAGATCGTTACGGATAGAGGATCATAGTCTACCTCCAAATTTTGGAAAAGTTTTCATGAGAATATGGATACGAAGTTGAATTTTAGTTCGGCCTACCATCCTCAGACCGATGGACAGACTAAAAAGGACTAATCAAGTATCGGAGGACATGTTGAGAGCTTGTGGCCTTCAGCATGGTAGTAGTGGGATAAGAGTTTACCCTATGCTGAGTTCTCTTATAATAATAGCTATTAGGCCAGTTTGAAGATGTCACCGTTTGAGGCTTGGTATGGCAGAAAGTGCAGGACTCCACTGTATTGGGATCAAACTGGTGAAAGGCAGTTGTTTGGGCCTGAGATTATACAAGAAGCAGAGGAACAAGTTCAACAAATAAGGGAGAATTTGAGAACTGCACAATCCAGGCAGAAAAGCTATGCTGATACTCGGAGAAGACTACTTGAGTTTAAAGAGGGAGATTATGTCTATTTGAAGGTGTCACCACTCCGGGGTATGAGAAGATTCAAAGTTAAGGGCAAATTGTCCCCTCACTATATTGGACCATTCTGAGTTTTTAGGCAAGTTGGAGAGATGGCCTATCAACTCGAGCTACATGATAATCTATGTGAGGTGCATAATGTATTCCACGTGTCACAACTGAAGAAATGTCTCAGGGTACCTGAAGATCAACTGCCAATAGAGAACCTTAGTGTTCAAGATGATTTGACTTACACGGAGTATCCTATCAAGATTCTTGACACACTGACTCGTGTCATGAGGAACTAAGTTATAAAGATGTGCAAAGTGCAATGGAGTCACCATGGAGAAGATGAAGTGACCGGGAAAAGAGAAGAAGAGCTTCGCATAGATTTCCCCCATCTTTTCCCTCGTTCTTCTTAAATCTCGAGGACGAGATTATTTTTAAGGGGGGTAGGATTTGTAATGTCCAAAATTAGTATAAGAGAAAGATAATATGATAAATAAATAAATATACTTCCATGCTAGAATTTTGAGGATTTTCTGATATAGTTTTCTTTGTCATAATCAACTAAAGGAAATAAAGTGGACAAATGACAAATAAATAAATACCTAAATATGCATTCCATGCCGAGGTTTATTTGTTTGTCCATTCCATGTTGGGTTCTTGTATTTTTGCATTTGTATTCAAATTTGGGAGACAAGTTTAAGTTTGAAAAAGAGAAATATAAAATAGAAATAGAAATAAGAAAAATAAATAGAAATGAAAAAAGGACAGGTCGGCCTATCTTCCTTTTGCGGTTCGGCGCATATTCCCTTCACATGAGTACGTGACCACACCATGTGTATTTTTTTCCTTTTCTTTTGTTTATTTCCCAAGCCGTATAGTCATTGCCATGATGTCAGCATGCAAACCAGTTGTTCGTGTTCCCACGCCAATACCTGATTTGCTGTTGGGTGTGCTCGACACGCTAGATGACTTTCCCAACTCGATTTCGATCTGGATTCTGTTGCCGAGTATTGCGTGAAGCCCCTGATCTTATGCCTGTTCCTTCTCCCAACAACTCGCGCGCACTCCTCCCATGCGGACCTGCCTCGTCGAGTCTATCTTCTCCTCCTACCTCGTTCTGTTGTGTTTCAGTTGCGCAGAAGCCGAGCAGGACTCGCTCGTCTGGGCTTCCTTGCATGGCATGTATATATATGCATGCCCATGACGAGAAGCCAAGCACAACCACCACGTAGTAGTCAAGATACAAGAGAGAGAAGCAGGGGAACTCGCCGAGCTGCTGGAAGGAGACAGGGGTTTTGTCGCTGGGCCGCCTGTGCCCATGCACCACTGTAGTCGCCATCAGCGCGCCTAGGCAGCCTCGCCGTCCAAGTTTTGCCACGAGGAGGGCAGGGAACCTTCAGAAGTGCGGGGATTGCTCGTCGGTGTGGAGCTCCACCGCGTGGTAGTGCTGCGCCGTGGTTGACATTGCCTCTTGTGCTACCATCGTCGAGGTTAGGACTTGTCGGCGTTCCGAGACCGGGGGGTCCCTGAGCCGACGAGTGAATGTCGCTGCGTGCCCCAGCCCAGATGGGTCGAGCGCGAGGGCGAGCGTGAAGGGGGGAGAGCGAGGCGGCCGGAGACCGGCGTGAGAGAGGTGGGAATCCCGCGGCCTTCGTGTTCGTCCCGCGCCCAGGTCGGGTGCGCTTGCAGTAGGGGGTTACAAGCGTCCACACAGGAGAGGGAGCGAGCGGCTCCGAGCGAGCGTGTGTCTCGTCCTCGTCCCCGCGCGGCCAACCTTCTCTAAGAGGGCCCTGGTCCTCCCTTTTATAGGCGCAAGGAGAGGATCCATGTGTACAATGGGGGGTGTAGCAGAGTGCTACGTGTCTAGCGGAGGAGAGCTAGTGCCCTGAGTACATGCCGTTGTGGCAGCCGGAGAGATTTTGGCACCTAGCTGGTGTGATGTCGTGGCCATCGGAGGAGCGATGGAGCCTGGCGGAGGGACAGCTGTCGGAGCGGTTGAATCCTTGCTGACGTCCTCTTGCTTCCGTAAGGGGGCTGAGAGCCGCCGTCGTCACAGAGTATGCAGGGCGCCATCATTGCCTATCTGGCGGGGCGAGCCAGATGGGACGTCGGTCTTGTTCCCTGCGGCCCGAGTCAGCTCGGGGTAGGGTGATGATGGCGCCTCCTGTTGACGTGGCTGGTCTACGCCCTAGGTTGGGCGATGTGGAAGCTCCTCCGAAGCCGAGATCGAGTCCGTCTTCCGTGGCCGAGGTCGGGTCCGAGCCCAGGTTCGGGCGAGGCGGAGATCGCCGGCTGGTGCCGGGGCGGAGTCCGAGCCCTGGGGTCGGGCGAAGCAGAGTTCGTCGTCTTCTGGGGCCGAGCCCAAGTCCGAGCCCTGGGTCGGGCGAGGCGGAGATCGTCGTCTTCTGGGGCCGAGCCCATGTCCGAGCCCTGGGTCGGGCGGAGCGGAGCTTCCTATGGTGCCTTTGGCCGGGCCTGACTGCCTGTCAGTTTCACTCTGTCAAGTGGCACCGCAGTCGGAGTGGCGCAGGCGGCGCTGTCCTTCTGTCAGGCCGGCCAGTGGAGCGGCGAAGTGACGGCGGTCACTTCGGCTCTGCCGGCTGGGGGGCGTGTCTCAGGATAAAGGTGTCAGGCCACCTTTGCATTAAATGCTCCTGCGATTTGGTCGGTCGGTGCGGCGATTTGGTTAGGGTTGCTTCTTGGCGAAGGCAGGGCCTCGGGCGAGCCGGAAACATGTTCGCCGCTGAAGGGGGGCCTCGGGCGAGACGGAAATCCTCCGGGGTCGACTGCCCTTGTCCGAGGCTAGGCTCGGGTAAGGCGTGATCGAGTCCCTTGAATGGACTGATCCCTGACTTAATCGCACCCATCAGGCCTTTGCAGCTTTGTGCTGATGGGGGTTACCAGCTGAGAATTAGGAGCCTTGAGGGTACCCCTAATTATGGTCCCCGATAGTAGCCCCCGAGCCTCGAAGGGAGTGTTTGCACTCACTTGGAGGCTTTCGTCGCACTTTTTTGCAAGGGGACCAGCCTTTCTCGGTTGCGCTTTTGTTCCGGTGGGTGCGCACGAGCGCACCCGCCGGGTGTAGCCCCCGAGGCCTCGGAGGAGTGGTTTCACTCCTTCGAGGTCTTATTGCCTTACGTAGTGCTTCGGCTGGTCTGGTCGTTCCCTCATGCGAGCTGGCCGTAGCCCAGGTGTACGGTCGGGTCCCAAGTTCTCGGGCTGGTATGTTGACGCTGTCAACGGTTCGGCTGGAGCCGGGTTTGCGAGAGCAGCCCTCGAGCCTCTGCACAGAGCGAGAGGGCGGTCAGGGGTAGACTCGGCTTTTTTACATATGCCCCTGCGTCGCCTTTCCGCAAGGAGGAGGGGGGGAAAGCGCCATGTTGCCCTCGATGGGCGTCGAACATGGTGTCTCCGATGAGCTGCAAGCGGGTAATCCGAGTGGACGTCCGTGCCCCGTTCGTTAGGGGTCGGCTAGGGGCCCAGAGGCACGCCCAAAAGTACCTGCGGGTGATCTGCCAGACCCGGTCCCCTAGTGACGGGGTCCGAGGGCTCGATGCCTCCCTCTGATGGGATTCTGTTACAAGATCATTCCCGCTGGTCTCGGAAATGTCCTAGGGTACCTCGGGAGCGCAGCCCGAGCCTTGGTTATGTATCGAACGTACCCATGGTCATCCCTCGCTCGGCATCGGAGGCGGCTGTGAACCCTTCAGGGGCCAGCCTTCAAACCCCTGATCAGTAATGGGCACAGAGCCTGAGTAGCCTGAGGCGGCCGTGGAACCCTTTCGAGGGGTCGGCCTTCGAACCTCTGACCAGTAGTGGGTGCAGGGCCCACGCGATCTAGGCGGCTGTTGAACCCTTCCGGGGGGCCAGCCTTCGAACCTCTGATCAGTAGGGGGGCTCGGAGCCTGGTTCCTTCTCGGGGAAGGATCCTTTTCGGGGTATCCCCCTTTCCCGGTCCCTGTTGCAAGAGAGAGAAAGAGGAAAAACGGAAAAGGATACGAAATCGAACGATGCGGCGTACCTTTTTTGATGCGGTCATTACGGCAAAGGCGAAACGTCGCTCGCTTCTCCTGTCAGAGGCGCCGCGTGTCCCGCCACGGAGTTGATGCGACAGGGCGAGTGGTTCGCAGGGTAGCTGTTGCGCGTGCGTGAGCCGTTCGAGGAACGGGTCACGGGCGCGTTGCCTTCACGCCGTGAGAGAGGGTTCTCTCGCTGCCCCCGGATGGGACGTAAGCTTGGCTGACGACGTGACCGCTGCACCTGCCCGCCTGCCACCGCCATTACTGTCGGCCCGTCTTCGGCCGTATTGACCGTCGCGCCAGGCTGGAGCCGCTGGGTCGTGCGCTGGGTGGCCTAGAATCGCGGTATTGGTTCCGTAGTCGAGGAGGCGCGGTGGTGGCGCAGGTGGCGATGCAGTTACTCACACGTAGCAACCGGCGCACCGGTTGCATGACGCGTGGGCCTGGGCCTCCGTGCCGGGCGTGTTGGGAGTCGGAGAAGTGCGCCCACTTGGCGCGGTCGCATGCCGCCTGCACGGCTGCCCGCCCTTTCGCCCGCTGGTCTGGGCAAAAGTGGAGGGTCGCTTGTAACCGCTGGGCGGTTGTACGCACCACGCGCGGCGGTTTGGCTTCTTCTGCTTTGAGTCGGCTTGCATGATGTGTAGGACCCAGCCCCCGCGCCGTAGGGGAGGACCTTGGAGTGTGTTGGAGAAGACTCAGCCTGTGACGGCTGGGGACGCAAGTAGGGAGATCCGCCTTTAAAAGGAGGGTGACCCCCTTGGAAGGAGACCATGTCTTCGCGCTCCCTTATGCATCGTGTCTTTCCACCTTCCAAGCCCCCGGATGGGGGAGATTCGCCGTCTTTCTGCCTCGTCGTTGGGGGAACACAACTCCGTGGGAGTTGGCACCTTTCAGCCATCGTTCGGCTTCAAGGATTTTCATCACGTAGCCCGGCTGCACCCCTTCGCCGGCGGTCACCCCAGACGGTGACCACCAGCCCCTGGGTGGGGAGAAGCAAGCCGGGCTGCGATCTTGGTCCCACCCTCAGCTTCAAGGACGTTCATCATCCTTGCTGGGGCGGAGGCCGGGCTGAGCCGGAGCTCTACCTCCCGCGCGGGTTCGTGGGTCACCCTCTCCTGCGGCGTTCGAGGGAGAGGGCGCTCGCTGGCCCTACGGGCGGGTCGGACTTCGACAACGCGGGGCCGGTCGACGGCAGGCGTCATCAGCCCCAGCGCGTCGGGCTCGTCGGGTTGGCCCCCGGTGCCACTTCCTGCCGGAAGGCGACTGCCGCGCCGTGTGCACGGGAGGACCGCCCAAGATGTCGCGCGCTGCTAGGGCGGCGTTCGTGTTCTGGGGTGGTCCTGCCTTTGCACCGGTGCGGTGCCTCCGCGGGGAGGTCGGTGCCCTGCCCGTCCGGGAGGATCTGAGTGGGGATCTGCCGGCGGGCTGACGGCCCCTGTCGCCGGTGCCGAGGCGGAGGCGGCTCGAGAAGTCCCCGTCGCGGACGGGATCACCGCCACCATCTGCGCTTCGGGCCTCCGGCTCTTTGTACTTGTCCTCGCCCCTCGAGCGTCGGTGTGGGCGAGGGCAAGGCTGCAGCAGCGTTCGCCCTGAGGCCATCGCCGCTGCAGTTTGGCCACCCGTAGAGGGGGTCGTTGTCGCTGCTGCTGGAGCGGGCGACGGCGAGCCGTCCGTCGGTCTTCTGTTGCTCCGTAGCCCCCCCCCGCATTGAGTGGGGTTGTTCGTACCTGCGGAGGTGGAACCGGAGTTCCGTTTGTAATGGCACCTTGGATGCCAGTGTTTTTGTTCATTGTGGCTGTCGGGGCCTGAACATGTATGTATTTTCGGTATGGAGCCGTGTTTTTCCCTTATTTTTGAGCACTAAGACTCGCCTGTTGGTTGTCTGAACCGCTTCACCAAGCGCGAGTCGCCCCGTGTAAAGGTGACGAGTGAGGTATCCGTATCCCGGAGGCGTAGGAATCCCTCGGCTCGGTCAGCCCTATTGTCCGAGGCTTTTCTAGCTTAATTAAAGGAACCCCTCGGCCGCTTTTCGACGAGCCAAGGCCAGGGGTAGCGGCGTCAACATGAACAGAGGCAGAGTTGGCTCGAAAAGAAAAGCCTGGTTGGCCGGAGCCTGGCCGGGTCGTCCGTTAGCGGGACCGACGCCGGAATTGACTAGTCGAGGCCTCGGGTCGGGCTGACGTCCTTGGAGGACAGCTGGCCGAGGCCCCGGTGTGACCGGCCGAGCCGCCTGCTCGGGCCGGATTCCCGAGAAGACCCTGGTAGCGATGGCCCGGGCATGGCGATGACGTCATCCTTCAGAGTGGAGATCTTCGGACCGCGTCGCCGTCCGAGGCTAGGTCGGACTTCGCCGAAGGTGTCGTCGATGCCGAGGGTGCTGCTGCTCCCTTCAGCCGTCAAGATCCGAGCCTGCAGGATCTGATTGTCTTGTAGCGTGTGTTCCCTGCGGCCGCCGAGGCCAAAACACACCCTCGCCGTGTTGTAAAGCCGCGTCTCCTTTCCTCTTGTTTCGAGTATCTGGACCCTTTTGTTGGTAACAGAAATGTTTGTGCGAGCGAGAGTTGCTTCTCGCGGAAGGTGACGAGTGAGGTATCCGTATCCCGGAGGCGTAGGAGTCCCTCGGCTCGGTCAGCCTTGCCGCTTACGCGCACTCTTACCCGTCCATGGGGCTCTGTTCCCAACGCAGTCGAGAAGGCTCGAGAAATCGCTTCGGCAGAAGAGCTTCCGACCGTGAAGACTTGTTCGGTCCGCGGGATCACTTATCCGAACGTGAGTTACTTATCGCAGAAGGTGATGAGTGAGGTATCCGTATCCCGGAGGCGTAGGAGTCCCTCGGCTCGGTCAGCCTTGGCTGCTTACGTGTACTCCGTCGTTTTCAGGATCCACTTTCGAAGTAGTTAAACAGCCCGAAAGACCTTCTGGCAGAAAAGATCTTTTTTCGAGGAAAATTTCGACGCAGAGGGGGTTCCCCCCTTTTAGCCCCCGAGGGAGGGTCGGGCTTTGCCGAGGCGAGGCCGACCCTTCCTTGACGACTAAACTTTTGCTGGGCGCGAGATATATGAACAACTTGAAAACATCTTAAGGGTAGAAGCGACGTAGCTGTTGGATGTTCCAAGCGTTGCCGTAGATCTCGCCTTGACTGTTGGCCAGCTTGTACGTTCCGGGCTTCAGAACTTTGGCGATGACGAACGGCCCCTCCCAGGGGGGCGTGAGCTTGTGCCGCCCTCGGGCGTCCTGTCGCAGCCGAAGCACCAGGTCGCCCACCTGGAGGTCTCGGGACCGGACCCCTCGGGCGTGGTAGCGTCGCAGGGACTGCTGGTACCGCGCCGAGTGTAGTAAGGCCCTGTCCCGAGCCTCCTCCAGCTGGTCCAGCGAGTCTTCTCGGCTAGTTTGGTTGCTTTGGTCGGTGTAGGCCCTCGCCCTTGGGGAGCCGTATTCCAGGTCTGTGGGCAAGACGGCCTCGGCCCCGTAGACTAGGAAGAACGGCGTGAAGCCCGTGGCTCGGCTTGGCGTTGTCCTCAGACTCCAAACCACCGAGGGGAGTTCCTTCATCCATCGCTTGCCGAACTTGTTGAGGTCGTTGTAGATCCGAGGCTTGAGCCCTTGTAGAATCATGCCGTTGGCATGCTCTACTCGCCCATTTGACATGGGGTGAGCCACGGCGGCCCAGTCCACCCGGATGTGATGATCCTCGCAGAAGTCCAGGAACTTTCTGCCGGTGAACTGGGTGCCGTTGTCGGTGATGATGGAGTTCGGGACCCCGAAGCGATGGATGATGTTGGTGAAGAACGCCACCGCCTGCTCGGACCTGATGCTGTTTAGGGGTCGGACCTCGATCCACTTGGAGAATTTGTCGATGGCGACCAGCAGGTGCGTGTAGCCCCCGGGTGCCTTCTGCAAGGGGCCGACGAGGTCCAGACCCCACACAGCAAAAGGCCAGGTGATGGGTATCGTCTGCAGAGCCTGAGCGGGCAGGTGGGTCAGCCTTGCGTAGAACTGGCACCCTTCGCAGGTGCAGACAATTCTAGTGGTGTCGGCCACCGCCGTCGGCCAGTAGAAGCCTTGCCGGAAAGCAATCCCGACAAGGGCTCGAGGCACTGCGTGATGGCCGCAAGCCCCCGAGTGTATCTCTCGCAGGCGTTCCTGACCTTCGGCGATGGAGATGCATCGCTGGAGGATGCCGGAGGGGCTGCGGTGGTAGAGCTCCTTCTCATCACCCAGCAAGACGAACGACTTGGCGCGCCGCGCCACCCGCCGAGCTTCGGCTCGGTCGGAGGGTAGTTCTCCTTGGTGGAGATATTGCAGGTACGGGGTCCGCCAGTTCTAATCAGGCATGACCCCGCTTTGCTCCCCCTCGACGTGCAGCGCCTCGCCCTCAGGGGCCGAGGGCACCTCGGGTTGAGTCGAGGATGCCTCGGACCGAGCCGAGGGTGCCTCGGGATGATCCGAGGGTGCCTCGGGCTGGGCCGAGGGTGCCTCGGGCTCGGGCGTGTCGTCGATCTTGACGGAGGGTTAATGCAGATCCCGGGAGAAGACGTCCGGGGGAACCGTCGTTTGCCCCGAGGCTATTTTAGCCAGTTCGTCCGCAGTCTCGTTGTAGCGCCGAGCGATGTGGTTGAGCTCGAGCCCGTAGAACTTGTCTTCCAGGCGCCGAATTTCATCACAGTAGGCCTCCATCTTCGGGTCGCGGCAGTGGGAGTTCTTCATGACTTGGTCGATGACGAGCTGCGAGTCACCGCGAGCGTCGAGGCGTCGGACCCCTAGCTCGATGGCGATCTGCAACCCGTTGACTAGAGCTTCATACTCAGCCACGTTGTTGGATGCCGGAAAATGGAGGCGTAGCATGTAGCGTAGGTGCTTCCCGAGGGGCGAGACAAAGAGTAGGCCTGCGCTGGCTCCTGTCTTCATCAGCGACCCATCGAAGAACATGGTCCAGAGCTCCGGTTGGATCGGAGCCGTCGGTAGCTGAGTGTCGACCCATTCAGCCACGAAGTCCGCCAAGACCTGGGACTTGATGGCCTTCCGAGGAGCGAACGAGATCGTCTCGCCCATGATTTCCACCGCCCACTTTGCAATCCTACCCGAGGCCTCTCGGCACTGGATGATCTCCCCCAGGGGAAGGATGACACCACAGTTACCGGATGAGACTCGAAGTAGTGTCGCAGCTTCCGCCGCGTCAGGATCACCGTGTACAGCAGCTTCTGAACTTGTGGGTAGCGGGTCTTGGTTTCGGACAGTACCTCGCTGACGAAGTAGACTGGCCTCTGAACGGGCAACGCATGCCCCTCTTCTTGCCTCTCGACCACAATCGCGACGCTAACCACCTGAGTGGTCGCGGCGACGTAGACCAGGAGGGCTTCTCCGGCAGCTGGGGGCACCAAGATAGGCGCCTTTGTGAGGAGCGCCTTCAGGTTCCCGAGGGCTTCCTCAGCCTCAGGGGTCCAAGTGAAGCACTCGGCCTTCCTTAAGAGGCGGTACAGAGGTAGACCTCTTTCGCCGAGGCGTGATATGAAGCGGCTCAGAGCCGCGAGGCATCCCATGACCCTCTGTACGCCTTTCAAGTCCTTGATGGGCCCCATGCTGGTGATAGCTGCGATCTTCTCCGGGTTGGCTTCGATGCCCTGCTCGGAGATGATGAACCCCAAGAGCATGCCTCGGGGTACTCCGAAAACACACTTTTCGGGATTGAGCTTGACGCCTTTCGCCTTGAGACATCGGAATGTCGCTTCAAGGTCGGAAAGGAGGTCAGAGGCTTTCCTCGTCTTGACTACGATGTCATCGACGTAGGCCTCGACCGTGCGGCCAATGTGTTCGCCGAACACATGGTTCATGCACCGCTGGTACGTCGCGCCCGCATTCCTCAAGCCGAATGGCATGGTGACATAGCAGTACATGCCGAAGGGTGTGATGAAAGAAGTCGCGAGCTGGTCGGACTCTTTCATCCTGATTTGATGATACCCTGAGTAGGCATCGAGGAAAGACAGGGTTTTGCACCCAGCAGTGGAATCCACGATTTGGTCGATGCGAGGCAGAGGGTAGGGAACCTTCGGACATGCTTTGTTGAGACCAGTGTAGTCTACACACATCCGCCATTTCCCCCCTTTCTTTCTCACAAGCACAGGGTTGGCAAGCCATTCGGGATGGAATACCTCTTTGATGAACCCTGCCGCCATTAGCTTGTGGATCTCCTCGCCTATGGCTCTGCGCTTCTCCTCATCGAATCGGCGCAGCGGCTGCTTGACGGGTCGGGCTCTGGCTCGGATGTCCAGCGAGTGCTCGGCGACATCCCTCGGTATGCCAGGCATGTCCGAGGGACTCCACGCGAAGACGTCGGCGTTCACGCGGAGAAAGTCGACGAGCATTGCTTCCTATTTGGGATCGAACCCGGAGCCGATCCGGATCTGCTTGGAGGTGTCGCCGTTGGGGTCGAGGGGGATGGACTTAACCGTCTCCGCTGGCTCAAAGTTGCCGGCATGACGCTTCACGTCTGGCACCTCCTTAGAGAGGCTCTCTAGGTCGGCGATGAGGGCCTCGGCGTACTCCACGCACTCCACGTCGCATTCGAACGCATGTTTGTACGTAGGGCCGACGGTGATGACCCCGTTGGGGCCCGGCATCTTGAGCTTCAGGTAGGTGTAGTTGGGGACGGCCATGAACTTCGCGTAGCATGGCCTCCCCAGTACCGCGTGGTGGGTTCCTCGGAACCCGACCACCTCGAACGCCAGGGTCTCCCTTCGGAAGTTGGAGGGTGTTCCGAAGCAGACGGGAAGGTCGAGCTGTCCGAGGGGTTGGACGCGCTTCCCAGGAATGATCCCATGGAAGGGCGCAGCGCCTGCCCGGACAGAGGACAGATCGATATGCAGAAGCCCGAGGGTCTCGGCGTAGATGATGTTGAGGCTGCTGCCTCCGTCCATGAGGACCTTGGTGAGCCTGACGTCGCCGATGACGGGGTCGACGACGAGCGGGTATTTCCCCGGGCTCGGCACATGGTCGGGGTGATCGTCTCGGTCGAAGGTGATGGCCTTGTCGGACCAGTCTAGATAGACTGGCGCCGCCACCTTGACCGAGCAGACCTCCCGGCGCTCTTGCTTGCGGTGCCGAGCCGAGGCGTTCGCCGCTTGCCCACCATAGATCATGAAGCAGTCGCGGACCTCGGGGAACTCTCCTGCCTGGTGATCTTCCTTCTTGTCGTCGTCGCGGGCCTTGCCACCCTCCGTGTGTGACGGAACCTCCCAAGTAATTAGGCCCACCTACAGTTGTCCTTGTCTAACAGACATCAGACACCCTGTAGATGTTCCTAAGTCACTTGACAAGCTCGGTATCTTTTCCGACCTTACCAGGAACGTTTCACCCGTCTTGCAGACATTACAGATCATCGGAGATAAAGAAATGCGGAAGCGAATTACATAAACTTACATTTATTTCAAAAGCAAGCTCGAGTTATTTTATTACAGACCAGTCTAAAAGTGAGTGCAGAGTAGTAATAATTATACAAACCAAGGGAGACACAACCCTCTCCCGAAAGGCTATAAACAAAAGATCCTAGATGGAGGACCGAGTCCTCCCGCACTTCAGTCTTGTTTTTCTTCTTTGGGAACCACCTTGGCACAGAAGCAGCAAAAGTCTGCTACTTCCCCACCTAAAAACAACAAAGGGATAAACCCTGAGTATGGAATTACTCAGCAAGTCTTACCCGACTAAGGAAAAGACTCTCAAGGGTATGCTGGATAAATAGGAGTCAAGGAGAGGCTTTAGCAAAAATCAACTTATATTTTTGCAGAAGTAGCTTACTAAAGTGAGTCCTTACTTTTAATCTTTTAATGCCGTATTAAGTATTAATAGACTCTATTTGCATCTAGTCTAATTTCAACATCTCATCAATACAACATCATTTTTATCCATAGTGTTCACATCCTGACTTTAGGTTGTAGAAAAGTGACCAAGTCTTCATAACCGCGAAGGTACGGCGATCCGAATCGATTATACTCAGCTGAGGATCTCCAATCACACGACATATGTAGCACTTAACCCTTGCATATGTCAACCCGCCACCGGGGTTCTTAAGACCGGATCAGGTTCACGCAAACCGAGAGCACAGATACACCACCGTCCAGCCTCTTGCCACGGAGGGTACACGCTACTCTCGCCACCGCTCCACTCCCATTTCGTGTTATCTTATTCCGGCCTTAGTCTGCCCGAGGCAAGGCTTACCCATGACGAGGCATGTGACCAGTTAAAGGGTCCTCGGTCAGCACGCCTACATACGCGTTAATCCTTAACCAACCTGGGTAGAACATCACCTGTTCCTACCCCCAAGTCTCAATTTACGTATTTCCATCCTTAGGATTGTGTCTGTTCCTTAGGATGAAAGAGCATCACAGGGAACTTCGCAGTAAGATCCCATCATTGCTCCAAATGAAAATATTCTTGCAGGTAGAAGCCGTCCTTTCTCGAGTTAAATTAAGGACAACCTCTATCCACAAGATCTAAGCAAGGCTAAGCATTTTTTGTAAATCATAATTTTGATACTTCACAGAAGTATCTATAAAGGTATGGATATCAAGGAAAGCAATGCATCAAAGGGTTTCAAGTAACTCTTATGAACCTAATGCACATTTCACTAGACTTAAGTGTGCGAAAAGTATTTAAAAACACAAGGAAAAGGGTTGCATGCACCGGGTCTTGCCTTTGTTATCAGGTGAGTCCTGCTCGGATCCACAAATATCGAAATAAAAGCAGTTGCCTGCTTGAGGATCAGAGGTTGGTGGTATCCCTTCTTCAGAGACTTCTTCTTCTTCGTGCTCTAATATAACCATATACATGCATAAGAATGGATGTCATGGAATGCTCATGAGGATGCGAAGATAACATAAACTTATTATTTATGTCTTGAGTACAACTTTCCTTCACGGTACTCCGAGAACCTAGGGTTTCCGGAGTCAGTAAAGGAGTTCATGGAGCAGGGGGGGTGGTTTTGGGTTCTAGTTATCAAACAATGTTCAAATCAAACCAAACTCTACCCATGGCTTCTAAATAATGTGAAAAGCTCACATAAAAAGTTTGGGAAATTTTGGACTTATTATTTATTTTCTAAAAATCCAGAACCAATGGTTTAGGCTATTTTAAATACCCTAAAATTCCCTATTTGATCTAAAAATCATGAGTTTATTTTTATTAAATACTAGGGAAAATAAGGAACTTAGGAAAATTGGTCTCATATTTTTAGGATTTTTCTATAATTTTCTACAGATTTCTAAAGTTCTGCTGTAAAA
This sequence comes from Zea luxurians, assembly GCA_029449295.1. NCBI lineage: Eukaryota > Viridiplantae > Streptophyta > Magnoliopsida > Poales > Poaceae > Zea > Zea luxurians. The sequence continues at coordinate 38,698,211 of JAOPSE010000009.1, read as the reverse complement.
GAAAAAAGAAAATGTTTAAATAGAACTGGGCCGGATTCAGCCCAGCGGCCCAGGTCCGCGCGAAATCGCGCGCGCGCCCGCGCCCGCGAGGGAGATTTTACGCAGAGGTCCACGAGGTTTTAGCTAAACCAGAACAGGGTCGTTTACTATTGCGCAGAGTCACTGACACTTACAAAAAGGCCCCTGCGTTTCTATCAATTTGCAACCGGAAGTCCCCGACGGCGCTCGCGCACCGCCGCGCTCCGGCGAGCATCTACGCCGGCCGATTGGGGCTAAGATAGGTGCTAAGCTTCAGCTGAGACCAAATCCGAGTCCCCATGAATGTTTCCCCCAACTTAATTGCACTATTGGTGAACTATGGAGCTCCGGCCACGGTGGCCGTAAGCAAAGCGGCAATATGGTCGTGTTCCCGGCGACTGGGGGTCTCCCGGTTCAATTCAATGGCTCGGCAAGCATTAAGAGGAAGCAAGGACGTTGAAACAAGGGAACCGAGGGTGAGATCGGACCTGAAACGGGCTGACCACGGCGAGCTCAATTCTACGGCGGCGGAAAACCAATTTGGGGGAAACGTGGAATTCAAGCTCGTCGGTGAACAACTGGAGACAATACTGGGTGTCGAGGTACTTGACTACCTTACGGACCCTGTGGCACACTCAATTTATAGGCGCCGGGGCGGTGGCCCGTGAATTTTGGATGGCGCGGTGGCGGTCGGAGGTGGAGAAGAAATTACTAGCGCGTGTGGCTGCGTGTCCTCGGTCGTGGCAAGCTCACCGGCGGCGATGGGACTGCGTTAGGGAGTCACGGCGACGAGGTGGAAAGGTAGAGCCACGCGGCGGACGTCGGTGATGGCTCAACGGCGGTGAAATCCTTATCCCCGAGCGGAGAGCAAGGGGGAGGAAAGCGCTACAGCTGGCCGGAGTGGCTTACAGCTCACCGGCGGCGAGGACTCACACCGGCTGTGCTTATCCAAGGACCACTGAGCACGAATCGTGACGAGCCGCGATCGACGGCGGCGGCTACCGGCGACGAGCACGAATAGAATCTTCTTCAGTTAATCAGGCACTGTACCATGGAAGCACCCCTTCAGTGCACCTGACAGGCGATGTTTAGGGTCAGTTTTCTTCCAAATTCCTGTGGCAACATCCCCAAGTCACTGCATCAAAGTCGTAGTGCTACATACCAGCTACAAATCGACTATAGGGATGCGACTTAGTTGAGCACTGGATCATGCTCAAAATCTAGCTAGAAGTGGATGTCAGTCTTCTGCTATTCTGAATTTCAGATCAAACAGCCTGACAGCCAGTTTTTGATTGGGTTTTTCTCCAAATTTCTCATAACAACTGAGCTCACACTCTTTAGCAAAGTTGTTCTCCTATAATTGGTCTTCAACTTTGATGTGGTGACCTAGGGCAAAAACCCTATATCCTGAAAGATACAAGGCTCCAAAGTTGAGCCAATATCACTGAAATCCAGACTTAGAATAAAACTCACATGAGGTCTATTTTGCATTTAAGTCCAAAACCTTGGGTTTTGCTTTCAAGTCCACATATTTGTGAACCAAAGGACTTAAGAAACCTATTTGGCTTGGTTTTTGCACTTTAACCCAAAAGTGGGCTAATTTTGCACATAGGCCCCTAGGGTTTAGTTTTAGGGTTTTCCAGGGTTCCAATTAGAGTTTCTGGTATCCCAGGGGTATAAAAGGAATTCAAGTTTGTTTTTAGAGTCACTTTATGACTTTTACCCTAAAGCTTTTAGGTTTCCTCAACTTAGGTTAAGTTTTACCCCTTTAATCACTATTTAGGGTTAAGTCCTTTAACCAGGGTCCTATTTGTAAAACATTAAAACAATACAACTTGTTTGAAATTTTTGCCTAGTGAATGCACTCTAGGTGTGTCAAACATATGCAATGCCAATGCTTATGATGTCATGCTCAAGTTTTAGTTATAGTAACACCAGGGGTGTTACATCCTTCCCCCCATAAAAGAATCTCGTCCCGAGATTTAAAGTCCTAGGGTGAGTAATGGAAAAGGAAATGTGTCACATTTTTATTTCTTTTTTTCTGGTACAAGGCAGGGGTGGTGTGGGGGTTCATTCCTTTATTACACAGCTACACAGACTTTACAACTTACAAGAGGCTAGAAAACCTGGGAAATTCTTATCTAAGAAGTCTTGGGTTTCCCATGTAGCCTCATCTTCCGAATGCTGGTTCCACTGTATCTTATAAAACTTGAGAGTCTTTCTCCGGGTAACCATGTCCTTTTGATCCAGAACTCGAATGGGATGTTCCGCGTATGTTAAATCTGGTTCCAGGACAACATCAGTCACTTCAACGGTTCGATCGGGAACCCGAAGACACTTCTTCAATTGTGACACGTGGAACACATTATGCACAGCAGACAATGTTTCGGGGAGCTGAAGTCGGTACGCCACTGGTCCACATTGTTCAAGCACCAGGAATGGACCAATGTATCTTGGTGCAAGCTTCCTTTTAACCCCGAAACGCGATACACCCTTCATTGGTGAAACTTTCAAGTAGACATAGTCGTCTACCAGAAAACATAAGGGTTGTCGTCGTCGGTCTGCATAACTCTTTTGTCGAGTCTGAGCTTTCTTCATATTATGAACAATTTTCTGAACCTTTTCTTCGACCTCTTTCACCATATCAGGCCTAAAGAAGTATCTTTCTCCAGGTTCAGACCAATTTAGCGGAGTTCGACACCGTCGCCCATATAAAGCTTCAAAAGGTGCCATCTTGATACTTTCCTGATAACTGTTATTGTATGAAAACTCCGCTAGGGGCAAACATTCATCCCATTTTTGCGAGAAGTCCAAAACACATGCCCGCAGCATATCCTCAAGGATTTGATTCACTCTCTCAGTCTGTCCACTGGTTTGAGGATGATAGGCCGAACTGTGGAGTAACTTAGTACCCAGGGATTTATAAAGTTCTTCCCAGAATTTGGATACGAACGGAGGTCCACGATCCGACACTATAGTCTTCGGAATACCATGTAGACTGAGAATACGGGCAATGTATAATGCTGCATAAGTGGCTACTGTATATGTGACCTTGACAGGTAAGAAGTGGGCAATCTTTGTGAGTCGATCAACGATAACCCAAATAGAGTCATATCCTTTTGCGGTCCTGGGCAATCCCACGATGAAGTCCATGCTTATATCTTTCCATTTCCATGTTGGGATTGGCAAGGATTGTAATGGACCAGCAGTTTTCAGGTGTATGGCCTTGACGCGTCTGCAAGTGTCACACTTAGCCACATAGCGTGCAATTTCAATCTTCATCTTGGTCCACCAGTAATGCTGCTTTAAATCTTGGTACATCTTAGTGCTTCCCGGATGAATAGAATAGCGACTAAGATGCGCTTCATCTAAGATTTGCTGGCGGAGTTCTTCACTCTTCGGCACTACTATGCGGTTGTTAAACCATAACACACCTTGATCGTCTTCCTTGAAACATTTGGCTGTTCCAGCCCTTATCTTCTCTCGTATGTGCTTCATGCCTAGATTATCCTTTTGAGCATCAATTATCCTTTGCAAAATGGTTGACTCAAGCTTTAGCTGATTCAGAGTCCCTTGTTGGATTATCCCCAGGTTTAACTTCTCCATTTCTTGACATAAAGTGTTTTCGGAGGTCTTTACCATAAGACAGTGGCAGGAAGTCTTACGACTCAATGCATCTGCCACCACATTGGCCTTGCCTGGGTGATAATGGATCTCCAGATCATAGTCTTTAATGAGCTCAAGCCATCGTCTTTGCCTCATATTTAACTCTGACTGGGTGAAGATGTACTTCAAACTTTTATGATCTGTATATATGTGACAGATATTTCCCAGCAGATAGTGACGCCATATTTTCAGGGCATGAACCACAGCAGCTAGCTCTAGATCATGTGTTGGATAATGCTCTTCATGTCGGCGTAACTGCCTTGAAGCATACGCAATTACTCGGCCCTCTTGCATTAGCACACAGCCGAGTCCACTGCCTGACGCATCACAATATACATCAAAAGGCTTAGTGATGTCCGGTTGAGCCAATACCGGAGCAGTGGTTAATAATGTCTTCAATTGCTCAAAGGCTTCATTACACTTAGAAGACCAATTGAACTTAATATCATTTTTCAATAAACTTGTGATTGGCTTCACAAGCTTAGAAAAACCTGGTATGAATCTGCGATAATATCCAGCTAGTCCAAGAAAACTCCGGACTTGGTGAACAGTGGTTGGGGGTTTCCACTCCAGAATATCCTTGACCTTGCTAGGATCTACCACAATTCCTTTAGCTGATAACACGTGCCCCAAAAATTGAATTTCTCCCAACCAGAACGCGCACTTGCTGAACTTGGCATATAGCTGATGTTCCCTCAGGCGCGTCAATACAATCCGTAGATGCTGAGCATGCTCCTCTTCATTTTTAGAGTATATCAAAATATCGTCGATGAAGACCACCACGAACTTGTCTAACTCGGGCATAAACACCGAGTTCATCAAATAGGTGAAGTGGGCAGGAGCATTTGTGAGCCCAAAAGACATTACCAGGTATTCGAACAATCCATACCGCGTAGTAAATGCGGTCTTCGGTATATCCTCAGGCCGAATACGGATTTGATGATAGCCCGACCTGAGATCAATTTTAGAAAATACCCTCGCCCCAGTCAGCTGATCAAATAAGATATCGATCCTTGGAAGAGGGTACTTATTCTTGATGGTGACCTCATTCAGGGGCCGATAGTCCACGCACATGCGCAAGGTTTGATCCTTCTTCTTCACAAAGATGGCGGGACAACCCCATGGGGACGAGCTTGGCCGGATGAATCCTTTATTCAGTAGATCTTGTAATTGAACCTTCAATTCCGCCAACTCATTAGGGGCATACGGTACGATCTTCGGGAGATGGGAGCCGTACCGGGCTTTAGCTCAATTACGAATTCTACATCTCTTTCCGGGGGCAGTCCAGGCAAATCTTCCGGAAATACATCTGGAAACTCACATACTACCGAAATGTTCTTGATCTCCGGTACAATGGCTTCAAATATCCTACCAGAAGCTTTGGCTGGATTGGTTTTGGGGAGAGACAAAAGAATTTCTTCTTGATTATAGCTCAACCTGACGGTTCTGAGTTTAGTGTTGAGAATTGCCTTGTGTTGGGTTAACCAATTCATACCCAAAATTACATCTATATCCTGGCCTTTCAGAACAATCATGTTAGCAGGAAAGTTCCGTCCGGCCATGGTTACTGGCACTTCATAGGCCACTTCTCTAGTAAAAATGTGTCCCCCAGGTGAATGAATTTTAAATCCCTCTTTTGATTCATGACATGCAATGTGATGTTGCTCCACAAATGTCTTGCTAATGAAGGTATGCGAAGCACCGGAATCAAAAAGAATAATTGCAGGGTGACTGGCCACAGGAAACGTACCCATCATCACCGGCTCTCCCTCCGGTGTAGTAGCCACTTGAGTGTAATATACTCGCCCCGTCTTCTTGGTATTCTTGCCCGAGGTACTTCCCTTGCCTGGAGCTGAATTCCCCGATCCTTACTGATTATTAGCCTGATTTTGCCTAGGATAGGGGCAATCTTTAATAAAATGCCCAGACTTGCCACAGTTAAAACATCCAGTTGAAGAACTTGGCAGAGCAGGGAATCGAGTGCCTGGGGCACCCGGCTGACTTGGGACAGTAGGGGCTTTGTTGGGACGAATAATTATGGGTTGCTTGAAAGGGAAGGATGGTGCACTTGAACGGTTCTGGTTAGAAGGCCGGAGAATAAACCGTTGCCTCTTCACCGGGCCCTGACTAGGCCGCTCACCACTGAATCCCTTATTCTTCCCCGAATTTGTATATTTTGCCTCCACAGATAAGGCTGTACTGACAGCCTTTCCATATGTGAGATCAATACATGCAGCCATTTTTCGCTGCATCCGGTCATTTAGACCTCTCATAAAACAGTTCCTTTTCTTCAAATCCGTATTCACCTGATCAATTGCATATTGTGACGGGTGATTGAACTTGTTGAGATACTGATTAACAGTATCTCCCCCTTGTTTCAGTTTCATAAACTCTTCTTGTTTCATGTGCAGCACTCCCTCTGGTATATAGTGCTCGCGGAAGGCTGCTTTAAATTCGTTCCATGTAATTTGATGGTCGTCAGGTTGGATAGCCACAAAGTTTCCCCACCAAGTACTGGTAGGGCCACGGAGCTGCTGCGCCGCGAACAATGGCTTCTGTGTTTCCGAACAACGAAGAAGGCCAAACTTCTGTTCAATGACCCGTATCCATTCGTCGGCTTCGAGCGGGTCTTCTGCTTTGATGAATAGAGGTGGACGAGTTTCGAAGAAGTCCAGATAAGTAGTCTCACGGGGACCTTGTTGAAAACCTCTTCCTGCTTGTTGCTGGAACTGCTGCTGACCCGCCATTTCCCTAAGGAAGCGGGTATTGTCGGCGGTGGCATTCACCAAGGCAGCAATTGCCTCGGCTAGCGTGGGTGGAACTGGAGGTGGATTCGGGGTAACATCCCGACCTCCAGATGTTCCGGCTGCGTCCTGTCCGCGAGTCCTGGTCGGCATCTGAGGCAAAAACATTTGAATAAACATAATGTGCCAAAGAAAACCTTCCATTTTACATTACTATAAAGAGTAATGATACAGACTCGATATTACATAACAGGATACATTACCCATTTTACAAAAGTTTAACCTATTATACAACAGTACACCCTACAATACACTACTCTACTTTTATTACCCCATTAGTCCTGCTTTCCGTTACTTTTGGCGGCCTCATCATCAGGTGTGGGAGTCCAGACGTCCACCAACCTCAAAGAAGGAGGGGGTTCAAAAAGGTCTAACTCCCCACCCAGCGCGCGTCCCGCAACGTGAGAGGGTCCGGCTTCTGACTCAGCAGAGTGTACAGGCTCACTAGGGTGTAATTGTGAGTATAACACATGGACTTCCTCATGCAAAGTATTGCAGTAGACCTGCAGGTTGTCGACAGCTGAGCTAAGTTCTTTAATTCGGGCCTGAGCCCTTGCTTCCTTAGCACATGCCAACATACGAGACTGTACTGCCCAGTCAAGTGCTAAGTCCCGATCAGCCAGCTGATCCTGCAGGTGACGGATGTCCCTTCTTAGTTCATTGATTCTATCTCCGTCTGCAATCCAAGCATTGGTCCTGTGTTGCAGCGTTGCTTGAAGTCGACTCACTTCGGCTTCCAGGTCTCCTATGGGGCCATTACTCCCGCTGCTACTGCTTTCGTGTCGAGGGGCTAGTTGATGCCGGGGTACTCCAATTGGTCCCGTTGACTTACGTGTCGTGAGCCTGGTGCGTGGCGGCATCTTTCTAAGGGGAAAAATTTATTAGCATAATTCTTAGCATGATGCATGAATAAGTACAGAATCAACCTTGGTCGATTCAACCTTCTATACATTGCACTCTTCCTATCTGGTCTTTAAGATAAACTCTTCAGAATACTTAGGTAAGAAGAGAAAAGAATCTTTAGGTAAGACTTTTGAAAATCTTTTTGAAGATGCCTTGTAATATCTGCAAAGAAGGGCTACGCTCCGATACCAGCTGTGACGGAACCTCCCAAGTAATTAGGCCCACCTACAGTTGTCCTTGTCTAACAGACATCAGACACCCTGTAGATGTTCCTAAGTCACTTGACAAGCTCGGTATCTTTTCCGACCTTACCAGGAACGTTTCACCCGTCTTGCAGACATTACAGATCATCGGAGATAAAGAAATGTGGAAGCGAATTACATAAACTTACATTTATTTCAAAAGCAAGCTCGAGTTATTTTATTACAGACCAGTCTAAAAGTGAGTGCAGAGTAGTAATAATTATACAAACCAAGGGAGACACAACCCTCTCCCGAAAGGCTATAAACAAAAGATCCTAGATGGAGGACCGAGTCCTCCCGCACTTCAGTCTTGTTTTTCTTCTTTGGGAACCACCTTGGCACAGAAGCAGCAAAAGTCTGCTACTTCCCCACCTAAAAACAACAAAGGGATAAACCCTGAGTATGGAATTACTCAGCAAGTCTTACCCGACTAAGGAAAAGACTCTCAAGGGTATGCTGGATAAATAGGAGTCAAGGAGAGGCTTTAGCAAAAATCAACTTATATTTTTGCAGAAGTAGCTTACTAAAGTGAGTCCTTACTTTCAATCTTTTAACGCCGTATTAAGTATTAATAGACTCTATTTGCATCTAGTCTAATTTCAACATCTCATCAATACAACATCATTTTTATCCATAGTGTTCACATCCTGACTTTAGGTTGTAAAAAAGTGACCAAGTCTTCATAACCGCGAAGGTACGGCGATCCGAATCGATTATACTCAGCTGAGGATCTCCAATCACACGACATATGTAGCACTTAACCCTTGCATATGTCAACCCGCCACCGGGGTTCTTAAGACCGGATCAGGTTCACGCAAACCGAGAGCATAGATACACCACCGTCCAGCCTCTTGCCACGGAGGGTACACGCTACTCTCGCCACCGCTCCACTCCCATTTCGTGTTATCTTATTCCGGCCTTAGTCTGCCCGAGGCAAGGCTTACCCATGACGAGGCATGTGACCAGTTAAAGGGTCCTCGGTCAGCACGCCTACATACGCGTTAATCCTTAACCAACCTGGGTAGAACATCACCTGTTCCTACCCCCAAGTCTCAATTTACGTATTTCCATCCTTAGGATTGTGTCTGTTCCTTAGGATGAAAGAGCATCACAGGGAACTTCGCAGTAAGATCCCATCATTGCTCCAAATGAAAATATTCTTGCAGGTAGAAGCCGTCCTTTCTCGAGTTAAATTAAGGACAACCTCTATCCACAAGATCTAAGCAAGGCTAAGCATTTTTTGTAAATCATAATTTTGATACTTCACAGAAGTATCTATAAAGGTATGGATATCAAGGAAAGCAATGCATCAAAGGGTTTCAAGTAACTCTTATGAACCTAATGCACATTTCACTAGACTTAAGTGTGCGAAAAGTATTTAAAAACACAAGGAAAAGGGTTGCATGCACCGGGGCTTGCCTTTGTTATCAGGTGAGTCCTGCTCGGATCCACAAATATCGAAATAAAAGCAGTTGCCTGCTTGAGGATCAGAGGTTGGTGGTATCCCTTCTTCAGAGACTTCTTCTTCTTTGTGCTCTAATATAACCATATACATGCATAAGAATGGATGTCATGGAATGCTCATGAGGATGCAAAGATAACATAAACTTATTATTTATGTCTTGAGTACAACTTTCCTTCACGGTACTCCGAGAACCTAGGGTTTCCGGAGTCAGTAAAGGAGTTCATGGAGCAGGGGGGTGGTTTTGGGTTCTAGTTATCAAACAATGTTCAAATCAAACCAAACTCTACCCATGGCTTCTAAATAATGTGAAAAGCTCACATAAAAAGTTTGGGAAATTTTGGACTTATTATTTATTTTCTAAAAATCCAGAACCAATGGTTTAGGCTATTTTAAATACCCTAAAATTCCCTATTTGATCTAAAAATCATGAGTTTATTTTTATTAAATACTAGGGAAAATAAGGAACTTAGGAAAATTGGTCTCATATTTTTAGGATTTTTCTATAATTTTCTACAGATTTCTAAAGTTCTGCTGTAAAAGAAAAAAGAAAATGTTTAAATAGAACTGGGCCGGATTCAGCCCAGCGGCCCAGGTCCGCGCGAAATCGCGCGCGCGCCCACGCCCGCGAGGGAGATTTTGCGCAGAGGTCCACGAGGTTTTAGCTAAACCAGAACAGGGTCGTTTACTATTGCGCAGAGTCACTGACACTTACAAAAAGGCCCCTGCGTTTCTATCAATTTGCAACCGGAAGTCCCCGACGGCGCTCGCGCACCGCCGCGCTCCGGCGAGCATCTACGCCGGCCGATTGGGGCTAAGATAGGTGCTAAGCTTCGGCTGAGACCAAATCCGAGTCCCCATGAATGTTTCCCCCAACTTAATTGCACTATTGGTGAACTATGGAGCTCCGGCCACGGTGGCCGTAAGCAAAGCGGCAATATGGTCGTGTTCCCGGCGACTGGGGGTCTCCCGGTTCAATTCAATGGCTCGGCAAGCATTAAGAGGAAGCAAGGACGTTGAAACAAGGGAACCGAGGGTGAGATCGGACCTGAAACGGGCTGACCACGGCGAGCTCAATTCTACGGCGGCGGAAAACCAATTTGGGGGAAACGTGGAATTCAAGCTCGTCGGTGAACAACTGGAGACAATACTAGGTGTCGAGGTACTTGACTACCTTACGGACCCTGTGGCACACTCAATTTATAGGCGCCGGGGCGGTGGCCCGTGAATTTTGGATGGCGCGGTGGCGGTCGGAGGTGGAGAAGAAATTACTAGCGCGTGTGGCTGCGTGTCCTCGGTCGTGGCAAGCTCACCGGCGGCGATGGGACTGCGTTAGGGAGTCACGGCGACGAGGTGGAAAGGTAGAGCCACACGGCGGACATCGGTGATGGCTCAACGGCGGTGAAATCCTTATCCCCGAGCGGAGAGCAAGGGGGAGGAAAGCGCTACAGCTGGCCGGAGTGGCTTACAGCTCACCGGCGGCGAGGACTCACACCGGCTGTGCTTATCCAAGGACCACTGAGCACGAATCGTGACGAGCCGTGATCGACGGCGGCGGCTACCGGCGACGAGCACGAATAGAATCTTCTTCAGTTAATCAGGCACTGTACCATGGAAGCACCCCTTCAGTGCACCTGACAGGCGATGTTTAGGGTCAGTTTTCTTCCAAATTCCTGTGGCAACATCCCCAAGTCACTGCATCAAAGTCGTAGTGCTACATACCAGCTACAAATCGACTATAGGGATGCGACTTAGTTGAGCACTGGATCATGCTCAAAATCTAGCTAGAAGTGGATGTCAGTCTTCTGCTATTCTGAATTTCAGATCAAACAGCCTGACAGCCAGTTTTTGATTGGGTTTTTCTCCAAATTTCTCATAACAACTGAGCTCACACTCTTTAGCAAAGTTGTTCTCCTATAATTGGTCTTCAACTTTGATGTGGTGACCTAGGGCAAAAACCCTATATCCTGAAAGATACAAGGCTCCAAAGTTGAGCCAATATCACTGAAATCCAGACTTAGAATAAAACTCACATGAGGTCTATTTTGCATTTAAGTCCAAAACCTTGGGTTTTGCTTTCAAGTCCACATATTTGTGAACCAAAGGACTTAAGAAACCTATTTGGCTTGGTTTTTGCACTTTAACCCAAAAGTGGGCTAATTTTGCACATAGGCCCCTAGGGTTTAGTTTTAGGGTTTTCCAGGGTTCCAATTAGAGTTTCTGGTATCCCAGGGGTATAAAAGGAATTCAAGTTTGTTTTTAGAGTCACTTTATGACTTTTACCCTAAAGCTTTTAGGTTTCCTCAACTTAGGTTAAGTTTTACCCCTTTAATCACTATTTAGGGTTAAGTCCTTTAACCAGGGTCCTATTTGTAAAACATTAAAACAATACAACTTGTTTGAAATTTTTGCCTAGTGAATGCACTCTAGGTGTGTCAAACATATGCAATGCCAATGCTTATGATGTCATGCTCAAGTTTTAGTTATAGTAACACCAGGGGTGTTACACCGTGGGTGGCCCGGCCCTGTGGAAGTGGCGCCGAAGCATGACGCACTCCTCAAGGGTGTGCCTGACGGGTCCCTGGTGATAGGGGCACGGCTCCTTGAGCATCTTGTCGAAGAGGTTGGCACCTCCGGGGGGCTTCCGAGGGTTCTTGTACTCGGCGGCGGCGACAAGGTCCGCGTCGGCGGCGTCGCGTTTCGCTTGCGACTTCTTCTTGCCCTTCTTCTTGGCACCGCGCTGAGTTGACGCCTCGGGAGTATCTTCCGATGGGCGGCCCTGGGGCTGCTTGTCCTTTCGGAAGATAGCCTCGACCGCCTCCTGGCCGGAGGCGAACTTGGTGGCGATGTTTATCAGCTCGCTCGCCCTGGTGGGGGTCTTGCGGCCTAGCTTGCTCACCAGGTCGCGGCAGGTGGTGCCAGCGAGGAACGCGCCGATGACATCCGAATCGGTGATGTTGGGCAGCTCGGTGCGCTGCTTCGAGAATCGCTGGATGTAGTCCCAGAGAGACTCTCACGGCTGCTGTCGGCAGCTTCGGAGGTCCCAGGAATTCCCGGGGCGCACATACGCACCCTGGAAATTGCCGGCGAAAGCTTGGACTAGGTCGTCCCAGTTGGAGATCTGCCCCGGAGGCAGGTGCTCCAACCAGGTGCGAGCGGAGTCGGAGAGGAACAGGGGGAGGTTGCGGATGATGAGGTCGTCATCGTCCGTTCCACCCAGTTGATAGGCCAGACGGTAGTCCGCGAGCCACAGTTCCGGTCTCGTCTCCCCCGAGTACTTTGTGATAGTAGTCGGGGGTCGGAACCGGGTCGGGAACGGCGCCCGTCGGATGGCTCGGCTGAAGGCTTGCGGACCGGGTGGTTCGGGCGAGGGACTCCGGTCCTCCCCGTTGTCGTAGCGTCCCCCACGCCTGGGGTGGTAGCCTCGGCGCACCCTCTCGTCGAGGTGGGCCCGTCGGTCGTGGTGACGGTGCTCGTTGCCGAGGCGACCCGGGGCCACAGGCGCTGTGTTGCGCGTGCGCCCGGTGTAGACCGAGGCTTCCCGCATGAATCGGGAAGTCGCAGCATGAGGTTCCGAGGGGTACCCCTGCCTTCGGGAGGCGGAGCTCTCGGCTAGGGATGAAAGTGGTAATCCAGACTGTTAGAACAAATTTAATATTTTAAAATAGATATGTATAAAATTTGATGTTGATCTTTTCTTATGTTATCAAGCACATTAGTACAAATATGAATAAAATATTATATAAGTTGTTTTATGTATTATTTGCTCCCTACAACACAAAAAGTTGAAAAAATTACCGAATTTGTTTCCGAATCCATACCGAAGTTTATATCTATTATTTGAAAAAAATGTAGGGTGAATTTGAGGTTTATCTTTTATGAATCTTAACAAGCTAGATGTTAAAAACAAGAATACTAATTTGTATTGTATATTCTATATCCTATTTATTCGCAATCAAAGAAAAAACTAATTACCGAATAAATATCGTTTCCGACCGTTTTCATCCCTACTCTCGGCCCGTCGGACCGCGGCGCCTTCCAGGAGATTCTTGAGCTCTCCCTGGATTCGCCGCCCCTCGGTGGTTGATGGCTCCGGCATCGCGCGAAGAAGCATTGCTGCTGCCGCCAGGTTCTGGCCGACCCCACTGGAAGCGGGTGGTGGCCTGACCCTGACGTCGTCGGTGATGCGGTGCTAGAAGCCCTGGGGTAGATGACGTATTTCTCCGGCCGGAGGTTGGCCCGCCCATGCCTGCCCGACGTCCCGACGGATCGGCTAAAGCGCTCCTGCTCCCTCGTCGAGCCTGGCCTGCACCCCGCGGATTTGCTCGAGCTGTGGGTCATGACCCCCCGCCTGAACGGGGACCACAGCTAGCTCCCATGGGATGTCAACTCGAGGCACCGGCCTAGGGAGGTCACCGTCCTCCGGCATGCCGAGATGGTTGCCTTCGGGGGGACCCCCTAGATCGACGTGGAAGCATTCGCGACTTGGGCCGCGGTCCTCGTCGCCGAGGCTACGGCTACCGTCGAAACAGTCGGAAAGGCAGTAGTCGCATGCGGTCATGAAGTCCCGCATGGCACCGGGGTTGCCAAGTCCAGAGAAATCCCAATAGATGCTGGGCCCGTCGTCTTCCTCGGACCCAGAGGGCCCGTAGGTCGAGACGTCCGTCAGCCGGTCCCAAGGTGACCGCATACGAAACCCCAGAGGGTCTGGACTTGCCTCTACGAGAGCGCCCACCAAAGCGAAGTCGCTAGACGGGTTGAGGCTGAATCCGAAAGATGTGGGATGGGAATCGATCGGTACCTTTTGGTCGACGGGCGGCGATAAGGTCACGTCGGGGACTGACTGCGCCGTCGTCTCAGGTACGAGGGTGACGTCCAGCAAGCTTTTCGCGAGTGTGCTGGCGTCGTCCGCTTGCTCGGGATTGGTGTGTCGTGGGGAGACGGCGCTCGCCTTCGTCTCAAACGCGAGGTCGACGCCCGGTGCGCCCCCCGTTGGGGCGCTGGGGCTGTCGACTCGCTCGACAGCCGACGAGGCGCTGTCTCCTGCTTGGCCTTGGTTCCCCCGCCTCCTCCTCCGCCGGCGGGGGAGAGGACGGGGTGAGCTCGAAGATTGTTCTTCCACCATGCGGGGAAGACGTCGCCGATTCCGCCGCCGGCGGCGGGTTGTCGGCCGCCACTGTTGTTGTCGCACGGCGGTGGAAGGAGTATCATGTCGTAGCTGCCGTCGAGGGACATGAACTCAAGACTCCCGAAACGGAGCACCGTCCCGGGTTGGAGAGGTTGCTGGAGACTGCCCATCTGTAGCTTGACGGGAAGCTGTTCGTCAACACGCAACAGGCCCCTACCTGGCGCGCCAACTGTCGGCGTTCCAAGACCGGGGGGTCCCTGAGCCGACGAGTGAATGTCGCCGCGTGCCCCAGCCCAGATGGGTCGAGCGCGAGGGCGAGCGCGAAGGGGGGAGAGCGAGGCGGCCGGAGACCGACGTGAGAGAGGTGGGAATCCCGCGGCCTTCGTGTTCGTCCCGCGCCCAGGTCGGGTGCGCTTGCAGTAGGGGGTTACAAGCGTCCACGCGGGAGAGGGAGTGAGCGGCTCCGAGCGAGCGCGTGTCTCGTCCTCGTCCCCGCGCGGCCAACCTTCTCTAAGAGGGCCCTGGTCCTCCCTTTTATAGGCGCAAGGAGAGGATCCAGGTGTACAATGGGGGGTGTAGCAGAGTGCTACGTGTCTAGCGGAGGAGAGCTAGCGCCCTGAGTACATGCCGTTGTGGCAGCCGGAGAGATTTTGGCACCCAGCTGGTGTGATGTCGTGGCCGTCGGAGGAGCGATGGAGCCTGGCAGAGGGACAGCTGTCGGAGCGGTTGAATCCTTGCTGACGTCCTCTTGCTTCCGTAAGGGGGCTGAGAGCCGCCGTCGTCACAGAGTATGCAGGGCGCCATCATTGCCTATCTGGCGGGGCGAGCCAGATGGGACGTCGGTCTTGTTCCCTGCGGCCCGAGTCAGCTCGGGGTAGGGTGATGATGGCGCCTCCTGTTGACGTGGCTGGTCTACGCCCTAGGTTGGGCGATGTGGAAGCTCCTCCGAAGCCGAGGTCGAGTCCGTCTTCCGTGGCCGAGGTCGGGTCCGAGCCCCAGGTTCGGGCGAGGCGGAGATCGCCGGCTGGTGCCGGGGCGGAGTCCGAGCCCTGGGGTCGGGCGAAGCGGAGTTCGTCGTCTTCTGGGGCCGAGCCCAAGTCCGAGCCCTGGGTCGGGCGAGGCGGAGATCGTCGTCTTCTAGGGCCGAGCCTAAGTCCGAGCCCTGGGTCAGGCGGAGCGGAGCTTCCTATGGTGCCTTTGGCCGGGCCTGACTGCCTGTCAGTTTCACTCTGTCAAGTGGCACCGCAGTCGGAGTGGCGCAGGCGGCGCTGTCCTTCTGTCAGGCTGGCCAGTGGAGCGGCGAAGTGACGGCGATCACTTCGGCTCTGCCGGCTGGGGGGCGTGCGTCAGGATAAAGGTGTCAGGCCACCTTTGCATTAAATGCTCCTGCGATTTGGTCGGTCGGTGCGGCGATTTGGTTAGGGTTGCTTCTTGGCGAAGGCAGGGCCTCGGGCGAGCCGGAAACATGTTCGTCGCTGAAGGGGGGCCTCGGGCGAGACGGAAATCCTCCGGGGTCGGCTGCCCTTGTCTGAGGCTAGGCTCGGGTGAGGCGTGATCGAGTCCCTTGAATGGACTGATCCCTGACTTAACCGCACCCATCAGGCCTTTGCAGCTTTGTGCTGATGGGGGTTACCAGCTGAGAATTAGGAGCCTTGAGGGTACCCCTAATTATGGTCCCCGACAGGACTACATGTTCGTTGAGTGTTTCGCATTAATTTCCGCCTAGTGTTGTTGCGAATCGCGTGCCCGAACGCCGTTTGGAGTCGCGCTGCCATGGGGAGACCTGTGCGCCACTTCGGCTCTGGCCGGAGGTAGAAGATGCCCGAGCGCCGTCCGATCCTCCTCAGAGGGCCAGGATTAGATCTTAGGTATTGAATGACCGTGGACCGTTGATCTGCGGGCATGCGGCCAGGATTAGAGTTGGGGAGGGAAATAGCTATGGGTCGTTGGATCCATAACGAACGGTAGAGAATAGAAGATAACGTTTCGGCACTGCGATCTAATCAGGGCCATCCGGAATAGATCGAACGGTCAGAATACAACCATACCCCTTCGCCGAAGCCAGTTTACAAAAGAGCCCCTCTATTTTATTAGTATTAACCCGCCATCCACCGCAGCTTAGTTCTGAGTCTTGGGAAAATTTATGCCGAGACCCTTGCACTTTCTAATAATAATGCGCTCAGTCCAGAGACATAGGAAATTGAATAAATTAATACAAAAAATGCTTTCCTAGTATAAAAATAATTCTAGATCTTGTTTAATTCCTAGAAAATCCATTCTAGCTCCTTTTTAGTGCATTCCAGTTCCTATAATTTTGTAATATTATGGTTTATCATCTAGTACCACTGTTTTCACATGAAAGTCACATTAAAATTTATATTCTATTTAATCTTGTACAAAATACATAAAATCATTAGAAATTCATAACTTAAAATCTATGATTCCGATTTGATCCGTTCGAGTTGCGTTAGTCTCGTATAAATATTTACTATGCAATAACAACATTTATTGTACCATGTTTCATTCTTTTATAATTGGATCTATATTTAACTGATGTTGGTTAGTCTTGTTAATCTACTTATCATTATAATCTACTAGAAGATGATCCATGGTCAATTCATAACTTAGATTAAAGTTGAGATAGTTATTTATAGAATAACCTCTCATATGAATTATACTAACCAATTTATAATATAGTTTAATATTTTAATCACATAGATCCTCTATAAAATCATAACTCCTTAATCGTAATTCCGATCTTAGTAGTTCTCGATTCCGCGATCTCGTAGCAACGTGTAGATCATTATTATTCAGTTAGTACTTATGTTTGGTGTGATGTTAATTTTGTTTATACCATGTCTGCTTGTATTGCTACGACTAGCAGTGCGGTTACGAGGATCTGAGGAATCACCCTGGTAACTGGAATCTCAAGTGCCAGGCAAGTTGTGCCCTTGATTCACTTTTGTTACCCAATAATGTTCTTTATAATCATTTACCATGCATAGGTTTAATTTTGATGGGACCCGATAGGTCACCCTAGATTGTTTATCTCATTACCTTGTTTACCCTTGAATCGCATGGGTAGTTTTTGCTATTGCTTTACATGGTTTTGGGATTAATAC
This sequence comes from Zea luxurians, assembly GCA_029449295.1. NCBI lineage: Eukaryota > Viridiplantae > Streptophyta > Magnoliopsida > Poales > Poaceae > Zea > Zea luxurians. The sequence continues at coordinate 38,680,866 of JAOPSE010000009.1, read as the reverse complement.
TACATTATATCCATGTTCCAATTGTTTTTGTTATTCTACTTATGTTCATGTCAAGATCATTATGTTATTGTTAATTGGAACATGGAGCTTAACTTGAGAAACACGTGCCAAGCTAGTGGAAGACTACCTTACCCGAAAGGGGCAAGGGCAGTAGGGGATTGCATGCAAGGAGGTTCTCGGGTTGATTTTGCTGCGATGGCGGTCAGACGGGGGATTCTTGCAAGTGCTCTTCCCATAAACTGTAGCGGGTTTTCGGAAGCTAGTGGAACTTTGTAAAGGCCTCGTAGTGGATCCCTAGCCATTCACCTCGGTAGTGTCTAAGGGCCTAGCTAACCCTGGCGACATGGGATACACGACTTGTGGGTAAAGGGTACAACCTCTGCAGAGTGTAAAACTGGTATACTAGCCGAGCTCACGGTCATGAGCGGCTCAGGACTCTCTGATGATTAAATTATGGAACCTAAACTCAATTTGTCATTTGTATTTGCATGGGATTATTAATTTTGTTCTATTATGTTATTATGGTTTGGTATTCACTTACACTTAGTAGCTGCTAATAAAATTTTGACCAACTTTAAAAGCAATGCTCAGCTTTAACCTTTCCCTTTGGTAAGCCTTACACCTTACATGATCTCCCACCTTTGTGAGTTCATGCCACATTATTCCCCACAACTTGTTGAGCGATGAACATGTGTGAGCTCACCCTTGCTGTCTCACACCCCCCCACAGGAGAAGAACATGTGGTTTCAAGTGGAGTCAAGGCGAGGAGTTTGATCTGATCTAGGTGGCGTTTCTCAGTTGACATTGGCGTCGACGATCCTTAGTTCGTTTTATATTTATAATTTATTTTGTAAGTCTTCCGCTATGTAATAAATACTCTGATTATATTGTGACATTTATCTCTATACACTCTATTATTATATGTGTTGTCTTCTTTGGCGCATGTATGAGATGCACCTGGCTTTGTTCCTTAAAGCCGGGTGTGACATGAATAGTGTATCACAAAGAATAATTGATGCTAACATGATACTTGAAAACAACATTGTCCTGTACAAAAGATATTGTTGTGGTAATCCAAATTGGGGACAAAAGGACTACATAACATAGATTGATCTAAAAATAAGTAGTCTATATGCCACACACTAGACATCCCTGTACACCTGTTTTTGCACAAACTTCAGTGGCAAACATGTATTCTTCAAATTGGACTTACTAAGATTGCTATGGTTCTCCAAACGACAGTATACCTAGTTCATTCAGTTGCGCACCTATGGTTCTCCAAATGGCACATATGGCAATAAGCTGGGTTATTCAGTTGGGCAGTTAGATGAAATGCCTGATAGAGTAGATGGAACGCCTTGGCTTACATGGTTGGCAGCAACAACTGCTATCTGTAAATCGGGTCATTTCATCACATATGGTTCCAAAGGAATGCTGTCATGCAAAAAGCAGTTCTGAATGACCCAAATGGCACCTACGACATACATCTCCTTTGTCTTAGATTTGGGGATCTTCACGAAAACAAAAGAGATTGTGAATTTTTACCACCGAATCACCAATGGAGTTAGCATCAATAGTGGTTGAGATCTTCACAGCTTCCACGTCTGCTTCGACCTTGTCGACGGCAATGGCGACATACTGCACTGTCGCGCTAGCCTCCTTCTCCGCTGTAATGGCCGCGCAGCGCGCCTCCTCAGCAGCAACGGGAGCGGCACGACCTGAGTCAACAGCCTCGGCTACAACTTGGACAAGAGAAGTACGACCCGTTTCGTCTAGGGTTTGTAGAGAGCTCGCGACAAGAGAAGAGCTCGATGGCAATGGTGCCTAGGGTTTCTGGAGAGGAGGGAGAAGTGCGACGGCAAGAGAAGGGTGACGACAGAGCTAGCGGGTAGCAGACAACGTGAACTCAAGCAGCTAAATCCGTGTCCGCAATGGCTAATGATTAAATCAATTCCATGCCGGTGTTTGGTTGTCGTTTACGCCTCCAAAATGTTGAAGCCATCGCCCAAGCATCCATTTCATCGAAGCCAGTTCTGTCGTGTTTCATAATGACAATAATATGTCATTCTACAAATTTGATGGAATAAACGTATTCCTCGTATTATTACTAATGATTAAAAATGATGATGAACAACTTATTTCATTCCACAAACGAAACAAGAAAGTGATAAGTGAGAATATGAGCCTATCCCATTCCTAAAACCAAACACGTTAAATACTTAAATATCCTCCTATGATGTATGATTTAATTTATTAAAATCAAACAGAGATAAATGGTTTTGAAAGGAGAATTGGCTATGTTTTTCTTTTATTTTGAAGTGCTCAAAATTTGAGATATCGGGGGACAAAAGCGTAAAACATCAGAGAAGGTGAGGTGAAGGCGCGAACTGTAGTACTGACTGGCGTTCGTGTTCCGTGTTCGACTCGACGCGCTCGTGCGTGGCATACAGACGAACACCTCACAGACAAAGACAACCAGGCCACTCACTCGTTGCTCCCTTAGTCCCCTCACTCAGGAAGCTTCCCGGGGAAAGAATGTGCGGGTGTGCGGCCCTCGTCGCCGGAGCCCGGCCGCCACGGCCCGTCCTCCCCCGCAGGCTCCGTCGCCGTCGAGGGAGCTCCGTCCGAGCAGAGGTCTCACCAGGCGGTGAGTCCCAGCCGAAGAAGGTCACCGTCGCAGGCGCCGGCTGGGCCGGCTTTGCCGCCGCGCACCACCTCATTAAACAGGTTGGCCTCGCGGCTCGCTTGAGAGTGCTGTCGTGTGAATTGTAGCCCGTGTATTCGTCTACCTGTAAGCGCCCGTGACGACTACGTGCAAATTTACGAATTAGTACAACTTGTTTTGACGATCAGGGGTACGATGTCACGCTTCTTGCTGCGGAGAGTGGCCCAACGGAGGAGGTTGGCCTCAGAGGTATTGTCAACCGTCATTATAAGATATATGTTTATATATTTCAATTCGGTTCTAGTTTTGTTTTAGTAATTCTCTCATCTTGGTGCTGCACATAGGATTCTGGCAACCGTATCGCAACATCTTCGCTTTAGTCGACGAGCTAGGAATCTCACCTTTCACGGGCTGGAATAAAGCAGCATACTATTCTACGGAGGGCCTTGCTGTAATTTCTCTGCTTTATTTTTGTGCACTTACAACATGTTGCTGCATGGATTGTCTAATGAATGGTTTTTTTTTATATCGCAAGTGTCATATTGTTTTTGCACTGGGCTATTGTGTCTGGATCTAAAAGATGTTTATTATGCTAACACCGTCCCTCCTGAACCTTAAATTAAATTGTTCTGATCCCTTGTAGGTCGAATTTCCCATATTTCATAACCAGCCCCGATTACCAGCTCCCTTTGGAGTCTTTGCATATCCAGAAGTATGTTGCCCTTAGATCTTATATGGGTTATCAGTTTATCCGGTTCTAAATTAGTAATAATAGCCTGAATTACCTTTGCAGTTCCCTAATCTTCCTTTGAGTGATAGGCTGACATCAATTCCTGTCATAGCTGCAGGTACGGGTGTTCAGCTGTTAACCTTCTGTTAAAAATCAGCTCACTTGCTAACCACTTGTGTGTTGCTTTGGTTCAGTCATTGACTTCGACAACACTGACACTGCTTGGAGGAAATATGATGCAAGTAAGGAAGTTCCATTTGTCTATCCAGTTAGTTCAGATTAGTGTACGTGTCACTTGTACTACATGTCTTCATAATGGGTTATCTTTATCAAATTATTGTTGGTACCTTCATCTGTAGTGACTGCAAAAGAGCTTTTTAAGATGTATGGTTGCTCTCAAAGGCTCTACAAGGAAATTTTTGAGCTAGTTATTCAGGCTGCCCTGTTTGCTCCTGGTGAGCAATGTAGTGCAGCTGCAACACTGGGGATGTTGTACTATTATGTGTTGTCTCATCAGGTTCTGTGCTCTTCTGCATTATAAAGATCGTTTTTCACCAGACGATACTTTCTTAAATGAACCTTTGTCATCTTATTGTCTCTGTAGATTTAGTTTTTATAAATGAATGCCCTACTTTGCAGGAAAATTCTGACTTCTTGCTGTGCCGTGGTGAAGTAGAAGAAAAAATTTTCTCTCCTTGGCTGCAATCATTGGAGCTTAAAGGCTTAAAATTTGTAGAAAATAAAGTTCCAACAAGTTTGACTACAGATGTGGATAGTGGATGCATCTCTTCTATTGTTTGTGGTGATGATGTGTACGAGGCAGATGCATTTGTTTTAGCCATGGGACTCTCTTCTCTACAATCCATCGTCAAAAACAGGTAACACCGTATATGTCACACGTTAATCTTGGGTCAGTTTTGCCTTACCTTAGAACCTTACCTTACTACATTCAGTAATGTTGGAAGCCAAGAATGGTAAGAACATATATCCTATAACACTTAAAGCAGCCATACGTTTCAGTTTTCACAACCTGAATTCTGCATTTAATTTATATGCTTTTCTGACATGTAAAGTCCATTCCTACGGTCTGATCGAGAATTCAGGAATCTTCTTCACCTATCTACAGTCGATGTGATCTCTGTAAAATTATGGTTTGATAAAAAGGTAAGCCAGCATTCATTTTGTCTGATTACTGTTCACACAGTGTTGCCTTGTATAATTTTATGAAATCCATTTACAGATCACAATTCCAAAGGTTGCCAATGTGTGTTCTGGTTTTGATGATTCATCTGGCTGGGCATTCTTTGACCTTACCTCAGTATATGATGATTATTGTGAAGAATCAATAACCATTGTGGAGGCTGAATTTGTATGTTCATATCACCTTTATCAGTTTGAAAATATACAGCATTTTCAGCAGGATGTACTTACTCTTTCAACTTATTTCTCAGTATAATGCTAGCCATTTGGTACTCTTAAGTGATGATTGTATTGTCTATGAAGCTTCATCACATCTTATCAAATGCATACAAGATTTTGAGGGCGCAACTGTGATAAGATATTCAATCAGAAGATCTCCTAATTCTGTAATCAACTTTCTTCCAGGTGAATTGAAATAATATTATTATATCAATGTAAATGCTTAAAGGAACTATTCTTGATAGCTTCCTGTCTATAGTAATAATTAATAAACAAGTTTTTTGTTAAATGTTATGTATGGTTTGTAATGCTATACTCTAGATCATTTCAGTGCATATTGTCCTAAATTAATGTTGTGCACCTGTGACAAGGATCAAGAATCATAATAATAAAATTATACTTTTTTAGCATATGTACATCTCAGTGCTGGTTTAGAAATGTGCTGTTTCATAAGAATGTCTAATTTGATAAATGGGGAAATGAATTACTTGCAGGCTCGTACAAGTACACACTGAGAGGATCAACTTCCTTTCCAAATTTGTTTATTGCTGGTGATTGGATTGTCAACCGACATGGGTCCTTTTCTAAAGTGAGGCATAACATTTCAAAAAATGATTCAGAGTGATACTAAAAATTTGTATTTATGGGTTTATATTTTTCTTCTGCTAGGAAAAAGCATATGTGACTGGACTTGAAGCTGGTAATAGGGTAGTAGACTATTTTGACATTGGGGACTTTGCCAAAATAATTGCAGTTGAAGGAGATGAGCCCCATATAGAGACATTGCGAAGTCTCAATAGAAGAGCCAATGAACTGAAGTCACAAATTCCATTCTCAGAATTCTTTCTCCAATAATTTTGTTGGGATTTTTCTGTGTTTGTTGAGCATTGCCATTGTTGTAGGCATTGTTATTAAGTCGGTAAGGTAAAGCGTGGCGACCTAGCCCTTCTAGTCGACTAGACGCTTAAGGCGCGCAGCGAGGTGTCGCCATACAGATGTCCTAACCTACAGGAGAGCAATAGAAACATACCTTGTTGATGCCAATTTTGGAGCTCCAGTTTCGCTTGTTCCATGTAGCGTGTATCCCCCTTACAGATTGCAACATGAACATGTTGTGAATTATAATTAATGTAAGAAACAATTTATAATGCAATGATTGAATGAATCATCTGTGTAAGTGTAGATTGGCTTGAAGGGGATTGAACCATCCCGATAAATGTCTTCTTTATGATCAGCAAGAAAAAACAGCACAACACATTCTAGTGGCTTACATATTTGCTAGACACTTGGATCTAGGTCTTGAACAAGGTGGGGTTGCTGTCTTTGGCTCCAGAAATAACAGATGTAGTTCTCCAGGATTGGTGGAGGAAGGCTGAGCAGAAAGTGCCAAATAGCCAGAGGAAAGGGTTTAATTCCCTAGTTATCTTGGTGACTTGGCTGTTGTGGAAACATAGGAATGCTTGCGTGTTTGATGGGGTGCCCCCGAGTATCCGCAAGATTGTGCAAGAGATTCATGAGGATGTTAAGCTTTGGGGAATGGCAGGAGCAAATGATATTAGATAGTTGTGGCCTTAATTTAGAAGGTATAGGGTTAGTGTGGGGTTGCTGCCCCTCCTCTTTTCCTCTTCTTTTTAGTTTTGAGTTTCTTTTTTTTCTTTTTTATGTCCCCTCCCCTCTTTTACTGCTTTCTAGGGCGGTTTGTATTTTGGTCTACCTTAGACCGTTCTTATTCTCTTAATATAATGATGTGCAGCTCTCCTGCGTGTTCGAGAAAAAAAATCTGAGTAAATATAGATCAAGAATACCATATCCTTGTTGAGTTGATGATGATTTGTGCTCTCTATTATTCTCCCAAGCACCAACCTGCCAAAAAGATGAGAAACTAAAAAACTTGATGTCATAGTCCACACTAATTGCATATGGACAGATACTAAATAGTGTGTAGGCTACGAATAGATAGTAGCATAGTGGATAAAGGGAAAATATCCTATGCAATCACTTATCCTAGTGCAAGCATGCAATCAAGTGATCTGGTGCATCCGATCTAGATCCATTGGTTTCATATGGAAGTGGTTAAATGTAAAATAGACACTAGGTTTCAGGTGGAAGGGGTTAAATGTAAAATAACAGTTACCATTAGATCTAGATCGGATGCACCAGATCGCTTGATTGCATGCTTGCACCAGGATAAGTGATTGCATAGGATATTTTCCCGTGGATAAAATATAGGCATACAACATAAGTAGCATCATGCATCAGTCTATAAACATAGATACTAGTGGCATGTCACACCCGGATTTAAGGGATAAAGCCGGATGCGTCTCATATGTGCGCCAAAGAAGAACAACACATATAATGACCAATTGTATAGAGATAAATGTCACAAACATTATTACATAGCGGAAGTGTCTTACAAAAATAAATGATAGTAATAAAACGAACTAATAATTATTCCTTGACGCCATCAAGCTGACTGGGAGACGTCACCTAGATAAACTCGTACTCCTCGTTGTAGACCACCTACTGGACTATCTGCTTTTCATCTGTGGGGGGTTTATACATCGCAAGGGTGAGCTCACAAAAGATCATAGCCCAACAAGTTATGGGGAATAATGTGCATGAACTCACCAAAGGTGTGAGCTCATGTGTAGTGTAAGGCTGATCAACAAATAAGGGTTAAAGCTGAGCATTAATTTTAATAAGTTGGTCAAATTTTATTAGCAGTTACTAAATGTAAGTGTATACCAACCCAAAGTAATAGTAGATCGAAATTAATAATAAACTGCAATGCGATGCAAATGACAAATTAAATTTACTATCATAAATTAATCATGTGTGTCCAAGCCGCTCTTGACCGTGAGCACGACTGATATACTAGTTTTACACTCTGCAGACGTTGCACATCATTACCCACAAGCCATGCTACCCATTTGCTAAGGGGTCTAGAAGTCCCATTCATCTCCACTGAGGAGACGAGGCAGGGTAGCACTACGAGGCCTTTCCAAAGTTCCACTAGTTCGAGAAAATCCGGTACGGATTCAGGAAGAAGGAAGCATAGGAATCCCCTGTCCGGGAAGCTAGGCAGTCCGACCCGAGAACCTCCCTATACTCTGCAGCGACGCCTCCCCGCTTGCCCCTTTCAGGTAAGGTAATCTCTCCCTAGATTTCCTAATTACTTGGCCAAGAGTGTCCTATTCCACCCTTGTGCTAGCACTGTTTTCTCGGGTGGTTCTCCATGTTCTAAATAACACAGTATTCTTATCATAAACAGTAAATAATCAACAATAATAATAAAGAATGATCATGTGTCAAGTTTATCTCAATACCCAAAACCACATATAGCAATAGCATGACTACCCAAAAGTTCAGTGGTGATCAAGGCATAAGGTAAAGCAGACTAGGGTGACCTATTGGGTCCTATCAAAATTAAGCCTAAACATGCAAAAGTGATTATAGAGAACATTATTGGGTAAATAAAAGTGGTCAAGGGCACAACTTGCCTTCAACGAGCTCCTGCTCAGTATTTTCCATCTGCTGAGTACCGAGGTTCTCGGTTGCTTGCTCGTCTACTCGCAACAATACAAACAAACATGGTATAGAAGAAATTAACATCACACCAAACAGAGGAATATAATGCATGATAATATTTTACGTATCATAACGAGACCAAGGGTTCGAGAACAACTAAATTTGGAGCTATGGTTAATGAGTTACGGTTTTCCGAAGTTTTAAGTAGTTGATGTATAATAAACCAAATGAATAATTTTAATCTATGTTTCATGATAAAACAGAGTTACCAGGCGATAAACAATATTAAAACAAAATTATAGCAACTGGAATGGGTCAAAAAGAAATTAAAATGGATTTACTATGAATTAAACAAGTTTCTGGAATTATTTTTATACTAGAAACTATTTTCTATATTATCTATTTGATTTATTTAAGTCCTGGGTTGCGGGTATTGTTAGGATCGCAGGTAGGAAAAAGAGACATAGAGTTTAACGTGGAAAAAACTCCCCCAACGTAGAGGAGAAAAAAACCACGGGAAAAACATATCTATTATATGTTGTTCCCAAGTACAGGGTACAAAGGGGGCCTATTTATATAGGCAAAGGAGATAGAGATAGGGTCACATGATCTTATCCAACAAGGCAAAGGAGATAGAGATAGGGTCACATGATCTTATCTAACAAATCTCCCCTTAACGCTAAATCTATAAAATTGTTTCCCTAAACACCACTAGGATGCTAAATTTAAATATCAACCAAGTCTAAGGAATCATTAGACTTGGAACTGGAGCACGGCTTCATATCATCAAAATAACCTCTCTTCTGAAACGCAATAGAAACAGTTTCAGCATCAACCGTTGAACATTGCAAGTAATAGAGATTATCCAAACGGTTGCTGTTGGACACTTGTTCTCAAAGGCTATGAATTAAGAACAAGGCAACATAAAAATGTTAAATAATAATGCCCTTCGTCCGTTGAAACATTATCTCCCTGAGGATTTAATGAACTTCGGACGAAGGTTGTAGATTAAGTGTCACGAAGGTCGTACATTCGTGTTCAGGTTTATAGAATAATGTAAAATGAAGAATAACATATAAAACATGTGTTAGGAGCTGATAATATTATTCTAATATTTCATTATATAGATCTGAATATTAAAACATGACATTTGAGTACATTTATACCTTCTTCTTGACGGAAAACAACAATTCCAATGTGATGCGTCAAGAATTATAAGATTGCGTGAACAGTACAGGGGCACTGTTCATCTATTTATAGGCACAGGACACAGCCTATGTGAAATTACATCTATCCCCTTTATAATCAATTACAACACTGACACAAAACATCATGGGTTTTTGAGTCATTTAACCTTTAAGTCGGTTTGCCCCTTCGTCTTGGGACTTGCCACTGTGCCGAAGCTCTATCAGTGATAACTTCGGCGTTGTTTCTTGAAAGGATCTTGCCGAAGGTGTTTTCCTCTTTTAGGATCTTCGGCTACGAAGCATACCCCCAACAGTAGCCCATTCGCGGTGCTAGATCGTTTTTCGTAACGAGCTTGATCCGTGAAAAAATCTTCTAGGCTTCGGGATGCCGAAGATCCGAAAAAACACCTTCCCTGAGCTCGTTGACGGGAAACGATTAAAATAATCCGCGAGCAAGGTGGCCCCATCTTGTAGCAGTTGCGCGCGCCCTGGTGTTGGGGACTTGTTCTCAACTGCTACGAATTAAGAACAAGGCAACACAGAAAAAAGTTAATGGTAAATATTCTTCGTCCTTCGAAGTGTTATTTCCCTTAGGATATAACGATCTTCAGACGAAGGTCATGAAGGACATACCTTCATCATTATAACTTATACCGATAAAAAGGAGAAGCATATGAAACATGAGAGAATAACGTGAATAATCATATAACATTATTACGTGTCTTTTATTATATAATCATGAAAGAATAAGAGCAATATTGAATTACATTTGTACCTTCGGCTTGGCAAAAGACAAAGATACAAGCGTGATGCAAGAACGTGTACCAGTCCGTGTGAACAGTACGGGGGTACTGTTCATCTATTTATAGACACAGGACACAGCCTGTGAAAAACTACAATTATGCCCCTCATAAAAGTTTACAACACTGACTCAGACCTTTATGGATTGAAAGGTCATTCTATCTTTAAGTCGGTTTGTAATACCGAAGCTTCATGAAGAGGAACCTTCGGTCATCTCTTGCGGACAGCTTCCGCCGAAGCTGCTTCTTTCTACGGGACCTTCGGCGTGACGGAGCATGGCCCCCAACACCTGGCGATTCACGTTCGCGGACCTTGCGGCCCACTGGTCAATGAGTGTGGGTGGCTGTTTTCCGGTGCGAAAGACCTTGGCGGTTTACCTTCCCACCTGCGGCGCTATATAAACAGACGGGTATGTGTGAAGTTACCACAACATTCATTGCTATTGTACTGTTGTGCTGTCAAAAATTTAACCATAGTTGAAGCTTGATCGCCGTGCTCAAGCGAGGCATCGCTTTCGATTCTGCTTCGTCACCAGAAAAAGAGCTTCGGAGAAATCGAGAAAATCAACAACTTCAAAAAATTTCAAAAAATTTATAATCAGATGGCGAGATTGTGTTCTACTGCCAGGATTGACCGTGAGGGAGATGAAGCCAAAGCTACTGGAACTGTTTCGATTTCCGAAGCAATGAGGCGGTCTGGGCTGGTAACATCAGAGGATATTCCTGTCGCCGAAGCAGGACAAGCTGATGCCGAAGAAACTGATTCCGAAGATGATTACAGTAGCAGAGTACCGAGCAAACCTAGCCACCTAGACTTTGGAAAGTCCACCATCTCCGAAGCTGATTTTCCTAAGATGGTGAAGTTGGGCTATCTTAGTGAAGCGAAGAAGGAGTTGATTCATTTTGGTGGAAAAGAAACTATCCCGAAGCCGGGAAAGAACGGAGTAGTGGTTTTCAAAAGCCTTTTTAAAGCTGGTTTAAGATTCCCTTTGAACAAGATGATTGATGAAGTGTTGAAGAAATTTGGTATCTATCTTCATCAGCTAACCCCTAACGCTATCATTAGGCTAAATGTTTATATCTGGGCTCTCTGGAGCCAGGGTGTGGAACCATTTGCTGAAGGTTTCTGCCGAGTGCACGAACTGCACTACCAGACCAAGGCTAGGGGAGATGGTCTTCATGAAAATTTTGGCTGCTACAACTTTGCTTACCGTAAGACTACAAAGTTCCCAGTGATCAGTTACCGAAGCAAATGGCCAGCTGGATGGAAATCTGAATGGTTCTATGTGAAAGTTGACGAAGATGAAGACAAGTTAGTCCAGAGTCCGTTGGAATTGATCTTCGGAGAGACCCGACCCCCGTGCAACATGTTACCAGGAGTCCAAGTCAGATTGCTCTAGCTGAATTTAGAGTGATTATAGATCATATTGGCACTAGGGATTTGGTGCAGGAATTTCTGGCCTTCAGAGTATTCCCGACTTTGAAGGAGTGGGAAATGCCAAAGCTAGAGGGGAAGAAGAAAGGGGAACTTGTTCGGTTGCCCTACCATTTCAAATTCTAGAAACTTTTCAAGGTACCTTGCCAAGAGTGGCTGGACACAATTGAAGTGATGTGTAATGAAATACTTGGAAATTATTCTAAGAAAGAAGACCAATTGATGACTGCAGCCTTCGGCACCCGTATGAAGCGAAGGCTAAACCGTGTAATGGATGCCTTGGGCTTTGAATATCCTGACTACAAGCGGCTTGATAAGGGTGCTGAAGGCCAAAAGAGAAAAAGAGTAGCTGATGTTCTAAACAAAGATGATGAAGAACAAATGAAAAAGAAAAAACTAGAGTCTGAGCCGAAAATAAGTGTTTCGAAGAAAAGAAAAGCTTCGTCTCCGAAGCAAAAAGCATTTGACGAAGAAGAAGGAACTCCTGCAACACCCTCTACTACCAAAGTAGAGGAAATCTTAAAGGTAATGATTGAATCTTTGCCTGTCAAGCTAAGTCTACTAGGGCCACAACTGACGAAGCTTTTTCAGAAGGAAAAGGAGCCCGTAAAATCGAGGGAAGAAGTTAAAGCGAAGAAGCAAAGAATCATCACAGCGACAGAGGTCATTGAAAAGACACCACTAGGAGCTTCAGCTCCGAAGGTGCCAGTTGCTAAAAGTTCGACAGCTACTGAAGTTGCACCTTCGGAGGCTACGGATGCCAAAGCTACTGGAACCAAAGACATTAATTTAGAAAGCATGGTTGCTGATATAGATAAAATTTTGGTAGACCTGGCCGCAGAAGAAGCTGCTGGGGCCACCGAAGAAGCTTCGGCCCCAGAACCTGGTAAAAAGAAAGAAGTTGCCGAAGAAGCATCGGAAGACAAAATTTTCAATTTTCAAAACTTGATTGGGCAAGAACTGACAAAAGCCGAAAAAGAAGAATTAAAAGAGTATGCCATATCTTGCGGTTATCGGCCGGGGGCGATTCTCTTCAGGGGTGTTGATGATGAGAAGCTAGGCTGCATTCGAGATCAGGCCGGAGCGAAGGTTATTGGTACCCTATCAAAGAGTATCGGTTTCCCGAAGCTCGAAGTCGATATCAGCCGCTACCGACGACAGCACATCGTTGGTAGTTTGTTTTATTCCAATTTCAAGGTAAAAAATTTCTGTCTAACTTTTTATTTTTCACAACAAAAATGTTTCCTAACGAAAGTTGTTCACGTACAGAGTATGCTACTGAGCAAAGCTTTGGAGATGCAACAGGATCTGGAAGATAAAAAACACGAGGTTATAATTGAAAACTTGGAAAACAAAATAAAAGAACAATCAGCTGCTTTTGAAAAGAAAGAGTTCGAACTGCAGACAGCTGAAGGCTTATTAGCAGATGCCGAAGCTAAAATAACAGAACTGAACACAAAGCTTCTCTGCCAGTCAAAAAGTTTCGAACAGGAAAGGCTAAAGCTTAATGAAAAACTTGAGGCCGAAGTCCAGAAGGGTTTAGATTTGAAAAAATCATTGAAAGACCTTCAAAGTAAATGTTTGGAATTCAGCAACCAATGTATTCAACGGTTGAAGAAGTGAGAGCACCTAGAGGGGGGGTGAATAGGTGATCCTGTAAAATTTAAACTTAAGCCACCAAAAACTTGATTAGGCGTTAGCACAATAATGCCAAGTGGCTAGAGAGGAGTCTCAACAAAACACAATAACCACAAAGATATCAACACAGAGATGGCACAATGGTTTATCCCGTGGTTCGGCCAAGACCAACGCTTGCCTACTCCACATTGTGGCATCCCAACGGACGAGGGTTGCAATCAACCCCTCTCAAGCGGTCCAAAGACCCACTTGAATACCACAGTGTTTTGCTTTGCTTTTCTTTATCCCGCTTGCGAGGAATCTCCACAACTTGGAGTCTCTCGCCCTTACACTTGAAGTTCACAAAGAAGCACAGAGTAAGGGAGGGATGAGCAACACACACAAGACACAAAAACACAGTGACAACACGCACACAAGTCGCAACAAGAGCTCGCAACACAACCCGACGAGTTCACAACTCAAATAGAGCTCTAGATGCTATCACGAAGAAACAAATGCGTGGAATCGAAGTCTTGGTGCTTAGGAATGCTTTGAGTATGCTTGGTGTGCTCCTCCATGCGCCTAGGGGTCCCTTTTATAGCCCCAAGGCAGCTAGGAGCCGTTGAGAGCATTCCAGGAAGGCAGATCTTGCCTTCTGTCGACTGGCGCACCGGACAGTCCGGTGCACCACCGAACACTGTCCGGTGCGGATCTCCTTCCTTATTTGGCGAAGCCGACTGATGCAGATTAAGAGCCATTGGCGCACCGGACACTGTCCGGTGCACACCGGACAGTCCGGTGCTCCAATGTGACCGTTGGCTCGACCACGCGTCACGCGCAGAATCCTCGGCTGACCGTTGCCCCGGCTGACCGTTGGCTCACCAGACGGTCCGGTGCCTCACCGGACAGTCCGGTGAATTATAGCCGTACACCGTTGATGGCTTCCCGAGAGCGACGAGTTCGCCTGTGAACGGCTCACCGGACAGTCCGGTGCACCATCAGACAGTCCGGTGATTTATAGCCGTACACTGCCGTCGAAGTCCCGAGAGCAGCAAGTTCGCCAGAGCCAGCCTGCACCACCGGACACTGTCCGGTGCACCACCGGACAGTCTGGTGCACCCAGACTGAGCAGACTTTGGCTGAACAAAGTCATCTCTTTTCTAACTTGATTTTTCCTGTTTCCAGCACTTAGACACAATACATTAGTCCATAAAACAATGTACTAAGTCTAGAAACATACCTTTTGACTTGATTTGCACTTTGTCCACCACTTTGCATAGATTAACACAAAAGCACTTGTGTTGGCACTCAATCACCAAAATACTTAGAAATGGCCCAAGGGCACATTTCCTTTTCAATCTCCCCCTTTTTGGTGATTTATGCCAACACAACATAAAGCAACTAGAACAAGTGCAACATCAATACAAATGAGAACTCAAAATTGTTTTGATTCAAATTTGGCATATATGGATCACTCTTTGCCACCACTTGGTTTGTTTTTGCAAATCAAACTCAAATTCCTATCTCTAAGTCAAACACACTTGTTGAGACATAAAGAGAGTCGTTCCAAGAGAAATTGATTCAAGATTTCAAAAACTCCCCCTTTTTCCCATAATCAACATTTCTCCCCACAAGAGGCCAACTTTTGACAAAAGAGACAACAAGAGAGTTTTGACAAACCAAAAGCTCTATTCTACTATTTTCAAAATTTCTCAAGTGGTAGCTGATCCATTTATTGCTTTGGCCTTTATTTTCTCCCCCTTTGGCATCAAGCACCAAAACGGGATCAATCTTGGCCCTAGAACCCCATTGCCTCACCAAAATCTTCAAATAAGAGTACAAGGGCAATAAGAGTACATGAGATGAACTTGGAATAAGTTACCCTCTCATCGAAGTGCAGTGGAAGTCTTTCATGGTCCAAGTCCACCTTTTCCCTTTCAAACCTCCTTTGAGACTAAAACAAGCAAACTCAAGCACACGGTTAGTCTCAAAGGGTCAAGTTGTAGCACATCTCCCCCTAAATATGTGCATCACTTGCAAAAGGACTTGTGAGGTCCGGGGAGTGTTTGTACAACTTGAGCACCACAAGTAAACAACAAAATGTATAAGGAACATGATCAAGGCATAAACACATGTATGCTATAAATCAATCCAAGTTCCACGAATCTAAGACATTTAGCTCACTACGCAGCCTGCAAAAGGTCTTCTCATCTAAAGGCTTAGTGAAGATATCGGCTAGCTGGTTCTCGGTGCTAACATAAAACACTTCGATATCTCCCTTTTGCTGGTGGTCTCTCAAAAAGTGATGCCGGATGTCAATGTGCTTTGTGCGGTTGTGCTCAATAGGATTTTCCGCTATTCGGATAGCACTCTCATTATCACATAGGAGTGGGACTTTGCTCAGATTGTAGCCAAAGTCCCGAAGGGTTTGCCTCATCCAAAGTAGTTGCGCGCAACACTGTCCTGCGGCAACGTACTCGGCCTCAGCGGTGGATAGGGCAACGGAAGTTTGTTTCTTAGAATTCCATGACACCAGGGACCTTCCTAAGAATTGGCACGTCCCCGATGTACTCTTCCTATCGACCTTACATCCGGCATAGTCGGAATCTGAATATCCAATCAAGTCAAAGTTAGACCCCTTTGGATACCAGATCCCGAAGCAAGGCGTAGCGACTAAATATCTAAGAATTCGCTTCACGGCCACTAAGTGACACTCCCTTGGATCGGATTGAAATCTAGCACACATGCATACTCTAAGCATAATATCTGGTCTACTAGCACATAAATAAAGTAAAGACCCTATCATTGACCGGTATGCCTTTTGATCAACGGACTTACCTCCTTTGTTGAGGTCGGTGTGTCCGTCGGTTCCCATCGGAGTCTTTGTGGGTTTGGCGTCCTTCATCCCAAACCGCTTTAGCAAGTCTTGCGTGTACTTTGTTTGGGAGATGAAGGTGCCGTCCTTGAGTTGCTTCACTTGGAACCCAAGGAAGTAGTTCAACTCGCCCATCATCGACATCTCGAATTTCTGCATCATCACCCTGCTAAACTCTTCACAAGACTTTTGATTAGTAGAACCAAATATTATGTCATCGACATAAATTTGGCACACAAAAAGATCACCATCACAAGTCTTAGTTAAAAGAGTTGGATCGGCTTTCCCAACCTTGAAAGCATTAGCAATTAAAAAGTCTCTAAGGCATTCATACCATGCTCTTGGGGCTTGCTTAAGTCCATAGAGCGCCTTAGAGAGCTTACACATGTGGTCGGGGTACCGTTCATCCTCGAAGCCAGGGGGTTGCTCCACGTACACCTCCTCCTTGATTGGCCCGTTGAGGAAAGCGCTCTTCACATCCATTTGGAACAACCTGAAAGAATGGTGAGCGGCATATGCTAGCAATATACGAATAGACTCTAGCCTAGCCACAGGAGCAAAAGTCTCCTCAAAGTCCAAACCTGCGACTTGGGCATAACCTTTTGCCACAAGTCGAGCCTTGTTCCTCGTCACCACCCCGTGCTCGTCCTGTTTGTTGCGGAACACCCACTTGGTTCCCACAACATTTTGCTTGGGACGAGGCACCAGTGTCCAAACTTCATTATGCTTGAAGTTGTTGAGCTCCTCCTGCATGGCCAACACCCAGTCCGGATCTAGCAAGGCCTCTTCTACCCTGAAAGGCTCAATAGAAGAGACAAAGGAGTAATGCTCACAAAAATTAACTAATCTAGAACGAGTAGTTACTCCCTTGCTAATATCACCCAAAATTTGGTCGACGGGGTGATTCCTTTGAATCATGGCTCGAACTTGGGTTGGAGGTGCCGGTTGTGCTTCTTCCTCCATCACTTGATCATCTTGTGCTCCCCCTTGATCACACGCCTCTTCTTGATGAACCTGTTCATCGTCTTGAGTTGGGGGATGCACCATCATTGAGGAAGAAGGTTGATGTTGCTCCTTTTGTTCCTGTGGTCGCACATCTCCAATCGCCATGGTGCGTATTGCGGCCGTCGGAACGTCTTCTTCATTTATATCATCAACATCAACAACTTGCTCTCTTGGAGAGCCATTAGTCTCATCAAATACAACGTCGCTAGAGACTTCAACCAAACCCGATGATTTGTTGAAGACCCTATACGCCTTTGTATTTGAGTCATAACCTAATAAAAACCCCTCTACAGCTTTGGGAGCAAATTTAGAATTCCTACCTGTCGGTGTTTCGAAACCCGGGGGGTCCCTGGACCGACGAGTGAATCGTCGCCGCGTGCCCCAGCCCAGATGGGTCGACGCGAGACGGAACGCGAAGGGGGAAAAGGAGGCAGCCGGAGGGAGGCAGGCGTGAGAGAGTGGATTTTGCGGCCTTCGTGTTAGCCCTGCGCCTGGGTCGGGTGCGCTTGCAGTAGGGGGATACAAGCGTCCACGCGGGAGTGGGAGCGAGCGGCCTTGCGCGAGCACCGTCCCGTCCTTCTCCGCGCGGGCCAACCCTCTGTAAGAGGGCCCTGGTCCTCCCTTTTATAGGCGTAAGGAGAGGATCCAGGTGTACAATGGGGAGTGTAGCAATGTGCTAACGTGTCTAGCGGCGGTGAGCTAGCACACTAAGTACATGCCATCGTGGCAGCCGAAGAGGTCTTGGCGCCCAGTTCGCGTGGTGTCGTGGCCGTCGGAGGAGCGCTGGAGCCTGGCGGAAGGGCAGCTGTCGGGGCTGTCGAGTCCTTGCTGACGTCCTCTTGCTTCCGTAAGGGGGTCGAGAGCCACCGTCGTCACAGAGCGTGCGGGACGCCATCATTGCCTATCTGGCGGAGCGAGCCAGATGGGACGCCGGTCTTGTTCCCCGTAGCCTGAGTCAGCTCGGGGTAGGGTAATGATGGCGCCTCCTGTCGACGTGGTCGGCCCGCGCCCTAGGTTGGGCGATGTGGAGGCTCCTCCGAGGTCGAGGTCGAGTCTGTCTTCCGTGGCCGTGGTCGAGTCCGAGCCCCTGGGTCGGGCGAGGCGGAGACCGTCGGCTGAGGCCAGGGCTGAGTCCGAGCCCTGGGGTCGGGCGAAGCGGAGTCCGTCGTCTCCTGGGGCTGAGCCCAAGTCCGAGCCCTAGGTCGGGCGGAGCGGAGTTCGTCGTCTTCTGGGGCTGAGCCCAAGTCCGAGCCCTGGGTCGGGCGAGGCGGAGTTCGCCGTCTTCCGGGGCTGAGCCCGAGTCCGAGCCCTGGGTCGGGCGGAGCGGAGTTCGCCGTCTTCCGGCGCTGAGCCCGAGTCCGAGCCCTGGGTCGGGCGGAGCGGAGTTCGCCGTCTTTCGGGGCTGAGCCCGAGTCCGAGCCCTGGGTCAGGCGGAGCGGAGTTCGCCGTCTTCCGGGGCTGAGCCCGAGTCCGAGCCCTGGGTCGGGCGGAGCGGAGTTTGCCGTCTTCCGGGGCTGAGCCCGAGTCCGAGCCCTGGGGTCGGGCGAGGCGGAGTTTCCTATGACGCCCGAGGCCGGCCTTGGCTGCTGTCAGCCTCACTCTATCGGGTGGCTCAGCAGTCGGAGCGGCGCAGGCGGCGCTGTCCTCTTGTCAGACCGGTCAGTAGAGCGGCGAAGTGACTGCGGTCACTTCGGCTCTGTCGACTGGAGGGCGTGCGTCAGGATAAAGGTGTCAGGCCACCTTTGCATTAAACGTCCCTGCGATTTGGTCGGTCGGCGTGGCGATGTGGCCAAGGTTGCTTCTCGGTGAAGACTGGGCCTCGGGCGAGCCGATAGTGTGCCCGTTGCTGGAGGGGGGTCCTCGGGCGAGACGTAGGTTCTCCGGGGTCGGCTTCCCTTGCCCGAGGCTAGGCTCGGGCGAGGCACAATCATGTCCCTTGAATGGACCGATCCTTGACTTAATCGCACCCATCAGGCCTTTGCAGCTTTGTGCTGATGGGGGTTACCAGCTGAGATTTAGGGGTCTTGAGGGTACCCCTAATTATGGT
Source organism: Zea luxurians (assembly GCA_029449295.1). Lineage (NCBI taxonomy): Eukaryota > Viridiplantae > Streptophyta > Magnoliopsida > Poales > Poaceae > Zea > Zea luxurians. Next base: position 38,661,558 of record JAOPSE010000009.1, on the reverse strand, counting down.
CCCCGACAGTAGCCCCCGAGCCTCCAAGGGAGTACTAATACTCGCTTGGAGGCTTTTGCCGCACTTTTTTGCAAGGGGACCAGCCTTTTTCGGTTGCATTCTGTTCCGGTGGGTGCGCTCGAGCGCACACGCCGGGTGTAGCCCCCGAGGCCTCGGAGGAGTAGTTTTACTCCTTCGAGGTCTTAGTGCGTTTCGCAACACTTCGGCTGGTCTAGTTGTTCCCTCATGCGAGCTGGCCGTAGCCCGAGTGCACGGTCGGGTCCCAAGTTCTCGGGCTGGTATGTTGACGCTGTCAACGGTTTGGCCGGAGCCGGGTTTGCGAGAGCAGCCCCCGAGCCTCTGCACAGGGCGAGAGGACGGTCAAGGACAGACTCGTCTTTTTTACATACGCCCCTGCGTCGCCTTTCCGCAAGGAGGAGGGGGAAAGCGCCATGTTGTCCTCGGAGGGCGCCGAACATGGTGTTTCCGGTGAGCTGCTGGCGGGTAATCCGAGTGGACGCCCGTGCCCCATTTGTTAGGGGTCGGCTAGAGGCCCAGAGGGGCGCCCAAAAGTACCTGCGGGTGATCTGCCGGACCCGGTCCCCTGTCGACGGGGTCCGAGGGCTCGATGCCTCCCTCTGATGGGATTTCGTTACAAGATCGCTCCCGCTGGTCTCGGAAATGTCCTAGGGTACCTCGGGAGCGCAGCCCGAGCCTTGGTTATGTATCGAACGTACCCAGGGTCATCCCTCGCTCTGTGTCTGAGGCGACTGTGAACCCTTCGAGGGCCAGCCTACGAACCCCTGATCAGTAGTGGGCGCGGAGCCCGAGTGGCCTGAGGCGGCCGTTGAACCCTTCGAGGGGCCGGCCATCAAACCCCTGACCAGTAGTGGGCGCAGAACCCAATCGATCTGAGGCGGCCGTTGAACCCCTCCAAGGGGCCGGCCTTCGAACCTCTGATCGGTAGGGAGGCTCGGAGCCTGTTTCCTTCACGGAGAAGGGTCCTTTTCGGGGTATCCCCCTTTCCCGGTCCCTGTTGTAAGAGAGAGAAAGAGGAAAAGGAAAAGGATGCGAAGTCGAATCACGTGGCGTACCTTTTTCGACGCGGTCATTATGGCGAAGGCGAAGCGTCGCTTGCTTCTCCCGCCTGAGGCGCCGCCTGTCCTGCCGTGGAGTTAATGCGACGTGGCGAGCGGTTCGCGAGGCAGTCGCTGTGCGTGTGCGAGCCGTTCGAGGAACGGATCACGGGCGCACCGTCTTCACGCCGTGAGAGAGGGCTCCCTCGCTGCCCCTGGATGGGACGTAAGCTTGGCTGACGACGTGACCGCTGCTCCTGCCCGCCTGTCACCGCCATTACTGCCGACCCATTTTTGACCGCATTTGACCGTCGCGCTTGGCTGGCACTGCAGGGTTGCCTCGAGTCGCGGTATTGACTCCGCAGTCGAGGAGGCGCGGTAATGGCGCGAGTAGCGGTGCAGCTGCTCGCACGTAGCAGCCGGCGTGCCGGTTGCATGACGCGTGGGCCTGGACCTCCATGCTGGGCGCGTTGGAGTCGAAGGGGCGCGCCCACTTGGCACGGTTGCATGCCTCCTGCATGGCTGTCCGCCCTTTCGCCCGCTGGTCTAGGCGAAAGTGGAGGAGTGCTTGTAACCGTCGGGTGGTTGCATGCACCGCGCGCGTGGCGGGTTGGCTTCTTCTCCCCTGGACCGGCTTGCACGACGTGTGGGACCCAGCCCCCGCGCCGTCGGGGGGGGAGAATCTTGGAGCGTGTTGGAGAAGGCTCAATGAAAGTCGCCTAGAGGGGGGGTGAATAGGGCGAAACTGAAATTTACAAATATAAACACAACTACAAGCCGGGTTAGCGTTAGAAATATAATCGAGTCCGCGAGAGAGGGCGCAAAACAAATCGCAAGCGAATAAGGAGTGTGACACGTGGATTTGTTTTACCGAGGTTCGGTTCTCGCAAACCTACTCCCTGTTGAGGAGGCCACAAAGGCCGGGTCTCTTTCAACCCTTACCCTCTCTCAAACGGTCCCTCAGACCGAGTGAGCTTTCTCTTCTCAATCACTTGGAACACAAAGTTCCCACAAGGACCACCACAAGATTGGTGTCTCTTGCTTCAATTACAAGTGAGTTTGATCGCAATGAAGAATCAAAGAAAGGAAGAAAGCAATCCAAGCGCAAGAGCTCGAAAGAACACAAGCAAATCTCTCTCACTAATCACTAGGGCTTTGTGTGGAATTTGGAGAGGATTTGATCACTTTGGTGTGTCTAGAATTGAATGCTAGAGCTCTTGTAAGTAGTTGAGAAGTGGAAAACTTGGATGACTTGAATGTGGGGTGGTTGGGGGTATTTATAGCCCCAACCACCAAACTAGTCGTTTGGTGCAGGCTGGCTGTCGTATGGTGCACCGGACAGTCCGGTGCGCCAGCCACGTCACCAAAGCCGTTGGGGATCCGACCGTTGGAGCTCTGACACTGGGCCCGCCTTGATGTCCGGTGGCGCACCGGACATGAACTGTAGAGTGTCCGGTGCACCTGCTCCCGCGTGCCTGACAACTGCGCGCTTCTGGCGCGCATTAAATGCGTCGCAGGTAGCCGTTGGCGCCAGAAGTAGCCGTTGCCCCGTAGTTACACCGGACAGTCCGGTATACACCGGACATGTCCGGTGAATTATAGCGGAGCTGCCGTTCTGAATTCCCGAGGCTGGCGAGTTCCGGAGGCCGCTCTTCCTTGGAGCACCGGACATGTCCGGTGTACACCGGACAGTCCGGTGAATTATAGCGGAGTCGCCTCTGGAATTTCCCGAAGGCGACGAGTTTGAGTTTGGAGTCCTCTGGTGCACCGTACATGTCCAGTGGCACACCGGACAGTCCGGTGCGCCAGACCAGAGGTGCCTTCGGTTGTCCCTTTGCTCTTTTGTCGAACCCAATACTTGGTCTTTGTATTGGCTAAGTGTGAACCTTTGGCACCTGTATAACTTATACACTAGAGCAAACTAGTTAGTCCAATTATTTGTGTTGGGCAATTCAACCACCAAAATTATTTAGGAACTAGGTGTAAGCCTAATTCCCTTTCAATCTCCCCCTTTTTGGTGATTGATGCCAACACAAACCAAAGCAAATGTAAAAGTGCATAATTGAACTAGTTTGCATAATGTAAGTGCAAAGGTTGCTTGGAATTGAGCCAATATAAATACTTACAAGATATGCATGGATTGTTTCTTTATTTTTAACATATTGGACCACGCTTGCACCACAAGTTTTGTTTTTGCAAATTCTTTTGTAAATTGTTTTTAAAGTCTTTTTGCAAGATAGTCAAAGGTAAATGAGTAAGATTTTTGCGAAGCATTTTCAAGTTTGAAATTTTCTCCCTTTGTTTCAAATGCTTTTCCTTTGACTAAACAAAACTCCCCCTCAAATAAATTCTCCTCTTAGTGTTCAAGAGGGTTTTAAGACAACAATTTTGAAAATACTACTTGCTCCCCCTTTAGAACATAAAGAGATACCAATTTGAAATTTACCAATTGAAAATCATTAATTTTTTAAAATTAGGGTGGTGGTGCGGTTCTTTTGCTTTGGGCCAATACTTTCTCCCCCTTTGGCATGAATCGCCAAAAACGGATACTTGGAATGAAATATAGGCCCGTTGTAGCTACTTTCTCCCCTTTGGCAAATAAAACATATGAGTGAAGATTATACCAAAGACGGAGAGTGATGCGGAGCGATGGCGAAGGATGAGTAGTAGAGTGGAGTGGAAGCCTTTGTCTTCGCCGAAAACTCCAATTCCCTTTCAATATACCTATGACTTGGTTTGAAATACACTTGAAAACACATTAGTCATAGCATATATAAAATAGACATGATCAAAGGTATACTTATGAGCTATGTGTGCAAATTAGCAAAAGAAGTTCCTAGAATCAAGAATATTGAGCTCATGCCTAAGTTTGGTAAAAGATTGTTCATCAAGAGGCTTGGTAAAGATATCGGCTAATTGATCTTTAGTGTTAATGTATGAAATCTCGATATCCCCCTTTTCTTGGTGATTCCTAAGAAAATGATACCGAATGGCTATGTGTTTAGTGCGGCTATGCTCAACGGGATTATCCGCCATGCGGATTGCACTCTCATTATCACATAGAAGAGGAACTTTGGTTAGTTTGTAACCGTAGTCCCGCAGGGTTTGCCTCATCCAAAGCAATTGCGCGCAACAATGGCCTGCGGCAATATACTCGGCTTCGACGGTAGAAAGAGCGACCGAATTTTGCTTCTTTGAAGCCCAAGACACCAAGGATCTTCCCAAGAACTGGCAAGTCCCCGATGTGCTCTTTCTATTAATCTTACACCCCGCCCAATCGGCATCCGAATAACCAATCAAATCAAATGTGGATCCCCGAGGGTACCAAAGCCCAAACTTAGGAGTATAAGCCAAATATCTCAAGATTCGTTTTACGGCCGTAAGGTGGGATTCCTTAGGGTCGGATTGGAATCTTGCACACATGCAAACGGAAAGCATAATGTCCGGTCGAGATGCACATAAATAAAGCAATGAACCAATCATCGACCGGTATACCTTTTGATCCATGGACTTACCTCCCGTGTCGAAGTCGAGATGCCCATTGGTTCCCATGGGTGTCTTGATGGGCTTGGCATCCTTCATTCCAAACTTGGTTAGAATGTCTTGTGTATACTTTGTTTGGCTAATGAAGGTGCCCTCTTGGAGTTGCTTGACTTGGAATCCTAGAAAATACTTCAACTCCCCCATCATAGACATCTCGAATTTTTGTGTCATGATCCTACTAAATTCTTCACATGCAGATTCGTTAGTAGATCCAAATATAATATCATCAACATAAATTTGGCATACGAACAAATCATTGTCAAGAGTTTTAGTGAACAAAGTAGGATCGGCCTTGCCGACTTTGAAGCCATTAGCAATAAGGAAATCTCTAAGGCATTCATACCATGCTCTTGGGGCTTGCTTGAGCCCATAAAGCGCCTTAGAGAGCCTATAGACATGGTTAGGGTACTCACTATCTTCAAAGCCGGGAGGTTGCTCAACATAGACCTCCTCCTTGATTGGTCCATTGAGGAAGGCACTCTTCACGTCCATTTGATAAAGCTTGAAGCCATGGTAAGTAGCATAGGCTAATAATATGCGAATGGACTCAAGCCTAGCTACGGGTGCATAGGTTTCACCGAAATCCAAACCTTCGACTTGGGAGTATCCCTTGGCCACAAGTCAAGCTTTGTTCCTAGTCACCACACCATTCTCATCTTGCTTATTGCGGAAGACCCACTTGGTTCCTACAACATTTTGGTTAGGACGTGGAACTAAATGCCATACCTCGTTCCTCGTGAAGTTGTTGAGCTCCTCTTGCATCGCCATCACCCAATCCGAATCTTGGAGTGCTTCCTCTACCCTGTGTGGCTCAATAGAGGAAACAAAAGAGTAATGTTCACAAAAATGTGCAACACGAGATCTAGTGGTTACCCCCGTATGAATGTCGCCGAGGATGGTGTCGACGGGGTGATCTCGTTGTATTGCTTGGTGGACTCTTGGGTGTGGCGGCCTTGGTTCTTCATCCTCCTTGTCTTGATCGTTTGCATCTCCCCCTTGATCATTGCCGTCATCTTGAGGTGGCTCATCTCTATGATCTTCTCCTTCATCATCTTGAGCCTCGTCCTCATTTTGGGTTGGTGGAGATGCTTGCGTGGAGGAGGATGGTTGATCTTGTGCATGTGGAGGCTCTTCGGATTCCTTAGGACACACATCCCTAATGGACATGTTCCTTAGCGCTATAAATGGAGCCTGTTCTTCACCTATCTCATCAAGATCAACTTGCTCTACTTGAGAGCCGTTAGTCTCATCAAACACAACGTCACAAGAAACTTCAACAAGTCCTGAGGACTTGTTAAAGACTCTATATGCCCTTGTGTTTGAGTCATATCCTAGTAAAAAGCCTTCTACAGCTTTGGGAGCAAATTTAGATTTTCTACCTCTTTTGACAAGAATAAAACATTTGCTACCAAAAACTCTAAAATATGAAATATTTGGCTTTTCACCGGTTAGGAGTTCATAGGATGTCTTCTTGAGGATTCGGTGTAGATATAACCGGTTGATGGCGTAGCAGGCGGTGTTGACCGCCTCGGCCCAAAACCGACCTGGTGTCTTGTACTCATCAAGCATGGTTCTTGCCATGTCCAATAGAGTTCGATTCTTCCTCTCCACTACACCATTTTGTTGTGGTGTGTAGGGTGAGGAGAACTCATGCTTAATGCCCTCCTCCTCAAGGAAGCCTTCTATTAGAGAGTTCTTGAACTCCGTCCTGTTGTCGCTTCTAATTTTCTTGATCCTTAAGCCGAACTCATTTTGAGCCCGTCTCAAGAATCCCTTTAAGGTCTCTTGGGTATGAGATTTTTCCTGCAAAAAGAACACCCAAGTGAAGCGAGAATAATCATCCACAATAACTAGATAGTACTTACTCCCGCCGATGCTTATGTAAGCGATCGGGCCGAATAGGTCCATGTGTAGGAGCTCCAGTGGCCTGTCACTAGTCATGATGTTCTTGTGTGGATGATGAGTGCCAACTTGCTTCCCGGCTTGGCATGCGCTACAAATTCTGTCTTTCTCAAAATGAGCATTTGTTAGTCCTAAAATGTGTTCTCCCTTTAGAAGCTTATGAAGATTCTTCATTCCAACATGGGCTAGTCGGCGGTGCCAGAGCCAACCCAAGTTAGTCTTAGCAACTAAGCAAGTGTCGAGTTCAGCTCTATCAAAATCTACCAAGTATAGCTGACCCTCTAACACTCCCTTAAATGCTATTGAATCATCACTTCTTCTAAAGACAGTGACACCTACATCAGTAAATAGATAGTTGTAGCCCATTTGACATAATTGAGATACGGAAAGCAAATTGTAATCTAAAGAATCTACAAGAAAAACATTGGAAATAGTATGGTCAGGTGATATAGCAATATTACCCAATCCTTTGACCAAACCTTGATTTCCATCCCCGAATGTGATAGCTCGTTGGGGATCTTGGTTTTTCTCATATGAGGAGAACATCTTCTTCTCCCCTGTCATGTGGTTTGTGCACCCGCTGTCGAGTATCCAACTTGAGCCCCCGGATGCATAAACCTACAAAACAATTTTAGTTCTTGACTTTAGGTACCCAAACGGTTTTGGGTCCTTTGGCATTAGAAACAAGAACTTTGGGTACCCAAACACAAGTCTTGGAGCCCTTGTGTTTGCCCCCAACAAACTTGGCAACTACCTTGCCGGATTTGTTAGTAAGCACATATGATGCATCAAAAGTTTTGAATGAAATAGCATGATCATTTGATGCACTAGGAGTTTTCTTTCTAGGCAACTTAGCACGGGTTGGTTGCCTAGAGCTAGATGTCTCACCCTTATACATAAAAGCATAGTTAGGGCCAGAGTGAGACTTCCTAGAATGAGTTCTCCTAATTTTGCTCTCGGGATAACCGGCAGGGTACAAAATGTAACCCTCGTTATCCTAAGGCATGGGAGCCTTGCCCTTAACAAAATTAGACAATCTTTTAGGAGGGGCACTAAGTTTGACATTGTCTCCCCTTTGGTAGCCAATGCCATCCTTGATGCCAGGGCGTCTCCCATTATAGAGCATACTTTTAGCAAATTTGAATTTTTCATTTTCTAAGTTATGCTCGGCAATTTTTGCATCTAATTTTGCTATATGATCATTTTGTTGTTTAATTAATACCATGTGATCATGAATAGCATTGATATCAACATCTCTACATCTAGTGCAAATAGAAACATGCTCAACGGTAGATGTAGAGGGTTTGCAAGATTTTAATTCTACAACCTTAGCATGTAGTATATCATTCTCATTTCTAAGGTTAGAAATAGTAACATTGCAAACATCAAAATTTTTAGCCTTAGCAATTAATTTTTCATTTTCAATCCTAAGGCTAGCAAGAGAGATGTTTAATTCTTCAATTTTAGCAAGCAAATCATCATTATCATTTCTAAGATTGGGAATTGAAACATCACAAACATGAGAATCAACCTTAGCAATTAAACTAGCATTTTCATTTCTAAGGTTATCAATGGTCTCATGGCAAGTGCTTAGCTCACTAGACAATTTTTCACATTTTTCAACTTGTAGAGCATAAGCATTTTTAACCTTAACATGCTTTTTATTTTCTTTGATTAGGAAGTCCTCTTGGGAGTCCAAGAGATCATCCTTCTCATGGATGGCACTAATTAGCTCATTTAATTTTTCCTTTTGTTCCACGTTAAGGTTGGCAAAAAGGGTACGCAAATTATTTTCCTCATCACTAGCATTATCATCACTAGAGGATTCATATTTAGTGGAGGATTTAGATTTAACCTTCTTCCTTTTGCCGTCCTTTGCCATGAGGCACTTGTGGCCGACGTTGGGGAAGAGGAGTCCCTTGGTGACGGTGATGTTGGCGGCGTCCTCATCGTCGGAGGAGGAGTCGATGGAGCTCTCGTCGGAGTTCCACTCGCGGCACACGTGGGCATCGCCGCCCTTCTTCTTGTGATATCTCTTCTTTTCTCTCCTCTTGCCCTTCTTGTCGTTATCCCTGTCACTGTCACTTGATAATGGACATTTAGCAATAAAGTGACCGGGCTTACCACACTTGTAGCAAACCTTCTTGGAACGGGATTTGTAATCCTTCCCCTTCCGTTGCTTGAGGATTTGGCGAAAGCTTTTGATGATTAAAGCCATCTCCTCATTGTCGAGCTTGGAGGCATCAATTGGTTGTCTACTCGGTGTAGACTCCTCCTTCTTCTCCTCCGTCGCCTTAAATGCCACCGGTTGTGCTTCGGACGTGGAGGGTTCATCAAGCTCGTTGATCTTCTTTGATCCTTTAATCATACATTCAAAGCTTACAAAATTCCCGATTACTTCCTCGGGAGTCATTAGTGTATATCTTGGGTTACCACGAATTAATTGAACTTGAGTAGGGTTAAGGAAAATAAGTGATCTCAAAATAACCTTAACCACCTCGTGGTTATCCCATTTCTTGCTCCCGAGGTTGCGCACTTGGTTCACCAAGGTTTTGAGCCGGTTGTACATATCTTGTGGCTCCTCCCCTTGGCGAAGACGGAAGCGACCGAGCTCCCCCTCGATCGTTTCCTGCTTGGTGATCTTGGTGAGTTCATCACCCTCGTGCGCGGTCTTGAGTAGGTCCCAAATCTTCTTTGCATTCTTCAACCCTTGCACCTTGTTGTATTCCTCCTTACTTAGAGAGGCGAGGAGTATGGTTGTAGCTTGAGAGTTGAAGTGCTCGATTTGGGCCACCTCGTCCGTATCATAATCCTCATCCCCTATGGATGGTACCTGTGCTCCAAACTCAACAACATTTCATATACTTTTGTGGAGTGAGGTTAGATGAAATTTCATTAAATCACTCCACCTAGCATAATCTTCACCATGAAAAGTTGGCGGTTTGCCTAATGGAACGGAAAGTAATGGAGTATGTCTAGATGTACGAGGATAGTGTAAGGGGATCTTACTAAACTTCTTGCGCTCTTGGCGCTTAGAAGTTATGGACGGCGCATCGGAGTCGGAGGTCGATGTTGATGAAGTGTCGGTCTCGTAGTAGACCACTTTCCTCATCCTCTTGTGCTTGTCGCCTTTCCGATGCGACTTGTGGGAAGAAGATTTCTCCTTCTTCTCTTTGTGGTGTGAAGAAGAAGATCTTTTCTCCTTCCGCTTGGAGGAGTCCTTCTTCTTCTCCTTCCTCTTGGTGTGGGACTCTTCCGATGAAGTGTTCCCGTGGCTCGTAGTGGGCTTGTCGCCGGTCTCCATCTCCATCTTGGTGTGATCTCCCGACATCACTTCGAGCGGTTAGGCTCTAATGAAGCACCGGGCTCTGATACCAATTGAAAGTTGCCTAGAGGGGGGGTGAATAGGGTGAAACTAAAATTTACAAATATAAACACAACTACAAGCCGGGTTAGCGTTAGAAATATAATCGAGTCCGCGAGAGAGGGCGCAAAACAAATCGCAAGCGAATAAGGAGTGTGACACGTGGATTTGTTTTACCGAGGTTCGGTTCTCGCAAACCTACTCCCCGTTGAGGAGGCCACAAAGGCCGGGTCTCTTTCAACCCTTACCCTCTCTCAAACGGTCCCTCGGACCGAGTGAGCTTTCTCTTCTCAATCACTTGGAACACAAAGTTCCCACAAGGACCACCACAAGATTGGTGTCTCTTGCTTCAATTACAAGTGAGTTTGATCGCAATGAAGAATCAAAGAAAGGAAGAAAGCAATCCAAGCGCAAGAGCTCGAAAGAACACAAGCAAATCTCTCTCACTAATCACTAGGGCGTTGTGTGGAATTTGGAGAGGATTTGATCACTTTGGTGTGTCTAGAATTGAATGCTAGAGCTCTTGTAAGTAGTTGAGAAGTGGAAAACTTGGATGACTTGAATGTGGGGTGGTTGGGGGTATTTATAGCCCCAACCACCAAACTAGCCGTTTGGTGCAGGCTGGCTGTCGTATGGTGCACCGGACAGTCCGGTGCACACCGGACAGTCCGGTGCGCCAGCCACGTCACCAAAGCCGTTGGGGATCCAACCGTTGGAGCTCTGACACTGGGCCCGCCTTGATGTCTGGTGGCGCACCGGACATGAACTGTAGAGTGTCCGGTGCGCCTGCTCCCGCGTGCCTGACGACTGCACGCTTCTGGCGCGCATTAAATGCGTCGCAGGTAGCCATTGGCGCCAGAAGTAGCCGTTGCCCCGTAGTTACACCGGACAGTCCGGTGTACACCGGACATGTCCGGTGAATTATAGCGGAGCTGCCGTTCTGAATTCCCGATGCTGGCGAGTTCCGGAGGCCACTCTTCCTTGGAGCACCGGACATGTCTGGTGTACACCGGACAGTCCGGTGAATTATAGCGGAGTCGCCTCTGGAATTTCCCGAAGGCGACGAGTTTGAGTTTGGAGTCCTCTGGTGCACCGGACAGTCCGGTGCGCCAGACCAGAGGTGCCTTCGGTTGTCCCTTTGCTCTTTTGTCGAACCCAATACTTGGTCTTTTTATTGGCTAAGTGTGAACCTTTGGCACCTATATAACTTATACACTAGAGCAAACTAGTTAGTCCAATTATTTGTGTTGGGCAATTCAACCACCAAAATTATTTAGGAACTAGGTGTAAGCCTAATTCCCTTTCACTCAACCCGCAACGGCTGAGGACGCAAGTGGGGAGAATCGCCTTTTAAAAAGGGGGGCAACCCCCTTGTAGGGCAACCATGTCTTCGCACTCCCCTCATGCATCGTGTCTTCCCACCTTCCGAGCCACCGGGCGGGGGACGCCCGTAATCCTTCCGTCTTGTCGTCGGAGGAACGCAACTTCGTGGAAGTTGGTACCTTTCAGCCATCGTTCGGCTTCAAGGATTTTCATCATGCAGCCCGGTTGCATCCCCTCACCGGTGGTCACCTAAGACGGCGACCTCTAGCTTGACGTCGGGGAGAAGCGAGCCAGGCTGCGATCTTGGTCCCACCCTCAGTCCCAAGGATGTTCATCATCCTTGCTGGGGCGGAGGCCAGGCTGAGCCAGAGCTCTACCTTCCACGCGGGCCGGCTGGCCACCTCCTCTTCTAGCTTCTGGTGGTGGAAACCATCCTCCAGCCTTGCGGAGGAGGCGTCCTCCAGCCATGCCGAGGAAGGCGAACTGTTGCTGTCCAGCTAGGATGCAACATTCCGTCCTTCTCCTCGCTTTCGCGGCGAGGACGGGAGTGAGGACCTGTCGGTGCGCCTTGCCGACCGTCGGCGTTGGTGGAGGGGCGGACGCCGCCGTCCGTGTTGGTGTGGTGGCAGCCGGAGGAAGCTCCCCCCCATTGAGGCCGTCGGCGCCGCCCACGGGCCGACCCCCGGCTCTTTGGCTTTGATGTCTGTTTCGCGTCCCTTGAGTAGGGACGCGAACGAAAGCCTTCCGGTGGCCGCGTCCGTACTGGGATCATGGCTGCCGCTGTGGGGTTGGAACCGGAGTTCCGTTTGTAATGGCACCTTGAGTGTCGGTGTTTTGTTCAATGCGGCTGTCGAGGCCTGAATGTGTATGTATTTTCGGCACGGAACCGTGTTTTTTCTTCATTTCGAGCACTGAGACTCGCCTTATCGATTATCTTTACCGCTTCACCGAGCGTGAGTTGCCTCGTGCAAAGGTGACGAGTGAGGTATCCGTATCCCGGAGGAGTAGGAGTCCCTCGGCTCGGTCAGCCTTGTTGTCCGAGGCCTCTCTTGCTTAGTTAAAGGAAACCCTCGGCCGCCCTTCGATGAGCCGAAGCCGGAGGTAGCGGTGTCAGCACGGACGGAGGCAGAGTTGGCTCCAAAAAGAAGGTGTGGTTGGCCAGAGCCTGGCCGGGTCGTCCACTGGCGGAACCGACGCCGGAGTTGAGCTACCGAGGCCACAAGCCGAGTTGATGTCGTTGGGGGACAGCTGGTCGAGGCCTCGGGGTGGCCGACCGAGCCGCCTGCTCGGGCCGGATTCTCGAAGAAGACCCTAGCGGCGATGGCCCGGGTGTGGTGCTGATGTCGTCCTTCAGAGTGGGGGCCCTCCGACCGCGTCGCCGTCCGAGGCTAGGTCAGACCCCGCCGAAGGTGTAGTTGATGCCGAGGGTGCTGCTGCCCCCTTCGGTTGTCGACGTCCGAGCCTGCAGGATCAGGTTGTCTTGTAGTGTGTGTATGTTTTCTACGGCCGCTGAGGCCTAAACACACCGTCGTCGTGTTGTAAAGCTGCGTTTCTTTTCCTCTTGTTTCGAGTATCCGGACTCATTTGTCGGTAACAGAATTATTTGTGCGGGCGAGAGTTGCTTTTCACGGAAGGCGATGAGTGAGGTATCCGTATCCCGGAGGCGTAGGAATCCCTCGGCTCGGTCGGCCTTGCTGCTTACGCGCGCTCTTACTCGTCCATAGGGTTCTGTTACCGACGCAGTCAAGAAGGCCCGAAAAATCATTTCGGCAGAGGAGCTCTCGAGCATGAAGACTTGTTCGGTCCATGGAGTCACTTATCCGAGCGCGAGTTACTTATCGCAGAAGGTGATGAGTGAGGTATCTGTATCCCGGAGGCGTAGGAGTCCCTTGGCTCGGTCAGCCTTGGCTGCTTACGTGTACTCCGTCATTTTCAGGATCCACTTTTTGAAGTAGTTGAAAAGCACGAAAGGCATTCTGGCAGAAAAGATTTTTTTTCTTTTTTCGAGGAAAATTTTGACGCAGAGGGGGTTGCCCCCTTCTAGCCCCTGAGGGAGGGTCGAGCTTTGCCGAGGCAAGGCTGACCCTTCCTTGACGACCAGACTTGGTGTGTAAACGAGGTATACGAGCAACTTGAAAGCATCTTAAGGGTAGAAGCGACGTAGCTGTTGGATGTTCCAAGTGTTGTTGTAGACCTCGCCTTGGCTGTTGGCCAGCTTGTACGTTCTGGGCTTCAGGACCTTGGCGATGACGAACGGCCCTTCCTAGGAAGGCGTGAGTTTGTGTCGCCCTCAGGCGTCTTGTCGCAACCGAAGCACCAGGTCGCCCACCTGGAGGTCTCGGGACCGAACCCCTCGGGCGTGGTAGCGTCGCAGGGACTGCTGGTACCGCGCCGAGTGTAGTAAGGCCATGTCCCGAGCCTCCTCCAGCTGGTCCAGTGAGTCTTCTCGGTTGGCTCGGTTGCTTTGGTCGGTGTAGGCCCTCGCCCTCGGAGAACCGTATTCCAAGTCTGTGGGCAAGATGGCCTCAGCCCCATAGACTAGAAAGAACGGTGTGAAGCCCGTGGCTCGGCTCGGCGTTGTCCTCAGGCTCCAGACCACGAGGGGAGTTCCTTCATCCACCGCTTGCCGAACTTGTTGAGGTCGTTGTAGATCCGAGGCTTGAGTCCTTGCAGGATCATGCCGTTGGCCCGCTCCACTTGCCCATTCGTCATGGGGTGAGCCACGGCAGCCCAGTCCACCCGGATGTGGTGATCCTCGCAGAAGTCCAGGAACTTTCTGCCGGTGAACTGGGTGCCGTTGTCGGTGATGATGGAGTTCGGGACCCCAAAGCGATGGATGATGTTGGTGAAGAACGCCACCGCCTGTTCGGACCTGATGCTGTTTAGGGGTCGGACCTCGATCCACTTGGAGAATTTGTCGATGGCGACCAACAGGTGCGTGTAGCCCCCGGGTGCCTTCTGCAAGGGGCCAACGAGGTCCAGACCCCACACAGCAAACGACCAGGTGATGGGTATGGTCTGCAGAGCCTGAGCGGGCAGGTGGGTCTGCCTCGCGTAGAACTGACACCCTTCGCAGGTGCGGACAATTCTAGTAGCGTCGGCCACCGTCGTCGGCCAGTAGAATCCTTGTCGGAAGGCGTTTCCAACGAGGGTTCGAGGTGCTGCGTGATGGCCGCAAGCCCCCGAGTGTATCTCTTGCAAGAGCTCCTGGCCTTCGGCGATGGAAATGCATCGCTGGAGGATGCCTGAGGGGCTGCGGTGATAGAGCTCCTTCCCATCTCCCAGCAAGACGAAAGACTTGGTGCGCCGCTCCAACCGCTGGGCCTCGGCTTGGTCGAGGGGCAGCTCCCCTCGGTGGAGATATTGCAGGTACGAGGTCTGCCAGCTTTGATTAGGCGTGACCTCGCTTGGTTCCCCCTCGACGCGCAGTGCCTCACCCTCGGGGGCCGAGGGTACCTCGGGCTGAGCCGAGGGTACCTTGGACCGTGCCGAGGGTACCTCGGACTGGGCCGAGGGTACCTCGGACTGAGCCGAGGGTGCCTCGGGTGGAGGCGAAGGTGCCTCGGGCTCGGGTGTGTCTTCGGTCTTGACGGAGGGTTGATGCAGGTCTCGGGAGAATACGTCCGGGGGAACTGTTGTTCGTCCCGAGGCTATTTTAGCCAGCTCGTTAGCAGTCTCATTGTAGCGTCGGGCGATGTGGTTGAGCTCGAGCCCGTAGAACTTGTTTTCCAGGCGCCGAACCTCATCGCAGTAGGCTTCCATCTTCGGGTCGCGGCAGTGGGAGTTCTTCATGACTTGGTCGATGACGAGCTGCGAGTCACCGCGAGCGTCGAGGCATCGGACCCCTAGCTCGATGGCGATTCGCAACCCGTTTACCAGAGCCTCGTACTCTGCCACATTGTTGGACGCCGGGAAGTGGAGGCGCAGCACGTAGCGTAGGTGCTTTCCGAGGGGCAAGACGAAGAGGAGGCCTGCGCCGGCCCCTGTCTTCATCAGCGACCCGTCGAAAAACATGGTCCAGAGCTCCGGTTGGATCGGAGCCGTCGGGAGCTGGGTGTCGGCCCATTCAGCCACGTGGTCCGCCAAGACCTGGGACTTGATGGCCTTCCGAGGGGCGAATGAGATCGTCTCACCCATGATCTCCACTGCCCACTTCGCAATTCTACCCGAGGCCTCTCAGGACTGGATGATCTCTCCCAGGGGGAAGGATGACACCACAGTCACCGGATGAGACTCGAAGTAGTGTTGCAACTTCCGCCGTGTCAGGATCACCGTGTACAGTAGCTTCTGGATTTGTGGGTAGCGGATCTTGGTCTCGGACAGTACCTCACTGATGAAGTAGACTGGCCTCTGGACGGGCAAAGCATGCCCTTCTTCTCGTCTCTCAACCACGACCGCGGCGCTAACCACCTGGATGGTTGCGGAGACGTAGATCAAGAGGGCTTCTCCGGCAGCAGGCGGCACCAAGATGGGCGCGTTCGTGAGGAGCGCCTTCAGGTTCCCGAGGGCTTCATCGGCCTCGGGGGTCCAAGCAAAGCACTCGGCCTTCCTTAAGAGGCAGTACAGAGGCAGGCCTCTTTCGCCGAGGCATGAGATGAAGCGCGAAAACGTCGGCGTTTGCGCGGAGAAAGTCGACGAGCACTACTTCCTATTTGGGATCGAGCTCGGAGCCGATCCGGATCTGCTTGGAGGCGTCGCTGCTGGGGTCGAGGGGGACGGATTTAACCGTCTCCGCTGGCTCGAAGTTGCCGGCGTGGCGCTTCACGTCGGGCGCCTCCCTAGAGAGGCTCTCTAGGTCAGCGATGAGGGCCTCGGATTCGACGAGGGCCTCGGCGTACTCCATGCACTCCGCATCGCATTCGTATGCGTGTCGGTACGTGGGCCCGACGGTGATGACCCCGTTGGGGCCCGGCATCTTGAGCTTGAGGTAGGTGTAGTTGGGGACGGCCATGAATTTGATGTAGCATGGCCTCCCCAGCACTGCGTGGTAGGTTCCTCGAAACCCGACCACTTCGAACGTGAGGGTCTCCTTTCGAAAGTTGGAGGGCGTCCCGAAGCAAACGGGTAGATCGAGTTGTCTGAGGGTTGAACGCGCTTCCCAGGGATGATCCTGTGGAAAGGCGCAGCGCCCGTCCGGACCGAGGACAGATCGATCCGCAGGAGCCCGAGGGTCTCGGCGTAGATGATGTTGAGGCTGCTGCCTCCGTCCATGAGGACCTTGGTGAGCCTGACGTTGCCGATGATGGGGTCAACAACGAGTGGGTATCTCCCCGGGCTCGGCACGTAGTCTGGATGGTCGGCCTGGTCGAAGGTGATGGGCTTGTCGGACCAGTCTAGGTAGACTGGCGCCGCCACCTTTACCGAGCAGACCTCCCGACGCTCTTGCTTGCGGTGCTGAGCCGAGGCGTTCACCACTTGCCCGCCGTAGATCATGAAGCAGTCGCGGACCTCGGGAACCCTCCTGCCTTGTGATCTTCCTCCTTTGCGTCGTCGAGGGCCTTGCCACCCTCCGCGGGTGGCCCGGCCTTGTGGAAGTGTCGTCGAAGCATGACACACTCCTCAAGGGTGTGCTTGACGGGCCCCTGATGATAGGGGCACGGCTCCTTGAGCATCTTGTCGAAGAGGTTGGCACCTCCGGGAGGCTTCCGAGGGTTCTTGTGCTCGGCGGCGGCGACAAGGTCCGCGTCGGCGGCGTCGCGTTTCGCTTGCGACTTCTTCTTGCCCTTCTTCTTGGCGCCGCGCTGAGTTGATGCCTCGGGAGCATCTTCTGGTGGGCGGCCCTGGGCTGCTTGTCCTTCCGGAAAATGGCCTCAACCGCCTCCTGACCAGAGGCGAACTTGGTGGCGATGTCCATCAGCTCGCTCGCCCTGGTGGGGGTCTTGCGACCCAGCTTGCTCACTAGGTCGTGGCAGGTGGTGCCGGCGAGGAACGCGCCGATGACATCTGAATCAGTGACGTTGGGCAGCTCTGTGCGCTGCTTCGAGAATCACCGGATGTAATCCCGAAGAGGCTCTCCCGGCTGCTGGCGGCAGCTTCGGAGATCCCAGGAGTTCCCAGGGCGCACGTACGTGCCCTGGAAATTGCCAGCGAAGGCTTAGACCAGGTCGTCCCAGTTGGAGATCTGCCCCGGGGGCAGGTGCTCCAGCCAGGCTCGAGCGGTGTCGGAGAGGAACAGGGGGAGGTTGCGGATGATGAGATTGTCATCGTCCGTTCCACCCAGTTGCCAGGCTAGCCGATAGTCCACGAGCCACAGTTCCGGTCTCGTCTCCCCCGAGTACTTTGTGATAGTAGTCGGGGTTCGGAACCGGGTCGGGAATGGTGCCCGTCGTATGGCGCGGCTGAAAGCCTGCGGACCGGGTGGTTCGGGCGAAGGACTCCGATCCTCCCCGCTGTTGTAGCGTCCCCCATGCCTGGGGTGGTAGCCTCGGCGCGCCCTGTCGTCGAGGTGGGCCCAACGGCTATGATGGTGGCGCTCGTTGCCGAGGCGACCCGGGGCCGCAGGCGCTGCGTTGCGCGTGCGCCCGGAGCGGACCGAGGCTTCCCGCATGAATCGGAAAGTCACGGCGCGATGTTCCGAGGGGAACCCCTGCCTTTGGGAGGCAGAGCTTTCGGCCCGTCGGACCACGACGTCCTCCAGGAGATTCTTGAGCTCTCCCTGGATACGCCGCCCCTCGGTGGTTGATGGCTCCAGCATCGCGCGAAGGAGTAAAGCCGCTGCAGCCAGGTTCTGGCCGACTCCGCTGGAATCCGGCGGCGGCCTCACCCTGACGTCGTCGGCGATGCGGTGCTGGATGTCCTGGGGGAGATGACGCGCTTCTCCGGCCGGGGGTTGGATCGCCCATTCCTGCCCGATGTCCCGGTGGATCGGCACAAGCGTTCCTGCTCCCTCGTCGAGCCTGGTTTGCCTCTCATGGATTTGCTCGAGCTGTGGGTCAGGACCCCCCGCCGGGACGGGGACCACAGCCAGCTCCCGAAGGATGTCAACGCGAGGCACTGGCCTAGGGGGATCACCGTTTTCCGGCATACCAAGATGGTTGCCTTCGTCGGGACCCCCTAGATCGATGTGGAAACATTCACGACTTGGGTCGCGGTCCTCATTGTCGAGGCCGCGGCTGCCGTCGGAACAGTCCGAAAGGCAGTAGTCACATGCGGTCATGAAGTCCCGCACGACACTGGGGTTACCAAGTCCGGAGAAATCCCAACAGAGGTCGGGCTCGCCATCTTCCTCGGACCCTGAGGGCCCGTAGGTCGAGTCGGCCGTCAGTCGGTCCTAGGGTGACCGCACACGATACCCCAGAGGGTTTGGACTCGCCTCTAAGAGAGTGCTCACCGAAGCGGAGTCGCTTGGTGGGTCGAGGCCGAATCCAAAAGACACGAGATGGGAATCGGTCGGTACCTTTCGGTCGATGGTCGGTGACGAGGTCGCGTCTGGGACTGACTGCACCGTTGTCTCAGGTACAAGGGTGACGCCCAGCAAGTCCTTCACGAGCGTGCTAGCGTCGTGCGTTTGCTTGAGATTGGCGTGTTGTGGGGAGGCGGCGCTCGTCTTTGTCTCAGACGCGAGATCGATGCCCGACGCGCCCTCCGTTGGGGCGTCGGCGCCGTCGACTCACTCGACAGCTAACGAGGTGCCGCTTCCCGCTTGGCCTTGGTTGCCCCGCCTCCTCCTCCGTCGGCGGGGGAGGGGACGGGACAAGCCCGAATGTTGTCCTTCCACCACGTGGGGAAGGCGTCATCGATTTCCCCGCCGGCGAGCGGGTTGTCGACCGCCATTGTCGTTGTCGTGCGGCGGGGGAAGGAGTATCATGTCGTAGCTGCCGTCGAGGGACATGAACTCAAGATTCCCGAAACGGAGCACCGTCCCGGGCTGGAAAGGTTGCTGGAGGCTACCCATCTGGAGCTTGACAAGAAGCTGTTCGTCAACACACAGCAGGCCCCTACCTGGCGCGCCAACTGTCGGTGTTTCGAAACCCGGGGGGTCCTTGGACCGACGAGTGAATCGTCGCCGCGTGCCCCAGCCCAGATGGGTCGACGCGAGGCGGAACGCGAAGGGGGGAAAAGGAGGCAGCCGGAAGGAGGCAGGCGTGAGAGAGTGGATCCCGCGGCCTTCGTGTTAGCCCCGCGCCTGGGTCGGGTGCGCTTGCAGTAGGGGGATACAAGCGTCCACGCGGGAGTGGGAGCGAGCGGCCTTGCGCGAGCGCCGTCCCGTCCTTCTCCGCGCGGGCCAACCCTCTGTAAGAGGGCCCTGGTCCTCCCTTTTATAGGCGTAAGGAGAGGATCCAGGTGTACAATGGGGAGTGTAGCAATGTGCTAACGTGTCTAGCGGCGGTGAGCTAGCGCCCTAAGTACATGCCATCGTGGCAGCCGAAGAGGTCTTGGCGCCCAGTTCGCGTGGTGTCGTGGCCGTCGGAGGAGCGCTGGAGCCTGGCGGAAGGGCAGCTGTCGGGGCTGTCGAGTCCTTGCTGACGTCCTCTTGCTTCCGTAAGGGGGCCGAGAGCCGCCGTCGTCACAGAGCGTGCGGGACGCCATCATTGCCTATCTGGCGGAGCGAGCCAGATGAGACGCCGGTCTTGTTCCCCGTAGCCTGAGTCAGCTCGGGGTAGGGTAATGATGGCGCCTCCTGTCGACGTGGTCGGCCCGCGCCCTAGGTTGGGCGATGTGGAGGCTCCTCCGAGGTCGAGGTCGAGTCTGTCTTCCGTGGCCGTGGTCGAGTCCGAGCCCCTGGGTCGGGCGAGGCGGAGACCGTCGGCTGAGGCCAGGGCTGAGTCCGAGCCCTGGGGTCGGGCGAAGCGGAGTCCATCGTCTCCTGGGGCTGAGCCCAAGTCCGAGCCCTGGGTCAGGCGGAGCGGAGTTCGTCGTCTTCTGGGGCTGAGCCCAAGTCCGAGCCCTGGGTCGGGCGAGGCGGAGTTCGCCGTCTTCCGGGGCTGAGCCCAAGTCCGAGCCCTAGGTCGGGCGGAGTGGAGTTCGCCGTCTTCCGGGGCTGAGCCCGAGTCCGAGCCCTGGGTCGAGCGGAGCGGAGTTCGCCGTCTTCCGGGGCTGAGCCCGAGTCCGAGCCCTGGGTCGGGCGGAGCGGAGTTCGCCGTCTTCCGGGGCTAAGCCCGAGTCCGAGCCCTGGGTCGGGCGAAGCGGAGTTCGCCGTCTTCCGGGGCTGAGCCCGAGTCCGAGCCCTGGGGTCGGGCGAGGCGGAGTTTCCTATGACGCCCGAGGCCGGCCTTGGCTGCTGTCAGCCTCACTCTGTCGGGTGGCTCAGCAGTCGGAGCGGCGCAGGCAGCGCTGTCCTCTTGTCAGACCGGTCAGTAGAGCGGCGAAGTGACTGCGGTCACTTCGGCTCTGTCGACTGGAGGGCGTGCGTCAGGATAAAGGTGTCAGGCCACCTTTGCATTAAACGTCCCTGCGATTTGGTCGGTCGGTGTGGCGATGTGGCCAAGGTTGCTTCTCGGTGAAGACTGGACCTCGGGCGAGCCGATAGTGTGCCCGTTGTTGGAGGGGGGTCCTCGGGCGAGACGTAGGTTCTCCGGGGTCGGCTTCCCTTGCCCGAGGCTAGGCTCGGGCGAGGCATGATCATGTCCCTTGAATGGACCGATCCTTGACTTAATCGCACCCATCAGGCCTTTGCAGCTTTGTGCTGATGGGGGTTACCAGCTGATATTTAGGGGTCTTGAGGGTACCCCTAATTATGGTCCCCGACACTACCCTTCTTGACTAGAATGTTGCATTTACTCCCAAAAACTCGAAAATACGAAACATTGGGTTTGTTACCGGTTAGTAGCTCATACGAAGTCTTCTTGAGGAGGCGGTGAAGGTAGATCTGGTTGATGGCGTGGCAAGCCGTGTTCACGGCTTCCGACCAAAAGCGCTCGGGGGTCTTGAATTCTCCAAGCATCGTCCTCGCCATATCGATGAGCGTCCTGTTCTTCCTCTCTACCACACCATTTTGCTGTGGTGTGTAGGGAGCGGAGAACTCGTGCTTGATCCCTTCCTCCTCAAGGAACTCCTCCACTTGAAGGTTCTTGAACTCAGACCCGTTGTCGCTCCTTATCTTCTTCACCTTGAGCTCAAACTCATTTTGAGCTCTCCTGAGGAAGAGCTTGAGGGTCCCTTGGGTTTCAGATTTATCCTGCAAAAAGAATACCCAAGTGAAGCGGGAAAAATCATCAACTATAACAAGACCATACTTACTTCCTCCTATACTTAGATAGGCGACGGGTCCGAAGAGGTCCATATGAAGCATCTCTAAGGGTCTTGATGTGGTCATCACATTTTTGGTGTGATGAGAGCCTCACACCTGTTTGCCTGCTTGACAAGCTGCACAAGGTCTATCTTTTTCGAAATGCACATTAGTTAGACCTATCACGTGTTCTCCCTTTAGAAGCTTGTGGAGGTTCTTCATCCCCACATGTGCTAAGCGGCGATGCCACAGCCAGCCCATGCAAGTCTTAGCAATTAAGCATGCATCTAGACCGGCCTCTTCTTTTGCAAAATCAACTAAATAAAGTTTGCCATCTAGTACACCCTTAAAAGCTAGTGAACCATCACACCTTCTAAAGACAGACACATCTACATTTATGAATAAACAATTATATCCCATTTTACAAAGTTGACTAACGGATAACAGATTATATCCAAGCGACTCAACTAAAAACACATTAGAAATAGAGTGCTCGGACGAAATAGCAATTTTACCTAACCCTTTTACCTTGCCTTGGTTCCCATCACCGAATATTATTGAATCTTGGGGATCCTTGTTCTTGACGTAGGAAGAGAACATCCTCTTCTCTCCCGTCATGTGGTTCGTGCATCCGCTGTCGATAATCCAGCTTGAGCCCCCGGATGCATAAACCTGCAAGGCAAATTTAGGCTTGGGTCTTAGGTACCCAACTCTTGTTGGGTCCTACAAGGTTAGTCACAATGGTCTTAGGGACCCAAATGCAAGTTTTATCTCCCTTGCATCTTGCCCCTAACTTCCTAGCAATCACCTTCTTATTCTTTCTACAAATGGCAAATAAAGCATTGCAAGCATGATATATTGTAGAAGGTTCATTAACTTTCCTAGGAATATTAACAACATTTATCCTAGGCATATGATGAACAATATTTCTCCTAGACATATCTCTACCATGCGTATAGGAAGAACTAGAAGCAAACATGGCATGGGAATCAAAAGCATCATAAGCATTACAACTCCTATAAGCATTTCTAGACTGTCTCCTATCATGGTACATAAAAGCATGGTTCTTTTTAGCACTACTAGCCATAGGGGCCTTCCCTTTCTCCTTGGCGGAGATGGGAGCCTTATGGCTTGTCAAGTTCTTGGCTTCCCTCTTGAAGCCAAGTCCATCCTTAATTGAGGGGTGTCTACCAATCGTGTAGGCATCCCTTGCAAATTTTAGCTTATCGAATTCACTTTTGCTAGTCTTAAGTTGGGCATTAAGACTAGCTAATTCATCATTCAATTTGGAAATTGAAACTAGGTGTTCACTACAAGCATCAACGTCAAAATCTTTACACCTATTGCAAATCATAACATGTTCTACACAAGAGTTAGATTTACTGGCTACTTCTAGTTTAGCATTTAAACTATCATTAACACCTTTTAAAGTAGAAATGGTTTCATGACAAGTAGATAGTTCACAAGAAAGCATTTCATTCCTTTTAACTTCTAGAGCAAGTGAATTTTATGCACTAACAAATTTATCGTGCTCTTCATATAAAAGATCCTCTTGCTTTTCTAATAACCTATTATTATCATTTAAAGCATCAATCAATTCATTGATTTTATCAATTTTATTTCTATCTAAACCTTTAAATAAACTAGAATAGTCTACTTCATCATCATCACTAGACTCCTCATCACTTGAAGAAGTATAAGTGGTATTCCGAGTGCATACCTTCTTCTCCTTCGCCATGAGGCACGTGTGATGCTCGTTTGGGAAGAGGGATGACTTGTTGAAGGCGGTGGCGGCGAGTCCTTCATTGTCGGAGTCAGAAGAGGAGCAATCCGAATCCCACTCCTTTCCGAGATGTGCCTCGCCCTGGGCCTTCTTGTAATTCTTCTTCTTTTCCCTTTTGTTCCCTTTTTCCTGGTCACTATCATTATCGGGACAGTTAGCAATAAAATGACCAATCTTACCACATTTGAAGCATGAGCGCTTCCCCTTTGTCTTGGTCTTGCTTGGCTGTCCCTTGCGACCCTTTAGCGCCATCTTGAAGCGCTTGATGATGAGGGCCATCTCTTCATCATTGAGCCCTGCTGCCTCAACTTGCGCCACCTTGCTAGGTAGCGCCTCCTTGCTTCTTGTTGCCTTGAGAGCAACGGGTTGAGGCTCATTGATTGGACCGTTCAACGCGTCGTCCACGTATCTCGCCTCCTTGATCATCATTCGCCCGCTTACGAACTTCCCAAGAACTTCTTCGGGCGACATCTTGGTGTACCTAGGATTTTCACGAATATTGTTCACCAGATGTGGATCAAGTACAGTAAAGGACCTTAGCATTAGGCGGACGACGTCGTGGTCCGTCCATCGCGTGCTTCCGTAGCTCCTTATTTTGTTGATAAGGGTCTTGAGCCGGTTGTATGTTTGGGTTGGCTCCTCTCCCCTTATCATTGCGAATCTTCCAAGCTCGCCCTCCACCAACTCCATTTTGGTGAGCATGGTGACGTCATTCCCCTCATGAGAGATCTTGAGGGTGTCCCAGATCTACTTGGCATTGTCCAAGCTGCTCACCTTATTGTATTCATCCCTGTACAATGAAGCTAGAAGAATAGTAGTCGCTTGTGCATTTTTGTGAATTTGCTCGTTAATGAACATGGGACTATCAGTACTATCAAATTTCATTCCACTCTCAACTATCTCCCATATGCTAGGATGGAGAGAGAACAAGTGACTACGCATTTTGTGACTCCAAAATCCGTAGTCCTCTCCATCAAAGTGAGGAGGTTTGCCAAGTGGAATGGAGAGCAAATGAGCATTTGTACTTTGCGGAATACGAGAGTAATCGAAAGAAAAGTTCGAATTGACCATTTTCTGTTTCTCGTAGTCGTAGTCGTCCTTTTGGGAAGAAGTGGACTCGTCGCTGTCGTTGTAGTAGATGATCTCCTTGATGCGTCTTGTCTTCTTCTTCTTCCCATCTTTCCATTTATGGCCCGAGCCCGAGTCGGCAGGCTTGTCATCCTTCGGCTCGTTGACGAAGGACTCCTTCTCCTTATCGTTGATCACAATTCCCTTCCCCTTAGGATCCATCTCTTCGGGCGATTAGTCCCTTCGTGAAGAGAACGACTCTGATACCAATTGAGAGCACCTAGAGGGGGGTGAATAGGTGATCCTGTAAAATTTAAACTTAAGCCACCAAAAACTTGATTAGGCGTTAGCACAATAATGCCAAGTGGCTAGAGAGGAGTCCCAACAAAACACAATAACCACAAAGATATCAACACAGAGATGGCACAGTGGTTTATCCCGTGGTTCGGCCAAGACCAACGCTTGCCTACTCCATGTTGTGGCGTCCCAACGGACGAGGGTTGCAATCAACCCCTCTCAAGCGGTCCAAAGACCCACTTGAATACCACAGTGTTTTCCTTTGCTTTTCTTTATCCCGCTTGCGAGGAGTCTCCACAACTTGGAGTCTCTCGCCCTTACACTTGAAGTTCACAAAGAAGCACGGAGTAAGGGAGGGATGAGCAACGCACACAAGACACAAAAACACAGTGACAACACGCACACAAGTCGCAACAAGAGCTCGCAACACAACCCGACGAGTTCACAACTCAAATAGAGCTCTAGATGCTATCACGAAGAAACAAATGCGTGGAATCGAAGTCTTGGTGCTTAGGAATGCTTTGAGTATGCTTGGTGTGCTCCTCCATGCGCCTAGGGGTCCCTTTTATAGCCCCAAGGCAGCTAGGAGCCGTTGAGAGCATTCCAGGAAGGCAGATCTTGCCTTCTGTCGACTGGCGCACCGGACAGTCCGGTGCACCACCGGACACTGTCCGGTGCGGATCTCCTTCCTTATTTGGCGAAGCCGACCGTTGCAGATTAAGAGTCGTTGGCGCACCGGACACTGTCCGGTGCACACCGGACAGTCCGGTGCTCCAATGTGACCGTTGGCTCGGCCACGCGTCACGCGCGGAATCCTCGGCCGACCGTTGCCCCGGCTGACCGTTGGCTCACCGGATGGTCCGGTGCCTCACCGGACAGTCCGGTGAATTATAGTCGTGCGCCGTTGATGGCTTCCCGAGAGCGACGAGTTCACCTATGAATGGCTCACCGGATAGTCCGGTGCACCACCGGACAGTCCGGTGATTTATAGCCGTACACCGCCGTCGAAGTCCCGAGAGCAGCAAGTTCGCCAGAGCCAGCCTGGCGCACCAGACACTGTCCGGTGCACCACCGGACAGTCCGGTGCACCCAGACTGAGCAGACTTTGGCTGAACAAAGCCATCTCTTTTCTAACTTGATTTTTCCTGTTTCCAGCACTTAGACACAATACATTAGTCCATAAAACAATGTACTAAGTCTAGAAACATACCTTTTGACTTGATTTGCACTTTGTCCACCACTTTGCATAGATTAACACAAAAGCACTTGTGTTGGCACTCAATCACCAAAATACTTAGAAATGGCCCAAGGGCACATTTCCCTTTCAAGAAGGTATTTCATTCGGTCGGGGCCAGTAGTGAAAAATTTACTCCTTCAGGTGAAGATCTACCAGGAGCCTTCGAACACATCAAAGGTGAGATTGATGACCTCGATGATGTTATTGCCGGACACGGTGACTTCTGCACCCTGGTAGCTTCTCGGGGCACTGCTGATACGTTCCTGAAATTTGGCTGTGAACACGGAAAAATTATCAACAGACCCAATTTAAGCCTATCACCAGCAGTTCTGGATGATATTCCCAGCCTCGCCCGAAGCATTGGGAACAAATTTATAAAGGTGGTATGGACAAAGGGTGGGCGAGAGAAAGCTGGTGACGAAGCTCAGAGTCATCTTAAGCCGGTAACAAAATTATACCTTCGTGCTTACCTCTTCCTTCGAAATTGAACTTCGCTTATAATACTTTTAATTCGTGTAGGATGATGAAGCCGAAACTGAAGCTTGAGGAGCAGGAAGATGATGCCGAAGCTTGTATTGGATAACAACGCTGAAGCTGAAGCTCAATGAATATTGATGAAGCTTAGATGAATGACTGTAGTAGAGATTCTAAAAACTTTCTGTAGTAACATTTACAAATGTAATTAATTGTATTCTGTGAACTATGTCCATACCTTGTAATATATTCTTACCTTTCCGTCAATGTATGGAATGCTTTGGTGCGGACGAAATTATCATTTTTGAGCCGAAGGCGAAAAAACACCTTCCCTTCTTTTTGTACGCAGCGAAGCAAAAGAACTGCTTCTTTTTCCTCCTTTGCCGAAGCATGATCTTTAGAGCCGAAGCGATTACTTGTGTTATGATGATAATGAACCTACATATGTCTAAATGAATGTTTATGAATGCAAATGCTATGATGTGATGTATCATGCAAATGAGTGTTCAAACGCATATCCGAAGCCCTAACCATAGTCTTCGTTCCCTTAGGAATAGACACAGTCTCTGCTATTTATTTTTCGGCCTCACCGTTTACTTTTCAGTGTATCAGCGCTGACTTTTCGCTGTAAGCCTCCCTTAGGAGCTTCTTCGCCTTTTACTTCGGTGGAATCAGCGTTTATTTTTCGCTGTAAGCTCTGCATTCCCTTAGGAACGACTTTTGAGCAGAAAAAGTTACGCTGCCCTTCCTTAGGAACGGCTTTTTTGTGGCTTTGTCGTGCTCTGCATCCCCTTAGGGATGTCTTTTGAGCTTCTCCCTGTTTTCTTTTCTTTTTTCTTCTGCACTCGATGGTGTGTGCTCAGCTTTTACATTTACATCTTTGGGGGATATTGCTCTTATAGAGCTGAAATAAGAAAAAGAGAATTTACATGTTATGGTCCCATTAAAAACCCTTCTCCCCCTTTAGAAAGGAAAAGGGTGCCATAGGAAAAAACAGAAAAAATTACATCAAGCTAGACATAATATCGCCGAAGCTCATCCGCATTCCATGATTTAGGAATGTCGTTGTCGTCCATATCCTTCAATCTATAAGAACCGGGTCTTGACGAAGATACTACCAGAAAAGGTCCTTCCCATTTCAGTTGTAGCTTGCCTACTGTATCTGGGTTGGCCACTCTCCGAAGCACCAAATGTCCTGGCTTAATGTTCTTTAGCCGAACCTTTCTATCACGCCATTTTATTGTTTCGGCTTGATATTTATTGATGTTTTCCACAGCCTGAAGTCTGATCCCTTCTATAGCATCTTTCTCCACAGAGTAATCAGCTTCGTCCTCTGCCGAAGCCACTGTTCTTATTGATCCCGCTTTTGCTTCTTCTGGTGGTATTGCTTCATCACCAAATAATAATTTGAATGGTGTAAAGCCTGTTGACCTTGATCCTGTTGTATTGTGGATCCACACCACTTTAATTAATTCATCTGGCCATTTTTCTCTTGGCTGATTGAAGATTGATTTCATTATTCCCATCATTATGATGTCATTGGCTCTTTCGACAAGTCCATTTGACTCTGGATGCCTAACTGATGCAAAATGGATCTTCGTGCGAATTTGTCCACAAAATTCTTTAAAAGTTTCGGCATCAAACTGTGTTCCATTATCCACAGTAATGGCCCTCGGCACTCCGAAGCGACAAACAATATTCTGCCAGAAGAATTTCTGAATGGTAACCAAAGTTATTGTGGCTAAAGGCTTCGCCTCAATCCACTTAGAAAAATATTCTACTGCCACCACAACATATTTTAAATTTCCTTGTGCTAGTGGTAGGGGGCCTAACAAATCAAGGCCCCACCTTTGCAATGGCCAAATTTGTTGTATTAACTGAGTCATAGACGAAGGTTGTTTTTGATCTCTTGCGCATTTCTGACAGCCTTCGCATTTTTGAACTAGTTCTGCTGCATCCGAAGCTGCCTTCGGCCAATAAAATCCTTGATGAAAAACTTTTCCCAGCAAGGGCCTAGATCCAATGTGAGATCCACACAGGCCCACGTGTATTTCCTTCATCAATTCTATACCTTCAGCTCTGGATAAACATTTGAGCAATGGAGAACAAACTCCATGCTTGTATAGCTCCCCTTCTATTATGACATATGGCCGAGCTCTTGCCTCTATTCTCTTATTATAAGCTTCGTCATCTGAAAGGAAATTACCCTGGAGGAAAGACATAATCTCAGTTCTCCAATCTTCACTATGAACAAGAGATATATTGAGTACCGCTCTTTCAAGAAGTTCCACCGAAGGTGCTTTTATTGTTTCAAAGAATACTTCTGAAGGTAAGGGCAGCCCCTGTGCCGCTGACTTGGCTAGCAAATCAGCATGTTCATTTTCTCCTCGAGGAATATTCTTGACAGAAAACCATTCGAAGGAGACTTCAATGCTTCGGACCATGTCCAGGTATTTCTCAAGCTTTGAGTCTCTTGCTTTACAACTTTTGTCAACATGACCAGAAATAACTTGGGAATCGGTTTTGAGGACCGCCCTTCTAATCCCCATTGCCTTTAACTTCCGAAGCCCCAAAAGCAAAGCTTTGTACTCAGCAATATTATTTGTGCAGCTAAAATCACGTTTTACTGCGTAGCAAGTTCTAATTTTGGAAGGTGCAACTAACACAGCAGCTGCTCCTGCCCCGAAGGTTCCCCAAGAACCATCGCAGAATACTGTCCAAGCTTCAGCATCTTTAGTTGTTTCTTCTCCCTGAGCCCCTGGCGTCCAATCAGCAATGAAATCCGCTAACGCCTGAGACTGTATTGAGGATCTATGCACATAATCAATGCTGAACTCGTTGAGTTCCGCAGCCCACTTTCCAATTCTTCTAGTAGCTTCTCTATTTCTCATGATATCCTTCAAAGGTTGTGACGAAGGAACAATTATATGATATGCTTGAAAGTAATGTCGAAGCTTCCTGGAGGCCATTAAGACAGCATATAACACCTTCTCCAATTCTATATAGTTCTTCTTTGATAGACTGAGGACTTCGGAAACAAAGTATATCGAGGCTTGCTTCTTGGTTTGTCCTTCAAGCTTTTCTTGGACAAGTGCCGCACTCACTGCCGAGTGCGAAGCTACCACATACAACAACAGAGGAGCCCTTGGCGCTGGTGGAGTTAGAGTCGTTAGTTCTATCAGATACTGCTTCAGCTCTTCGAAGGCTTTCTGCTGGGCTGATCCCCATTGAAAGACTTCGGCTGACTTCAGCACTTCAAAGAATGGTAAATTTCTCTCTGCTGATCTAGATATGAATCGATTTAGAGATGCTAATCTTCCTGTCAGCCGTTGAGCCCCCTTTTTTGTACTTGGCGACTCCATCCGAAGAATAGCTTCAATTTTATTTGGATTAGCTTCGATTCCTTTTGTTGAAACCAGACAACCAAGGAATTTCCCCTTCTTCACTCCGAAGACACATTTCTCTGGATTCAGCTTCAGACCAGCTTGTCTAAAATTAGCAAATGTCTCCTGCAGATCAGCAATGTGATTTTGTTGCTTCGTGCTTTTCACTATAATATCATCAACATAGGTTAGCACATTTCTGACTATCTGAGAGTGGAGAACCTTCGCTGTCATTCTACTGAAACTTCCCCCAGCATTCTTAAGCCCCTCAAGCATCCGAAGGTAACAATATGTTCCACTAGGGGTTATGAAGCTGGTTTTTGGCTCATCTTCTTTCTTCATCCAAATTTGATGATAGCCTGAATAACAATCTAGCAGACTCATAAGTTCTGATGAAGCTGCTGCGTCTACTAGAGAATCTATCCTTAGTAATGGAAACTCGTCCTTCGGGCAAGCCTTATTGAGATCAGTAAAATCGATACACATCCTCCATTTACCGTTGGCTTTCTTTACCATAACAGTGTTGGCTAGCCATTCTGGGTATTTCACTTCTCTGATGACTCCAGCACTAAGGAGTCTTTTCACTTTATTTCGAGCACCTTCGGCTTTGTCATCAGACATTTTCCGAAGCCTCTGCTTTCTGGGTCTGAAGGATGGATCAACATTTAGCGAGTGCTCAATGACATCCTTGTTAACACCACAGAGATCATTGGCTGACCATGCAAAAACATCTTTGTTGTTGAACAAAAACCTTATCAGGGTTTTCTCCTGTTCTTTAGACAATTGAGAACCCAACAGCACCTTCTGCTCTGCAATATCTTCACATAAAAGCATGGGCTTCGGCTGATCGGCCGAAGCAGCCTTCTCCCTTCTGTACTTGTACTGCTCACAAGCTTCGTTTCCATCTATATTATGGATTGCCTTTAAATCTATCCAGTTCCCTTCAGCTTTTCTGGCAGCTTCCTGACTCCCATGAATAGCAATAGGTCCTTGATCCGAAGGTATCTTCATGCAAAGATATGCTGGATGAAGAATTGCTTCGAAAGCATTAAGTGTTCCATGACCAATGATTGCATTATAGGGATACTCCATGTCGACAATATCAAACACAACTTGCTCAGTTCTAGTGTTGTTAACAAATCCGAAGGTCACTGGCATGGTGATCTTGCCAAGTGCTACAATCTGTCTTCCTCTGAAGCCACAGAGAGGGTGTGTAGCATTATGAATCTTGTCTTCTGGCTCTTGCATTTGTCTAAAGGCCTTAGCAAATATGATATCAGCTGCACTGCCTGTATCAACCAGAACATTGTGGACCAGAAACCCTTTGATAACACAAGAAATAACCATAGCATCATTGTGAGGGAAATCCTTGAGCTGAAGGTCCTCTTGGGAGAAGGTAATTGGGATGTGAGACCATCTTGACTTGATGAAGGGTCCCTGCACCCCGATATGTTGTACCCTTCTCTGTGCCTCCTTCTTCTGTTTCTTGTTGGCCGGTTCTGAGCATGAACCGCCTGTGATCGGGAGGACCAGCTTCGAAGCCGAAGCAGCTGCAATCTGGTTCTTGGACGAAGCCATCAACTCAAAAAGTGGAAGTGAGTTCACCAGAGGTGGGCACCAATATTGGACACTTGTTCTCAAAGGCCAATGTTATTTGTGCCGAAAATACACACCCATTCTCTTCAATGAAGCACACAATATTTTTGTCGTTTACTTTTCGGCATCACCGCTTATTTTTCGGTGTATCAGCGCTGACTTTTCGCTGTAAGCCTCCCTTAGGAGCTTCTTTGCCTTTTACTTCAGCGGAATCAGCGTTTATTTTTCTCTGTAAGCCTCCCTTAGGAGCTTCTTCGCCTTTTACTTTAGCGGAATCAGCGTTTATTTTTCGCTATTAGCTCTGCATTCCCTTTGGAACGACTTTTGAGTAGAAAACTTACACTGCGCTCCCTGAGGAACGAATTTTTGTTGCTTTGGGAGACGTACACTGCATTCCTTAGAACGACTTTTTATTGCCTCGGCAAAACTTGTAATGTGATTATGAACCCCGCTCCCTCTTGAGAGCAACTTTCGTGCTTCGCCAATTTTTTAGATTTCGTGAGTCTGTAAAAGAGATATATTTCCACTATGACCAAGACAAAGCTATTACAAGGAATTGAATTCTCTATTAAAAAAGAAAAATGATAACGAATGCCAGAACTATTTCAGAGGTAGGATATCTTCTAGTAGATGTGCTTTGATTCTGGCACAGTGCTGTTGACTGTGCGAGCTTCGGACTCCTCTCTGAAGTCCCATTGCTGATGAATGTGCTAGCTCCCTTCTGGCTGCTGGCCTCGTTGCAATGGTGGTGGGGGTGGAGGTTGCTGCCAAGATGCCTGAGATTGGCTTGCCGAAGCAACAGAGGCTGCAGGATGGTTACCCACGTACTCTGGAATGTACGGCGAGTGATACGAAGCAGTGTGCATAACCTGCTTCGACTGACCCTATTGGGCTACAGCTTCTGCTATCTCTTTCTGTTTCTGGATGGTGATGTGGCACATCCTGGTAGTGTGGCCCTTGTCCTCACCGCAGAATAGACAATAAATCTTCCTGGGCTGATCCCCAAACCTTCCTCCGAAGCCCCTAGCGCCTCTGCCCCTTGGAGCTGGGGGCCGAGGATAGCTCTATTGCTGCCCCAAAGCCTGGGAAGAATATTGCGGCCTCTGTTGTTGACTTCCCCTGTCGTCATTCTGAGTGGAATGGATTGATCTGATGTGCCTAGGGTGGATCCTCCCTCCGAAGCCCCTGGCCATTTCGGAGAACCTATAAGCTTCCTCCCTTCTTTGTCGAAAATCATTGTCAGCACGGATATATTCATCCATTTTCTAAAGCAGTTTCTCTAGGGTTTGAGGAGGTTTCTTGGCGAAGTACTGGGCTGAAGGTCCTGGCCGAAGCCCCTTAATCATGGCCACAATGACAATTTCATTGGGCACTGTTGGTGCTTGTGCCCTCAGACGCAAGAACCTTTGGACATACGCCTGGAGGTATTCCTCTTGGTCTTGCGTGCACTGGAACAAGGCTTGAGCGGTAACCGGCTTCGTCTGAAACCCTTGAAAACTGGTGATCAGCATGTCCTTCAGCTTCTGCCATGATGTGATTGTTCCTGGCCGCAGAGAGGAATACCAAGTTTGTGCAACATTTTTGACTGCCATGACAAAGGATTTTGCCATGACAGCAGTGTTGCCGCCATACGAAGATATAGTTGCTTCGTAGCTCATCAGAAACTGCTTCGGATCTGAGTGTCCGTCATACATGGGGAGCTGGGGTGGCTTGTAATACGGGGGCCAGGGCATAGCCTGCAGTTCTGCTGACACAGGAGAAGCATCATCAAAAGCAAAATTTCCGTGATGGAAATCCTCATACCAGTCATCCTCGTTGAAGAATCCCTCTTGGTGCAATTCCCTGTGGTATGGCCTTCGATTCTGCTCATCTTGAGCGAGATGATGCACTTCTTCGGTAGCTTCGTCAATCTGCCTTTGCAGGTCAGCTAACCGAGCCATCTTCTCCTTCTTCTTCTGGACCTACTGATGAAGCATCTCCATATTCCTGATTTCCTGGTCCAACTCATCCTCCTGTGGTGTTGGACTAGTAGCCTTCCTCTTCTGGTTTCGGGCTTCCCGAAGAGAAAGTGTCTCCTGGTTCGGATCTAGCGGCTGCAGAACGGTAGCCCCTGTTGCCGAAGCTTTCTTTGGTGGCATGACGAAGGTTGATGCTTGCTGAAGGTGGTCGAAAAAGGGTTCACCGGAGGTGGGCGTCAATGTTGGACACTTGTTCTCAAAGGCTATGAATTAAGAACAAGGCAACATAAAAATGTTAAATAATAATGCCCTTCGTCCATTGAGACATTATCTCCCCGAGGATTTAATGAACTTCGGACGAAGGTTGTAGATTAAGTGTCACGAAGGTTGTACATTCGTGTTCAGGTTTATAGAATAATGTAAAATGAAGAATAACATATAAAACATGTGTTAGGAGATGATAATATTATTCTAATATTTCATTATATAGATCTGAATATTAAAACATGACATTTGAGTACATTTATACCTTCTTCTTGACGGAAAACAACAATTCCAATGTGATGCGTCAAGAATTACAAGATTGCGTGAACAGTACAGGGGCACTGTTCATCTATTTATAGGCACAGGACACAGCCTATGTGAAATTACATCTATCCCCTTTATAATCAATTACAACACTGACACAAAACATCATGGGTTTTTGAGTCATTTGACCTTTAAGTCGGTTTGCCCTCTTCGTCTTAGGACTTGCCACTGTGCCGAAGCTCTATCAGTGATAACTTCGACGCTGTTTCTTGAAAGGATCTTGCCGAAGGTGTTTTCCTCTTTTAGGATCTTCGGCTACGAAGCATACCCCCAACAGTTGCCCTTCAAGATAATACGGTTGCCACGAGAAACCTTAAGAACACCATCAATAGCAGCAAAATTGAATCCCAATTCTTCTAAAGTGCTCAAACAAATAAGATTTCTCTTCAATTTTGGAACAAAACGGACATCAATAAGTTTCTTAATACCTCCATCATGAACTTGGATATAAATAGAGCCGATTCTAATAATCTCACATGTGGATCCATCTCCAATAACAACCTCACCAGCATGAGACTGAACATAATCAGAAAACCAATCTCTATGCGAACAAATAAGAAAAGTGCAACCGGAATCGAGAACCCAAGAAGAGCACTTTTCAACAGAGGCAACAAATAGAGCTTCTCCACTATCCAAAGTTTTAACAAAATTGGCTTCAGTAGAAGACTTATCCAATTCTTTTTTCTTTCTCTCCTCTTTATTTCTCACCTTGGGACATTGAGAAATATGATGAGTATTTTTTCTTCAATAACGACAATAAAGGTTGGATTTATGATCTCCAGATCTCCGAACAATTAAACCTTCACCTTTGGGTTCAGAACGAGAATCAACATCAAATTTTTCCTTGTGCACAGTAGATCGATGGCAGATCAATGACTTCCTACGAGAACGCCCTGACCAGATGCTCATGAAGGTCGACGCACGCGAGAAGACCACCACACGAATCTAGACAGATCTGGTGATAACTGGCGGTGGCACTCGGGAAATGAGAGCAGCGGCTCTCGAGCGGAACTGACGGCGGTGGCTTCCACGCGCAGAAGATCTGTTGGAAACAACCGTCGGCGTGGAACGACTGAGAGTAATGTGTCTAACCCTAGCTCTAGATACCAATTGTTAGGATCTGAAAGTTTCCTAGAGGGGGGTGAATAGGCAAACGGAAACTTTTTTAACAAAAACTAGAAACGAACTGGGTAAAACCAGTTCAACCGGTTTGCACGAGCTCAACTAAAGAATGAGATATAAAACTGAATTGATCTCAAAATCCACCTAGTTAACTTTGGAAATGAGATGTTCTAGTTGATCCACAGGGTTCAAAGTAGTAGATCTGAGAAGGGCACTTCTCAAAATCCACACACCAAAAAGATATAAACAAATCTTCCACGGAATGGTGAGAGAACGAAGAACACGAATAAGAACAATGAATAAGAACACAAGAGACACAAGATTTATCTCGAGGTTCGGTCACACCACCAAGGTGCCCTACTTCCTCGTTGAGGCTCCCACAAAGAGCTGGGTCTCTTTCAACCCTAATCCTCCCTTCGCCGACCACAAAGGTCAAGCCCACACAATAATCTTTGCTCAAACGAGCGGGTAATACAAACTTTCTTGTGGTCTTCCACAAGATTTGGAGACTCACAAGAGACACCTAGTCGTCTAGGAGCTAGAAGCTCCAAGAGTAATGAATCCACAAAGAACTCAATGTAGTACCAAAGCTCGAATGAAGAAGAGAAAGAGAGATGTGGAGATGAAGCACAAAAACCGCAGCTCTCAAACTCACTCAAAGATTTCTCTCCAAAGATTTGAAATGGGAGAGGCAAGAGATGTGTGCGAGAGAGTGGGAGGTGTTCTTCAAGTTAGAAATGGAGTTCGGGTCGTGCTCTTGTGTGGGGAGAGAGGTAGGAGTGAGTATATATAGGTGGGACTTCAAAACTAGCCGTTGGACTGATTTTGGCTATGGAGGACCGGTTGAACCGCCCCTAGGACCGGTACAACCGCCTGGGGCAGGCTGACAGTTAGTCTGCCAGTCAGACTGGCAGACTGTAGGTCAGACTCCAAAAACAGGTCCTAACACCGGTTGAACCGCCCCTAGGGCCGGTTCAACCGTCTGGGGGTCAGACTGGCAGTCAGTCTGCCAGTCAGGAGGTCAGACCGGTCAGGTGACCCTGACACCAGTTGAACCTCCCCTAGGGCCGGTTCAACCGGTTTTGACCAGTGAGGTCCGGGAAAAAACCCTAGTTGAACTTTCCCTGGACCCCGGTTGAACCTCTCTGGACCCCGGTTCAACTTGCCCTGGACCCCGGTTCAACTTGCCCTGGACCCCGGTTGAACCTGCCTGGACCCCGGTTGAACTTGAAGTTCAGCTGGAGTTGATAAAGCTCAACTCAGTTGAAGTTCAGCTCAGATGAAAAGCTCAGCTGCAGCTGAAGAAGCTCAACTCAGCTGAAGTTTAGTTCAGCTGAAAAGCTCAACTGCAGTTGAAGAAGTTCAACTGCTTTTCAACAAGAACACTCTAGGTTTCTCAAACCTAACCGCGGTCAACCATAGAACGTTCAAGAGATTTTTGGTTTCAAAAATAGCTTTTGAATATAGAGGCTTGAGCTTTGGCAAACACCAACCTTCTTTTTGGATCCCTCTTTATAGTACGACGATTCCTATACTCAAGTTAAATAAAATATAATTAAGTAAACTCCTTGAGTAATTGGTGTCTCATGTGTGATTTCTCCATGACATTGCTTCATAAGGATCACAAACATCTTTGTCTCACCTTTTGAAGCAAACACAAATCAAACCCTGTGACTTGTACCATATCACCATGTATGAGTTCAAATCATGGCTTCAAGTCACCTTACTGATGCATCAACATGTTATAACTCTTCATAGCTGATTAGTTCATCGACTTAGTGCAAGTACTCTCTTCTTGACCTTAGCCATGGTACCTTGGTCCACAAGCCATCGCTTGGCCTTCACCTTCGCTTAGTTCCTTGAAGCCCTTTCCTTGCTATCTTCACCCTATCAAGCCATTCTTGAGTCACATCATATTGAGCATCTATTGAGAGAATCATTTCTTCAATATTGTGAACCTTGCTTGAATGTCTTCTAGATATAATTGTTAAGATTAATCAAGCTCTAGTTTGATTCTCATATAAGCATATATGGACTGATAGTAATATGGTCAAGCCAATTCACAATTCCTCATATCTTATTCACTTTGGCTTGACATATCCTCTTAATCACTTCATCCTCTATTCTGATCATATGTATGTAGTGATTTCTTAGGTCTTGTCTATATATTCAAACCAATATAGAGATCATATTATATCCATTTGCATTGTCTCATTGGTTATTTAACCTTGTGTTGAACCTTTGTTCACTGTCATTATACACTATTCAAGTATGTTCTTCATACTGAATTTCCTGTTCAACACTTAGCAAACTTGTTAGTCTTTTAAATCTGTTGTCATCCAAATCACCAAAACTCACAAAAGGGATGAATGCACTTTCAATCTCTCCCTTTCTGGTGATTGATGACAACACATTTAAAGCTTACATAAGATTTGATAAATAAGATTTTGAATCCTATGATATAGTTTCCTCCCCCTAAATATGTGCATTTCAGGCAATAACACTTTTGTACTCAAATGCCAAAAGCACATATTTGGGTCAAAGTATGGAGACAACTTATATCATACTATTCATGGGGTGCAGTGTGTCATAAAATAAACGTGATGCTAATGACATAGAATGCACTTATCAACTTTCTACTTCTTATGTTTTTCTTATGATTCCCCCTTTTTGTTAATTATATCTCCCCTTCTTAGAGGTCTTCTAACACTTAGTTACATAAGACTAAAGGTAAGCTTTAATGCAAAATTTCTCCCCCTTTGTCATAAATCTCCAAAAAGGATATAAAGAATATAAAGGGTAGAAATTATGATTAAGTGAGATGTGAACACACTATTATGAAAAGGGTCCTTAGATGGCATAAAGGTAATGGAGAAGTGACATAAAGTGATGTACCTTTGCATTTTACCTTTTCAAGGGGAGTTCCAAACTTGTGTTGGATTTACAATTCATTTGCAAGCTCTTGTTGGTATAGTTGTGACATAGATCCAAGATATTAAATGAAGATGGTCATACTAAATCGAACGTGAAACTTGATACCTAGAGTCTAGATGTCACCTAGCATTTTCTTATTTTAACAAGAGGCAACATGAAAATTGCACAAGTATGGATTATGCAACTAGTGATCATGTATGAAAAATATCAATTGAAAAACACCAATTGATACAATTTGATAGATAAGCAGATCACTAATAGCATATTACACTAAGTTCTCCTCAAGTTTTAGTGCACACATATATGAATTCAATTGATATTTGTTGAGAGTACTTATTTGCAACTTAAAGTACCATTGGCATAAAAGGAGTATCAATTGAACATAATCATGCAACATAAGAAACATGTGCACTATTTAATCAATTAAGTTCTAGACAGGAGAATTTATAAGCTATGCCACTTTATACATTTGCAATCCAAAAGGATGTGATACATGTTTACCAATTTTAGATAATGTTGGAGTAGCATATAAAAGAGAAACTCATTCTCTTCAAAGAACTACACAAATTCACTAAGGTCCCGTTTGTTTCCTTTCATTTTGAGGAATTGGAATCTTACTAATGGAATGGGCTATTTTTTTAGAATGTGACATTCCACCACTTTCCAAAGTTATCATATAAGCCTATCTCAAATTCATAGGATGAGAGATGGAAATTGATTCTATAGATTTACATGCTATGTTTCCGATGTACAACTTATAGCACACCCTTCTACTTGCTTCGCTATAACATAAATGTAGTATATAACTATATCTCTCATATGATTTAGAATAATATACAAATATATTACATATATAAATATATGAATTTAATTAGTTTTGTCTAAATTATAATTATTAAAATGGAATTCAATTCCAACGAAACAAACGGGGCCTAAAAGAAAATGTTAGTCTTTTAAGGACACAAGATATAGAATGAGCTCCCCCTAAATGTATGCATCAAGTACTCGAATTACTTGTAACATGCACTTGATTCAATTAAGATTCTTAGAGGAGTTCATCATATATCTTGGTCAAGGCATAATATATTTGAAACAATTGAACTTATGCTAGAGAACACATATCGTTCCCCAATAGAA
Organism: Zea luxurians; assembly: GCA_029449295.1. Taxonomy (NCBI): domain Eukaryota; kingdom Viridiplantae; phylum Streptophyta; class Magnoliopsida; order Poales; family Poaceae; genus Zea; species Zea luxurians. Next base: position 38,622,626 of record JAOPSE010000009.1, on the reverse strand, counting down.
CTAATCCATGTGGTGACATGTGGTAAATATTTGATCATTTCCTTGGAACCACTTATCCTCATTTGATGTTCTCCTTTCACCAAGGTGTGAGACTAAACAACATGAACTTGAAAGAAATCATTAGTCTCACAAGATATAGGCTAAACTCTCCCTCAATTTGTGCATGCAAGGGTACACATAATACACTTATGCATATCAACAATATGAGGTTAAAGGTGAAGTTTGCACTATATCTTGATTTAACATAACATGCTTTAAATAGATGATGAAAATTATACCAATTAAAAGTTTAAGAACTAAAAGTATATCAATTGAAATCTTGAAGGGTAAAGCATGCTAATATGAACCTCAAACCTCATAATGAAGGATATTATATGATTATGTCACTACTTCATTATTTGGTCTTTAGGATAGTTAAACTTCCTTCTGGATTCACTGTGATTTCTTTTCTCTTTATGATTTCATCCACCCAAGCGATCTTGAACTTCATTCATCTTTGCTTGGTTCGATCATACTTGATATAAGACCAATTGAAACTCAATGATTGAAAGAACCAAGACTCTTATATTTGTAGATTTGGAATCCATCTTCAAAGAACTTGGAAGGACCTTGTTGAACCACTTAGAAAAGAGACCATTAAAAACACAAGAGAGGGTTTCACAAATGATGATCCTTATATGTGGATGGCAAATGAATCATCATTATTGAAACCCAAAAGGATAGACTAAATTCCTTTAAATTAGTGCACACATATAGTTGATGACAAAGTTATATGCACTATTGAACATTTTATATTGCAAGGAATTTTACCTATACTACGGTACATCCCACTAAGGATAGAATACTAAAACAACTGAAGGAGAGGAAGTTTTCATACCTTGGCCTCTTATCAACTTCATCTTACTTTAGTTGAATAATATCCTTTAAACTTGTGATTTATCCAATTTAAAACAAGCACCATCTCTTAACATAGATTTTCTATGGATAAACTCAACACAAGAGATGGCATTAGCAGCACAAGCACTAGTTTCTTATTTAGCAACCCTTTATATGTGGAAGGCAAGCGAGTTGCTAAAATAGAGAAACCACATAATATGGACTAAATTTCCCTTGAGCCCTCATGCACAATATATTTTGAATGACATGGATAATATGCATGGTTGTTTAATGAAGTCTAAAGGGCTGACTTAATCCTTATTATGGTGAGTGTCTAATAAAGAAGAATCAAATCCAAATTAACTAGATAGAGAATACGTCATATAATTTTGGATTGTTCACCATATGATAATATTCATTCATCTTTCAATTGGACCTTTATTTCATAGTCAATAACTGATATATATCCTCAAGTGCTTCTTTTCCCTTAGTGGCTACACAAGTCACAAAAGAGATAAGATTTGAAAATAATATACACTTGAGATTCAGTTGTTACCACCCTTGCTACTATCTCCAAATATGATTTATGCATTCATAATCGAGCACCCAACTTGATCCATTGAAGGAGTGATCCTGCAAAACAAGTTTAAGCTCCATATCTTGGTACCCAATTTGAATTGGGTCCTTTGAGATTAGTAGTAAGAGCCTTGAGTACCCACACAATCCTTATTGTGGCCTTTCTCTTTGTGTAGGCACCCACATATACTTGACAACCATCTTACATGGTTTCAAGTCAATATTTAATCACACAGATAAAAGCTAGAGTTAAGAATAGGAGCCTTTTCTCCTTTTGTTATATGATTTTGTTTCAAATTGCTCTTCGAGTAACCTATCTTGATCCTGTTATGAGCTTGGATGGGTTGCTGCCAAGTGCCCTTCTTCCATGGTTGTTTCTTAGGGGCTTATACTTGGCGTTACCTTTTCTTGATACATCATTGTTTAAAGGTCGTCTTCTTGATAATGTACCTAGCTTGACCTTGGGTGCACCTAGCTTATCAAGGTTAGTCGCACAAGCATTCATATCATAAAGACAAGTTATGCATGGAATTTACAACTTAGTGATCCAATCCAGTGTGAAGCATATAGATATCGATTGAAGTAGATTTCTAAGATATCAATTTGTAGGTTTCCAAAATTTAGAAAGTTTGGATCACTAGTCTCACCTTTTATAGTTTAAAAATCATATCCATGTTAGTGCATATGCATATGATGAATATCAACTGAAATAAAGGATTTATATGCACTTTTAGTTTTAACGATAATGGAATTTTTAAACTGCATCAAGAGTAGCTATTTAGAAAACAAAGATTACAATCCATATGAATGAGATACAAATTACCATTTTGGATAGTCTTAGTATAGCTTACTCAAGAAAATTATTCTCTACGACACAAGATATATAATGTTCTCCCACTAGATATGTGCATCAAGTATTTGAATGACTTGCCACATGCACTTTCAATTCAGTTAAGAGTCTCATGAGGAGTACATTACATATATTGGTCAAGGCATGACAAATTTGCAATGAATTAACTTATGCCTAAGAATACTTACTACCATATAGAGTGTACCATTTGTTATATCAATTGAAAGATCTTACTATATGAGATGGTGTCATCTAAGTATTCTTCTTTTCTTCATTTGTGGAGACTTCCTTCTTTAGCTTGTTATCTCTTTTCCTTTTAAAACTAGTCAAAAAAGCACTTTGAAAAGAGATATTAGTGGTACAAGGAAGTATTTAATGAATGATGATATTTATATATGAATGGCAAACAAATCATCATTTATGAGGCATAAAGGCGTAAATTAAATTCCTTTTAAGTTAATGCACATGGAGGAGTGAATTAACAATATGCACTAATTTACAAATTTAAGCCAAAAGAAATTTAACCTTCATATTGACATTTCCTTCCATAGAATATATTATTACCAATTGAAAGAATGCCACTTGAAAGGAACTAATATTGATCAACTACCAATTAAAGCAATTAGTTCCATTCCTTTGCCTTTAGCAATTCTAATATTTCTTTTAGGGGAAGATTAACCTTTAATGCGTTTGATTTTACCAATTGAAAGAGCACAATCTCTACTTATGAATTTCTATGAAATATCTTAAAAGAGATTGCATTTGAAACACAAGCAATAGTTTTCTATTTAGCAACCTCTAGTATATAAATGATAAAAAGGTTACTAAAATAAGAAAACTTCATGATATGAACTAAACTACCCTTACAAGCATCATGCATAACACCGATTTAAACAAGGTGAAAATAGAATGATTATTTAATTAAGTTTACCTGGCAAGTTTAATTCATAACATGTTGAGTGATTAATGTAGAAGACTCAAAACCAATTTAAACAAGAGGGAATACTTCACATAGTATTGGATTAATCTTCTTTTAATGTTGAATGGCACACTCCAGTTGGGAAACACATTCTCATGTTGTGAAACTACATAAATCACTTAGATAAAAACGTTAGTCTCACAACTCTAGTCATATAGAGAATTTCCCTTTTGGTAAGTGCTTTAAGAATTTGAATTTCTTACTTAGCACTCTATTCATTTAAAAACATGGGATAATCCTCTTTATCCCTGGACCCCGGTTGAATCTCTCTGGACCCCGGTTCAACTTGCCCTGGACCTCGGTTGAACCTGCCTGGACCCCGGTTGAACTTGAAGTTCAGCTGGAGTTGAGAAAGCTCAACTCAGCTGAAGTTTAGCTCAGCTGAAAAGCTCAGCTACAGCTGAAGAAGCTCAACTCAGCTGAAGTTTAGTTCAGCTGAAAAGCTCAACTGCAGTTGAAGAAGTTCAACTGCTTTTCAACAAGAACACTCTAGGTTTCTCAAACCTAACCGCGGTCAACCATAGAACGTTCAAGAGATTTTTGGTTTCAAAAATAGCTTTTGAATATAGAGGCTTGAGCTTTGGCAAACACCAACCTTCTTTTTGGACCCCTCTTTATAGTACGATGATTCCTATACTCAAGTTAAATAAAATATAATTAAGTAAACTCCTTGAGTAATTGGTGTCTCGTGTGATTTCTCCATGGCGTTGCTTCATAAGGATCACAAACATCTTTGTCTCACCTTTTGAAGCAAACACAAATCAAACCCTGTGACTTGTACCATATCACCATGTATGAGTTCAAATCATGGCTTCAAGTCACCTTACTGATGCATCAACATGTTATAACTCTTCATAGCTGATTAGTTCATCGACTTAGTGCAAGTACTCTCTTCTTCACCTTAGCCATGGTACCTTGGTCCACAAGTCGTCGCTTGGCCTTCACCTTCGCTTAGTTCCTCGAAGCCCTTTCCTTGCTATCTTCACCCTATCAAGCCATTCTTGAGTCACATCATATTGAGCATCTATTGAGAGAATCATTTCTTCAATATTGTGAACCTTGTTTGAATCTTCTAGATATAACTGTTAAGATTAATCAAGCTCTAGTTTGATTCTCATATAAGCATATATGGACTGATAGTAATATGGTCAAGCCAATTCACAATTCCTCATATCCTATTCACTTTGGCTTGATAAATCCTCTTAATCACTTCATCCTCTATTTTGATCATATGTATGTAGTGATTTCTCAGGTCTTGTCCATATATTCAAACCAATATAGAGATCATATTATATCTATTTGCATTGTCTCATTGGTTATTTAACCTTGTGTTGAACCTTTGTTCACTGTCATTATACACTATTCAAGTATGTTCATCATACTGAATTTCCTGTTCAACACTTAGCAAACTTGTTAGTCTTTTAAATGTATTGTCATCCAAATCACCAAAACTCACAAAAGGGATGAATGCACTTTTAGGATCGCAGGTGAGGAAAAGAGACACAGAGTTTAACGTGGAAAAAAACTCCCCCAACGTGGAGGAGAAAAAACCACAGGAAAACAGATCTATTATATGTTGTTCCCAAGTATAGGGTACAAAGGGGGCCTATTTATATAGGCAAAAGAGATAGAGATAGGGTCACATGATCTTATCCAACAAGGCAAAGGAGATAGAGATAGGGTCACATGATCTTATCTAACAGGTATAATTTAATAGAAGCTCGGGGTTCAATTCGTAAAATACAGGACTCACATGCAATTACTTTTGACTATAGGTGGACTGTGGGTTAATTGTAAATAAATCCGAGGTCCTTTAGTAAAAAGGTCGAGCCAAAAGGGTATCTCAAGATCTCGGCCGCATGATTTACAATGTATGGTGTAGATTAGGTTGCGAAAGGGTATGCTGCGCTGACCGTTGGATGGAGATACGATAACCCAGATTTTGTGGTTTCTGATCTAACCGATGCCGCCCGATCCCTATCTGACGGCCCTCATTTAATCACACGAAGTGCTGCCCTAGTTCTAATCTCAGTCGCCCAAAGAAGATCGAACGATGATCGTGCGTCTTCAACTTCCCATTCGCTTCTATCGCGCGCATATCCAACTCCCTCTCCTACCGGCCAACCAGCCATTGGCGCCCTGCGCAGCCAAGGCCAGCGCTCGCCACTGACCCACAAGTGCACACCGGCGGTTCGCTGGCCCTAGGACCACTCCCAACCTCGCCATCCCCACTCGCTTACGACAACCCAATGCATCCAAGGACACCGCAGAGGGAAGAGTGGGCTCATCGGATTTTGCGTTCTGCGCTGACCGCCGCCGTTGAGTGATGACCCGGTCGCCTGAGCAAACTCCGACGAAGGCACCTGGGTGCCTCGGGATCCCACGCGCAAACGGCTCGGCCACGCCCGACGACTTCCGAGCAGCTGCTCCGCCAGTAATTGCTAATGCCGATTGCTCTCGATTCTCACACATAGCGCCACGAAGATGAAGCAGGGGGTACGACACTGCTCTGCGGTTATGTAGAGCTGGGCAAGGTAGTTGAGCCAGCAGCGCTAGGATAATCGCGTGTTCCGTTGAGATCGAGCTGCGCGGTGGTATTGGTTGAAAGCTACGCTGACAGCGGGTCCTAGTGGCCAGAGGACAGAGGAGATAGCGCTAGAGTCCATCCGTGAGAGGCAGGCGAGTCGAGCCCATCTACAAGTGACCGAGAGAATGGAAAACGGCGTGCAGGACTACGCGGGGTCACGTGGCTGACATGTGGGCCCTATGTTTCGGCGCATGGGCAAGCGCGAGGGGAGGTTGGGCCGCCTTGTAGATTCAGCCCAATGCGGCTTATTTCCTGTTCTCTTTTTTCTTTCCTTCTCTTTTATTATTTCTGTTTTGCTTTTTTCTAAATTTCAAAATTTGGTATTTGAATTTAAATGTATTGGTGAGTTTCACACCCAAATTAAGTGCACAAATAAAAAGTATCATCATGAAAAATATATTTATTTATCTATATTTTTCTTTATAGTGTATATTGTTTTCCTTTCCTTTTCTTCTCTTTTCTTTTCTATTTCATTTCCAAGTTTTAGATTTCAAATTAGGTTTAACCCCAATTTCAGCACTACTACATTTTTATTACATTTATTACTATCATTAAATGCACAAACAAATAAACTCCAACATGATGTAATATTCCCTTTATTTAATGTAGTTGTTAGTAGTTAAGGTGACCCCATGATTTGAATATGCACAAATGAGAAAAACAACACAAGTAGTCAAATAAACCTTTTATATTTCCCAATTCTTGTACATTCTATAACTCCAATTATTTGGGTATTACATGGCATTAGTCTACGATCACTTAGCCACATTACAAAAAGTCAACCACAAGCTACTAGTGGTCCAATTAATAACTCTCGATAGCTAGATAACAACACAAGCAAAAGCTTGATAGTGACATATCACCATATCCTAACTAGTGCACAACTAGCAACACAAAACATAGGCGCTACTAAAATTTCTAAAAAGCTAACTTCCAACTCCACCTACTCAATATCAATCTTCGAATTCATCATGATTGTTTACAACTTGCATATTTTTTCCACCATCACTAGCACCATTGCGAGTGGGAGCATCCTCGCAATCTGCAACATAAGCATCATCATGTGGGCCTTGATCTCCTTCCTGTTTTTCATCGCCTAAATCTGATTCATCTTCATCTAACCTTAAGCTTGAATTTCCTACACACCGTTTGCTGACGTTCCTTGGCAAATTACAACCTCAATGACCTTGATACACCAACAACTTCATCAACAACTTCCCATGTAAGTCTATTCTCACTAGACTCACACCCACGAGAACCTTGAGGGTGTACATGTGATGAGTTAGTTCACTCATTATCCTAATCAAACTCTTCAATGATCAAATGGTCAAAGCTTTTCCCTTTCTTGTCATGCCTTATTTGGAACATAGTATTCATCCGTCGGTTGTAAGAAACATAGACAATATTATTCAACCTCTTATGTAGCAACCTATTTCTCTTCTTTGTATGGATATGAAACAATGACGAAGCAACAAATAAGGAGAATAGTTAACATGCTGAAATTGAACACATCTAAGGCGACACGTGTGGTTCATTCGCTACCTAGCGGTTCCAGTTTCATTATTTGTGTCTTCCTTATCGCATAACATTTCAGTGAAAAGACATTTTCCAATAATAAACTCAATAGAAGGTGTTTTTAGACCTTCGATGTAAAGCCCTCTTTGTTGAGATTCGTGATTTGAGATCATTATAGAAAACGAACTAATCCCACGAGGGGATATTGTTGGGGAGAAAGTTTTGTTGAAGGCCCACAAATAACGAGATCCGTTGTCTAAGTGTGTTTTAGAGAGTAACCTTTGAAATTATTGAATTGTAATGAGAAACTACGATGGCCACATTCGAAGCTTGGCGAATGCGCGAAGGAAAGCGAAGCTAGAATAGGGGGGCGCGACCATCTTCGGATGAAGAGGAGCCCCGAAGGGCGACAACAAGGCATGCACGATACCTCTCTTGTGTGAAAGGACATAGATACCTTGCATCAGTTGTCTAGATCCGTTGTATAGGATAGAGGGTAATTTTGTAATTTTTGTAATTCATTACGAAGATGTGCATCAGCTTGACACTATAAATATGTGCACAATACCACTTCTACATTGTCAAGCATTCATATACCTTGGGATTGTACTACCTTCGGTCAGCAGACCATATGAAATCTTGTTGTGTTTAAGCTCTTTGCGCGACTCACAAGACCCTCGGAGGTATAATGCCTCGAATATCTTGTAATCTGCTCTAATAAAGTAGTCCATCCATTATTTTTTTCATTTGTCGTCGTTTAGTTAAAAAATAAACTAGCAAGCAACAAATATTAGAGAACGGATGTAGTATATCTAAAGGAGTATTAGATAATGGTAAAAGAAATGATGTGTCACTAATGTTTCAACTAGCCTTATATTGATTACTCTTGCGCTCACTTACCTTTGCTTCTACTACTTTATCTTCGAACCTCCGAAGGTGGAGGGAGAAGGTTCTCTCCTTTAACCGTGTTATTCTGTTATGGTTTCTTACGAGAGCTTTATCAGTTGACCAACATCCGTACATCATGGTTTAAAAAAATCATATCCCTTCGATACGGATACAACATATATCATATATATATGTAAAAAATAGGCTAGAAATGCATCCAAACAGACCCTAAATATGGGTTATAAGTGTGACCCATTCATACATCAACTTCTTGTCGACTTGCCTCGTCTTCAATTGTCACCAGTCATGCTTGGTGATGATCACCTCGTAAAGCATAAAAAGAAAAACAGTCGTGTTATCAAAGAAAGCAAACGAGCATAGAAGGCAGGACACGATGTTATCATATAAGTGCTAGTTTGACAACTCTATTTTCTTAAAAGATTTTTAACTTTAAGAGAAAAATTAACTAATATTTCTTGGAGAAATGGAATTTTTTTAGAAAAATAGGGTTGTAAAGCTAGCGCTAAGAAGCTTTAAAAAGCTTTAAAGGCAACGGGTATCAGGAGGATAGCCGGAGCAAAGGTGACTAGGCGAGAACAGATGCAAACCGACGGTTGAATCAAATCAATCACACGTGAGTGACCAAGACGAGCATAAAAGGAGGCCAAAAATAGCCTCTGCTAGATGCTATCCCACCCGAGCTGAGCAACGGGATCGCACAGCCCCAACTAAACTCCGCCCGCCGGTGGTTGCGGATCGAGGGCACCGCGTTCGCATGCTCGCCGGTCATGGCTCCAGTGCATGCCCGCCGTTCCCCGGTATATAGGACTCCCGCAAGGCGCCCCAGCACTCCCGTAAACGCGTGTCGCGCCCGTCGCCAAGCAAACACCACGACGCGCGCGCCGTGCTCTCTGGCGAGCCAAGAGCCAGTGCATTTTGCTCGCACCCCGATCGCGGCCGGGACAGCGCGCTCGCCGTAGGTGCATGCGTGCGTGTGCGACCTCGCTTCCTGCCCCTGAGGCCTCGCCTGCAGCTAGCTCCAAAGCAGCAGGCGCACCGCGCACCCCCGGAGCGGCGCGAGCGCATGCATGAGCGTCCGCGCAATGTCTCTCTGCCGCCCCGCGTTCCGAGCAGAGTTTCCCCGCTAATATCCAGCGAGACGGCCTGTTCCTGAGCAGCTGATTCGTCGTTTGGGTTGCCCACTGCCGGGGCCATGGATCAGCAGCGGAGGAGCAGCATCAGGTTGTACGGGTCCAACGCCTCGTCCCGGTCGGGGTCCTTCGACTTCGAACACGACCAGGACAAGGAACGCGCCGACCAGCCCAGCGACGGCGACCGCCGGGAGGTCGTCGTGAAGATCGACGCCGAACCGCACTCGCCGGTCTCCCTCCACGCGGCCGGCGGCATGTCCGGGCACAGCTCCGCGGTCAGCACGCCGCGGGCCGGCGGCGCGGTGAGCATGCTCGCGGCGTCTGCGTCCGGCTCGAGCGCGTCGACCTCCAGCGCTGGGGGCGACGCGCCCCGCTCCGGCGAGTCGTTCAGTTTCAAGAACCGCACGCCGCAGTCTTCGGCCGGCGGCGGGGAGTCCAGCGAAGATCCGCCGAGCCGCCTCATTGGCAGCTTCCTCCGGAAGCAGGCGGCCGCTGGCGGCGAGCTGTCCATCGACCCCGACTTCGAGGTGGACGAGATGAGAAGGCCGCCACGCGCGCCGACATCTGTCAACGCCTCCAGGGAGCTGCGCGTCTCGTTCCAGGATCCCCGGAAACGGTTCTCCCCGTCCACGTCGTCGGCGTCCTCCTCCTCCTACGACGCCAGCCACAACCGGAACCAGAGCACCATCGACTTGGACACTGCCGAGGTGCTACGCTGCACGTCGACGTCCACCGGTTCCTCCCTGCTGGCGCGCAGCAAGACGCGATCTCGGCTAATGGATCCCCCGCCACCGTCGACGTCGAGCGCCCCCGCCAGCGAGGTGGATCCCCGAAAGTCATTTGTCTCAAAGGGGCTGCCGCCCAAGTCCGGCCAGCTCCGGTCGGGTCTTATCGGCAAGTCGGGGCTCATTGGCAAGTCAGGGCCCATCGGCAAGCCAGGTGCCTTCGAGGATGAGGACGACGACCCGTTCATGGACGAGGGCATGACCTCGGACTTCAAGCGCGACACCATGGACTGCCTTCTCATCATGGAGTGGGTGAGCCTGGTGGTCATCGTGGGCGCGCTCATCTGCAGCGTCACCATACCCAGCCTGTCCATAAAGAAGCTCTCGGGGCTCCACCTCTGGAAGTGGGAGCTCCTCGTGTTCGTGCTCATCTGCGGCCGCCTCGTGTCCGGCTGGGTCATCCGCATCGCCGTCTTCTTCGTCGAGCGCAACTTCCTTCTGCGAAAGAAGGTGCTCTACTTCGTGTACGGCGTGCGGCGGGCCGTGCGGAACGTGCTCTGGCTGGGTGTCGCGCTCGTGTCCTGGCACCTCCTGTTCGACAAGGCCGCCAAGCGGGAGACGCACACGCTGGTGCTGCCCTACGTCACCAAGGTGTTGTGCTGCCTCCTCGTGGCCACCGTGATCCGCCTCATCAAGACGTTGCTGCTCAAGGTGCTCGCCTCGTCCTTCCACGTCTCCACCTACTTCGACAGGATCCAGGAAGCGCTCTTCAACCAGTACGTCATCGAGACCCTCTCCGGCCCGCCGCTAGTGGACGAGAGCCGGATGATGGCTGAGGTGCAGAGGCTCCAGAGCGCGGGGGCGTCCATCCCCAGTGAGCTCGAAGCGACAGCGATGCCGGGCAAGTCCGGGCCACTGCCCAAGAGTGGGCGCCTCACGACGGCCACGTCCAGGCGGGAAGGAGGAGGGGCCAGCAAGCAGCTGCATAGGCAGAAAACAGAGCGCCATCTGGATGACGGCATCTCGATTGACCAGCTCCATAAGCTCAGCCAGAAGAACATCTCTGCGTGGAGCATGAAGAGGCTGATGAAGATTGTTCGGTACGGGGCGCTGACAACGATGGACGAGCAGCTCAAGCATGCAACGGGCGAGGACGAGCTGGCCACGGAGATACACAGCGAGTACGAGGCCAAGGTTGCTGCCAAGAGGATCTTCCAGAACGTCGCCAAGCCTGGATCCAAGTGAGAGCATTCGCATTCGATCGACTACTTTTTTTACTAGCACATCTCTTCATAATATTCCGCGTACTTTCTATATCAAACATGTTTCTTGGAACATCATGGATTGGCAGCCTTCTTCATTCAGTTATGGATTCTCTGAACCTATTACAGGCACATATACCTGTCAGACTTGATGCGTTTCATGAGACAGGAAGAAGCTCTAAAGGCGATGAATCTTTTCGAAGGAGCGCAGGAGCACAACAGGGTCAGCAAGAGGTCACTCAAGAACTGGGTGGTAAACGATCTTAGTAGACACAACACAACTCCTCATCTTGTATCCATCTCTCAGGAAACATGAAACAAAATCCCGTGGCGTCCAATCGATGTCGTCTGGATACTGTAGGTAAACGCGTTCAGAGAGCGCAAAGCTCTCGCCCTGACGCTCAACGACACCAAGACCGCAGTGAACAAGCTGCACCAGATGGCCAACGTTGTGGTCGCGCTCATCGTTCTCGCGCTCTGGCTCCTCATCCTGGGGATCGCGACGTCCAAGTTCTTCGTCCTGCTCAGCTCGCAGCTGCTCGTGGCGGTGTTCATGTTCGGGAACACTCTCAGGACCATCTTCGAGGCGATCGTGTTCCTGTTCGTGATGCATCCTTTCGATGTCGGCGACCGATGCGAAGTTGATGGAATGCAGGTTGGTCGCTAATTCTCGTTATCTACTACACTGAAGAATTGCTTTGCGCACCAATTGATGAAGAGTAATTCGCATCATCGTCAGGTGGTCGTGGAGGAGATGAACATCATGACGACGATCTTCCTCCGATATGACAACCTCAAGGTGTACTATCCAAACAGTAAGCTAGCCCAGCTACCGATCATGAATTACTACAGGAGTCCTGACATGGGAGATTCGGTGGACTTCACTGTTCATGTCGCAACGCCGGTGGAGAAACTGTCCCTCATGAAGGAGAGACTGATGCAGTAAGTACTGGTTGATGCCTTTTAACCCTATATGAATTTCCCAAAAATACATACCTAATGTACTAGTAATTATTTATTTATTTTTTAAAAAAATCCAGTTACCTTGACAACAAGAAGGAGCACTGGTACCCTGGCTCCATGGTGGTCCTGCGCGACGTGGACGACACGAACAAGCTGAAGGCCTCCATCTGGTGTCGCCAGACGATCAACTTCCACGACATGGGGATGAGGTTCGAGCGGAGAGAGCTGCTGCTCCAGGAGATGATCAAGGTCCTGAGAGACCTCGAGATCGAGTACCGGATGCTGCCGCTCGACATCAACGTCCGGAACGCGCCTGCCATCCAGTCCTCAAGGATGCCGTCGACATGGACGTTTAGTTATTGAGATGAGATGAGATGAGATTTGTGCTGCTAGAGGTAGTAGTTTCTGAGTGAGTTGAGCTGTGACAGCGTTCTGACGAGAGGCGGCAACAGGTTTTGCTGTCGCTGCAGCCATCAGCCCATCACTTGAGCTTTTTCCTGTAGTTATTGTGTTGTTGGTCCAAGGACTCCATAGTTATCTTTAGTTCATCTCAGTTATATTACCTGATGCTTGTCATTCTATTACAGATGGTATTGAATAATTGATTTCATCACTTGGTAATGGTTTCTTCAGAATACATATGATGCTTGGGTGCGCCTGATGCTTGTCATTCTATTAACAGAGAGCTTGTGTGCAGCCCAATGCCTGATTAGTTGCTTTGTAGTTAGTAGCCCATGGCATTGTATCTGCTTCTTCTCGTGCGTAAACTACTGCAGCATGCTAGCTTGTGCAGTCTTGTGTTACGTTTGATCAAATGTGGGCCCACACAATCACGTGGAACATTTGTGCAACAATTTAAAGTTGTATCTAGTCTATAAAACCGTTAGATAGGTAGGGATGGCAACGGGTCGGGTGAACCAAAAACTCGCTCATGCCCGCACCCATGGATTCTACCTAAACACATCTGTGATCACACCCGCAGTGTAATTTCAAACCCTCTTAAACAATAATTTAACTGTAAGCAATTAATTACCATCATTAATTGAGTTATATCCACAGATTTTAAATGCTCTCATGTTGAGCATCAACAAAATATTTCATAAATCATTAGCGAAGTTACTTATTCAAAAGAATTAACATTGTATCTTAATCATTTTTGTGTAAAATAAAGAATAAACAAATTTCAGATTGAGTGTAGGTCACCTGTGGCTGGCTGTGGGTTGAAATATAAATCCGCACTCACCCTCGTGAAACTTTAAATCAGGTGTGGGTGCACCCATAGATCAAAATATTTACCTGTGCCTACACTCGTAGGGTCGAGTTTCAGGCCAGTGGATCAAATTGTCGTCCCTAACCGTAGGAGGTTGTTCGATTCGTCCATCAAGCCTGTAAAGACGATGTGGCACTCTTTATACCCATGAATGAAACTTACCATTGAGATTGATTTCAGTGCCTCACTTTCTGGCCTTGCTTTCGAAGTGTTCTTCAGTTCTCTAGTCAATCCTAGAGTCACATTGTCACATGTTAGCATGTGATCTAGGTAGTAATTAGAAGATAGCTATTCTGAGTTTAAATTGGAATATACTAGTCTAAATTTTTTTTCGCACAGACTTTTGATTGGCTGGATCTAAGTTTTGTCTCCTCGAACAAAGAGGGTTTACTCCCACATCGAGCGAGCACGACTAGGACAATGAGCAAACCCTGTTCTTCGCTGCAAGCCGCAAGGGAAAAAAAAGAATTGCTTTTACCGGAGAGGAGCGCACAGGCAAAGAATCTCGACGCCAAAGAAAAGGAATTCAGAAAAAAAAAAAAGAATACAGGATATTCACAATAAATAAATCCGATGCCACATGGCTCAGATGTCATGGCTCGTGGGCCCATGGTCCTCGGCTCTCGCGTGACAGCGACGCATCCTCGGTCCTCATGTATGGCAACATTCTTACACCCCCATGGCGACATCGTCCTCGTTTCTCGCATGTAAATGTGTCCTGGACAGGATTATTCGGTGCGCTGGGCTGGGATTAATATCCACGCCCCCTTCCTTTCTCTCCCTCTCTTTCTGTACGATAACAGATACCAAGAAATAAACCCAATTTTTTTTCATGCTCACAGACTTGTGTTGGCCGTTGGCGAACAAAGCGAATTGTCATAGTGACATAATTTATTGTCAGGAACCTTTATTTTATCTTTATACATCGTACATGTTTTCTCTCCCTGTCTCTAGTACTGTCGACATTTTTAAAATTGCGCAAGTTTTTTTAAGAACGGGGAAGAATGCCTGGGGCGCTCTATAAAACCTGGGGGGATCGTCGGAGGAGGACGTAGGTATGGTGTCGGTGTGCAGTGTGTTGTCATCTCCAGCTCCAGCGCCGCCTTGCTCTGTGTCTGTGTTCTGTCGCTATGGGCTCCCTGGCCACCGCGGACGGGCCGTTGCCGCCGCTCAAGTACCCTCAGGCTCAACGGGACGACGACATTGTCGACGACTACCACGGCGTCCTCGTGCCGGACCCTTACAGATGGTGAGTCTAAAATACTTATATGTATATACGTACGCTCCTGGAATATCTCTTGCTATCTTTCCGTCCTGTCCTGTTCCTTCAAGGCATTTTTTGCATTTGTTTTCTTTTTGTGTCCGTAAATTTTGCTTCAATGTACATAGACACGCCTTTCGTGCCCATAACGAAACTTGACACTTCTTTCCTTCTTTCTTTCAAACCAAACTTAGTGAACCCTCTTTGTTCTTTTTGGTTTGGACATTGTGCTCGCTGACACACTGTTCTGCTCCGTGGTCAATTAATCGCACGTCGTCATTAGGATGGAGCAGCTGGATTCGAAGGAGGTGAAGGAGTTCGTGGACGCGCAGGCGGCCGTGACCAGCGCCGTGCTGTCCAGCTGCGACCACAGGGGCCGCCTGCGCGGGAAGCTCACCGCGCTCTTCGACCACCCGCGCTTCCGCGCGCCCTTCAAGCGCGGGGGCAGCTACTTCTACTTCCACAACCCGGGCCTCCGCCCGCACAGCGCCCTCTACGTGCAGCACGGGCTGGGCGGCGAGCCCGACGTGCTGCTGGACCCCAGCACGCTCAGCGAGGACGGCACGGTGTCGCTCGGCATGGTCGGCGTGAGCGACGACGGCGAGCACCTGGCCTACGGCGCCAGCGCCAGCGGCAGCGACTGGGTCACCATCAGGGTCATGCGCGTGCGCGACAAGGAGCGCCTGCCCGATACGCTGTCCTGGGTGAGCTGCTCATCGATCGAGGCTGGCCGCTGACGAGACGAGAGCTCTCTCTGTTGTTGAGAGAGAGTTCCATGTTTTATTATTAATTAAAAAAATCGCGATGCAGGTGAAATTCTCGCGCATCGCGTGGACTCGTGACGGCCGAGGGTTCTTCTACTCGCGTTTTCCGGCTCCAAGGTTAGTGCCCAAAAATCTGTAGTTTTCTACAGGACCTTTTTTTTGTAGAAATGGCAACTGTGTTCCAAGCTTGAGCTGGCAATGGTGGTGCCGGTGAGCAGGGATGCGCTGGATTCTGGGATGAAGACTGGCGTCAATCTCAACCACGAAGTCTACTATCATTTCCTTGGAACAGAGCAGTCACAGGACGTGTTGTGCTGGAGAGACCCTGATCATCCCAAGTACATATACATCCCTCAAGTCACAGAAGACGGCAAGGTAAGCTGGCCCAGCTCATTTTTTTTATACATGGAATTTTGGTGCAAAAAAAAAGTTCCGCACCTATATATATGTCGGCTGGCAGCATGGTAGATAATCCTAGTCTGATGGTACCTGCTGTTACCTGTTGCAGTACGTGATCCTTTCGGTCTCAGAAACGTCAGAGCCGGTGAACAAGCTGTACTACTGCGACCTCTCGGCTCTGGGCGGCGTGAAGAGCGCCCATGGCAACGGCATGCTCCCCTTCGTCAAGCTCGTGGACAGGTTCGAGGCCTACTACGGGCTCATCGCTAACGACGGCACCCAGTTCACGTTCCTCACGAACAAAGACGCTCCAAGGTACAAGCTGGCGAGGGTGGACGTCGACGACGACGAGCCCGGGTCGCCGTGGTGGACCGACGTGGTTCCCGAGGACGAGGACGGGAAGGCGGTCCTGGAGTCGGCGTGCGCCGTCCACGGCCACAAGCTGCTGGTGAGCTACCTGTCGGACGTCAGGTGCGTCCTGCAGATGAGGAGCCTGGTCACTGGGGAGCTGCTTCACGACATACCCGTCGACATCGGCACTGTCAGCGGGATCTCCGGCAGGCGATGCGACGCCGAGGTGTTCGTCGAGTTCGCGAGCTTCCTTACCCCCGGGATCATCTACAGGTGCGACGTCGGCTCTGCGGTCCCAGAGATGGTCGTGTACAGAGAGATCTCGGTTCCAGGCTTCGATCGAAACGAGTTTGAAGCAAAGCAGGTAGGTAACTAACCTGTCTCGAGCTGTACGTGAAACATTGTTGTCAACCAATTGGTCACTCAGTGATCATTCGTTCAGGTGTTTTATCCGAGTAAGGATGGGACCAAGATCCCAATGTTCATCGTATCCAAGAAGCAGATCAGCCTGGACGGATCGCACCCGGCACTACTGTTCGGCTACGGCGGCTTCGGCGTGAGCGTGACGCCGCAGTTCAGCGTCGCCCGCGTGGTCCTGATGAGGAACCTGGGGTTCGTGGCGTGCGTCGCCAACCTCAGGGGCGGCGGGGAGTACGGCGAGGGCTGGCACAGGGCCGGGTCGCTCGGCAACAAGCAGAACTGCTTCGACGACTTCGTCGCCGCCGGCGAGTTCCTCGTGTCCGCTGGCTACACCAGCCCGGCGAGGCTGTGCGTCGAGGGCGGCAGCAACGGGGGCCTCCTGGTAGCTGCCTGCGTGAACCAGGTTAGTTTGCCTTTCGTGTGTCGCTGTCTCATCAGTCCATGCTTGCAGAGAAATGAACTGAGAACTGTTTGTGGGTCGTGGTGGTGGCTGCAGCGCCCTGATCTGTTTGGCTGTGCCCTGGCCCATGTGGGAGTGATGGACATGCTACGGTTCCACAAGTTCACCATAGGTACGGTTCTGCATGCCTCTGTTCCTGAAGAGAGAGAGAGAGAGACTTGTCAAGAATCTGGTCCTCTGCATCTGCACGTACAGGTCGTGCATGGACATGCGACTTCGGGTGTTCGGAGAAGGAGGAAGAGTTCCAGTGGCTTATCAAGTATGGCTCCGTCTGCTTACTACCGCTACTGTCTGTTTTCACAAAGAGAGTCAGCAATGACGCACTGATCAATGATCATGCAGGTACTCCCCGCTCCACAACGTGCGGCGGCCGTGGGAGAACAAACGGGCAGCCGCAGGCGACGCAAGCTGCCGGGGCTTGGGCGGCCAGTACCCTGCGACCATGCTGCTGACGGCGGACCACGACGACCGCGTGGTGCCGTCGCACACGCTCAAGTTCCTCGCGGTACGTGCGTCGTCTCCACCGCCAGCTGCTTCTTGTAATCCTGTCTCACTCAATACGTGTCTGACGCGCTGCTGCGCTGTGCTGTGCTGTGCTGTGCCCCCACGTACTCGAATCCAACGCAATCCGGTCCAGCAGACGATGCAGCACGTCCTGCGCCCCGGCGCGGATGGCAGCCCGCAGACGAACCCCGTCGTCGCCCGGATCGAGCGCAAGAGCGGCCACTGCTGCGGCCGCTCCACGCAGAAGATCGTATGCTCTCTTGCGCTCTGCTTTCTCGCTCGTTGGAAAAACTTGGGAGCTTGCCACTTGTCGTGCACGGCCCTTTGAACTGAATTAATCGCTCCGTTTTGTTGTGGGTGGCAGATCGACGAGGCTGCCGATCGGTACGCATTCGCCGCGAAGATGATGGGAGTCTCTTGGATGGACTGAGTACTGCGCATTTAGCTCACGCTGTTAGGTTACAATGTATCGGTGCCGGTAGTGTTTGGATGGAAGGATGATGAAGGATGAGATCATTTTAACTTGACTCGTGTTTGATTTGAAGTTCTAGAGTCAAGGTTAAGGAATCTATACTATACTTAAAGCACCAGGATTTGAACTCATGCCCTGTTGGAAGAAGGGCGGGAGACACTGGAAACTATATAACCAGTAGAACATCATGCTAAGATGTTTTTAATATTGAATATAAATTGTATATAGGTATTTACATTTTTTTGTAAAATAAAAAATAATCGTGTCGGATCGGGCCAGCACTACGGGCCGAGGCTACAGCCAAGCACGGCACGACGTTCTTTGCTCTTGCAAGCATTAGGTCGTTTCTGAGACCACATTGGCGCAATGGACTACATGGTGTTTGAGGTTGCTGAATTGGATGGAGTAGCAACGATTTGTCACACTAACAGCAAAATGAAAGGTTATTTGTTGGTTTTAAACGTTAGTAATTGCTACGAAGTAGTGTAATTTATATGGAGCGCATTCAATTTTTATTGATGCCTGACTTTAGCAATTACTCTATATTTTGATCTATCTTTTTTATAAGTTTGACTTCATGGGACTTATTTTATAAACTTGATCTCACAAACTTTCTCTTATTTGGTTTTCTGTATGATGAAATTATGTCATTTTATAATCTTTGTTCATTTAGTCAATCGTTGTGAACTATTTTCTAATCGCTCACTTCATTGGCCGTGTTGTACCAAGACATATTTGCATAGAGTAAACAATAACGTCAGTTAGCCAAATCAAAAAATATATTATACAGATAGCGGAGACGATCAATAAAAAATCTTGAATTTTTTATGGATAGTTTACGTGGGTATTGTTGTAAGCCGTCGCAACGCACGGGCAACCGACTAGTATTCTTTAAAAATGGTAGACAAAATCATCCCTCAAAAAATAAGGGACAGTATCAGCCCAAAATTGATCTCATCCTATCTCTTGTTAACACCAAACCAAACAACCGGCCAGACTGGCAATTGGCATGACACATGACATGTATGTTTGGTTCTGCTTCTGGTTTGGAAAATTAGAAGCTGAACTAAAAGGCCTTCTTTTCTGCGATTACTTAAAAAAAAGCAGCTTTTCTGTGGTGTAAATTTGAGACCTTGTTATTGATACTTATCGAAGTTTGTTATATTAATACACAATTACACAGTAAATTGAAACTAAAATAGAATTAAAATAATTACGTGTTATTAATAAACGAGATAATTTTTTAATAAAATATTATTACAAATATAATTAAAAAACAGCTTTTTTAAAAGTGTTGACCTTTTATGTCATAATAAGTATTGGATGCTGTTCTCGCATTAGCCCAGGTTTCAAAGTTCTCCGGATTTTATCGTGTTACTACATCCTTAATTCCTTACTAGCTGAATGCCCGTGCGTTGCAACGGGAATATATAATACCAGTATATTACGATAACTTATATACAAAATGTGTGTTATATTGTTATGAGAAAATGTTTCATAATTAATTTGTGATCCTAGCTATATATAAATTTAGTTATTTTAATCTAGTTATTTTACCACTACATTGCAACCATCAGTATCATGCAGACTTCGATATATGTCACGATTTATATGGTCTCATCATTGGAGAGCACGTTCCACACATGCCGGAAAAATTCTCTCGTACATCATTAGTCATCAGACACGCACCACCATATGCTCTTGCTTAAACAAAAAGGTAAGTGTGTATGTGTTTGCGAAGAGAATTAAAGGTAGGCCGACACAAAAGCTACTCTGACGGTGGCGAGGATGACGAACTGGTCACTGTTGTCGATCCTCCTCTGTGTCACCTCCGGCGCCAAGATGACGCCACAATCCTCGATATAGTAGTCATCGAACGCACGCGACATGACGAGTATCGATGACTCTTGGTTGGGCTGCCAAACGAAGTGCACCCCGGGCTCATCAGCGAGGTAGTACCCCTAGCTGTTGCACCACCGGATGCGCTATTCCACTACATACATCATGTTCGAGGACACTCACACAACGTCAGCAACGTCCATCGTCCCAGCGCACAAGAATTCATGTCCGGTCAGTAGCGACTTACGTGGCAGGTTGGGCTTCGGGTGGACGATGAGCTGGACGGTGTGATGGCGTCGTCGTCGGATGCGGTGTCCAGAACAACCCGAGAGTCATCGACGTTGGCGACAACCATGAGGCCCCCCTGCTTAACGATGGACAACGCGGTGCAGCTGCTCTGGACCGCGTCCAAGCGGCGGCTTCGCGGGAGCTTGTCGTACACAGCAGCGCATGCGACCACGTAAGACTGCTTTTAGAGGTCGAACTGACAGTCGCCAAGCTTCTTCTCGTCATCGATGAGCGACGACAACGCGAGTGCCTCCTGCTCATGGAGTTTGTTCGGGGTTTGAAGTACGAAACATGGATTCATGCTTGGCGTTGGTTTATGAAAATGACTCACAAGTCTGATCCATGGAAAAAAATATTACGAAGAAAAAATGTCACACATGCAAAAAAGGGAATTTAAGTATAATGCATTATTCAAACAAAAGAAATAGCATGCAAACTCTTCTTTAAATAATATTACCTCCATCCAAAAATATAATTCAAGAATCTCGGTGATACTTATCTACTACTACGCATTGTGCAATGGTAGCAAGTGAGCTTGGAGAGAGATGTAGTAGATGTGTTTCCTGTCATAGATGTAGACATAAACACATATAGGTGGGTGCCCGTCCGTTGCAACAGAAACATTTAATATCATGATAACTTATGAACAAATGTGTGTTATACTGTTATGTGAAAATGTTTCGTAATTAATTTGTGATCCTAGCCATACATAAATTTTGTTATTTCAATCTAACTATTTCATCACTACATTGCAACCAACAGTTCCGTGCAGACTTCTATACATGATAGCTGAATGCTCGTGCGTTGCAACGGGAATATATAATACCAGTATACTACGATAACTTATATACAAAATATGTGTTATACCGTTATGAGAAAATGTTTCATAATCAATTTGTGATTCTGGCCATACATAAATTTTGTTATTTATAATCTATCTGTTTCATCACTACATTGCAACCATCAGTATCATGCAGACTTCGATATATGTCACAATTTGCATGGTCACATTATTGGAGAGCACGTTTCACACATACCGGAAGAAATTCCCTCGTACATCATTAGTTATCGGACATGTACCACCATACGCTTTTGCTTAAACAAAAAGGTAAGTGTGTGTTTGCAAGACTAATGGTCAAACATCGTATAACCATAAAGTTAGAATACTATATTAATATATTAAATAAATTAATCCAATAGACACAGATTAACCCAATTAACATAGGATAAATAAATATCTAATTATAAAAGTATGAAACATGATATAATCAATGTTGTTACTGCGTAGTAAATATTCATACGAGACTAACACAACTGGAACGGTTCAATTTGGAATTAAAATGGGGAAGTTACGAATTTCCAAAGTTTCTATGTATTTGATATAGGATTAATTAGGAAATCAATTTTATTGTTGTTTTCATGACAAAACAGAGGTATTATGTGACAAAAATAATATTATAGAATTATAGAAATTGGAATGAACTCATTTGGATTTAATATAAAATTTCCATGAATTAAATGGGGTTCTGCAATTATTTTTAAACTAAAAATCAATCTGCAATTATTTTTAAACTAAAAATCAATTTCTAAATTCCTTTTCCCTATTTTCTTTATTTCCTGGACTGCGTCCCAAATTCCAGAAAGATCAGAGGCTAAGCTATAAATGTTTTTCTAGACTCAGTGAGCATACAGAGTGGACGGCGGGTTAAACACAAAAGACGTCTTAGTTGAAGTTGTACACAATTCAATATGAGTCATGTTGGCTAGAGGGTGGAAGGCTAGGTATTCTGCTCAATAGATCCAAGGTTCGATTCCTGAGCAGCCATGGTTTAATTTTTTTTCTGCGCGCGAAACGGAGGAGGGCAGAACGGCAGAACGGCAGACTACTATTGCTTACTTAATAGATAGTAGAGATTGACTAGCTCCTGCAGTTCAAACTACTTTGTTTTCCACGGACTCTCGATGTAAGAATACGCACAGCCTTCAACTCTTTTTTTTCATTTACGACAGTGCAGATTCACATTAGCTTCAATTTTTTTTGTTGGATCTCAGACCAGGGCATCCAATACCATGGAAGATTTTCGCTCCCACCGGTCGGACTGTTGTTCAATATTCCACATTTCACAATTTTCTCACTACGTGATAAAGCTTCCACAGCAATCCTGTCTTGTGAATTGGGTCATATTCTTTTTTTATCTCAATTCATGTGAATTGGGTGGATTGAGTGAGTTTAATTCTATAGCAAATAAAAAAATTCCACTAATTTTTTTTTCAAACCCATCCAATTATATGTGTTGGAAAGTAATCAATCAGACATGGAGGCATGCCATACTTGGCTCCCCTCATGGCTATATGTAAACACTGTCATTCATCTATTCAATACATCTTCTAGTATTCTCAAATCACTCTCTTTCATGGTATCAGAGGGGATTACGATCCCGTAACTCTCGCTTCCGCTAGCCACCGCCGATCCTCACGACCGACCAACCGCCGCCGACGCTGGGCGCTTCTGCTCGCCGGCTCCCTGCACGTGCGCATCTGCGCCGTGCCCTACCTCTCTCCGCGGCTCCGCGCTGCTGGGCAAGTCTTCCTCGCGTGCTCGCGTGCCGCCCCCAACGCCCCTCGGCTGCCGCCTCCACGCCCTCGAGGTCGACCAGTCGCGCTCCGCCCGTCGCACCCTCCAGGCTCTCACTCCGACGTCACTCCGCCGCCGGAGGCCTAGCGACGGCGTCCCGACCCCGACGCCCCTCGGCCGCAGCCCCCACGCCCTTAAGACCGCGCCATTGCGCCCGTGCAAGAGATCCCGTCCGCGCGCCCAGAGATCTCGCGACCGCGCCCATGGACGGCTCGCCTGCTCTTCCTCGCGCGCGCTAGGACTCTGCGCTCACGGCCAGCCTGCTCGTGGGTCACTGCGCCAGCAGCCCATTCCTGCACGCGGCGGCTGATTCGTCGCAGATCCGTCGCATCTGCCGATGGCGGACATCGCGTCTCGCGAGGCGCGCGAGGCGCGCGAGGCCGAGGAGGCCCGACTTCGTCAGATCGCTGTCGACCGCGCTAAGGAACTTGACGAGTTCGAGGCCAAGTACGCGGATGTCCACTCCGCCGCCATTGCCGTCATGAACATCAAGGTGCTCGTTCCTGTGGTCCTCGACCGCGTCGCGAACAACTACAACCGATGGCGCTGCCTCTTCCTTGTCGTCCTCGGCAAGTACGCACTCACCGATCATGTTCTCACCGACGTGTCCATGTCGATCGCCCGGCGTGGGTGCAGATGGACTGCACCGTCCTCACGTGGATCTACGGGACGATCAACGCCGATGTACAGCAGTCCACCATGCTCAAGAACCCCAGCCCCTGCATTGCTTGGCTCCACCTCGAGGACGAATTCCTCGGTCAGCGCGAGTCGCGAGCGCTGCTTCTGTCCGCCGAGTTTCGAACGGTGAAGCAAGGGTCGCTGTCCATCACTGATTTCTGCCGCAAGCTGGAGACCATGGCGGCCAATCTCAAGGACTTCGGTGATCCGGTTGGCGACCGGACCCTCGTCCTCACGCTGCTACGGGGCCTCAGTGACAAGTTCCACCCCATGGTGACCAACATCAAGCTGCGCCAGCCGTTTCCTACTTTTGCAGAGGCCCGTACGTTGCTTCTTCTTGAGGAGATCGACCTCGACGATGTCGCCGGCCCCACCACCACCCCACTAACACCAACACCACCGCCGGCCTTCATAGCTGACTCCGGACCCGGCGGTCGTGGCCCCTCTAGAGGTCGCGGCCCTCCTGGCGGCACGCCCAACCAGGCGGCAATCCTGGTGGTCACGGAAACCCCAACGGTGGCTCGGGAAACCGCCAACGCCGTCGCGGCCGCGGTGGGCGGCAACAGCAGCCCCAGCAGCATGGCATGCCGCACCATAGTGGCGCTCGCCCACCACCGTTCCTCTACAACACCTGGGGGGGCACTGTGCAGTTCTGGCCGCACCCTTCACCCGGTGGCGGTCATGGAGGTCCCCATCGTCCACCGCAGCAGGCACTCACGATGGTGCCACAGCAGCTTCAGGTCCCGTACGGCTACGGGCCCTCCTCACAGCTCGGTCCTCCTCCAGGCTTCGGCTATGGGCAGTCGGCGCCTCCACCGCCGCAGCAGGCCTGGAACCCCATGCATGGAGGATCCTTCGACACATCGTCGCTCGCCAGCAACTTTAGTACCATCTCGCTGACCCCGCCAGGCTCCAGCGATTGGTATGTCGACTCTGGTGCTGGCGCCCACATGGTCAACAACGCTGGTGTACTTTATTCCTCTCAACCTCCTTTGTCATCCAGCCCTTCATCTATCATTGTTGGTAATGGAGCCACTCTTCCCGTTACCTCCGTAGGATCTCACTCCTTTTTCACAACGCAACGTCCTTTAGTTCTTTCTAATGTTCTAGTTTCTCCCAGCATTATCAAGAATTTAATTTTTGTCCATCGGTTTACCACTGATAACAATTGTTCTATCGAGTTTGATCCTTTTGGTCTTTCTTTCAAGGACCTTCAGACACGGAGCGTGATCGCCAGGTGCAATAGCATGGGAGATCTTTACCCGTTCTTCTCGACAGCACCCACCAGCACCACCGCCCTCACTGCCACCGCGTCCTCCACCACACTCTGGCATCATCGCCTCGGTCACATCGGTCACGAGGCTTTATCCAGACTCATTAGTTCTCATGCCATTCCATGTAATAAGCGTGATGACACTCATATTTGTCATGCCTGTCAGCTAGGTCGCCATGTGCGCCTCCCCTTTAGCGTGTCAAATTCCCATGCATCTCGCCCTTTTGATTTAATACACTGTGATCTTTGGACATCCCCAGTGGTCAGTGTTTCTGGCTATAAATATTATCTTGTTATTCTTGATGATTGCACTCATTTTTGCTGGACTTTTCCTTTACGCCTCAAATCTGACACCTTTACTACTCTCACTAATTTTTTCTCGTATGTGCGCACGCAGTTCGACTCCTCCATCAAGGCAGTTCAGTGCGACAATGGGCGCGAATTCGACCATTCATCGGCCCGCACGTTCTTCCTCACTTATGGAGTCGTTCTTCGCCTCTCGTGCCCATATACCTCCCAACAAAATGGGCAGGCTGAGCGCATTCTCCGCACTATTAATAACATTGTGCGCTCACTCATGTTCCAGGCTAGTCTACCTCCGGTCTATTGGGCGGATTGCCTCCACACTGCCACATATCTTCTCAATCGCCACCCCACTAAAACCCTCGATGGTCGCACTCCCTACCTTGCCCTTCATGACGTCCAGCCCTCCTACACTCACCTCCGTGTCTTCGGCTGCGCCTGTTATCCCAATCTATCCTCCACAGCTCCACATAAATTATCACCTCGCTCCTCCTTGTGTGTTTTCTCGGGTACTCCTCCGATCATAAAGGCTATCGATGTCTTGATCTCCATTATAATCGCATTATTATCTCTAGACACGTCGTCTTTGATGAGTCAGTGTTTCCTTTCGCAGATATGTCCACCTCACCCTAGGCTCCCACCACACTTGATTTTTTGGACAACACTGATGATTCCTCTTTACCCTATGGGTCAAGAGCTGTGTATGCAGGTTCACGCCTTCTCGGCACCATAGACGCCGCTCCTGGTAGACCTGGCAACAGTTGCGGCGCGCCAGCACCCAGCCTGCCACTAGACGGTGCCTCGATTGCACCCTCTCCTGTGCTAGCCACAGATGCACCTGACAGTGCGTCTACCACCAGTTCGGCCGGCTCTGCTGCCCCTGCAGACGCCTCGTCTCAGGTTGTAGCCAGCGGTGCTGGCCGTCCCTCCGGTCGCACCACCGCCACTGTGCCTCAGGCGATCCCTCCCATCACCAATGTGCATGGCATGCGCACTCGTGGCAAGGAAGGCACGCGGCACCCCATCGACCGCCTGAATCTTCAAGTGGTCGTGCTCTCCCCAGTGCCATCTTCCGTCCGATCAGCGTTAGCTGATCCGTTGTGGCGACAGGCTATGCAGGAGGAGTTCGATGCCCTGCAAGCCAATGACACATGGTCTCTGGTTCCTCGGCCTTCTGGTGTCAACCTTGTTACAGGCAAGTGGGTCTTTCGTCACAAGTTCAAATCAGATGGCTCTTTTGACCGCTATAAGGCTCGGTGGGTCCTTCGTGGCTTCACCCAACGTCCGGGTATTGACTATGATGAAACTTTCAGTCCCGTGGTCAAGCCAGCAACTGTTCGGGCTGTCTTTACTCTGGCACTCTCTCATTCATGGCCTATTCACCAGCTTGATGTAAAAAATGCGTTCCTTCATGGCACCTTGAATGAGATCGTCTACTGTGCACAACCGACTGGTTTTGCTGACACCTCCAGACCCGACTTGGTTTGCCGCTTGAACAGGTCTCTGTATGGATTGAAGCAAGCTCCCCGCGCCTGGCACCATCGGTTTGCCTCTCACCTCACCACTCTTGGTTTTATTGAGGCAAAGTCAGATACTTCAGTGTTCATCTATCGTCACGGCTCAGACATGGCTATTTTGCTTCTTTATGTTGATGACATCGTTTTGACGGCCTCTTCCCTGAGTCTTCTTCAGCGGATTATTGCAGCTCTCTGTCGGGAATTCTCTATGACAGACATGGGACCTCTCCATCATTTTCTTGGCGTCAGCGTTCAGCGCCGCCATGACAGTTTGTTCCTCTCACAGCGTCAGTATATGCTGGATATTTTGCACCGTGCTGGTATGCTTAACTGTAAGCCCTGCAGTACCCCTGTGGACACTCACGCCAAGCTATCTGCCAGTGGTGTCGTCGTGGCCGACCCCACTTCATATCGCAGCATCGCTGGAGCTCTACAGTACCTCACCTTCACACGCCCGGATATCGCCTACGCTGTTCAGCAGGTCTGCCTACATATGCATGATCCTCGGGAACCTCATCTTGGTGCTATGAAGCGGATTCTTCGCTATATTCGAGGTACTTTGGACCTCGGCCTTCACCTTCACCGGACCATGCTGACTGATCTTCTTGTCTACACGGATGCTGATTGGGCGGGATGTCCTGACACACGCAAGTCCACTTCCGGTTATGCTGTGTTCCTCGGGGACAATCTCATTTCCTGGTCATCCAAGCGTCAGCCCACTGTGTCAAGGTCCAGTGCAGAGGCGGAATATAGAGCAGTGGCGAATGGTGTTGCCGAAGCCTGCTGGCTGCGCCAACTTCTACACGAGCTCCATCATCCTCTTCGTCGCGCCTCAGTGGTCTATTGTGACAATGTCAGTGCAGTCTACCTTTCCAGTAACCCAGTTCAGCATCAGCGAACAAAGCATGTCAATATTGATCTACACTTTGTCAGAGAACGAGTTGCCCTCGGCGAGGTCCGCGTCCTGCATGTTCCCACTACATCGCAGTACGCCGATGTCTTCACCAAAGGTTTGCCGATGTCAGTGTTCACCGAGTTTAGGTCCAGTCTCAATGTTCGTAGTGCTCCCAGTTTAGACTGAGGGGGAGTGTTGGAAAGTAATCAATCAGACATGGAGGCATGCCATACTTGGCTCCCCTCATGGCTATATGTAAACACTGTCATTCATCTATTCAATACATCTTCTAGTATTCCCAAATCACTCTCTTTCAATATGTATAGGAACAGCTGAACAAGATCTATAGGAGCTCCCAATTGAGTTTTAAAAGATTGGAAGTTTCAATCAACCTCCTCAAATAACTATATCACAGAAGCAATCCGGAACACGATTGAAGTACTAGACACCTTTACACCAGCGATGCTCTTCGTTATTGCAACAGGTTTTTTTTTCAAGAACCCAAATAATAGTGCAAATCTCTTCCTAACGAAGCTCTTTCAAGAACACAACAATAAGAGAAAATAAAAGATTGGAAGTGTGAAAGAGGACGAGTGGTAAAATAGTAACAGGAATCTCTATACGTAGGTTTGCACATCTTTTAACTACAAAGATAAAGTAATCTAGCCGATAGTCAAGATCTTTGCTTAGAGACTACTTAGACTAGAATAATTAGTATTTTGCTATTTAAAACATTGTCTCCTTATTATAATTACCACTATGTCTATGAATTATAGATTCATCTCAATCTATAAAATATGGGCATAATTTTGTGAAGCCCTTTCCACAAATATTTAACTCTCTCGCTTGGACTAGCCTTAAGCACGGCTAAACGAGTTCACATGACACATGATCATTCCTCAGTGTTGATGATAACTGATAAGTGCTCTAGTCGTGAAAGAGAATTAGGCTTACACCTATTCCCTAAACTAATTTTGGTGGTTGAATTGCCCAACACAAATAATTGAACTAACTGGTTTGCTCTAGTCTATAAGTTATACAGGTGCCAAAGGTTCACTAAAGGCCAATAAAAAGACCAAGAAAAGGGTTCAACAAGAAGAGCAAAGGGACAACCGAAGGCACCCTGGTCTGGTGCACCGGACTGTCCGGTGCACCAGGGAACTCCACACGCTGAACTCCTCACCTTCGGGAAAACGCAGAGTCGCTCCGCTATAATTCACCGGACTGTCCGGTGTACACCGGACAGTGTCCGGTGCTCCAGGAATGAAGCGACTCCGAACTCGCCAGCCTCGAGAATTCGCAACGGCTGCTCCGCTATAATTCACCGGACATGTCCGGTGTACACCGGACTGTCCGGTGTAACTGCGGAACAACGGCTACTTCGGCGCCAATGGTCACCTGCAGGCGCATTAAATGCGCGCCAGAGCGCGCAGAAGTCAGGCACGCGCGAACAGGCGCACCGGACACTCTACAGTACATGTCCGGTGCGCCACCGGACATCCAGGCGGGCCCAGCAGTCAGAGCTCCAACGGTCAGAACCCTAACGGTTGGGTGACGTGGCTGGAGCACCGGACATGTCCGGTGCACCATGCGACAGACAGCCTTCACACCAACGGCTAGTTTGATGGTTGGGGCTATAAATACCCCAACCACCCCACATTCAATAGCATCCAAGTTTTCACACTTCAACACCTTACAAGAGCTCTAGCATTCGATTCTAGACACACCCAAGTGATCAAATCCTCTCCAATTCCACACAAGGCTTTAGTGGTTAGTGAGAGAGATTTGTCGTGTTCTTTTGAGCTCTTGCGCTTGGATTGCTTCTTTCTTTCTCACTTGTTCTTGTGATCAAAACTCCATTGTAACTGAGGCAAGAAACACCAATTGTGTGGTGGTCCTTGCGGGGAAGTTTTGTTCCCGGTTAATTTGAGAAGAGAAGCTCACTCGGTCTGAGGGACCGTTTGAGAGAGGGAAAGGGTTGAAAGAGACCCGGTCTTTGTGACCACCTCAACGGGGAGTAGGTTTGCGAGAACCGAACCTCGGTAAAACAAATCCGCGTGTCTCACTCTTCATTCGCTTGCGTTTTGTTTTGCGCCCTCTCTCTCGGACTCATTATTATTTCTAACGCTAACCCGACTTGTAGTTGTGATTAATTTTGTAAATTTCAGTTTCGCCCTATTCACCCCCCCCCCCCCTCTAGGCGACTTACAATTGGTATCAGAGCCCGGTGCTTCGTTAGAGCCTAACCGCTCAAAGTGATGTCGGGTGATCACGCCAAGAAGGAGATGGAGACCGGCGACAAGCCCATTATAAGCCACGGGTCGACTTCATCGGAAGAGTCCCGCAACAAGAGGAAGGAGAAGAAAAACTCCTCCAAAGGGAAAGGGAAGGAGAAGAAATCCTCTTCCCACAAGTCGCATCGGAAAGGCGACAAGCACAAAAGGATGAGGAAAGTGGTCTACTACGAGACCGACACTTCATTAACGTCAACCTCCGGCTCCGACGCGCCATCCGTCACTTCTAAGCGCCAAGAGCGCAAGAAGTATAGTAAGATCCCCCTACGCTACCCTCGCATTCCTAAACATACACCTTTACTTTCCGTCCCATTAAGCAAACCACCAACATTTGATGGTGAAGATTATGCTAGGTGGAGTGATATGATGCGATATTACCTAACCTCACTCCACAAAAGTATATGGGATGTTGTTGAGTTTGGTGTTCAGGTACCATCCGTAGGGGATGAAGATTATGATGAGGACGAAGTGGCCCAAATCGAGCACTTCAACTCCCAAGCCACCACTATACTCCTCACCTCTCTAAGTCGAGAGAAGTATAACAAGGTGCAAGGATTAAAGAGTGACAAGGAAATTTGGGACGTGCTAAAGACCGCGCATGAAGGAGATGAGGTGACCAAGATCACCAAACAGGAAATGATCGAGGGGGAGCTTGGTCGCTTCCGTCTTCGCCAAGGGGAGGAGCCACAAGACATGTACAACCGGCTCAAAACCTTGGTGAATCAAGTGCGCAACCTCGGGAGCAAAAAATGGGATGACCACGAAGTGGTTAAGGTTATTCTAAGATCACTTGTTTTCCTTAACCCTACTCAAGTTCAATTGATTCGTGGTAATCCTAGATATACACAAATGACCCCCGAGGAAGTTATAGGTAATTTTGTGAGCTTTGAGTTGATGATCAAAGGCTCAAAGAAGATCAACGAGCTTGACGGCCCCTCCACGTCCGAAGCACAACCCGTCGCATTCAAGGCGACGGAAGAAAAGAAGGAGGAATCTACTCTAAGTCGAACACCCATCGACACCTCCAAGCTCGACAATAAGGAAATGGCACTTATCATCAAAAGCTTCGGCCAAATCCTCAAGCAAAGGAGGGGAAGGATTACAAGCCCCGCTCCAAGAGAGTTTGCTACAAGTGTGGTAAGCCCGGTCACTTTATTGCTAAATGTCCATTATCAAGTGATAGTGACAGGGACAACGACAAGAAGGGAAGAAGAAAGGAGAAGAAGAAATATCACAAGAAGAAGGGTGGCGATGCCCATGTGTGCCGCGAATGGGACTCCGACGAGAGCTCCACCGACTCCTCCTCTGACGAGGACGCCACCAACATCGCCGTCACCAAGGGTCTTCTCTTCCCCAACGTCGGCCACAAATGCCTCATGGCCAAGGATGGCAAAAGAAAGAAGGTAAAATCAAGATCCTCCACCAAATATGAAACATCTAGCGATGAGGATAATGCTAGCAATGAGGAGGATAACTTGCGAACCCTTTTTGCCGACCTAAACATGCAACAAAAGGAAAAACTAAATGAGCTAATTAGTGCCATCCATGAAAAGGATGATCTCTTGGACTCCCAAGAGGACTTCCTAATCAAGGAAAATAAAAAGCATGTTAAGGTTAAGAACGCTTATGCTCTAGAAGTGGAAAATGTGAGAAATTATCTAGTGAGCTAAGCACATGCCATGACACTATTGCCAACCTTAGAAATGAAAATGCCAAATTAATTGCTAAGGTTGATTTTCATGATTGTGATGTTTCAATTTCCAATCTTAGAAATGATAATGATGATTTGCTTGCTAAGATTGAAGAATTAAACATCTCTCTTGCTAGCCTTAGGTTTGAAAATGAAAAATTAATTGCTAAGGCTAAAGAATTAGATGTTTGCAATGATATAATTTCCAATCTTAAAGATAACAATGATATTTTGCGTGCTAAGATTGTTGAACTTAATTCTTGCAAACCCTCTACATCTACCATTGAGCATGTTTCCATTTGCACTAGATGTAGAGATGTTGATATTGAAGCTATTCATGATCACATGGTCTTAATTAAACAACAAAATGATCATATAGCAAAATTAGATGCAAAAATTGCCGAGCATAACTTAGAAAATGAAAAGTTTAAATTTGCTAGAAGTATGCTCTATAATAGGAGACGCCCTGGCATCAAGGATGGCATTGGCTTCCAAAGGGGAGACAATGTCAAACTTAGTGCCCCTCCTAAAAGATTGTCTAATTTTGTTAAGGGCAAGGCTCCCATGCCTCAGGATAACGAGGGTTACATTTTATACCCTGCCAGTTATCTCGAGAGCAAAATTAGGATAATTCATTCTAGGAAGTCTCACTCTGGCCCTAACCATGCTTTTATGTATAAGGGTGAGACATCTAGCTCTAGGCAACCAACCGGTGCTAAGTTGCCTAAAAGGAAAACTCCTAGTGCATCAAATGATCATAGCATTTCATTCAAAACTTTTGATGCATCATATGTTTTAACTAGCAAATCCGGCAAGGTAGTTGCCAAGTTTGTTGGGGGCAAACTGAAAGTTCCCTTTGACCCGGGAACAGGATCTGGATGTCGCCTAGAGGGGGGGGGGGTGAATAGGCGAATAAAACTTATTACTTTAAAACTTAAATTCTTACTCTACTCGAAGACTTAGTACGCAGTGGAATGAGAAGACTCTTCGAGTAGGTCGCAGCGGAATGGAAGATCCTGTCTCAAAATGTCCTGCACTTCAAATCAAGCTTATACCACAGATAAGTATTGAAGTGCAGATATAAAGACGAGTAAGACAGAGAGTCAGGATACAATACAAAATAGAGCACACAGACGCAAGGATTTATCCCGAGGTTCGGCCAAGCCTGAAATACTTGCCTAGTCCTCGTTGGAGTTAGCCACACCTGGGCTTGGAGTCTATTTCAACTCCTTCCTCCGTTTGCTCAGATCTGTCAGTATGACAGATAGAGCCTTTCACTATTGAGTGGGGTTACAACAGAACCGCGGCTGCTTACAAACTTCTTGGCAGCACCCCGGCAGAGTAACGATACGCTCAAGACCTTGCTCTAGCTCTAAGCAGCACTTCTCCTCTCTCTAAAGGCTTATAGCTGTGCCTTCTACACAAACTATAGAGTTACACACAAGAGGGAGAGCGAGAATTGATTCCAATGAAGTCTACACTTGTTGGCTGCACTTGTATGTTGCTTGAGGCGCCTAGGGGTCCCTTTTATAGGCACAAGGGGCCTAGGAGCCGTTGGAAGCAAACCAGGAAGGCAAATCTTGCCTTCTGTCGGGTGGCACACCGGACAGTCCGGTGCACACCGGACACTGTCCGGTGCCCGATTTCTTTCCTTTTATGGCGAAGCCGACCGTTGGCAGTCTTGGAGCCGTTGGCGCACCGGACAGTCCGGTGCACACCGGACAGTCCGGTGCCATCTTCTAGCCGTTGGCTCGGCCACGTGTCCCGCGCAGATTGCGCGGCCGACCGTTGGCCCGGCCGACCGTTGGCTCACCGGACAGTCCGGTGCACACCGGACAGTCCGGTGAATTTTAGCCGTTCGTCGCCGGTGAATTCCCGAGAGCGGCCAGTTCGCCAGAGTTCAGCCTGACGCACCGGACACTGTCCGGTGCACCACCGGACAGTCCGGTGTGCCAGACTGAGCTGTCTTGGCTGTACATAGCCAAGCCCTTTGCACCTCTCTTCTTTTCTTCTTCTTTCTGTTTCTAACACTTAGACAAGTATATTAGTCCACAAAACCAATGTACTAAGTATAGAAACATACCTTCTCTTAATCATTAAATCTATAGCATTCCATATGCTTGAGCTTTGATGTTGGACTCATAAATCATCAAGTCGGCTTGTCTTGATCTAGATTGACATTACTTGGCTCCAACATCCTGTAAAGGTCACATAGAACATCTCCAAACATAGGAACAACCCAAACTAAAGATCAAGGTAAACTTAGCTCTTTTGGGCTGCTTCCAGTTCTGGTTTTGACACTTGTTCTCCTTCTAGTGACCTTGATCTCCTTCTTTAGAGCTTGTTCTTGAGCCTTATGACTTACACCACATAACTGTAGCTGTTACCTCATTGGCTGTAAGTCACGTCCTTATGTAGTGATCCTTGGTGTGCCGTAGCTGTTCTCAACTCGATCACCCTTGACTTTGCAAGCCTTCTTCTTCACCCTTGGCTTTGGGTTCCTCAGCCTCCTTGACCTTCTCCCGTGCACTTGGTACCTCGAAGCTCTTCTTGCCTCCGTCCTTGGCTTGATCAGTTGTCTCCGAGCTACGCACCCGAGTCTCACTTTTGCAATGTCCATCTTACTTGTGATGTCCATTATGTATCCATAATCCAGTTCTTGGACCATCACATTTGTTTACTTGTGTTGAACCCTGTAGGCTTTACTTTAAGCACCTGTTCAACACTTAGTACACTTGTTAGTCCTTTAATTGAGTTGTCATCCAAACACCAAAACTCACAAGAGAGCTTTCAATCTCCCCCTTTTTGGTGATTGATGGCAACACAATTAAAGCTTACATGAGAATAAGATTTGAAGCACAAATTTTGAATTCTAAGTTTATAGAATGCTCCCCCTAAATATGTGCTTACTTCAAAAACATAATTTTGGCCTCAGACGTCAATTTGCACATACTTAGGCAATTCGAAACATTTCTATATCTTAGCAATTTTGAAATGCATTGTATCAAGAATCAAACCATGATACTATAACACACAATATGCACATAATCAGAGTTAAACACCATTCAAATTAGTGGATATATCACAGGAATATCAACCTACCACTATTCACCATTAAGATACCAATTCAAACTAAGACACTAAATTTAAAGCAATCTCAAAGCACCATTAACCACATGACCATCTATTACACTATAGAGGCCAAATAATTCATCGCAGCGGAAACACTAGTCCATATGAGCAACACATATAATACTGCAAGAAACATATGAATATCACATTTGGCAAAGCTCAAACTAACACATCACCTATTAGGCTTTCCTCTCAGGTTGAGATAAGCTTTAATACACAAATTCTCCCCCTTTGACATCAAACACCAAAAACCATACGCAACCAAGAACGTAGGATGATGTCAAGGGACAACAGGGTGTTTAAGGAGGAAAAAACGACTATCAAAAACTCCCCCTTACTTATTGAACATATGCACTATCACATATATGCAAAAAGATTAATACTTCCTTTTGTACCTTTACCATGTTGTAGTGTACTTTCCATCTTGAAAGTATTTAATCTCTCGAGAGCTTCTCCACACTTGTGCCTGATTCTTTATCCTAACATTTTCTTGTTGCTAAGACACCAAACTTAGAACAAGTTATAGTATGGGCACAAGAAGAAACTTCTATTCTAATGATTATCAAGAGATGTCAAATGACGCAAACTATCACAGCTACCAATTGAAAGATACCAATTGCAAGTTCATTTATTATCATGGCTCCATGATATTTAAGAATAAGCATCTATTATCACCAGATATTATAGAGCATGAGCAATCTAAAGATATACAATTACTCATGACTTAAGATACCAATTACTGGACTTACAGAGGTACCCAAGTCCTGATTGCTCCATTTCATGCTCATCTTCTCTTTTCAACCTTGAGACTGTACAAGATTGCTCAAGAAACAGTTAGTCTCAAAAGACACAAGTTATGTGTGCTCCCCCTCAAGTTGTGCATCAAGTATTTGAATGACTTGCACTTTGCACATTCTAGCTTCCTCAGAACTAGAGGGGATCACAACATACCTTGGTCAAGGCATACTCTACCACTTTCATCACCCAAAGATGCCAATTTGAATATCAAGTGAAACACCACTTAACACAAATTGAAGGCTAAATGAAAGGTTGACTAACTACAACAATGCATGCCTCAGGAGCACCTAAGCCAATTGAATACTCACAGGAAGTCTAACATTTACACGTAACTTAGACATGCTTCATATTTAACTATCATTGCATATACCAATTGAAGATCAGCACAATCATATATATAAAGCGAAATATCTAAGCATGTCATGATTAAGAAGGTTTCTTAGGTGCACAAAAGAAACGACATTTAAAAGGCATAAATTACTTAAGCCAAGATATTACCAATTGAAAGACAAGAACATAGCTATGATCACAATGAATGGAATTTCAAGAATATTTAATGAAATTGCATAGCTCAATTTTCCATACCTTTGCCTTTATGAGAGCCCTTGTTATCACCAATTCAGGGCTCCTTTTGCTTACGCACCTCATAGCTCAAAAGGGCACGACATGGATATGAAATTCACACAGTACCAAACTAGGGTAATCATGTGAACATGGACTAAACAAAATGTCATATTTGCACATAGCATTACTTACAAAAAGTTACAGGTTTATCCATATACACCAAGAGAGTTAATCGTTGTGGATATAACAAATGAAAGAGCTACCAATGAATGATTCAAAAGATATATCCTATATAACACCAGTCATGATTAAGCAAACATCATTATGATTCATTTAACACAGGTAATCATAAAGCATAACTACTCCAAAGACAGGTAGCACAACAAGCCAACTTAGAAGCAATACTAAATTGCAATTATGTACTTAAAACACACGGGTACCATCCTTTGGAGAGCAAGGTGTAAATTCTCATCAAAGTCCTTTACTTGATACACCAATAATGATTTAGGACCTATACACCTTATTTCACTTGAGATGAACATGGGATTAGTGTTTTACAATAATTCAACCTTGGGTCAATAAACACAAAAACAATTAATAGCTTAAGCATAGAGTTTTAGATAACCGTCTTAAGCTCTCCCATGGTCTCCAGTTCATCTCAATGCACCTGCATGGTCTAGTTAGCACAGTTTGGTACCCATCTCGGGATGAGTCTATAATGATCATCTAAATGTGCCTTTGGTACCCAAATTGCCTTTGTGCTAGTTCTAGGTGATCTCGTTATAGATCTAGCACAAGTGTATGATTTGGGTCTCCTACGCGAATAAGATTGACACAAATTCACTTGCTTAGGAATCTTACCTTTATAACATACCTTGGATATATGACCCTGCTCACCACACTTGTAACAGAAGCGTCGCTCAACCTGACATGACGCTTGCTGTGTGCCACTTTCCTTGGTGAGGGTCACCTTGGAGGATGCACATCCTTGATTCTTCCTGACCGGACATGAAGTGATCGTGTGGTCCTTATTGTTGCATCCGAAACAACTCCTTGTCCCTTCATTCTTGTCTTTGTACGGACAAGACGCGATGAGGTGGCCTAACTTCTTGCACTTGAAACACCTCCTTTTTCCTTTTCCCTTTGTGTACTTGAATGACATGGAGAGAGGGTCAGTGCAAACAACATGATTAATTGAATCTTTACCTTTTTCCAAGCTCATGTTGATTTCTTCATCTTTAGGAACATTTTTCTTATTGAGCTTGACACTTGCTGCAGTTTTTCCTTTCTCAAGCTTCTTCACCACGCGCCCGTGGATATCTTGAGAGAGTTGAGCAAAGTGTCTTCTCCTCAGTTGTCGTTGCTTCTTATTCCCACAGAATTTCTTTTGTGACCCTAAACCTTGTTGTTCAATCAATGATTGGCTTTCTTTTGAGCAACTGGGGTTAGCACATGATGATATACAATTCAAATGCGCACACGTGCGAGAATGAGGTTCACATGAATTTAAGTTTGCAAATATAACCTCATGAGCAACATTAAGCATGATATGGTCATCAACTAATTTATTATGAGAATATGACAACATATCATACTTTTTACCTAGAGCACGTTTTTCTAAGTCCATTGTTTCTACTTGACTCCTAAGCATAGAATTTTCCGTTTTAAGTTGAGCAATGTTAGATAAAGCATCATGACTATTTCTTTGCTTAAATAAAATAGATTCATACCGTTGGACCAAATCGTCATGAGAGCACTTTAGCTCCTCATGTTCTTTGGTCATCTTCTTCAGGCTGTTGTTGGTTTTGATGAGGGTCTCCTCTAGCCTGAGAAGCGTCTCGCCTTGTTCCTTGTTCCTTCTCAACAACTTAACCAAGAGAGCTTTGTCTGCTTTGTTGAGATGGTTGTAGAAACAGCGAATCTCCTCTTCTTCCACATCATCGGTCTCATTTTCCCTGTCATTAATGTCAGTGGAAGCAATATAGGAAAATGTACCTTGTGATGATGAAGATTCATCCTCGCTATCATCCTCATATTCCTCCTCATCCTGGCTTTTGTCTCCACCGTCATTGTTAGCAATAAAACATTTATCACTAGTGGAGAACAAGCCTGTTGACGAGGTGGATTCATCGTTTGGGTGCCATCGTTCTTGTTCTTCTCCCTTTGAATGGTTAGTATCACAAGTAATATAGGGAGTAGGAGCATCACAGTTTGCTACAAAATATCTTTCTTTAATCCTATTCCATAAATCATGAGCATCAACAAATAGATCACTATCACTACTCATGATGGCAAAATAAGCACTTCTAGAAAGAGAGTCAACTAAGATGTTGCAAGCATGGTGATTGAGAGATAAACATCTTAGTTCTTCATTAGAAGGATTTTTACTAAAATCAGAGGGAAAAATACTTCTACTAAAGATCTGTCTCAAATCAGAATCAACATTCATGAAAGCTTTGTAAATAGAGACAGACCAAGATTTGTAATTAGAACCATCGCCTAAAAGAAGTTCTACAGTTACCTCTTGTGACGACATCGTTATCTCCGGACGGCTAAGCCCACACTGGAGAGGCCTAGCTCCGATACCAATTGAAAGTTCCCTTTGACCCGGGAACAGGATCTGGATGTCGCCTAGAGGGGGGGGGGGTGAATAGGCGAATAAAACTTATTACTTTAAAACTTAAATTCTTACTCTACTCGAAGACTTAGTACGTAGTGGAATGAGAAGACTCTTCGAGTAGGTCGCAGCGGAATGGAAGATCCTGTCTCAAAATGTCCTGCACTTCAAATCAAGCTTATACCACAGATAAGTATTGAAGTGCAGATATAAAGACGAGTAAGACAGAGAGTCAGGATACAATACAAAATAGAGCACACAGACGCAAGGATTTATCCCGAGGTTCGGCCAAGCCTGAAATGCTTGCCTAGTCCTCGTTGGAGTTAGCCACACCTAGGCTTGGAGTCTATTTCAACTCCTTCCTCCGTTTGCTCAGATCTGTCAGTATGACAGATAGAGCCTTTCACTATTGAGTGGGGTTACAACAGAACCGCGGCTGCTTACAAACTTCTTGGCAGCACCCCGGTAGAGTAACGATACGCTCAAGACCTTGCTCTAGCTCTAAGCAGCACTTCTCCTCTCTCTAAAGGCTTATAGCTGTGCCTTCTACACAAACTATAGAGTTACACACAAGAGGGAGAGCGAGAATTGATTCCAATGAAGTCTACACTTGTTGGCTGCACTTGTATGTTGCTTGAGGCGCCTAGGGGTCCCTTTTATAGGCACAAGGGGCCTAGGAGCCGTTGGAAGCAAACCAGGAAGGCAAATCTTGCCTTCTGTCGGGTGGCACACCGGACAGTCCGGTGCACACCGGACACTGTCCGGTGCCCGATTTCTTTCCTTTTATGGCGAAGCCGACCGTTGGCAGTCTTGGAGCCGTTGGCGCACCGGACAGTCCGGTGCACACCGGACAGTCCGGTGCCATCTTCTAGCCGTTGGCTCGGCCACGTGTCCCGCGCAGATTGCGCGGCCGACCGTTGGCCCGGCCGACCGTTGGCTCACCGGACAGTCCGGTGCACACCGGACAGTCCGGTGAATTTTAGCCGTTCGTCGCCGGTGAATTCCCGAGAGCGGCCAGTTCGCCAGAGTTCAGCCTGACGCACCGGACACTGTCCGGTGCACCACCGGACAGTCCGGTGTGCCAGACTGAGCTGTCTTGGCTGTACATAGCCAAGCCCTTTGCACCTCTCTTCTTTTCTTCTTCTTTCTGTTTCTAACACTTAGACAAGTATATTAGTCCACAAAACCAATGTACTAAGTATAGAAACATACCTTCTCTTAATCATTAAATCTATAGCATTCCATATGCTTGAGCTTTGATGTTGGACTCATAAATCATCAAGTCGGCTTGTCTTGATCTAGATTGACATTACTTGGCTCCAACATCCTGTAAAGGTCACATAGAACATCTCCAAACATAGGAACAACCCAAACTAAAGATCAAGGTAAACTTAGCTCTTTTGGGCTGCTTCCAGTTCTGGTTTTGACACTTGTTCTCCTTCTAGTGACCTTGATCTCCTTCTTTAGAGCTTGTTCTTGAGCCTTATGACTTACACCACATAACTGTAGCTGTTACCTCATTGGCTGTAAGTCACGTCCTTATGTAGTGATCCTTGGTGTGCCGTAGCTGTTCTCAACTCGATCACCCTTGACTTTGCAAGCCTTCTTCTTCACCCTTGGCTTTGGGTTCCTCAGCCTCCTTGACCTTCTCCCGTGCACTTGGTACCTCGAAGCTCTTCTTGCCTCCGTCCTTGGCTTGATCAGTTGTCTCCGAGCTACGCACCCGAGTCTCACTTTTGCAATGTCCATCTTACTTGTGATGTCCATTATGTATCCATAATCCAGTTCTTGGACCATCACATTTGTTTACTTGTGTTGAACCCTGTAGGCTTTACTTTAAGCACCTGTTCAACACTTAGTACACTTGTTAGTCCTTTAATTGA
The DNA here is from genome assembly GCA_029449295.1 of Zea luxurians. Lineage (NCBI taxonomy): Eukaryota > Viridiplantae > Streptophyta > Magnoliopsida > Poales > Poaceae > Zea > Zea luxurians. The sequence continues at coordinate 38,581,947 of JAOPSE010000009.1, read as the reverse complement.
GTTGTCATCCAAACACCAAAACTCACAAGAGAGCTTTCACAAACACAAGGGCTCCAAGACTTGTGTTTGGGTACCCAAAGTTCTTATGTCTAATGCCAAAGGACCCAAAACCGTTTGGGTACCTAAAGTCAAGAACTAAAATTATTTTGTAGGTTTATGCATCCGGGGGCTCAAGTTGGATCATCGATAGCGGGTGCATAAACCACATGACAGGGGAGAAAAAGATGTTCTCCTCATATGAGAAAAACCAAGATCCCCAACGAGCTATCACATTCAGGGATGGAAACCAAGGTTTGGTCAAAGGTTTGGGTAAAATTGCTATATCTCCTGACCATTCCATTTCCAATGTTTTTCTTGTCGATTCATTAGATTACAATTTGCTTTCCGTATCCCAATTATGTTAAATGGGCTACAACTGTCTATTTACTGATGTAGGTGTCACTGTCTTTAGAAGAAGTGATGATTCAATAGCATTTAAGGGAGTGTTAGAGGGTCAGCTATACTTGGTAGATTTTGATAGAGCTAAACTCGACACTTGCTTAATTGCTAAGACTAACATGGGTTGGCTCTGGCACCGCCGACTAGCCCATGTTGGAATGAAGAATCTTCATAAGCTTCTAAAGGGAGAGCACATTTTAGGATTAACAAATGTTCATTTTGAGAAAGACAGGATTTGTAGCGCATGCCAAGCTGGGAAGCAAGTTGGTGTTCATCATCCACACAAGAACATCATGACGACTGACAGACCTCTAGAGCTCCTACACATGGATCTATTCGGCCCGATCGCCTACATAAGCATCGACGAGAGTAAGTACTGTCTAGTTATTGTGGATGATTATTCTCGCTTCACTTGGGTATTCTTTTTGCAGGAAAAATCTCAAACCCAAGAGACCTTAAAGGGATTCTTGAGACGAGCTCAAAATTAGTTCGACTTAAGGATCAAGAAAATTAGAAGCGACAACGGGACGGAGTTCAAGAACTCTCAAATTGAAGGCTTCCTTGAGGAGGAGGGCATCAAGCATGAGTTCTCTTCTCTCTACACGCCACAACAAAATGGTGTAGTGGAGAGGAAGAATAGAACTCTATTGGACATGGCAAGGACCATGCTTGATGAGTACAAGACTTCGGATCGGTTTTGGGCTGAGGCAGTCAACACCGCATGCTACGCCATCAACCGGTTATATCTACACCGAATCCTCAAGAAGACATCCTATGAACTCCTAACCGGTAAAAAGCCCAACATTTCATATTTTAGAGTCTTTGGTAGCAAATGCTTTATTCTTGTTAAAAGAGGTAGAAAATCTAAATTTGCTCCTAAGACTATAGAAGGCTTTTTACTAGGATATGACTCAAACACAAGGGCATATAGAGTCTTTAACAAGTCCTCAGGACTAGTTGAAGTTTCTTGTGACGTTGTGTTTGATGAAATTAACGGCTCTCAAGTAGAGCAAGTTGATCTTGATGAGATAGGTGATGAAGAGGCTCCGTGCATCGCGCTAAGGAACATGTCCATAGGGGATGTGTGTCCTAAGGAATCCGAAGAGCCTCCAAATGCACAAGATCAACCATCCTCCTCCACGCAAGCATCTCCACCGACTCAAAATGAGGATGAGGCTCAAGTTGATGAAGGAGAAAATCAAAATGATGAGCCACCTCAAGATGACGGCAATGATCAAGGGGGAGATACAAATGTTCAAGACAAGGAGGATGAAGAACCAAGGCCGCCACACCCAAGAGTCCACCAAGCAATTCAACGAGATCACCCCGTCGACACCATCCTCGGCGACATCCATAAGGGGGTAACCACTAGATCTCGTGTTGCACATTTTTGTGAACATTATTCTTTTGTTTCCTCTATGGAGCCACACAGGGTAGAGGAAGCACTCCAAGATTCGGATTGGGTGGTGGCGATGCAAGAGGAGCTCAACAATTTCAGTAGGAACAAGGTATGGCATTTAGTTCCACGTCCTAATCAAAATGTTGTAGGAACCAAATGGGTCTTCCGCAACAAGCAAGACGAGCATGGTGTGGTGACAAGGAACAAAGTTTGACTTGTGGCCAATGGATACTCCCAAGTCGAAGGTTTGGATTTCGGTGAAACCTATGCACCCGTAGCTAGGCTTGAGTCAATTCGTATATTATTGGCCTATGCTACTTACCATGGCTTCAAGCTTTACCAAATGGACGTGAAGAGTGCCTTCCTCAATGGACCAATCAAGGAAGAGGTCTATGTTGAGCAACCTCCCGGCTTTGAAGACAGTGAGTATCCTAACCATGTCTATAGGCTCTCTAAGGCGCTTTATGGGCTCAAGCAAGCCCCAAGAGCTTGGTATGAATACCTTAGAGATTTCCTTATTGCTAATGGCTTCAAAGTCGGCAAGGCCGATCCTACTCTATTCACTAAAACTCTTGACAATGATTTGTTTGTATGCCAAATTTATGTTGATGATATTATATTTGGGTCTACTAACGAATCTACATGTGAGGAATTTAGTAGGATCATGACACAGAAATTCGAGATGTCAATGATGGGTGAGTTGAAGTATTTCTTGGGATTTCAAGTAAAGCAACTCCAAGAGGGTACCTTCATCAGCCAAACAAAGTATACACAAGACATTCTTAACAAGTTTGGGATGAAGGATGCCAAACCCATGAAGACACCCATGGGAACAAATGGGCATCTCGACCTCGACACAGGAGGTAAGTCCGTGGATCAAAAGGTATACCGGTCGATGATAGGTTCATTACTCTATATATGTGCATCTCGACCAGATATTATGTTTTCCGTATGCATGTGTGCAAGATTCCAATCCGACCCTAAGGAATCTCACCTTACGGCCGTAAAACGAATCTTGAGATATTTGGCTTATACTCCTAAGTTTGGGCTTTGGTACCCTCGGGGATCCACATTTGATTTAATTGGTTACTCGGATGCCGATTGGGCGGGGTGTAAGATTAATAGAAAGAGCACATCGGGGACTTGCCAGTTCTTGGGAAGATCCTTGGTGTCTTGGGCTTCAAAGAAGCAAAATTCGGTCGCTCTTTCTACCGCCGAAGCTGAGTACATTGCCACAGGCCATTGTTGCGCGCAATTGCTTTGGATGAGGCAAACCCTGCGGGACTATGGTTATAAATTAACCAAAGTTCCTCTTCTATGTGATAATGAGAGTGCAATCCGCATGGCGGATAATCCCGTTGAGCATAGCCGCACTAAACACATAGCCATTTGGTATCATTTTCTTAGGGATCACCAACAAAAGGGGGATATCGAGATTGCATACATTAATACTAAAGATCAATTGGCCGATATCTTTACCAAGCCACTAGATGAACAAACTTTTACCAAACTTAGGCATGAGCTCAATATTCTTGATTCCAGGAATTTCTTTTGCTAATTTGCACACATAGCTCATAAAAATACCTTTGATCATGTCTCTTTTATATATGCTATGACTAATGTGTTTTCAAGTGTATTTCAAACCAAGTCATAGGTGTATTGAAAGGGAATTGGAGTCTTCGGCGAAAACAAGGCTTCCACTCCACTCTATCACTCATCCTTCACCGTCGCTCCAAGCATCTCTCCGACTTTGGTATAATCTTCACTCATATGTTTTATTTGCCAAAGAGGAGAAAATAGTTAGTCAAAGGGCTTTTATCTCACTCAAAGTATCCGTTTTTGGCGATTCATGCCAAAGGGGGAGAAAGTATGAGCCTAAAGCAAAAGGACCGCACCACCATCCTAATTTTTAAAAAAATTGATTTTCAATTGGAAAATTTCAAATTAGTATCTCTTTGTGTTCTAAAGGGAGAGAAAGTAGTATTTTTCAAAATTGAAATCTTAAAACCCTCTTGAACACTAAGAGGAGAATTTATTTGAGGGGGAGTTTTGTTTAGTCAAAGGAAAAGCATTTGAAACAAGGGGAGAAAATTTCAAAACTTGAAAATGCTTAGCAAAATCTTATTTATTTACCTTTGACTACTTTGCAAAAGGATTTTGAAAATGAGTTACAAAAAGAATTTGCAAAAACAAAACATGTGGTGCAAGCGTGGTCCAAAATGTTAAAAATAAAGAAACAATCCATGCATATCTAGTAAGTAATGTTTATTGGCTCAACTCTAAGTAACCTTTGCACTTGCATATGCAAACTAGTTCAAATTATGCACTTCTATATTTGCTTTGGTTTGTATTGGCATCAATCACCAAAAAGGGGGAGATTGAAAGGGAATTAGGCTTACACCTATTCCCTAAACTAATTTTGGTGGTTGAATTGCCCAACACAAATAATTGAACTAACTGGTTTGCTCTAGTCTATAAGTTATACAGGTGCCAAAGGTTCACTAAAGGCCAATAAAAAGACCAAGAAAAGGGTTCAACAAGAAGAGCAAAGGGACAACCGAAGGCACCCTGGTCTGGTGCACCGGACTGTCCGGTGCACCAGGGAACTCCACACGCTGAACTCCTCACCTTCGGGAAAACGCAGAGTCGCTCCGCTATAATTCACCGGACTGTACGGTGTACACCGGACAGTGTTCGGTGCTCCAGGAATGAAGCGATTCCGAACTCGCCAGCCTCGAGAATTCGCAACGGCTGCTCCGCTATAATTCACCGGACATGTCCGGTGTACACCGGACTGTCCGGTGTAACTGCGGAACAACGGCTACTTCGGCGCCAACGGTCACCTGCAGGCGCATTAAATGCGCGCCAGAGCGCGCAGAAGTCAGGCACGCACGAACAGGCGCACCGGACACTCTACAGTACATGTCCGGTGCGCCACCGGACATCCAGGCGGGCCCAGCAGTCAGAGCTCCAACGGTCAGAACCCTAACGGTTGGGTGGCGTGGCTGACGCACCGGACATGTCCGGTGTGCACCGGACTGTCCGGTGCACCATGCGACAGACAATCTTCACACCAACGACTAGTTTGGTGGTTGGGGCTATAAATACCCCAACCACCCCACATTCAATAGCATCCAAGTTTTCACACTTCAACACCTTACAAGAGCTCTAACATTCGATTCTAGACACACCCAAGTGATCAAATCCTCTCCAATTCCACACATGGCTTTAGTGATTAGTGAGAGAGATTTGTCGTGTTCTTTTGAGCTCTTGCGCTTGGATTGCTTCTTTCTTTCTCACTTGTTCTTGTGATCAAAACTCCATTGTAACCGAGGCAAGAGACACCAATTGTGTGGTGGTCCTTGCGGGGAAGTTTTGTTCCCGGTTAATTTGAGAAGAGAAGCTCACTCGGTCCGAGGGACCGTTTGAGAGAGGGAAAGGGTTGAAAGAGACCCGGTCTTTGTGACCACCTCAACAGGGAGTAGGTTTGCGAGAACCGAACCTCAGTAATACAAATCCGCGTGTCTCACTCTTCATTCGCTTGCGTTTTGTTTTGCGCCCTCTCTCTCGGACTCATTATTATTTCGAACGCTAACCCGGCTTGTATTTATGATTAATTTTGTAAATTTCAGTTTCGCCCTATTCACCCCCCTCTAGGCGACTTACAAGTCGCAACACTGTTGTTGACGAAAATCATAATCTCTTTGATGGATCTTGTCGCACTCTTCCGTTTTGGTGCAAGAGTATACACTTTAGGGTGAAAATAGACAGGAAAAATCATGTTTTTGTCCGGTGTTATATTCAATTTTTACTTGGACCATTTTCGTATTTGTAGAAAAAAGCGGAATTGAGACAGAAATGAGATGATATATTGCGGGAATGGAAACGAAAACTGTTAAATGTTTCTCCGTAGGTATTTCCGAAAATCTGTTTTCTACCGTTTCTAGAATCTTATTTTAGGTAGCACAAGAAACAATATACAAAAAAAGTATTGCCTCAGCCCTACCCTGTATGGCATGCTTGCATAATCTTTAATGCTGTCATGTTAGCATGTTACAACTGTATAAGGTACTCCATTTTATCTTATGTATCTATAAATTTGGGTTTACGACTGAAGAATGTTAGCGAAAAAAACTGTAAGTTGTTTATCTTTTTAAAACATATATTTTTGTGTCGATTTTTATTCTTTTAAAGTTGTAATTTATAGTGTGATAAACTCTTAATATTGTATTATTGAGTAATTGTAGAATATTACATATATCGGCCAAAGTTTTTGGTTACGTCCGTTTTCGTGCATATCTACTGGTTCTAATTCATTTTTGTGTAACCGTATCCTAGATCGTTTTCGTTTTCGGCTATACCGAGAAAATACTAACGAAAATAGGAGGGTTTTTTTTTCCCACCCGTTTTCCCTACTTGCTGGTTTGGATTTTGGCGTCCACGGGAGGCTACTGTACAATCTGGGGAACTAGAATTTTAGGTAAAAAACGAAAAGTTAGGACAGACGCTTACAGAAGAAGTCTCTCGAACGCGTGCCCTACCCGGCTACCCCCACCGCTGGCCAATTTCTACAGAAGGACACCTCGCCGACCTTCATTCCCCACGAACCGCAAAGCGGAGTCCGGATTGCAGTTGCTTCGGCCCATCCGGCCGTCACATCAGCCACACGCCGCCGCGCCGCCAGTCGCCGCACGAGGGGGCCCGTGATGCCGAAGAAGATGGGCGTGAACTCCAAGGCGGAGGCGGCCCGCGACCGCCGCTCCGCCGCGGAGGCCGACCGCCGCGACCGCCAGGAGCGCGCCAAGGAGGAGCAGTACTGGGCCGAGGCTGAGGGCCCCAAGTCCCGCGCTGCGCGCCGCCGGGAGGAGGACGCCGAGAAGCGCGCCGAGGCCGCGGCTCGCAAGGCCGAGAACCGCCGCCTCGCCGAGGCAGAGGCCGCCGCCGTCGCCGCTTCCGCATCGGCGCCGTCCAAGGCCGCCGCGCGCAAGGCGTCCCGCGTTGCCGCTCCGCCCCCCAAGGTTACCGAGGCCGAGCTCGTGCGCCTCCGCGAGGAGGAGCGGCTCCGCCTCGAGCGGGAGGCAGAGGCCGCCAAGAAGCGCGCCGCGCGGGTCGCCGAGGAGGAGGAGTACGAGCGCGTAGTCCTCGTCGAAAACACTAACAGGGATGATTCCCTCATCGAGGCCAGGTCGGTTGAGGAGGCTATCGCGCGGATGTCGGTCGTGGATCCGCAGGCGTCCCTGCCCGCTGACAAGCATCCTGAGCGTCGCCTCAAGTCGACCTTTAAGGTATATTATAATTTTACCAAATTTTGTTTCTTGTGCTCTTTTACTAAACAACTTTCTGGCTATGTGAAATTTCGTAGTATTGTACCACAATTACAAAGAAAATAGGTGTCTGATATACTAGTAATGTAGATATATCAAATTTTCATATGATTGAGAAAGATATGCGAGTCTGTGTTGTGTGTAATCACAGTTAAAAATGATTTGGTCCTTGTGAGTTGAGGAGCTAAATTTAACAACCAGCGTGCTCCCATACCTGAGCTATAAGCCTATAAGTTTTAAAAAACCTTATGAACATATGAATGGGGACAGTGGGACACATACATGGTAGTCTCTGTTACCATACCTGTAGCCTGTAGGAGCGCTTGAAAATAGCACAATATCATCATAATTGATATGCTATAGCGAATTGATAATGCTGTAGTGTTGCATGATTTTCTTTTACTCTGCTATTCCAAATCGTTCCCATGCTTCCGGACATTCCTATATGCATAGTTCCATTTTTAATCCAGTTCCTAATTCCATATGGTACTGCAATTTATAAGAATGATAAATTTGGAATATTTTCCGCACAACACATATTGTTTGACTAATAGTATTGCTGCTGAGCTATCTCAAACCTTGGTTGCACTGCTATAACTTAGGAGCAACGTGATCAGCAATATTATTACATCTTCTGAAGGAAGAAACACATACAGGATAATGTTATGTCTATACATAGAAAATATTGAAGTGGCACATAACTCATCTGAAGAATTCACAACCGTGGTCTTCTATATTCACTTTCAATACAGCATTTGTGATAATTTTCAATACCTTGACCCCTGTGTAATTTTGTGTGCTTCAGTAGACATTTAGTTTTTCTACTGTTTGGTGTATATTTTGGTGATTGAATGCATTTGTGCTAATTTTATGACAGGCATTTGAAGAGGCAGAGCTCCCTAAGCTGAAGGAAGAAAAGCCAGGTCTAACGCTGCACCAATACAAAGACATGATATGGAAACTGTGGAAGAAGTCCCCAGACAACCCTCTTAACCAGGTTTGGCTTCTATCTCCTAGCGATTTTGTACCATGTCTTCTGTTGATTTATCTACAGTACATGGTTTGTATGAATCTGCCATATTTGCCATCTTCAGCTTTAATACATGTAATTGAAATTATACGGAAACTTGTTTCCACTAATTTTCACAAGTGATATGGTGAGCCATTTATCATTGTTGGTCTTAGAAATATCAAGTGGTTTGGCCGTAGGCATGTTAATGTTTTTATTATCTGTGCTTGGTGTGATTTATGTCTAACACAAACAAATATTTATGTGCAGGCTGCTGACTGAATTTTGCAACCCTACTGAATCTTATGTGTAATTAAAGGCAAGTATTAAATCTCTAACTTATAAGTTCATTCTACTTATGCCGGATTTCATGAGCATTAGCATACCATTGTTTTATATATGCAGGCCAACCTTCAAACAGCACTGGATTGGTGAATTGTGTTGGTACCTTTTTCTTGGAGTGGATGCGCACTAAACCTTGAATCAGAAAGGTGTTCCAGTCTCGGCCAATAATTTCCAAATCGCTGGAGTGTATACTGTGGGAGGTGCTCTTGTTTAGACTCGACTAGTCGAGGTTCCTTTTTGTGTTAAGTATGATGGTTGAGCACGTGCTGGTACCGAACGTGCTTCACTCATTATAGTATTTTGATTCTTGAACAAATCGTGTGTTGGGCTAAACCATGACATTTTGATTCTACTTATGCCGGATTTCATGATAACTTGTGTTTTGATTCTTGAACAAATTGAGTTACGAAGGCTGCCTCATTATTTGGCTCAATCTCTCTGTGCTTAAGTCGTCAAAGAATCATGCATCCACCCACGTCGAGCAACACGATTATTGACGCAGAATCAAACCCCAACATGTATCATTACAATAATCCAATGTTAAAAGTCCTCCAACTAATCACGATAGTTGAGCAAAAATAGTAATTTTTATGATACCGATATAGATATTTAGATCAATCCAATGTAGTCAAGTTGTCCAACTAATCCTGACTGGTTGGGTTCACTAGTGTTATGGTGATCAGTTATGATCTAAAATTAGTGGCAATAGTCCTAATTAGTCATGATTAGTTGCGATTAATATCTAAGCCATGCCTATAGGATCGATTACACAATATGTTGATTTCTCGATATATAAGAGTGTGTTTGGTTTGATGAAGAAGTGATCCTTTCTTCTCACTCCTTACTTTTTTATTTGGTTTGTAAAATAGAATAAGTTGATCTATCACGACCTTATATTTCTTATAAGCTAATAAGTACATATATATGGGTGAGTTAATTCTACTAAAATTGATAAAATAAATTTATGATACATCACCTCATAAAATATAGGGTGATTCCACAAACCAAACACATCATAAATATGTACTCCCTACATCCCAAATTTAAAATTCGTTTTAGTACTTCATCCTAAATTTAAAATTCATTTTAGTTAATTAATAGTTTAATATAATACTTGTGTTTTATATGTGTCTAGGTTCATTTTTATCTATTTGAAGAGCTAAAAAGACTGCTATTTTGGGATGGAGAAATTACATAAAATTTCATTGTACAACAGCCTAAGGCATAACAATAGATCCAAATGAGTTGGGATGATCTTCTCCACAATGTAGACAAAAATGTTACTATGGGAGTTGCACTTTAATCTACCTGGAGAAAATGTTTCTTTCTTTGAAGAAAAGGTAGCGAAAATGTGACCAGGATCTAGACAGGTTTTCATTAAGAGGAAAATAGACGCCCCAAGTTTTGAGTTGGATAAGACTTCGGGGACTGAATATATGATTAAACCTTCCACCAAACCAGTTAAGCTTGGCTCGCTTAGCAAAAATGTAGGCGTGCACCGTGCAGAATCTGCCATGAGGTTGCTCGGGGAGAAGACAAAAGATTAGCGTTCTTCTGAGCTCGTTATCCCGCACCACCTCATCATCTGCAGGCGTTGGGACTGCATGCTATCCATGCTATAAACAGCTGAAGGTCCGGCTACGGGAGAAAGTCCATCTTAACATCAGTGACATCGAGTTGCAAAATCTCAGCTCTGCACCCTATTATGGCTCCGATGCTGCAATAGGCAAAGTGGAACGAGGCCTATCAGGATTGTAGTGTTACTGTAAAGTGTAAAGCAAGGTCATCAGTTCAATCTTTATATCAAAATGACTGGTGAGGACTTAACGTGCAGTTTTTTTTCATGAAAAGATTTGTGTATCTGACAGTTGGAATTTGGCTAGTGACAACTCACAAGGCTAAATAGAGACAACGCTACCTGGGTTGCGTGCGTCCAAGATCACCATGCACGAATTCCTTGATGTATGTTCCAGCCTATTAAACATATACCAGTGGATTACTAGAAAGAACAACCAGAAAACTAAGGGCATAATTAGGCCTCACTTTTTATGCATCACCTGGATATCTACGAAACATATCTAATATCTGGAACATTTTTCAATCCGTCTCGGTATGCAGAAAACAACATATGCCAACGATGTATATACAGAGATCATGGTTATTAAAGCGGTAAAACGTTATGAACCACATTTTTAACATTTAAACGTTTAAACGAACGTTGAAACGTTTTTTTAGACATTACATAAAATTTCAATTATAGAATATGTTCATACATAAGTTAAGTACTTGAGTTCACAAAACAAAATGAAACAGATCAAGTTCAACCACACAAGTTACAATTTGTATATATGATCAGTAACCATAAACTCTTAATGACTGAAAGTCTGAAACTAGGGAGGGCATCACTGTCTGAACTGGAAGACTGAACCTGGAACTCTTGATGATTGAAAGTCTAAAACTAGGGAGGGTGGCGCTTTACTGGCCTGGCAGCGCTGGAATGTTGGAGGATGGAGAGGGAGGAGGGGGCAGAGGAGAGGAGAGGAGGGAGGCTGTCAGCACTGGACGCCTGGCAGCCATGTGTATTTTTTTGGCCTGTGAAAGGCCCAATAACACGTAGAACGTCATGAACGCGCCTAGAACGTCCGAACTCCGAAAACAAGAAAACGACGTTTAAACGTGATAAACGGACATTCTACGCGTTTTTGCTAAAACGACCGGACGTTCTAAACTCTAACCACGTTTTGTCGTTTAAACGACGCTGAAACGACGTTTAAGCGACGTTTTAATAACGATGACAGAGATGATCTTTAGAAAATGACAAGCTAGTCGCAATACTAACCTGTGTGCATAGATGCAGCAAGTAGTAGTTTGAGCTGCCTGTGATTTTCTCAATCTCCATCCTGATGGACAAAAATACTTCTCAGGTGATATCATGATACAATATTTTGAATAAAGGATTATATAAACTAGGGATCACCAGTGTATGATGCGCTTCCGCTCTAAGGGGCTTCTACGATGAAGTACTCTTATTGGGGTCTTCTGTACAATTTCCTACAATGCAGGCACGAGAACGGTATAACATGACATGAGTTTTGTCAAACAAAGCAATGTCAAAACAACATCAACCAACACGATCAGTTACATCACAGGTTTTCATACCATTTCCTTCATAATAGAAATATTATGAAGATCATCATCTGTCAGATCACGAGAAGTCCATATAAGGGCAGTGTACTGCTTCTGCGCAGTAGAGTAATATAAGCCTTAGTACTCAACAAGGATGCGTAAAAAGTTAGCAACGCAACATGAGAGAGAAAAAAAAGATTCAGCGAAAGCCATCAAAAGGTCTAACAGCGTCGTCAGCAAAATGATACCCTCAATTACATAAATTACCTGTTTCTCTGCTTCTCCTTCACGCATCATGGTCCATATTTCATTATCTACCAACTTGAGATTTCGAACTATGACCTAACCAAATCATATGTGATTCAAATATTCAATCGTGTTTAAGTTCCTGCGTACTATACAATTTTGATTCAGTGTCAGAATTAAGTTCTCACATATTTCTTTTCAGAGTTGTTAATTCTCTCTTCAATTTGTTGAACTTCAGTTTCAGATGGAATGGATCGAACATTCAGTACTTCAACTAGAAATGGACGACCAGATCCAAGCATCCGTACCTACATATATGATACGTTCAGCACGTTGAATACCAACAGGCACAGTTCAAGAATCCAGACTATAACATTACATCAATGTCTTCTCTCCCAGCAGCATGGAACTTGCAGCTATCACCTCTGCAGATGGCACGAACATTCTCCCCAATTATCTCCTACAATGGCTGTGACACTTAGATGTAGCACTCTTTCTTGGGGGGAGACAGTGAGAGAAGCTTACCTCAACTGAAGCTTCACCCATTCTCTCATCATCTATTATCCAACATGACTGACTGACGTTCCTTGAAAGCTGACAGTGAAATGTAGTATCAGGGAACCAGAACCTAGTGAAATTAAAAAAGGCACATATACTTTTATATACTACGAATATCAATCCAAGGTAGATGAAAGATAACCACGCACACCTTCAAATATCTTCCACCAAGATATATAGGTGATCTCAAGCACGATATTAAAAGATGGCAGGGTTTGAACACCTGAAGAGGCCAGATTAGTTGATGAAAAAGTTCTTGGAAATTTTCCCATTTCCTACAACAAAACAATATTATGGTAGTAAAAGATAATAACCTTTTCAGGAGGCAACTGAAATGCATTACAGAATTCTTGATCTTGGATGCCCTCAAGACTCTTGTAGATGAATGAATCTGATTCACTTGTTTGTATAGGGTTGCCATCTGCTGAATTCCTTTTATGGGCCTCATTCGAAGCATCACCTCCTTTTCTTGAATCTATGAGAAAATCACAAAAACCTTCAGACGGATGAACACTATGATCCATCTTAAGAATGTAGTGTGTCAGAAGATGAGAGCCAGTATCATGAAACCTGGTTTCCTTTTACGGCTGTGCTCATTTGGCAATAAACTATGAAGCTTTTGTGAAGCATCACCATGAGTATATGTTAAGCGGATTCTAAATGAATTGTTACCATGTTTAGCATTCTGCAAAAGTTCAGTTAAACATGTTGGGGTTAGTGAACAAGCAACTATAAATTTTAGAATGTGGCGTCACCATAACTACAAAGAAAATGCAGTCAGGAAAACACATACCATTAGTTTCTCGAGTGCTGGTGCTATCAAAAGTCGCAAGGCTTCCTTCACTGACATTGTTTGTTGTGCAAACATTTTGTCCTTGAACCAATTCTCATTGCCATATTTTTGTTTCATATATAATCTGTTCAGGTAAAAGCCAACGTATTATGCAAACATTTATGTGGTACCACATGGCATTAGAAAGATAGACAACGCATGCCCATGTGAATTTGAACAACAGAAAAGGGATTGATTTACATTTAATCGTCCATTAAGAGTTTAAAACTAAATATGGGTCAGTGGCAGTGCTGGCTATGATTAAACCTTGTCTAGTGAACCAAAGTTGTGATGATATACTTTACAATATATGATGGTTTCTGTACACACTTATGGAACTCTGACATGATTAACACAATGCTATCTCCGTGAGTAACCAATAAAAAATGGAGCAAGAGGATAAATGGAGCAGATATTTTTAGCTAGAGATGATTACCTAACTGCACGCTCATTGGCGGCTATAACCGGTGGTAGTGAAATTTCTAGAGAAAACTCATCAACTTGGTAACTCTCCCCGTGCACTGCTTGAGATATCACTGAAGACATGTTGTCAATATGAGAAATGCCATTAGGTGTCTCCAGACCTTCATTTCGATGGAAGGTTGGGAGCAATACTCCCAAACAGACAGAGCAATATGCATCATTCATCGATAGACATGGACAGGACCCTCCTTTTATGGACTCATCGTGTTCTTCAAGGAACGAATGCAAAACTGATGCCGTAAGACATGCATATGAGCAGGCACTGCTATAGGCTCCAAGCAGGCGAAGGATGCAACGCACACAGACCTGCAATACGGCAGACTGCGCATTATTTTTATCCTATTCTGAATAAAGCATCAGCAGATAGGGTGCGCAGTACTGAATGACAGAAGAGCTTGAAGATAGAGGGGAAAAAAACTCCGAAAGTAATGCTTACTCAGGGCACAGAAGAAAGAGTGTTCCTCTCCACTGAACACGAAGCAGTCAGAATTTGAAACCGAAAGAGGCCACATCACAGAACAAGGGCTCTTCCTTGTAGGTAAATTTGAAATATAGAGAAACAACTGCCCGGGTGAGCAAAGTGCTCAAACATACCAAGCCGATAGAACTAAATGCTCCAAGAGCACACGAAAAGCACTAAATCCAGCATTCACAACAATAAAAAAAAAATAGCCGCAACAACTGCTGCACTAATCAAACGGGTTCGTGCGGAGGTGACAACGAATGATGGAAATCAAGCAACGATTAGCGAGCACTCAACACTCCAATAGCACATGAACAAGTAGGAGCAGCCGTACCCCGACGGAAAGGAGGTGGTGGACGGCGTGCAGCGGTGGGAAGGAAGACTCCGCGGCGCGTTCAAGGATGTTCCTGGCCTCCGCCTCCATGGAGGATTGGAGCGAAGGCTCAAGCTTAAATCCTAGCTGATTCCCCGGTGCCCACTTGTGCCACGGGTTTGCTGAGAGTGCAAGGCCGTCAGTGAGTCAGTCAGGTTACGGTTGATCTCGTCTTAGTAACCCCCTGTCGCTGGAACGGGAGCGAGCGTGGGACCGCGGCGTGGGACCGCAAGCGGCGTTCCAGGCACGGGCTCGCGGCGAGGACTGATGAGCCAGGATGGTGGGGCGGGCGATCCTGGCGGCCGGCGGCGCGGTGACGGGAGCGGGGAGCGGCCGAGGCAGAGGCGCCGAGCCGAGCGGGTATAGGAGACCATGGGCTGACGGGCTGTAAATCGATGCCAAGTGGGCCAGCAATCATGTCGCGTGCACCTTCGTAGGCTTCAGCGTTTCTACTGTGGGCTGCCACTATTAAGAAGGACGTGGGTCTGGGCTAGACGCTTAGCCAAGTGGGCCAGCAATCATGTCGCGTGCACCTTCATAGGCTTCAGCGTTTCTACTGTGGGCTGCCACTATTACGAAGGACGTGGATAGCCCAGGCCACATGTGATGGGTCACCACCACTAGTAAATGAGTTCTTATGCTGTCTATCGTGCATATGTTTGTGTTTTGAAATTTGAAATAAGAAATTAGATAAGAGATATAATAAATAAGCTGCGGGAGAGAACCAACTTCAGCATAGCACATACATACATATTATTAATAGATTAAAAGAGTTTAGTTTCTAGTGACTAATATTTAGTTTTCCATTTTATTCCATTTTTGTCCCTAATTTGTTAAATACGGAAACAAAAACTATAGTTTAGTTTCTGTAGTTGACAATTTTGGGCTAAAATAGAATAAAATGATAGACTAAAAATTGGTCCCTAAAAACCAAACACACTTTAAATATATAAACCAATTGTGAGCGCATCAAATTTTCATATTGCATCGTCACTTCTTCAGTCGAACATCGCTTCGCTTCTGCTATTGAACAAATTGCATACACTACCGGAATATGAGGCTTTGCCGAGTGCCTTTTGTCGGACACTCGGCAAAGTAGGCTTTACCGAGAGCCGCACTCGGTAAAGCTAGGCTCTCGGCAAAGAGCCTCTTTACCGAGTGCTGGACACTCGGCACAGGACCCCACTCAGCAACGACACGTTTGCCGAGTGTTAAACACTCGGCAAAGGTGGCTCTCGGCAAAGGGCCGTCAGTGGCCGTCCTAAAGCTGACGGCCGTCAGCCTTTGCCGAGGGCCGAGGGAAGACACTCGGCAAACCATATTTTTATTTTTTGATTTTGTCTTCCAAACTTTTTGTGGTATGTTCCTACACTATGTAGACCTACATGTATCATTTGTGAACAATTATAACAGAGTTTTCAATTGTTAGTAGATTTAGTTCGTTTATTTGAATTTCTTCGGAAAATTCAGATTTGAACTGCAGGTCACTCGAAACTTGAAAAACCGTGCATGCAAAAATGATATTCATGTTACTTAGCATAAGTTACGACCGATTCCAGGAGCGGACCGGAAACTTCGAGCAACATGCTCACTAAACATGGCCGTGAACTTGCCATCCACATGTTTAAAAATTGTATAAAACACAAACAAAGTCAGAAAATCATAAAACTTGTCCACGTGTCATGATATCATATGTACAAGCTGTGATAAAAATTTGAAAAAAAAATTCGAGAAAACTATGACGCGCTATGTGTACAAACCTAAGAGATCCACATTGAAACTCTATGATTTCATGTGTAGTTCTCTTAGGTTTGTACACATAGTGTCTCACAACTTTCTTCAAACTTTTTAAAATTTTTATCACAGTCTGTACATATGATATCATGACACGTGGACAAGTTTCATGATTTTCTGACTTTGTTTGTGTTTTATACAATTTTTAAACATGTGGATGACAAGTTCACGGCCATGCTTAGTGAGCATGTTGCTCGAAGTTTCCGGTCCGCTCTTGGAATCGGTCGTAACTTATGCTAAGTAACATGAATATCATTTTTGCATGCACGGTTTTTCAAGTTTCGAGTGACCTGCAGTTCAAATCTAAATTTTCCGAAGATAAAATCAAAAAAATAAAAATACGGTTTACCGAGTGTCAACCAGCTGACACTCGGCAAAGTAGGCTTTATCGAGTGCCCCCTGGGTGACACTCGGCAAAGAAGTGTAAGTTAGTCTTTGCCGAGTGTCACCTCGTCGACACTCGGCAAAGGAGCCTTTGCCGAGTGTCCCCGATTTGGCACTCGGCAAAGCTTATTTTAAAAATAAAAAAAATCTTTGCCGAGTGCCAGATCACGGGCACTCGGCAAAGCGCGTTTACATAGCGCTGGTAACTCCTTCTTTCTCTCTCACTCTCTCACTCCCTCACACGCCGCGCCGCCGCGCTCGCGCCCGCCCACGCCGCGCGCGTGCCCGCGCCCGCACCGCGCGCGCTCTCCCCGCCCACGCCCTCGCCGCGCGGCCACAGCCGCGACCGCGCCATACGCCGTGCCCACGATTCGTCCGTGACCGCGCCGTCGATTCGTCCGCGATCCGTCGTCCCGCCCGTCGGTATGATTAGGTTTTATATTGAGTTGATTAGTTTTCTTGTGTTAAATTTATGTACGTGTATGATTAGGTTAATATTGAGTATTGATGATTGTCGGCCATCGTGCCGTTGAATTATGTGTGGATGTCAGCCATCGTGCTGATAATTTTATTTGCAGGATTTCGAAACCTCCCCGTGCAGGGGAGGTGCTGCCGAAATTTCCTGTTAGAGGATGGAGGACCGTGAGTGGATGTACACGGGCCGTAGAGAAAGGAACGATGTCACCACTGAATGGATTAGAAAGACCGATGATTTCGTGGAACGGGCATATGGCGAAGCTGCTAAAGGAGCGAGTCTAGTCCCATGCCCGTGCAGCAAATGTGCCAATCGGAAAAGAAAACCAAAGAAGTCTATGATAGAACATATTTGGAAGAATGGATTTACGCTGGGCTATACTCGGTGGATATTTCATGGTGAAGCGCATCGTACGAGAGAGGAGGTGCTGAGACAACGTGTCAAGGATTATGACATGGATGCGGGGGTAGCGGATATGTTGAACGACTATCAAGAGGCACAGTACACGGGAGGATGTATGGATGACGAGCCAGAGCCGACTGCAAAGGCGTTCTATGACATATTAGATGCGGCACAGAAGCCCCTTCACGGCTAGACAAAGGTTTCTCAACTAGATGCCATTGGGCGTGTAATGGCGTTCAAGTCGCAGTACAACATGAGTAGAGACGCATTCGATGGCTTGTTGACGGTTATTGGGAGCCTGCTTCCGGATGATCACGTTCTGCCAAAGAGCATGTACGAGGCACAGAAACTCCTTCGTGCACTCAAGATGACGTATGAGCAGATTCATGCTTGTCCGAAGGGCTGCGTGCTATTTAGGAAAGAATACGCGGAGGCAAAGTACTGTCCCAAGTGTACATCGTCTAGGTTCATGGAGGTAGACTCTGGTGATGGACAGAAGAGGCAGCTCGACATCCCCTTGATAATCCTACGGCACCTTCCGTTCATACCGAGGATCCAGCGTCTGTACATGACAGAGGAATCCGCGAAACAGATGACATGGCACAAAAATGGAAAACGATACAATCCTGACAAGATGGTGCACGCATCCGATGGTGAAGCATGGAAACACTTTGATGCCATTCACCGTGAGAAAGCCGAAGAGGCTCGTAATGTACGTGTTGCGTTGGCCACAGATGGGTTCAATCCCTATGAAATGAGCGCTGCCCCGTACACATGTTGGCCCGTGTTTATTATCCCAATCAATCTCCCCCCTGGTGTGTGCTTTCAAAGGCAGAATATATTCGTGTCGTTGATAATTCCTGGACACCCGGGGAATAAAATGGGCGTGTACATGGAGCCTTTGATCGATGAATTGGTACGTGCCTGGGAGGAAGGGGTATGGACGTATGACCGAGCTACGAAGACCAACTTCAGAATGCATGTTTGGTACCAGTACTCCATGCATGACTTACCGGCGTATGGGCTATTCTGTGCCTAGTGTGTTCACGGTAAGTTCCCATGCCCAGTTTGCAAGGAAGCTCTCAGGTTCATTTGATTGAAAAAGGGTGGCAAATATTCGTCCTTTGATAAACATCGACAATTTCTCCCTGCTGACCATCCATTCCGCCTAGACATCAAGAACTTTACGAAAGGTGTCATAGTGACAGACCACCCACCTGCAACGATGACTGGTGCCAAAATTCGTCAACAGATAGATGGGCTCGTGGCAAATACAGAAGGTGGTTTTGTGGGATATGGTGAGCAGCATATATGGACACATAAGTCTGGCTTGACTCGGCTCCCCTTGTCGGGGACCATAATTAGGGGTACCCTCAAGGCTCCTAATTCTCAGCTGGTAACCCCCATCAGCACAAAGCTGCAAAGGCCTGATGGGTGCGATCAAGTCAGGGATCAGTCCATTCGAGGGACTCGATCACGCCTCGCCCGAGCCTAGCCTCGGACAAGGGCAACCGAACCCGGAGGATCTCCGCCTCGCCCGAGGCCCTCCTCCAGCGGCGAACACATTCCCGGCTCGCCCGAGGCCCTGTCTTCGCCAAGAAGCAACCCCGACCAAATCGCAGGAGCATTTAATGCAAAGGTGGCCTAACACCTTTATCCTGACGCGCGCCCCTCAGCTGACAGAGCCGAAGTGACCGCCGTCACTTCGCCGCTCCACTGACCAGTCTGTCAGAAAGACAGCGCCGCCTGCGCCGCTCCGACTGCGGTGCCACTTGATAGAGTGAGGCTGACAGGTGGTCAGGCCCGGTCGCACACACCGTAGGAAACTCCGCTCCGCCTGACCTAGGGCTCAGACTCGGGCTAAGCCCCGGAAGACGGCGAACTCCGCTCCGCCCGACCCAGGGCTCGGACTCGGGCAAAGCCCCGGAAGACGGCGAACTCCGCTCCGCCCGACCCAGGGCTCGGACTCGGGCAAAGCCCCGGAAGACGGCGAACTCCGCTCCGCCCGACCCAGGGCTCGGACTTGGGCTAAGCCCCAGAAGACGACGAACTCCGCTCCGCCCGACCCAGGGCTCGGACTTGGGCTCAGCCCTAGAAGACGACGAACTCCGCTTCGCCCGACCCCAGGACTCAGTTTTCGCCCTGGCCTCAGCCAACGGCCTCCGTCTCGCCCGACCTAGGGGCTCGGACTCGGCCTCGGCCACGGAAGACGGACTCGACCTCGACCTCGGAGGAGCCTCCACATCGCCCAACCTAGGGCGCGGACCGGCCACGTCAACAGGAGGCGCCATCATTACCCTACTTCAAGCTGACTCAGGCTACGGGGAACAAGACCGGCGTCCCATCTGGCTCGCTCCGCCAGATAGGCGATGATGGTGCCCCACACGCTCCCTGACGATGGCGGCTCTCGGCCCCTTATGGAAGCAAGAGGACGTCAGCAAGGACTCGACGGCCCCGACAGCTGTCCCTCCGCCAGGCTCCAGCACTCCTCCGACGGCCACGACATCACACAAACCGGGTGCCAAGATCTCTCCGGCCGCCACGATGGCGTGTACTTAGGGCGCTAGCTCTCCTCCGCTAGACACGTATCACTCTGCTACACTGTAACACCCTGAATTTGGGGTATAAAATTTCTTTGCTCATATCCGCAAATTCAGGTGTTATTTTCCCATCTCATCTTCTCCAATCTCTGTGTTTCTCTTTTCTATTAAAGAAGAGTGGTTATTTTATTTATATATGCAAGTATAATTTAATAGGTTAAACCCTAAGGGAAACAATGGTTGTTGCATCATGTTGGAGAACATTTATTTTGTTTATTGTTGAATGGTTTGCTTGATCTTTCAATTAATCATTTGCTTGTGCATAGTGTCAAACTGAAATAAATAGAAAAGAGTAAGAAAAAAGAAAAGAAAAGGAAAAACAGATTTCAGCCCAAACTCCCTCCCTGGCCCAGCTCGGCCGGCCCAGCCGCCCCTTCCCCCTCTCCCCTTTTTCCCTCCCTCGGCCCACCGCGCCAGTTCCCTCCTCGTGGGCTCGCGCGCGCCTGTGCAGCCCAACTGCGCGCCCGCTGCCGCTGCTCGGTGGGGCCCGCGTGCCAGCCGCACGGCCGCGCGGCTCAACCCACGCGCGCCTGCGCTCGGCCCACAGCGCGCAGCCCAGCTCCGCGGCGGCCCACCCCAGCCACTCCCGTGCGCGTGCGCGCGCCAGCCAGCGGCCGCGCGGCCCAGCTCGCTGCGCCTGCGCTCGCCAGCAGCTCGCGGCAGCAGCGCGCCCCAGCCCAGCCGCTCGCCCGCGCCTGCGCCTGGCCCAGCAGCGCGCGCGTCGCGCGTCGCGCGCCCGCAGCCGCTCGCCCGCGCGTGAAGGAGCGCCGCCGCCGCATTGCTGCTCAGCCAGGGGGGCCCGCGCGTCAGGGGCGCCCTGTTCATCTCCTTGAAACCGCCAGACGCACGACTTCTTCGCACGCCGCACGATTTCTTCGCCCGACGCGCAGTTTTCTTCGCCCGTGAGCCTGGTTTCTCGCCCAACACGGTTTCTCGCCCAACAACGCTTCTCCTCGTCCCGTCTCTGCTCTCTGCGTCCCTGCGCCGTCGGAGCGTCGCCCTCGCTCGCCGCACTCGCTGCGCAGCGAGTCTCGCCGTCGCGCCGCCGTCGAGCCCGCGTCCCTGCCGTCGTCGTGCGCGCTGCCGAGGTGAGCTGCCTCCTTCCTCTCTCCCTTTTTCCCTTGCAGTGCCGTCGTCGGTTTCGCGCGCGCAGCGCCTCGCAGTGCGCCGTCGAGGCGAGCTCGCCCCCATTCTCTCTCTTCCCCCGCCGTGTAAGTTCGTCGCGTCCCTGCAGTCCCTCGTCGGCGCCTAGCGCAGCGACAATCGCGGCACCTCCGACCAGCTTCGCGACCAGCAGGCCCTGCGCGCGGCTGTTTCCTTGCCGTCGCAAATCGCAGCACGCAGCAAGCCGATCCCGCGCGCTCTCGCCCTGCTCCTTCGCGCAGCCACGTCGACGTAGCAGCAGCGTCCCCTCGCCGGCGAGCCTAGCCCCTGCGTGCCGTGGCCGAGTTGCTGCGCGCAGCACGTCCAACCGTGTTTATATTTAGCGCCGTAGCGGCCGTTCGCCGTCGAACCTCGCCCCTGCGTGTCGCAGCTGTGTTGCTGCGTGCTCGCCGCTGCCCAGCTCGTCCCGACCGTTCGTCTACCGTCGCCGTGCCTCGCTATAGTCACCTAGCGCATCGCGTACTCGTCAGTCTCGCGTGCGCAGTTTCGCACGTGATCACGGGTATCGCGCGCGCCGTCGTCGTTGTTTGTAGTGCCCTCGCGCTGTTTCGCGCGTGTCGCGCGCGCAGTTTGCGCGCAATAATTATTTACTCCATTATAATCGTCAGTACGCGTTAGTCAATTAGTTCCCGTATTAGTCACCGATTAATTGATAATTCTTTTGTTATCTAAAATATCCCACACAAGTAGTTGCGTCAACTAAATTGAAATTAGAAATATAATTGTCGCGTTTAAACGTAATATAGGTTGTTCGTCGTCACGTCATTAATTAGCCGCGGTTTGCTAATTATTTAATGTGTTGTGTGTCGCGCATCTAGTGCGCGCGCTCGCGTTTGTTTGCGCGCAGTGCGTCGACGGGACTCCGTCTACGTTCGCCTACCCTTCGTCTACCCCTAGACGACTTTCGTCTACCCCCCGTCTAACCCCGTGCGCGTTCGTGTCGTTCGCCATCGCCCGCGCGTCGCGCAATAAATCGTCGCGTGCTGTCCGCGCGCGTCGTGCGTGCTGTTCACACGTGTCGTCGTGCGTTTTACGCACGCTAATGACTCATCTCACCTAGAATAGCTCGCGCTAATTAAATATATATTTAAGCAACGGTTATTCGAACAACACACTAATCAGGACTAAGTAGTAATTTTACTCGGCATGTGATTATCGTCTGTTAATATGATTAAGCCAAATTAAATATTATAATTCACATTCGCTTAGTATGTACGTGATATCTCTCGACCGTAGTATCAGTCGTCTCGGTTCCGCTCTCGCGTAATCGTAGATGCGAATTTTTGTCGCGTGCATATTTATTTCATCTATACTATTGTATGGTGTATTGTTTTCTACCATTTCAAGAATGTTGGATGTATGTTTGCACTCGCGTAGATATCGAGCCGTTCGTGGAGTCTGAGGGAATTGCAGGAGAAGACCCTGAGCAGCAACAGCTTGGTGAAGGCAAGTGTCCTCTGACCTATTATGTCCCATTCACTTATAATTTATTGTCCCGCATTACTCAACTGAAACCTAAGGATTGATTAGCTTTCTATTTATCTTATCCTTGTTTACCTCTGGGTTATCATGGTTAGCATTCTGCTATTGCTTTAACTTAATCAATGAACATGATGAAACTATTTATGATACTGTTATCCTGCTGATGTTGATGATCTTGTGATACTCTAGGGGGCTCAGGCTGTTTCCTGAGTACCTCTCCGTAAGGACCTGTTCGTTGAGAGACCACCCGGGATAACAGTGCAACCATGAGGGTGAAATGGGGCGCCCTTAGCTAATTAATTAGAGGAACTAGAGGTGTAGTTGCTTCGCCGTCGTGCCGTCAATGGGGTCCAGGCACAGTGCTTGCTCTGCCGAGGCTGGGTGCCGAGGTTCTTTCGTTTTGCTTTTTAGTCGCCCTCCTGCGGGGAGAGGTACTGTGTTTATCAAACTGGAGAAACCTAACGGGCAGCTATGACCTCTAGGAAATCTTTGTAAAGGCTTCGTAGTGAATCCCTGGCCATTCACCTCGGGAGTGAATAAGGGTCTTGCAAGCCCGGGCTAGAGAGGGAATCACGGCTCATGGGTAAAGTGTGCGACCTCTGCAGAGGGTAGTGAAACTGATATATCAGCCGTGCTCACGGTTAAGAGCAGCCTTGGGATCCTCTTTGATTAGAGATACAGATGGTTCGAGATACAAAGATTATGTTATGGTTTTGGTTCGAATATGATGATGTTGTTCCTCGATGAGGAAATAGTTCATGGGTTGGCTAATGATAAAATCTGGCTTATACTAATGATAAGTACCTGACCAACTAAAAGCAACTGCTTAAGCCTAACCCCACATAAAGCTAGTCCACCTCAGCCAAACGGGACATTTGCTGAGTACGTTGATGTGTACTCATCCTTGCTTTACCACAAAACACTAGGTTGTCCGCATTGTAACCACTGCTCCGGAGAAGGCGAAGTCGTGGAAGGAGACTTCCAGGAGTTCCAAGACTACGACGAGTTTTAGGTGTGGGTTGGCGGCAACCCCCAGTCAGCTGCCTGTGAAGGCCTTATCCTTACTGCGTTTCGCTAGCACTTTGATTTAACTGTTAAGTTGATGACTATGTGGATGCCTATGACTCTGTGATGTAATAAGTTAACACTCTTTTATGTTATTATTCGAGCACTGTGCAATGATGTTCCTTTATGTAATCGCTGTGTATGTGAGTTCTGATCCTGGCACGTACATGGTTCGCATTTGGTTTACCTTCCAAAACCGGGTGTGACATACACCCCCCATTGTACACCTGGACCCTCTCCTTACGCCTATAAAAGGAAGGACCAGGGCCCTCTTAGAGAGGGTTGGCCGCGCGGGGACGAGGACGAGACGGGCGCTCGCGTAAGGCCGCTCGCTCCTTCCCCCGTGTGGACGCTTGTAACCCCCTACTACAACCGCACCCGACCTGGGCGCGGGACGAACACGAAGGCCGCGGGATTTCCACCTCTCTCACGCCCATCTCCGGCCTCCTCGCTTTCCCCCCTTCGCGCTCGGCCTCGCATCGACCCATCTAGGCTGGGGCACGCGGCGACACTTCACTCGTCGGCTCAGGGACCCCCGGTCTCGAAATGCCGACAGTTGGCGCGCCAGGTAGGGGCCTGCTGCGTGTTGACGAACAGCTTCCCGTCAAGCTCCAGATGGGTAGTCTCCAGCAACCTCTCCGGCCCGGGACAGTGCTCCGTTTCGGGAGCCTTGAGTTCATGTCCCTCGACGGCAGCTACGACATGATACTCTTTCCACCGCCGGGCGACAGCGACGATGGCGGCCGACAGTCCGCCCGCCGGCGGCGGGATCGACGACGTCTTCCCCGCGTGGTGGAAGAACAACCTTCGAGCTCGCCCCGTCTTCTTCCCCGTCGACAGATGAGGAGGAGGCGGGGCAACCAAGGCCAAGCAAGAGGCGGCGCCTCGATGGCCGTCGAGCGAGTCGACAACGCCAGCACTCCAACGGGGGGCGCGCCGGGCATCGGCCTCGCGCTTGAGACGAAGACGAGTGCTGTCTCCCCGTGACACGTCAATCCCGAGCAAACGGACGACGCCAGCACGTCGCGAAAGGCTTACTAGGTGTCGCCCTCGTACCTGAGACGACGGTGCAGTCAGCCCCCGACGTGACCTCATCACCGCCCTTCGACCAAGAGGTACCGACCGATTCCCATCCCACGCCTTTCGAATTTAGCCTCGACCCGCCTGGCGGCTCCGCTTTGGCGGACGCTCTCGTAGAGGCGAAACCGAACCCTCTGGGGTTTCGTATGCGGTCACCTTGGGACCGGCTGACGGGCGTCTCGACCTATGGGCCCTCTGGGTCCGAGGAAGACGACGAGCCCAGCGTCTGTTGGGATTTCTCCGGACTTGGTAACCCCAGTGCCATGCGGGGCTTCATGACCGCATGCGACTGTTGCCTTTCCGACTGTTCCGACGGTAGCCGTAGCCTCGGCGACGAGGACTGCGGCCCGAGCCACGAATGTTTCCACGTTGATCTAGGGGGTCCCTCCGAAGGCAACCATCTCGGCATGCCGGAGGACGGTGATCTCCCTAGGCCGGTGCCTCGCGTTGACATCCCGCGGGAGCTAGCTGTGGTCCCCGTTCCGGCGGGGGGTCACGACCCACAACTCGAGCAAATCCGCGTGGTGCAGGCCAGGCTCGACGAGGGAGCAGGAGCGCTCGAGCCAATCCGCCGGGACATCGGACAGGCATGGGCGGGCCAACCTCCGGCCAGAGAAATTTGTCATCTACCCCAGGGCTTCCAGCACTGCATCGCCGACGATGTCAGGGTCAGGCCGGCACCCGCATCCAGTGGGGTCGGCCAAAACCTGGCTGCAGCAGCAATGCTCCTCCGCGCGATGCCGGAGCCATCAACCACCGAGGCGCGGCGAATCCAGGGAGAGCTCAAAGATCTCCTGGAAGGCGCCGCGATCCGGCGGGCCGAGAGCTCCGCCTCCCAAAGGCAGGGGTACCCCTCGGAACATCATGTCATGACTTCCCGATTCATGCGGGAAGCCTCGGTCTGCACCAGGCACACGCGCAACACAGCGCCTGCGGCCCCGGGTCACCTCGGCAACGAGCACCATCATCGCGATCGTCGGGCCCACCTCGACGAGAGGGTGCACCGAGGCTACCACCCCAGGCGTGGGGGACGCTACGACAGCGGGGAGGATCGGAGTCCCTCGCCCGAACCACCCGGTCCGCAGGCCTTCAGCCGGGCCATGCAACGGGCGCCGTTCCCGATCCGGTTCCGACCCCCGACTACTATCACAAAGTACTCGGGGGAGACGAGACCGGAACTGTGGCTCGCGGACTACCGTTTGGCCTGCCAACTGGGTGGAACGGACGATGACAACCTCATCATCCGCAACCTCCCCCTGTTCCTCTCCGACACCGCTCGCGCCTGGTTGGAGCACCTGCCTCCGGGGCAGATCTTTAACTGGGACGACTTAGTCCAAGATTTCGCCGGCAATTTCCAGGGCACATATGTGTGCCCCGGGAATTCCTGGGACCTCCGAAGCTGCCGACAGCAGCCGGGAGAGTCTCTCCGGGACTACATCCGGCGATTCTCGAAGCAGCGCACCGAGCTGCCCAACATCACCGACTCGGACGTCATCGGCGCGTTCCTCGCCGGCACCACCTGCCGCGACCTGGTGAGCAAGCTGGGTCGCAAGACCCCCACCAGGGCGAGCGAGCTGATGGACATCGCCACCAAGTTCGCCTCTGGCCAGGAGGCGGTCGAGGCTATCTTCCGGAAGGACAAGCAGCCCCAGGGTTGCCCATCGGAAGATGCCCCCGAGGCGTCGACTCAGCGCGGCGCCAAGAAGAAGGGCAAGAAGAAGTCGCAATGAAACGCGACGCCGCCGACGCGGACCTTGTCGCCGCCGCCGAGTACAAGAACCCTCGGAAACCTCCCGGAGGTCCCAACCTCTTCGACAAGATGCTCAAGGAGCCGTGCCCCTATCACTAGGGGCCCGTCAAGCACACCCTTAAGGAGTGCGTCATGCTTCGGCGCCACTTCCACAGGGCCGGGCCACCCACGGAGGGTGGCAGGGCCCGCGACGACGACAAGAAGGAAGATCACCATGCAGGAGAGTTCCCCGAGGTCCGCGACTGCTTCATGATCTACGGCGGGCAAGCAGCGAACGCCTCGGCTCGGCACCGCAAGCAAGAGCGCCGGGAGGTCTGTTCGGTGAAGGTGGCGGCGCCAGTCTACCTAGACTAGTCCGACAAGCCCATCACCTTCGACCAGGCCGACCACCCCGACCATGTGTCGAGCCCGGGGAAATACCCACTCGTCGTCGACCCCGTCATCGGCGACGTCAGGCTCACCAAGGTCCTCATGGACGGAGGCAGCAGCCTCAACATCATCTACGCCGAGACCCTCGGGCTTCTGCGTATCGATCTGTCCTCGGTCCAAGCAGGCGCTGCGCCTTTCCATGGGATCATCCCTGGGAAGCGCGTCCAGCCCCTCGGACAACTCGATCTTCCCGTCTGCTTCGGAACACCCTCCAACTTCCGAAGAGAGACCCTGACGTTCGAGGTGGTCGGGTTCCGAGGAACCTACCACGCGGTATTGGGGAGGCCCTGCTACGTGAAGTTCATGGCCGTCCCCAACTACACCTATCTCAAGCTCAAGATGCCGGGCCCCAACGGGGTCATCACCGTCGGCCCCACGTACAAACACGCGTTCGAATGCGACGTGGAGTGCGTGGAGTACGCCGAGGCCCTCGCCGAGTCCGAGGCCCTCATCGCTGACCTGGAGAGCCTCTCTAAGGAGGTGCCAGACGTGAAGCGTCATGCCGGCAATTTCGAGCCAGCGGAGACGGTTAAGTCCGTCCCCCTCGACCCCAGCAGCGACGCCTCCAAGCAAGTCCGGATCGGCTCCGGGCTCGATCCCACACAGGAAGCAGTGCTCGTCGACTTTCTCCGTGCGAACGCCGACGTCTTCGCGTGGAGTCCCTCGGACATGCCCGGCATACCGAGGGATGTCGCCGAGCACTCGCTGGACATCCGAGCTGGAGCCCGACCCGTCAAGCAGCCTCTGCGCCGATTCGACGAGGAGAAGCGCAGAGCCATAGGCGAGGAGATCCACAAGCTAATGGCGGCAGGGTTCATCAAAGAGGTATTCCATCCCGAATGGCTTGCCAACCCTGTGCTTGTGAGAAAGAAAGGGGGGAAATGGCGGATGTGTGTAGACTACACTGGTCTGAACAAAGCATGTCCGAAGGTTCCCTACCCTCTGCCTTGCATCGATCAAATCGTGGATTCCACTGCTGGGTGCGAAACCCTGTCTTTCCTTGATGCCTACTCAGGGTATCACCAAATCAGGATGAAGGAGTCCGACCAGCTCGCGACTTCTTTCATCACACCCTTCGGCATGTACTGCTATGTCACCATGCCGTTCGGCTTGAGGAATGCGGGCGCGACGTACCAGCGGTGCATGAACCATGTGTTCGGCGAACACATTGGCTGCACGGTCGAGGCTTACGTCGATGACATCGTAGTCAAGACGAGGAAAGCCTCTGACCTCCTTTCCGACCTTGAAGTGACATTCCGATGTCTCAAGGCGAAAGGCGTCAAGCTTAATCCCGAAAAGTGTGTCTTCGGGGTGCCCCGAGGCATGCTCTTGGGGTTCATCGTCTCCGAGCGGGGCATCGAAGCCAACCCAGAGAAGATCGCAGCCATCACCAGCATGGGGCCCATCAAGGACTTGAAAGGCGTACAGAGGGTCATGGGATGTCTCGTGGCTCTGAGCCGTTTCATCTCACGCCTCGGCGAAAGAGGTCTAGTCCTGTACCGCCTCTTAAGGAAGGCCGAGCGCTTCACTTGGACCCCTGAGGCCGAGGAAGCCCTCGGGAACCTGAAGGCGCTCCTCACGAAGGCGCCTATCCTGGTGCCCCCAGCTGCCGGAGAAGCCCTCTTGGTCTACGTCGCTGCGACCACCCAGGTGGTTAGCGCCGCGATTGTGGTCGAGAGGCAAGAAGAGGGGCATGCATTGCCCGTTCAGAGGCCAGTCTACTTCGTCAGCGAGGTACTGTCCGAAACCAAAATCCGCTACCCACAAGTTCAGAAGCTGCTGTACGCGGTGATCCTGACACGGCGGAAGTTGCGACACTACTTCGAGTCTCATCCGGTAACTGTGGTGTCATCCTTCCCCCTGGGGGAGATCATCCATTGCCGAGAGGCCTCGGGTAGGATCGCAAAGTGGGCGGTGGAGATCATGGGCGAAACAATCTCGTTCGCCCCTCGGAAGGCCGTCAAATCCCAGGTCTTGGCGGACTTCGTGGCTGAATGGGTCGACACCCAGGTACCAACAGCTCTAATCCAACCGGAGCTCTGGACCATGTTCTTCAATGGGTCGCTGATGAAGACAGGAGCCGGCGCAGGCCTACTCTTCATCTCGCCCCTCGGGAAGCACCTACGCTACATGCGACGCCTCCACTTCCCGGCGTCCAACAATGTAGCTGAGTACGAGGCTCCGGTCAACGGGTTGTGGATCGCCGTCGAGCTAGGGGTCCGATGCCTCAACGCTCGCGGTGACTCGCAGCTCGTCATCGACCAAGTCATGAAGAACTCCCACTGCCGCGACCCGAAGATGGAGGCCTACTACGACGAGGTTTGGCGCCTGGAAGACAAGTTCTACGGGCTCGAGCTCAACCACATCGCTCGGCGCTACAACGAGACTGCGGACGATCTGGCTAAAATAGCCTTGGGGCGAACAACGGTTCCCCCGGACGTCTTCTCCCGAGATCTGCATCAACCCTCGGTCAAGATCGATGACACGCCCGAGCCTAAGGCGCCCTCGGCCCAGCCCGAGGTACCCTCGGCACAGTCCGAGGCACCCTCGGCTCGGCCCGAGGCACCCTCGTTTCGGCCCGAGGTACCCTCGGCCCCCGAGGGCGAAACACTGCGCGTCGAGGGGGAGCAAAGCGGGGTCACGCCTGATCAAAACTGGCAGACCCCGACCTACAATATCTCCACCGAGGAGAGCTACCCCTTGACCGAGCTAGAGCTCGGCAGTTGGCTCGGCGCGCCAAGTCGTTCGTCTTGCTGGGGGATGGGCAGGAGCTCCACCACCGCACCCCGGGCCCTTGTTGAAGACACCCGGGGGCTACGCGCTCCCCTGGGAAAGGCCGCTTGTCATCGCCAAAGTTCTGAAGCCCGGAACAAACGAACTGGCCGACAGTCGAGGCGAGGTCTGCACCAACACTTCGAACGTCTAACAGCTACGTCGTTTCTACCCTTAAGATGTTTTCAAGTTGTTCATATACCTCGCTCTCACGCAAAGTTTAGTCATCAAGGAAGGGTCAGCCTTGCCTCGGCAAAGCCCAACCCTCCCTCGGGGGCTAAAAGGGGGGAACCCCCTCTGCGTCGAAATTTTCCTCGAAAAAAGATCTTTTCTGCCGGAATGCCTTTCGTGCTTTTCGACTACTTCGAAAGTGGATCCTGAAAACGATGGAGTACACGTAAGCAGCCAAGGCTGACCGAGCCGAGGGACTCCTACGCCTCCGAGATATGGATACCTCACTCATCACCTTCTGCCATAAGTAACTCACGTTCGGATAAGTGATTCCGCGGACCGAACAAGTCTTCACGTTTGGAAGCTCTTCTGCCGGAGCGATTCTTCGAGCTTTCTCGACTGCGTCGGTGACAAAACCCCATGAACGGGTAAGAGTGCGCGTAAGCGGCAAGGCCGACTGAGCCGAGGGACTCCTATGCCTCCGGGATACGGATACCTCACTCATCACCTTCCGTGAGAAGCAACTCTCGCTCGCACAAACAGTTCTGTTACCAACAAAAAAGTTCAGATACTCGAAACAAGAGGAAAGGAGACGCGACTTTACAATACGGCGAGGGTGTGTTTCGGCCTCGGCGGCCACAGAAAACACACGCTACAAGATAATCCGATCCTGCAGGCTCGGATCTTGACGACTAAAGGGAGCAGCAGCACCCTCGGCGTCGACAACACCTCTGGCGAGGTCCGACCTAGCCTCGGACGGCGACGCGGTCCAAGGGTCTCCGCTCTGAAGGACAACGTCATCACCAAGCCCGGGCCATCGCCGCCAGGGTCTTCTCCAAGGATCCGGCCCGAGCAGGCGGCTCGGCTGGTCACCCCGGGGCCTCGGCTAGCTGTCCCCCAAGGACATCAGCCCGGCCCGAGGCCTCGGCAGGCCAATCCCGGTGTCGGTCCCGCTAACGGACGACCCGGCCAGGCCCCGGCTGACCTGGTCTTATTTTCGAGCCAACTCTGCCTCTGTCCGCGCTGGCACCGTTACCCCTAGCCTCGGCTCATCGAAGAGCGGCTGAGGGGTTCCTCTAACTAAGCAAGGGAAACCTCGGACAACAAGGCTGACCGAGCCGAGGGACTCCTAAGCCTCTGGGATACGGATACCTCACTCGTCACCTTTACACGGGGCGACTCACGCTTGGTGAAGCGGTTCAGACAACCAACACGCGAGTCTTAGTGCTCGAAAATGGGGAAAAAACATGGCTCCGTGCCGAATTTACATACATGTTCAGGCCTCGACAGCCACAATGAACAGAAACACTGGCATTCGAAGTGCCATTACAAATGGAACTCCGGTTCCACCTCCGTAGGTACGAGCAACCCCATGCGATTGAGGGGCCTATGGAGCAACAGAAGGCCGACGGGTGGCTCGCCGTCGCCCGTTCCGGCAGCGGCAACGATGACCTCCGCCCCGGGCGGTGAAGCAGCTTCAGCAGCGGCTTCCGGGCGGGCGCTACGGCATGGGGGCTCTCGTTCACTGAGGACGAGAACCAGCCATTCAGGCCAGAAGACGGAGGCCCAGGGGTGCGGGCGGAACTGGCAATCTCATTGACAGAGAAGCCTTCCCCGGCTGCCACCACCTCAGCACCGCGCTAGCGGGCGCCAGACGCCTCAAAGCGCACCGGCAGATCCTCGCCCTCGCCGGAGCCGCCCAGAACATGAGCGCTGCCCTCGCGGCACACGATGTGCTGGGCGACCCACTGGTGCGGCTGTCGGCGCGAGGAAGGCCTGGACATGGCCGGCCCACACGCGGCGCAGCCGTCGTCCGGACGGAGGACGGAATGCTGCACCCTGGCTGAGCAGCGACGGTCCGCCTACCCCGGCATGCCTGTGGGAAGCCTCCGCGGTGCTGGGAGATGCCTTTCTCCCCCAGACGCCGGGGGAAGAAAAGGGTTATCGACCCACGCGGAGGCGGCCTCCCGACTCGCCTCACCCTCCGCCCCAGCAAGGGTGATGAAGATCCTTGAAGCTGAGGGCGGGGCAGAGGCAGCAGCCCGGCTCGCCTCTCCCCATCCAGGGGCTGGAGGTCACCGTCTTGGGTGACCGCCGACGGAGGGGTGCAGCCGGGCTGCATGATGAAAATCCTTGAAGCCAAACGACGGCTGAAAGGTACCAACTCCCGCAGAGTTGCGTTCCTCCAACGACGAAGCGAAAAAACGGCGGATATCTGTCACACCCGGCTTTAAGGAACAAAGACAGGTGCATCTCATACATGCGCCAAGAAGACAACATATATAATAACAGAGTGTATAGAGATAAATGTCACAAAACATCAGAGTATTTATTACATAGCGGAAGACTTATTACAAAATAAAATAATAAAGATAAAATGAACTAAGGATCGTCGGCGCCAATGTCAACTGAGAAACGCCACCTAGATCAGATCATACTCCTCGTCTTGTGGCTCCTCCTGAACCACCTGCTCTTCTCCTGTGGGGGGGTGTGAGACAGCAAGGGTGAGCTCACACATGATCATAGCTCAACAAGTTGTGGGGAACCAGTGGACATAAACTCACAAAGGTGTGAGTTCATGTGATGTGTAAGGCTAATCAATGATGGGGTTTAAAGCTGAGCATTGCTTTTAAGTAGTTGGTCAAAATTTTATTAGCAGTTACTAAGTGTAAGTAAATATCAAACCATAAGTAAAGTAATAGAACAAAATTAATAACAAACCCATGCAATGCAAATGACAAAATTGAATTTAAGTTCCATAATTTAAACATCAGAGAGTCCTGAGCTGCTCATGACCGTGAGCTCGGCTAGTATACCAGTTTTTACACTCTGCAGAGGTTGTACCCTTTACCCACAAGTCATGTTACCCATCTGCCAAGGGATCGCGACTTCCCATACACCTATACCTAGGAAGCGCGGCAAGGCAACACTACGAGGCCTTTACAAAGTTCCACTAGCTTCCGAAAACCCGCTACAGTTTATAGGAAGTTCCAATGCAGGGTTCTCGGCTGACTGCCATCGCAGCAAAATCAACCAAGGACCTCCCTACACTGACCACTCCCCTACTGCCCTTGCCCCTTTCGGGTAAGGTAGTCTTCCACTAGCTTTCCTAATTAGTCAGCCAAGGGCGTCCCATTAAACCCTTGTGGTGGCACGTGGTTCTCAAGTTAAGCTCTATGTTCCAATTAACATTAATGATCTCAACATGAACATAAATAGAATAACAAAAAGAATTGGAACATAGAGGTAATAAATGATTATCCCAAAACCATATAAAGCAATAGCAAACTACCCAAGTGATTCAGGGGTAAACAAGGTAATGAGATAAACAATCTAGGGTGACCTATCGGGTCCCATCAAAATTAACCTATGCATGAATAAGTGACATTAAAGAACATTATTGGGTAAGAAGTGGTCAAGGGCACAACTTGCCTTCAATGAGCTCCTGCTCAGCTACTTCAATCTGCTGCTCACCAGGATCCTCAGTCACGGGCTCTTCTACTCGCCACAATACAAACAAGCACAGTGTATATAGAGAAATTAACATTACACCAAACATATAAATAAAATACACAGTAATAATCTACATATTAAAATAAAATCCTAGGAACAGGAATCATAATTTTTGGAGTTGTAGATTTTAAGTTATGGATTTTTAAAGGTTTTATGTGTTTAAAATAGATTAAGTGAGGAATTAAATTTCTTACTGTTTTCATGACCAAACAGAGGCTCTAAGTGATAAAGAATAAAATTACAAAATTTTAGGAACTGGAATGGATTAATTTGGAGTTAGTATGAATTTTCTATGAATTATTGAAGTTCTAGCAATTATTTTTCTATTAAAAATCTATTTTCCACTTTATTTATTCAGTTTTAAACTGCACTGGATTGGGCCTCAATATCTGTGAAGCGCAGGGGGCTCGGGGATAAAATTCCTAAGACTCAGGGAACAGCGCATAGGACGGCAGGTTGTTTTCAGGAAAACCGAGGGGTTCTTTAGCAAATGTGCTCGGGCGAAACGGTATCGGCTCCCGTGAGCCGTCCGATCCAAACGGACGCGCGAGATTAGATCTAGGTTTTATCGAAACGGTACGCACCCATGGTGGTTGGATCCAGGATCAACGGTCCCGATTTAATGAGATGTGATACTCTCTGATCCATCCGATCGAACCCCCCCAATGGCCCAGATCAAATCGACCAGGAAGAAGGCTGGTTTCTAATCCGACCGTTCATGCCACATCAAACGGCCCACGGCACGCCCGCCTCCGAGCAGAGCCCTCACGGCAGCGCCGCCCGAAGCTCGGCAGCGCATGGCCGGACCGCCCGCTAATCCCCACCGCAGGGCCCTAAAGCTTAATCCGCGCCTCCCAACATGATGCCCAGTGAAAAGCGGAGAGGATGGTGTACCGTTTACCTCGAATCCGAGCGGTGACCTCACTGTCCACGCGGCTAGGCGGTTCGGCTGCGGGGGTTGAAGTACGGTGAGGAATTGAGGCCGTCCCGAGGATCAATCCCGCCGAACACTAGCAGAGACGTCCTCCTGGTGACCCGGCGAAGCCCCACGACCTTTCCCCAAGATCCCAACGGCGACGTAGCCGAGGGTAGGCTGCGGCGGCGCTCTCCCCTCCCTTCTCGGTGCTACGGCGGCGACACGGTATCAGCGAGGGCGAGTCTTCAAAAACAGGAGGAACGGTCGGCCAGGGTTCTGGGGACCCCATATAGACGCGAGGTGGCCGAGGTGGGCAACGATCTCCACGGATTCGACGGTGAGCGCCCGCCATTGTCGGGCGGTCTGTTGAAGGGTGACCGAGCCTATCCGGTCCCACCTGACAGTCTCAACACAGAGGGGAAAAACCTGCTAAGCGGGCCCATAGGTCAGCGCA
Source organism: Zea luxurians (assembly GCA_029449295.1). Lineage (NCBI taxonomy): Eukaryota > Viridiplantae > Streptophyta > Magnoliopsida > Poales > Poaceae > Zea > Zea luxurians. The sequence continues at coordinate 38,546,900 of JAOPSE010000009.1, read as the reverse complement.
TGGAGGTCATCCAGCGCGCGCGCGCAGGAGCTGGTTCGCGGGGCCCGTGTGGCAGAGAGGGTGAGGCAGGTGCGTGCGGGGCTGAAGACTTGGGCCGCGAAAGGGGAGGAAAGAGTAGATGGGCCGAATACGAGGTTGGGGCCCAGTTAGGGTAGTTTTGTTTTATTCTTTTCTTTTCCATTTCTTTTTCCCAATTTCAAATTCAATTTGAATTCAGATCTAATTCAAACCTTTTGGCCCTTCCTTACAATTTTATATTGTGCCATTAAAGTACTGACTTTGAAGATACTATTTTTATGTATATATTTTCTATAAATTCTATACTCTTTCCCTTTCTTTTCTATATTCTCATGGTTTTATTTTCAAGTTAAACTTTAAATTCTATGGATTCATTGATATGCTATTAATGGTATATTTACTTTATTAAGCACAAATGCACATCCAAATAAAAACTCGGCATGATGCATAAATTTTAATAGTACATCCTTTTATTACTTATTTGTTTTTGAATATAGTGTCCACATGTGATGATGCATAAAGGTCAAACCCATATAAAGAGGAATTGTTTCTCTATTGGTATTATTTCTTAGCAAATTACAAAGTGGGTGTTACAAATCCTACCCCCCTTAAAAATAATCTCGTCCTCGAGATTAAGAAGATCTAGGGAAAAGGTGGGGGAAATCTATACGAAGCTCTTCTTCTCTTTCCCAAGTTGCTTCATCTTCACCGTGGTGACTCCATTGGACTTTGCACATCTTTACCACCTTATTTCTCGTAACTCGAGTCAAAGTATCCAAAATCTTGATCGGGTACTCCGTGTAAGTCAAATCACCTTGAACACTGAGCTCTTCCATTGGTAACTGTTCCTCGGGAACACGGAGACACTTCTTTAGTTGAGATACGTGGAACACGTTATGCACATTCGATAGAGTAGCAGGTAGCTCAAGTTGGTATGCCATCTCCCCAACTCGCCTAAAGATCAAGAATGGTCCAATATAGCGAGGGGACAATTTGCCCTTAACCTTAAATCTCCTCATTCCACGAAGTGGTGACACCTTGAGGTACACATAATCTCCTTCTTCAAATTCCAGTGGCCTCTTTCTATTATCAGCGTAACTCTTTTGCCTGGTTTGAGCCACCCTCAAATTCTCTCGAATTATACGGACTTATTCTTCTGCTTCTTGAATCAGTTCAGGCCCAAAGAACTGTCTTTCTCCAGTCTGATCCCAATACAAAGGAGTCCTGCACTTCCTCCCATATAGAGCTTCAAAAGGTGACATCTTCAGACTGGCCTGATAGCTATTATTATAAGAGAACTCAGCATAAGGTAGACTTTTATCCCAACTCCCTCCATGCTGAAGGGCACATGCTCTCAACATATCTTCCAATACTTGATTAGTCCTTTCAGTCTGTCCATCAGTCTGAGGGTGATAAGCCGTACTAAAATTCAACTTTGTGCTCATGTTCTCATGAAAGCTTCTCCAAAATCTTGAGGTAAACTGTGAACCTCGATCAGACACGATCTTCTTTGGTACTCCATGTAAACACACAATCCGAGCCATATACAACTCTGCTAGCTGAGAACCTTTATAAGTAGTCTTCACAGGAATAAAGTGAGCCACTTTAGTCAATCTATCCACAATCACCCATATAGCATCATATCCTTTCTGGGTGCGAGGCAATCCAGTAATGAAATCCATACCAATCTCTTCCCATTTCCACTCGGGTATCTTCAGTGGATGCAGTAGTCCAGCTGGCCTCTGGTGTTCAGCCTTAACTCTTTGACATACATCGCACATAGCCACATGTGCAGCTACATCTCTTTTCAATCCATACCACCAATATTTCCGTTTCAAATCCTGATACATCTTGGTACTACCAGGATGAATAGAATAATCCGAGTCATGGGCCTCCTTTAAAATAGTCTTTCGAAGGCTTTTAATATCAGGAACACACATCCTGTCCTTGAACCATATAGTTCCTTGCTCATCTTCCGTAAATTCCAGAACTCGACCTTCAGTAATCAGATCCTTAATCTCTTTTATTTTAGCATCCTCAAGTTGACCTTTGCGGATTTCTTGCTCCAAGGTAGGTTCCACATCAATAGTGACTCCTTCAGTATGAGCAACTATCCCCAGGTTAAGTCTCCTGAAATCCTCAACAATCTCATCGGGTAGCTGGGCAACAATAGCTAAATGAACATGCTCCTTGCGACTCAAGGCATCTGCAACCAAATTTGCCTTGCCCGGGTGATAGTGAATCTCCAAATCATAATCCTTAATAAGCTCCAACCAACGGCGTTGCCTAAGGTTGAGATCCTTTTGAGTGAATACATACTTCAGACTCTTATGATCCGTATATACTTGGCACTTGGTCCCCATGATATAATGTCTCCAAATCTTAAGCGCATGCACAACGGCTGCCAATTCCAAGTCATGCGTGGGGTAGTTTAGTTCATGTTTGCGTAACTGACGAGAAGCGTAGGCAATCACATGTCCTTCCTGCATGAGCACACATCCTAAGCCTTGGCCACATGCATCACAATAGATATCAAATCCTTTCTGTAGGTCTGGCATAACCAATACTGGTGGCGACATCAACCTCTTCTTCAATAGATCAAAGCTGTCTTGACACTTCTCGTCCCACTTAAATTCTTTTCCTTTCTCCAAAAGCGAAGTCATAGGTTTGGCAATCTTAGAAAATCCTTCAATAAATCTCCGATAGTAGCCTGCTAATCCCAAGAAACTCCGAATCTCAGTAACTGTAGTGGGTGCTCTCCACTCCATTATCTCCTTAACCTTAGCAGGATCCACTGAAATTCCTCCATTAGAAATAATATGACCAAGAAATGGCACCTCGCCAATCCAAAACTCGCATTTGCTGAACTTGGCATATAGCTGGTTATCCCGTAGCTTCTGTAGCACCATCCTCAGATGTTCCTCGTGATCACTATCACTCTTGGAATAGATAAGAATATCGTCGATGAATACCACGACGAATCTGTCCAAATACTCCATAAACACCTTGTTCATTAAGTTCATAAAATAAGCTGGTGCATTGGTTAATCCAAACAACATAACAGTAAACTCATATAATCCATATCTAGTCGAGAAAGCCGTCTTGGGAATATCCGATGGTCTAATCCTCATCTGATGGTAACCGGATCGGAGATCAATCTTCGAGAATACTCTAGCACCTCTCATCTGATCAAATAAATCCTCAATACGGGGCAACGGATACTTGTTCTTCACTGTAACATCATTAAGAGATCTATAATCCACACACATCCGCTGCGATCCATCCTTCTTCTGTACAAACAAGACCGGTGCTCCCCAAGGTGAGGAACTCGGACGAATGTACCCAACATCTTGTAACTCAGTTAACTGCTTCTTAAGTTCCTTCAACTCCTCTACGGACATCCTATATGGCCGTTTAGAAATAGGGGCAGTTCCAGGTAAGAGGTCAATAACAAACTCAACTTCTCTATCAGGTGGCATCCCTGGTAACTGCTCTGGAAAGACATCCGGAAAATCTCTAACCACCCGGATGTTGTCACCAACAAACTCCTCCGGTATAAAGAACATTGCACGCATGGGTGAGGAGGTTACTGCAATATTAACTTGAAATCTTTCTCCTTTAGTGGTAGTGAGTTCTACGGTACCTCTACCACATGCTATAACGGCCTTTGCCTTTCTTAGCCATGACATACCAAGGATCAGATCTATACTGCTGGACTCTAATATTATAGCAGTAGCTCCAAATTCTCTACCCATAATAGTCAATGTCAATCTACGTGTCATTTGATTCGCCTCGATAGGCCCTTTAGGTGTGATTACTATCATTGGTTTTCTCATATTTAGCAGGGGTATCTCATTAGTGTTGGCATATCGAGCAGACATGAATGAATGTGTAGCACCAGAATCAAATAATATTGTTGCAGGAATTGCATTAACATAAAACATACCAAGTACGATGTCCCCACCATCCGGAGTAGCATCAACGCTGACTTGATTAACCTTGGCAATAGAATATCCCTTGCTAGATCCTGGAGTTTGCTGCCTGTTCTGAACTGGAGTAGTAGCAATCCTCTGTGGGCAGACATTTGCATAATGACCAGTCTTCCCACACTTGAAACAAGTAGTGCCTGGACTCTGTCCTGAGAACTTCGTCGGGGTGCTAGTGGGGGTAGCCTGTCGAGGAGGTGGAGTCCTCAGTGGTGATTGCTGAACTAGGCGCGGTCCTCCTGGTCGAGTCGGTGTACCCTGTGGTGAACTGTAGCGAGGACGAACACTGCTGCTTCCTTGTCCTTGAGATATTGCCTTTCTCTTCAAATCTCCCAGCTGAACACGCTTGTGTTCAATAGACAGGGCCTTATCAAGCAACCTCTGAAATGATGGAAATGTGTGTGCCACTAGAGCATACTGCAGTGGTCCATTAAGTCCTTCAATGAAATGCTCCTGCTTCCTCTCGTCTGCAGCAACTTCTTCAGGGGCATATCTGGATAACTGAATAAACTTGTCACGGTACTCGCTGACTGACATACTTCCTTGCTTCAGCGACAGAAACTCCTTCTTCTTGATCTTTATCATACCAGCTGGAATATGGTAGTTTCTGAACTGTGTACTGAACTCTGCCCAAGTAATAGTATCAGCAGCATCGTGGGCAGCAGTATAAGAATCCCACCAGTCAGCAGCAGGACCTATCAGACGTCCAGAAGCATATAAAACCTTCTCCCGGTCCGTGCACTGTGCAATATTCAGCATCTTTTCAACGGATTTCAGCCAATCATCCGTGTCTAGTGGATCAGGTGAGCTTGCAAATGTAGGTGGCTTATGACTCATGAACTCTCTATGCTTATCTCGGGGCGGAACTGGTGGTGGTGGTGGAGGCAGTGGCACTTGTTGCTGCTGTTGCTGCTGTTGTTGCTGTTGTTGCTGTTGTTGCTGTTGCATTTGTTGTTGCAGCAGCTGTTGTTGTGCCCTCCTTTCCTGGCGTATCTCATCTCGCTCCTGGCGCAACTCCTGGCGTATATCTTCTCTTTCCTGACGCATCTCCTGGCGTTCTTGCTGCATCTGGGCACGCATATCAGCCATAGTGTCTGCCATTTGCTGCATCACCGCCATCTGAGCAGCAACCAGTGGGTCAACTCCGCCTGGTGGAGGATTAGGAGGATTCATCTCTGCAGGCTGTGGCTGAGGTTGTCTATATATCCTTCGAGTGTGTTGGTTAGGAGGCAAATCAATTCCGCCACCCCTCCTGGTATTGACTATCTGAGTTAGATACATATGGTAAGAGAGAGCAGTAGACAAGGCAGGTCTTTACAAAGCAGGTTACTTTGGTGGATTTATTAGCTAAGCAGATCAATATTTCCTCTACTAAAGCTAATTCAATACCTTATGTTGGTACATGCTAGGATGTCCATCTATAATAATTCAATCAATCAAAGAAGCAAATCAGGCATTTAGCATCAGCACAATCAACCAATCATTTTTAAATAAAGAAAATAGTTTTAAATTTTGTCTTAGGTTCCCTATATCCTAAATAGATCATAGTGGTAGGATTCCAAGGTGTGAAATCCATCTTGTCTTAGAGTAGAAAAGATAAGATTAATCAGAGTAGAATAGCAAAAGGTGAGACAAGATCAAGATGAGATAAGTATAGAATGAGTCAGAGTAAGGTAAGTAGGAAAGGGTTTGTCCATTTCTATCTAGGTCTCGTCCTACAGTCAACATTCCTCTGATACCACTTCTGTCACACCCGGCTTTAAGGAACAAAGCCAGGTGCATCTCATACATGCGCCAAGAAGACAACATATATAATAACAGAGTGTATAGAGATAAATGTCACAAAACATCAGAGTATTTATTACATAGCGGAAGACTTATTACAAAATAAAATAATAAAGATAAAACGAACTAAGGATCGTCGGCGCCAATGTCAACTGAGAAACGCCACCTAGATCAGATCATACTCCTCGCCTTGTGGCTCCTCCTGAACCACCTGCTCTTCTCCTGTGGGGGGGGGGTGTGAGACAGCAAGGGTGAGCTCACACATGATCATAGCTCAACAAGTTGTGGGGAACCAGTGGACATAAACTCACAAAGGTGTGAGTTCATGTGATGTGTAAGGCTAATCAATGATGGGGGTTTAAAGCTGAGCATTGCTTTTAAGTAGTTGGTCAAAATTTTATTAGCAGTTACTAAGTGTAAGTAAATATCAAACCATAAGTAAAGTAATAGAACAAAATTAATAACAAACCCATGCAATGCAAATGACAAAATTGAATTTAAGTTCCATAATTTAAACATCAGAGAGTCCTGAGCTGCTCATGACCGTGAGCTCGGCTAGTATACCAGTTTTTACACTCTGCAGAGGTTGTACCCTTTACCCACAAGTCATGTTACCCATCTGCCAAGGGATCGCGACTTCCCATACACCTATACCTAGGAAGCGCGGCAGGGCAACACTACGAGGCCTTTACAAAGTTCCACTAGCTTCCGAAAACCCGCTACAGTTTATAGGAAGTTCCAATGCAGGGTTCTCGGCTGACTGCCATCGCAGCAAAATCAACCAAGGACCTCCCTACACTGACCACTCCCCTACTGCCCTTGCCCCTTTCGGGTAAGGTAGTCTTCCACTAGCTTTCCTAATTAGTCAGCCAAGGGCGTCCCATTAAACCCTTGTGGTGGCACGTGGTTCTCAAGTTAAGCTCTATGTTCCAATTAACATTAATGATCTCAACATGAACATAAATAGAATAACAAAAAGAATTGGAACATAGAGGTAATAAGTGATTATCCCAAAACCATATAAAGCAATAGCAAACTACCCAAGTGATTCAGGGGTAAACAAGGTAATGAGATAAACAATCTAGGGTGACCTATCGGGTCCCATCAAAATTAACCTATGCATGAATAAGTGACATTAAAGAACATTATTGGGTAAGAAGTGGTCAAGGGCACAACTTGCCTTCAATGAGCTCCTGCTCAGCTACTTCAATCTGCTGCTCACCAGGATCCTCAGTCACGGGCTCTTCTACTCGCCACAATACAAACAAGCACAGTGTATATAGAGAAATTAACATTACACCAAACATATAAATAAAATACACAGTAATAATCTACATATTAAAATAAAATCCTAGGAACAGGAATCATAATTTTTGGAGTTGTAGATTTTAAGTTATGGATTTTTAAAGGTTTTATGTGTTTAAAATAGATTAAGTGAGGAATTAAATTTCTTACTGTTTTCATGACCAAACAGAGGCTCTAGGTGATAAAGAATAAAATTACAAAATTTTAGGAACTGGAATGGATTAATTTGGAGTTAGTATGAATTTTCTATGAATTATTGAAGTTCTAGCAATTATTTTTCTATTAAAAATCTATTTTCCACTTTATTTATTCAGTTTTTAACTGCACTGGATTGGGCCTCAATATCTGTGAAGCGCAGGGGGCTCGGGGATAAAATTCCTAAGACTCAGGGAACAGCGCATAGGACGGCGGGTTGTTTTCAAGGAAACCGAGGGGTTCTTTAGCAAATGTGCTCGGGCGAAACGGTATCGGCTCCCGTGAGCCGTCCGATCCAAACGGACGCGCGAGATTAGATCTAGGTTTTATCGAAACGGTACGCACCCACAGTGGTTGGATCCAGGATCAACAGTCCCGATTTAATGAGATGTGATACGCTCTGATCCGTCCGATCGAACCCCCCCAATGGCCCAGATCAAATCGACCAGGAAGAAGGCTGGTTTCTAATCCGACCGTTCATGCCACATCAAACGGCCCACGGCACGCCCGCCTCCGAGCAGAGCCCTCACGGCGGCGCCGCCCAAAGCTCGGCAGCGCATGGCTGGACCGCCCGCTAATCCCCACCGCAGGGCCCTAAAGCTTAATCCGCGCCTCCCAACATGATGCCCAGTGAAAAGCGGAGAGGATGGTGTACCGTTTACCTCAAATCCGAGCGGTGACCTCACTGTCCACGCGGCTAGGCGGTTCGGCGGTGGGGGTTGAAGTACGGTGAGGAATTGAGGCCGTCCCGAGGATCAATCCCGCCGAACACTAGCAGAGACGTCCTCCTGGTGACCCGGCGAAGCCCCACGACCTTTCCCCAAGATCCCAACGACGACGTAGCCGAGGGTAGGCTGCGGCGGCGCTCTCCCCTCCCTTCTCGGTGCTACGGCGGCGACACGGTATCAGCGAGGGCGAGTCTTCAAAAACAGGAGGAACGGTCGGCCAGGGTTCTGGGGACCCCATATAGACGCGAGGTGGCCGAGGTGGGCAACGATCTCCACGGATTCGACGGTGAGCGCCCGCCATTGTCGGGCGGTCTGTTGAAGGGTGACTGAGCCTATCCGGTCCCACCTGACAGTCTCAACACAGAGGGGAAAAACCTGCTAAGCGGGCCCACAGGTCAGCGCATGGAGGTCATCCAGCGCGCGCGCACAGGAGCTGGTTCGCGGGGCCCGTGTGGCAGAGAGGGTGAGGCAGGCGCGTGCGGGGCTGAAGACTTGGGCCGCAGAAGGGGAGGAAAGAGTAGATGGGCCGAATACGAGGTTGGGGCCCAGTTAGGGTAGTTTTGTTTTATTCTTTTCTTTTCCATTTCTTTTTCCCAATTTCAAATTCAATTTGAATTCAGATCTAATTCAAACCTTTTGGCCCTTCCTTACAATTTTATATTGTGCCATTAAAGTACTGACTTTGAAGATACTATTTTTATGTATATATTTTCTATAAATTCTATACTCTTTCCCTTTCTTTTCTATATTCTCATGGTTTTATTTTCAAGTTAAACTTTAAATTCTATGGATTCATTGATATGCTATTAATGGTATATTTATTTTATTAAGCACAAATGCACATCCAAATAAAAACTCGGCATGATGCATAAATTTTAATAGTACATCCTTTTATTACTTATTTGTTTTTGAATATAGTGTCCACATGTGATGATGCATAAAGGTCAAACCCATATAAAGAGGAATTGTTTCTCTATTGGTATTATTTCTTAGCAAATTACAAAGTGGGTGTTACAATATCCCCCATCCGGGGGCTTGGAAGATGGAAAGACACGATGCATAAGGGAGCACGAAGACACGGTCGCCTTCCAAGAGGATCACCCTCCTTTTAAAGGCGGCTCTCCCTACTTGCGTCCCCAGCCGTCGTGGGCTGAGTCTTCTCCAACACGCTCCAAGGTCCTCCCCCTACGGCGCGGGGGCTGGGTCCCACACGTCATGCAAGTCGGCCAAAGCAGAAGAAGCCAAACCGCCGCGCGTGGTGCGTGCAACCGCCCAGCGGTTACAAGCGGCTCTCCACTTTTGCCCAGACCAGCGGGCGAAAGGGCGGGCAGCCATGCAGGCGGCATGCAACCGCGCCAAGTGGGCGCGCTTCTCCGACTCCCAACACGCCCAGCATGGAGGCCCAGACCCACGCGTCATGCAACCGGCGCGCCGAATGCTTCGTGCCTGCAACTGCACCGCCACCTGCGCCACCACCGCGCCTCCTCGACTGTGGAACCAATACCGCGACTCGAGGCGACCCAGCGCACGACCCAGCGGCTCCAGCCTGGCGCGACGGTCAATGCGGCCGAAGACGGGCCGGCAGTAATGGCGGTGGCAGGCGGGCGAGAGCAGCGGTCACGTCGTCAGCCAAGCTTACGTCCCATCCGGGGGCAGCGAGAGAACCCTCTCTCACGGCGTGAAGACAACACGCCCGTGTTCCGTTCCTCGAACGGCTCGCGCACGCGCAACGGCTGCCCCGCGAACCACTCGCCCCGTCGCATTAACTCCACGGCGGGACAGGCGGCGCCTCTGGCAGGAGAAGCGAGCGACGCTTCGCCTTCGCCATAATGACCGCGTCAAAAAAGGTACGTTGCGTCGTTCGATTTCGTATCCTTTTCCTTTTTTCCTCTTTCTCTCTCTTGCAACAGGGACCGGGAAAGGGGGATACCCCGGAAAGGATCCTTCCCTGTGAAGGAACCAGGCTCCGAGCCTCCCTACTGATCAGAGGTTCGAAGGCTGGCCCCTCGGGAGGGTTCAACAGCCGCCTCAGAGCACGTGGGCTCCACACCCACTACTGGTCAGAGGTTCAAAGGCCGGCCCCTCGGAAGGGTTCAACGGCCGCCTCAGGCTACTCGGGCTCCGCGCCCACTACTGATCAGGGGTTCGAAGGCTGGCCCCCGAAGGGTTCACAGCCGCCTCAGACACAGAGCGAGGGATGACCATGGGTACGTTCGATACATAACCAAGGCTCGGGCTGCGCTCCCGAGGTACCCTAGGACATTTCCGAGACCAGCGGGAACGATCATGTAACGGAATCCCATCGGAGGGAGGCATCGAGCCCTCGGACCCCGTCACCAGGGGACCGGGCCCGGCAGATCACCCGCAGGTACTTTTGGGCGCGCCTCTGGGCCCCTAGCCGACCCCTAACGAACGGGGCACGAACGTCCGCTCGGATCACCCGCCTGCAGCTCACCGGAGACACCATGTTCGGCGCCCACCGAGGGCAACATGGCGCTCTCCCCCCTCCTCCTTGCGGAAAGGCGACGCAGGGGCATATGTAAAAAAGTCGAGTCTGTCCCTGATCGCCCTCTCGCCCTGTGCAGAGGCTCGGGGGCTGCTCTCGCAAACCCGGCTCTGGCCAAACCGTTGACAGCGTCAACATACCAGCCCGAGAACTTGGGACCCGACCGTACACCCGGGCTACGGCCAGCTCGCATGAGGGAACGACTAGACCAGCCGAAGCATTGTGCGAGGCGTTAAGACCTCGGAGGAGTCAAACCACTCCTCCGAGGCCTCGGGGGCTACACCCGGCGGGTGCGCTCGTGCGCACCCACCGGAACAAAACGCAACCGAGAAAGGCTGGTCCCCTTGCAAAAAAGTGCGACGAAAGCCTCCAAGCGAGTGCTAACACTCCCTTCGAGGCTCGGGGGCTACTGTCGGGGACCATAATTAGGGGTACCCTCAAGGCTCCTAATTCTCAGCTGGTAACCCCCATCAGCACAAAGCTGCAAAGGCCTAATGGGTGCGATCAAGTCAGGGATCAGTCCATTCGAGGGACTCGATCACACCTCGCCCGAGCCTAGCCTCGGACAAGGGCAGCCGACCCGGAGGATCTCCGCCTCGCCCGAGGCCCCCCTCCAGCGGCGAACACGTTCCCGGCTCGCCCGAGGCCCTGTCTTCGCCAAGAAGCAACCCCGACCAAATCGCAGGATCATTTAATGCAAAGGTGGACTGACACCTTTATCCTGACGCGCGCCCCTCAGCTGACAGAGCCGAAGTGACCGCCGTCACTTCGCCGCTCCACTGACCGGTCTGTCAGAAAGACAGCGCCGCCTGCGCCGCTCCGACTGCAGTGCCACTTGACAGAGTGAGGCTGACAGGCGGTCAGGCCCGGCCGCACACACCATAGGAAACTCCGGTCCGCCCGACCCAGGGCTCGGACTCCCGCTAAGCCCCGGAAGACAGCGAACTTCGCTCTGCCCGACCCAGGGCTCGGACTCGGGCAAAGCCCCGGAAGACGGCGAACTCCGCTCCGCCCGACCCAGGGCTCGGACTCAGGCAAAGCCCCGGAAGATGGCGAACTCCGCTCCGCCCGACCCAGGGCTCGGACTCGGGCTAAGCCCCGGAAGACGGCGAACTCCGCTCCGCCCGACCCAGGGCTCGGACTTGGGCTCAGCCCCAGAAGACGATGAACTCCACTTCGCCCGACCCCAGGACTCAGATTCCGCCCTGGCCTCAGCCAACGACCTCCGCCTCGCCCGACCTAGGGGCTCGGACTCGGCCTCAGCCACGGAAGACGGACTCGACCTCGACCTCGGAGGAGCCTCCACATCGCCCAACCTAGGGCACGGACTGGCCATGTCAACAGGAGGCGCCATCATTACCCTACTCCAAGCTGACTCAGGCTACGGGGAACAAGACCGGCGTCCCATCTGGCTCGCTCTGCCAGATAGGCGATGATGGTGCCCCGCACGCTCCCTGACGATGGCGGCTCTCGGCCCCCTTACGGAAGCAAGAGGACGTCAGCAAGGACTCGACGGCCCCGACAGCTGTCCCTCCGCCAGGCTCCAGCACTCCTCCAACGGCCACGACATCACACAAACCGGGTGCCAAGATCTCTCCGGCCGCCACGATGGCGTGTACTTAGGGCGCTAGCTCTCCTCCTCTAGACACGTAGCACTCTGCTACACCCCCATTGTACACCTGGACCCTCTCCTTACGCCTATAAAAGGAAGGACCAGGGCCCTCTTAGAGAGGGTTGGCCGCGCGGGGACGAGGACGAGACGGGCGCTCGCGTAAGGCCGCTCGCTCCTTCCCCCGTGTGGACGCTTGTAACCCCCTACTGCAAGCGCACCCGACCTGGGCGCGGGACGAACATGAAGGCCGCGGGATTTCCACCTCTCTCACGCCCATCTCCGGCCTCCTCGCTTTCCCCCCTTCGCGCTCGGCCTCGCGTCGACCCATCTGAGCTAGGGCACGCGGCAACACTTCACTCGTCGGCTCAGGGACCCCCCAGTCTCGAAACGCCGACACCCCTATTATGACGACCTGCTCCTTCCACACAACATTGACGTGATGCACACTGAAAAGAATGTTGTCGAGGCACTGTAGGCAACAATTATGGACATTCCTGATAAGTCAAAGGATAACGTGAAGGCAAGAGTTGATCTGGTAGCGTTATGTGATAGACCAAACCTAGAGATGAAGCCTCCAAGTGGCGGAAAGACGTGGAGAAGGCCTAAGGCCGATTTCGTCCTAAGCAGGGCCCAGAGGAAGGAAGTACTTCAGTGGATCAAGATGTTGATGTTCCCTGATGGGTATGCAGCTAACCTGAGTAGAGGGGTGAACTTATCTACTATGCGAGTCTTAGGGATGAAGAGTCATGACTTCCACATATGGATTGAACGGATTCTTCCTACGATGGTTCGAGGCTATGTCCCTGAGCATGTCTGGCTAGCACTTTCAGAGTTGAGCTATTTCTTCCGTCAACTTTGTGCAAAAGAGTTATCTCGGACGGTGGTTGCAGACTTGGAAAGATTGGCACCCGTGTTACTGTGTAAGCTTGAGAAGATATTTCCACCTAGCTTCTTCAATCCAATGCAGCATTTGATTCTTCATCTCCCCTATGAGGCACGAATGGGGGGGGGGGCGTGCAGGGACGTTGGTGCTATCCAATCGAGAGATGTCTAAAGACTATTCGAAAGAAATGTAGAAATAAATGCAAAATCGAGGCTTCCATTGCAGAGACATACATTCTAGAGGAGGTCTCAAACTTCACAACAACTTATTATGGTGACAATCTGCCGAGCGTGCATAATCCACCCCCTCGTTACAATGATGGCGACAATGAATCGAACCTTAGCATATTTCGAGGCCAACTCGGAAGCGCAAGTGGCTCGACCACCAAGACCCTGACACATGAGGAGTGGCAGTATATCATGCTATATGTATTGACCAACCTTGAAGAGGTGACGCCATACATGGAACAATTCCTTCATGAATTCTAGCGTCGATCAAGGGACCCCACTCCACAGGAATATGACGCTCTTCTTAGAAAGGGTGCGAGAAATGGGTTGCCCGATTTCATTTCCTAGTTCAAACTTAATGTACATGCTTAGTTTGTAAAAGAGATACTCTTTGAACTCAATTTAGCGTCTTTTAACTTGCGAATACTTGCAGGGCCAAAGAGATCCGTCTATGAGTGCCGAGTTGAGACAAGTAGCCAATGGCTTTGCTTATAGGGTCAAGAAATATTTTGGGTATGACGTCAATGGATACCGTTTTCGCACAACAAACTACGACAAAAGTCGGCCCAATAGGAAAACAACGTATTCTGGAGTCTTTACGTCCGGCCTTGACAACGTCGATTATTTTGGACGAATTGAAGAAATATATGAGCTCAATTTTTATGGTTCCAAACCTCATACTCCAGTGATATTCAAATGTCATTGGTTTGACCCTCAAGTGACGAGACGAACACATTCTAATCTTGGGATAGTCGAAATTCGACAAGATTCCACCTTAGCAGGAGACGATGTCTATATCGTGGCCCAACAGGCCACACAAGTGTATTATCTCCCATATGCGTGCCAAACGAAAGAACATCTTAAGGGTTGGGATGTTGTGTATAAGGTATCGCCGCACGGGAGGTTACCTGTTCCTAACGATGAAGATTACAACTTAGACCCGGACACATATGATGGAGAGTTCTTCCAAGAAGATGGGCAAGAAGGGCGATTTGAGATAGACTTAACTGAAGCTATCGGAATGGACGTAGATATTGAAATGGTTGTTGATGAGGAGGATGATGAGGTGCAAAATGGTAATGACTTAGTAATCCTTGAAGGCAATGACATTAATGACGAACTTGCGTCTTCCGATGGTGTTGAGATTGAAATGGTTGATAGTGATGATGAGAGTTATGATCCGGCTAACCCCGACACATATGAAGATTATTTTTAATCGATGTAATGCTATATGACTTTTTATTTCACACCTGTTTTTAAATACATATTTTTATATGTGCTTATTTGTTTCCTCTTAATTGTAGGTTGTTAGACAAATATGGTGGGCGGTTGGCTGAGGATGAGGAGGGGGAGGAGGAGTAGGACGGCGGACGAGGCAGAGCAGGTCGAGGCACAGCAGGCGGAGCCTCAGGTCGACGACGACCAGCAGCAGGACGACGACGACTAGCAGCATGATGCCTCAGGTTCTGGCGGCTCAAGTTCGAGGAGCATCTACCTGCGAGGCCCCGCGAGTCTCCCTCCGCGTCCCATACTTCGGGACAGGCGACCGCTGATTCGACCGGATGGGGAGAGGTATGTAATTTTATGTTCTTCATTCTATTATATGTTCAAAATCATAATATAAACTAATACTTTTTATTTATCACTTGGACAGGTCTTGGATGGTTCTGGATTATGCTGGGGGTCATCGTCTCCCCCCTAATGGCATCCTCGGCCTGCTGTGCAGGGAACACTTCCCTGGACTGGTGGAGTACGCCGGAGTGACGGGCACGGGCCCAGCTTTCACCTTCGACCACTACGCCGTCGCCCCCGATGCAGTAGACCGGGACGACCGGGAATTCGCAAACAAGACGGAGCGGGTGAAGCAAGAGCTGTGGGTAAGTCTTAGTATAATGTAAAATATGTTGCATTCGTTGCAAATTCTTGAAATAATGTATGGATACATCATTTTTGTATGCAGGATTTCTTCAGATGCGATGCTGGATACGAGGCTAGGGCGGATGTGGTGGCCACCACGAGCTGTAAGAAGCTCGTTGTGGACATGCACTATGAGGCCCGAATCCAGGCCATCATCACCTACCACGGCTTTGTCCTTGGGGAGAGGGTGACCAAACCTCAAGCCCGAACCATGTCGTTGACCAGGGAGCAATACCTGCAGGTAAAGTCATGCATGTTTGGTACCAGTACTCCATGCATGAATTTTATTTTATCTTCTGATATGCACTTTACGTGTTTACTTTATAGATGATTCCACATTGGTGCGCCACACATCCTCTGTGCTGGGAGCAGATGGTGGATAGGTGGTATTCGGCTGAGTGGGATGAGGCGCACACCGCTAGCCGGGAACGACGTTTGATGATGCAAGGCCCCTCCCACCACCAAGACAGCCGGAGCCTGGGCCAATATGCCGAAGCATGGGTACGCCCTCTTTTTTATTTAGATATATAGCACTGAATTAGATATTATTTCTAACTATCTCGTTGGTTTTCTTTGCAGTCGGCGTCACATGGTGGCCGGCCTTGCTCCACCTTCTCGGCCTATGCTATGGCCCATAAGGGTAAGGCGACGTCCGACGTCACCTACAACCCGGATGACGGGCCCGATTCCTACACCAACCCCGCCGTCTACAGCCGCCTCCATGACTACACCGCCATGGCGCAGGAGGTTCATGGCCCAGACTATGATCCGAGCACCGAGCCGATCGACCCCGATGTGCTCATGAGGGTCGGAGGAGGCAAGAGACATGGGCGGTACTGGATTGCCGACGGGGCAATCGACTCATCCTCCACTCCCACTCTGTCTCAGGTGAGAGCAAGGAGCACGGGCTCGAGTCCAGCCATACGACCTCGGCACGATAGCTCACAGCATCGCATACAACAACTCGAGGTTAGTGCTTTTGTAACTCGTCCTTCCTTGAGTTATATACCTTCTCTTTGAGTTACTATAACGTTGGCTTGTAATATTACAAACCCAACTAGAAGAAGAGAGGAGGGAACGTCATGAGATGGAGGCGAGGATGATGGCGGAGCGGGAGGCGGAGCGCCGGGCAGATCATCAGAGGATGGCGGAGATGTTCCAGTACACGTAGAGCCTTGGCGCCGCACAAGGCATCGCTCCGCCACCTCCATTGTTCCCTCCAGTTGACCCTGCTCTCTTCCACACTCCTGTGAGTATCAAAATTGTAGTTAGATGTTTGTAATGCATCTGGTATAACACATGCAATCTCTTCTCTGTGCAGGGCCAATCTGGGGCGGTATCCAACAACCCTCCGGAAGGGTTCAGCCCAACGCAGCCCCGGTCAAACCGCCCACCTCCATGAGTGTTGTGTTTTCATTGTTTTAGACTTCAGAACTTGTGTATAATACTTATGTTTGTGTTTGATACTTATGTGAGAGCTTGAGACGTTTGAGACTTATGTTTGTGTTTGATACTTGTGTTGAACACTTATGTTTGTGATGGATATTTATGTTTGTGGTGACAGTTTTATGTTTGTGTTGGCTATTTATGTTTGTGATGATATCTGTGATGTATATATGTGATATATATGTGATATTTTTTGTTTGTGTGGATGGAATACAAAAAACAAATAAAAAGGTACATACTGGTCACTTTGCCGAGTGTAACACTCGGCAAAGAGGTGCTTTACCGAGTGTCAGGGTCATAACACTCGGCAAAGAGCAAAGACCTGGGCACCGGCTTAGGGACTTTGCCGAGTGTTATGTCGCTGGCACTCGGCAAAGAGGCACACTTTGCCGAGTGCCGCACAGAGCACTCGACAAAGAACCTGACATGGGGACCCTCTCTGGCGGGCTCTTTGCCGAGTGTCCCAGGGGGCACTCGGCAAAGGTTGAATCTTTGCCGAGTGCTACTGGGCAGACACTCGGCAAAGTTAACTCCTTTGCCGAGTGTCATCCTTGACACTCGGCAAAGAAGCCGTCTCCGTCACCTCGTCGCCGTAACGACTACTTTTCTTTGCCGAGTGCCCGAGAAAAAGTACTCGGCAAAGAAGGCTCTGCCGATGCACTGTTTGCCGAGCCTTCTTTGCCGAGTGCGACACTCGGCAAAGACTTTGCCGAGTGTTTTTAGGGCTTTGCCGAGTGCTTCGGGCACTCGGCAAAACGCCCGTTTTCCGATAGTGATACACGCCAATATCCACACGAAACGATAAAATAAGCCAGACCAGATACAACAACCACGCGACACGTAGGCCTGAATATAATTACAGCAAAAACACATAGAGAGAGAGAGACACCAGCATCTTGTTTGGGAAGAACATGACAAGCAACAGGTATATATCAGTGCATATAGGAATCTTCGGACACGAACGCGCCGCCCTGAGAACCTTCTCGACGCCGACAAGAATCTCTACAGCCTTTAACTTAAACCAATCTCTTAAAATAGTTGCCACACACGTACGTACTGATGCTTATTATTATCGTTATTACAGTTGCAGCGATATAGTATATCATACGTATCATCGAAGCATGCATGAGCATTCAATCAGAGCCAAAACAGATGCTGCTCATGGCCGCGACGACGGCGCCACCAGCTGCTGCACGTTGATCGGGTGGACGAAGGTCCCGTTGTCGCTGAAGAGCTGCTGCGCCGTGACCGCCGCCAACGTCTCGGTGGGGTGGAACCTGTCCCAGAAGAAGAAGCTGCTCCGGTTGGGGCACAGCGGAGCCGAGCTGTTGCACGCGCCCGAGCCGAAATCCCCTGAGCCGCAGCACGCGCGGTCGGGCGTAGTGAAGTCTGTATAAACCATGGAGGGTTTTTTTCCCTTCTTTTAGATGGCGGCAAGGATCATTACTATGCCAGATGCCAGGAGCATTAGTAGGAGTAGGAGTAAGAGTATATATTACTGTTGGGAGGTGTGCTAGCGTGGGTGAATATCCACTGGGCCATCGCGACGGCGTCTCCGAGTGAGTACTTCATGCCGGGCAGCTCGTCTTGGCTGAGGCTCTGCAGCATGGAGCCGATCATGGGGTACAGCTGCCTGGAGAGGTTGTTCGCCGTGCCGAGGCAGCCGAAGCCGTCCATGTCGTGCGTGTCCTCCGCTATCTTCCTCTGCGACGGGCAGCAGCCGACCAGCGACGGGCTAACGACGGAGAACTTGGTTGCCCCGGCGGCGTACAGATCCTGTAGCATTCCGACGACATCGTTTAGGAATAATGACCATGCCAAAAGTTAATAATAAGCTTCCATGCATTTTGGTACAGATATATAGGGAGTAACCTTCACGTAGGTCGCGTAAAGAGCAACGAGCCCTCCCAGAAACGCGGTGTCGTTGCGGCTAACGTTGCGGTTCTTAGGGTCTGCGAAGAAGTCGCTGTACTCGAACAGGTCGTTGCTGCCGACGCTGATGAAGACGAGCGACTCGGAGACGAGACCGGGCGCCGTCCGCTCCCGTCTCTTGCTGCCTTCCCACGTCGTCGTCCGAACGAGGCTCGTGAAGTTGCCGACTTGCTCGGCCATGGAAACCACCGGCCCGCCACACTGCATCAAATTTAGACAGAACCGGTGCCGGCGACACGTACGTGAGTGAGTGAGTGAGTCCGCTAGCTGATCCACGGCACGCACGAATACGATCGATGGACGGAGTGCGTCGACGACGATCACCAGCAACACAACGACCAAGCGGCCTGCAGCTAGGCGTCATTGCGTACCACAGAATCGCCGGTTGTAGGGAGGAGACCCGACCCTCCGGACGCGAAGTTGATGCCCGTGCTCACCGTCGTCCGCCGAGTGTGCCTCGCCCTCGCGTTCGTCAGGGAGAGGAAAGGTGGCGGGCTCCCGGCAAAGCCCAGCCATCGTGCTGTTCAGTTCTTGGTCAGTCAGTCACATTAGTTTTCACGCTCGATATCAGCAGTTTTCATTCCCGATTAATCGCCAACCGATCGATAACAACAGGCTTGATGCGCATGCATGCATATACCTAGATGGTCCGCCAAGTTGTAGCCGTTGCTGAACCGGCCGGTCGGTGACTGCCCGGGGTGGTAGTCGACGCCGTAGGGCCGGTAGTTCGCTTTGCAGCTGTCGTTGACGCTGGCCAGGTGGTTGTTGTTGCCGACGTCCACCAGGGAGTCCCCGAACACGAACATCGCCGGCACGAGCGGCTTCCCGGCCGCGCTCGGCCGCGGCGCGAGCCCGAGCAGCGAGCTGCACAGGACAACGAGCACCACGGATGCGCCGCCACGGCTGGCCATTGGAGGAGCTTGCTAGCCCCGGCCTCTGCGCGGGCGTTGTTCGTCTCCGTTTCGCGTGTGCTATATGTAGAGATGCATCTGGACTGCATGACAATGGCGTAATGGAGATGCAGCATACCTGTCCGTATCTTCGGATCCCTCGCCCCCCAGTAAATTAAATAATTCAGAGGGTATGCCCGTTTGTTCTCTACTGCCATGAACAGTGCTAACATCATCGGTCTCCTGTTCGTCGATGGGATTCAGGGCCGACAATTAAAAACGGGCGTAGGAAGTCAATTTCGCAATGGCAATTGGTGGGAAGAAGCAACACACACACACACACACACAGCCAGCCAGGAGAACTGCGGCGTGACGTCGCGCAGCAAGCTGGCGCTTCTGGCATTGCAAAGCATAGAGTGCATCAGCGCACAGCGGAAGTGGAAAGGATTGTCCGCTTGCCGTGGAACCGGATCCTCTTACGTTGGCAGATACGGCAGGCGGCTGCGATCGCCGTCCACGATCCATCCAACGCTACGCGGGGAACTGTGCTCGTATCGCGGAAAGCGACCCCTTTTTTTTTCTGCTTCTCGAAGCCACAGCCGTCCTCCTGAACATTAATTAACAAACTGGAATGTTAGCTTGTGTTTTGCCTATGGAAGGCAACTGATCTCTGAACGGCTAGCCAAATGCGGCTACGACAAATGGATGCTGCGGTGCATGTCCACGGATGACGACCGCGCAAATGGAAGCCTCTTCTATGCAAAAACAAAAGACAAGACCTATACCTCGAAATCATAGCGTACACTCTTTCTTTTAATCATCGAAGCTATGCTATACTCGTCAAGTGATGATGTACTGATAGCCCAAGGATTGATTAGAGAGCTTAAAGGCACTGCGGAAGCAGATTCAGAAACAATCCAAGAAACAGCAAAAGGGAGTTCCAAACCAAAAAGTTTCCTGGTGTAGAATACAGACAGATATCGCTTCCACCATGTTTGTCTTTGTATTTTCTTCAGAGTCGGAGCCAGATGTGGATAATGTCATACACGACGAATATAAATACGGATTTGTCTTGTTTACAAATATGAATAAATATTTTAAGCTGGCGCTCTTGGTTTTGCTGGTGTCCTCATTTTTACCCTTAGTCGTGTTTTTTTTATCAGTTTTGTCCTTCCAGTGCTATAGAACAGACACTATACGACGGTTGATCTTTAGCGACCTTTATTAGAGACAGACGGTTGGTCGCTAAAAGTTATGTACCGACAGTTGGTCGCTAAATGCATTTGTAGCGACGGGCCACCGGTCGCTAAAAGTCTAGAAATTTAACTACTCAAGGTTGGTCGCTATAGAGACAGATGGACATCCGACGGTTGGTCGCTATTGATTGACATGTGACTGTTTTAACTACTCAATGATTTAACTACTCAATGATTTTTTATTTCTCTTAATTGATTTTGGATATCGAACAACATTTCTTGTTAAGTAAAAATTCAAATAAATAATAAATAATTACTAGTCCAAAAATAACTATTTTATTTATAAATAATTTTGGTTTCATCATTATAAATTTTAGAGTTATTTAAAAATATATTTCGAATTTAGAAAAAGGAAATAGAAAAAAAGAAAAAAAACTAAAACCTAACCTAACTAACGGCCCAAGGCCCAACAAGCAGCCGCCACCTAACCCTAACCTAGCCGCGCGTGCCTCCTTCCTCTGGCCGCCGCCACCTGCTTGTCCCACCCGGCCGCTCTCTCTCCTCCCTTCTCTTCCCTCTCTCTTCTCTCTACCACGACCGCGCTAAGGATCAAGTGCATGCGACGCCCGACGCCTCGACTGCCTCGACCCGCCTGCGCCCAGGAAGACCCGACGCCGCCAGGCGACCCCGACCACCCGTGCCCTGCCCCTGCGAGCCGACGCCAGCCCGCGCCAAGAACGCCGCCAGCGCCTCCCGCGCCGAAAACTTCAAAACGTAAAGGAAATGTTGGTGCCTCTTTCTGTATGGAAGGTCTCTGTTTTTTTACACAGTAGTTCTTTTTATGATGTTCAAAATTAAGTCATTGTTAGGTTAAATTCGCTGCTATTAATTAGTGATTATGGTGTGATATTGGCTTGCGTCCGTAGGCTTCTTTACTTGGCAACATATTGACATTAATTTGATATGTTTCTCTGGTTATGCTAACATATTCATATATCAGGTTGAGGTGCATGATGTGGGCAAGGAGATGGAGCTGGATCTTATTAAACAATATAGTCAGGTTGACTGTTGATCTACACTATTCATTGTCGCTTTGCATATCTTCTGACATTAAATCTTCAAGTTGAACGGATATTTGCTGATAAGGTCAGCAAAGCTGATGGACATGATCTGGTTCCTGAATATTTAGTCAAATGGCAAGGACTTCCTTATGCAGAATCTACCTGGTAATTTTCATGGCATGGTATCCAGTTTTATGGTTATGATTATTGTTTTGCACATGGATGAACTTTGATCATATACACAATATCTCTACCTTTGTTGATTCAGAGTATGATTATATGTGATGATCTTTCATATATTTTATATTCTATCTGGTGGATGTTAATTTTTTATTGTAGGAAATAGGAATACGCCTTTACTGTTTAATTAGTATGCATTAGTCTGATTGACCTTGCTGTTGGTGCGTTGTTTCAGGGAAAAAGATACAGATATCGATTTTGCTCAAGATGCAATTGATGAATATAAGGTAAGTACTCAGTACTCTATAATAGCTTCTGTAAATTTACCTAAGTGTGTAATGTTGTATCATGACCGGCTTGTGGAGAATTGATCTTTTTTATAGGCGAAGTGTTGAAGATGGCTTTGGTGAAGGAAATGTCTTGTTAGCATCAAGTAAGTGGCGACATCACAACCCCTACAAGCTTGTGCCTTAAAACAAGAGGATACAAGAAGTTGGAGTGCTTTTGTGAAGGCTTTTGCGAATCACTTGAGGCGTTAGTACTTTTGTGAATGATTTTGTAAAGTGTTTGCAAATATGTGCAAAACATAATAACATGTGTAGGTTTTGTGAATGATTTTGTTGTGGTGCTTGTTGATGGTTTATGTGATGTGAATCTATCATTGTGCAATACTAATTAAATTTGTACATCTATGTGATTATGTGTATAAAAATTGGTGATTTGTGATGCTTTTGTATATATAACAGTTGTTGAATGCTAATTAATGGTATATTATCATTATTAACGACTATAATTAGGGGCAACTTTCTGTTGGTTGCTAAATGTATAGTATAACGACTCACGATTGGTTGCTAAATCTATAGTACAACAACCCACGGTTGGTCGCTAAATATACAATATTAGCAACGGAGGGTCGGTCGCTAAAGCCTTTAGCGACGACACTTACAGCGACCATCCTTATGGGTCGCTAAAAGTTTTTAGCGACCAATCGTAGGTCGCTGAAGGCCGTTTTTGTGGCGGAACCACCCGAATTATTCCAGCTTAAGTGCCTAAGTCACGCCTCCGGGGTCGCGACACACTTAAATCGGAATAACCCGTCAGTCCCTCAGATCTAGTCTGATAGAGCCACTTAACCAGGATCAAATTCCATAGTCTCACTCGAAGATGAGTCACAGAAGAAATATAATAAAACAGGAAACCTTGAATTAAGTACTGAATTATTACATAGATCGGAGTTTTTCAAGTAGCAAATAAGAGTTCATGAAATAAAATGCAGCGGATAAACGATGTCGTCGGTATCGAGGAAATGGGCAAGGCCTAGCCCACTACTCCTCGTGCTCCTCTCCTGCCGGAGCAACATCCCACTCGACCGTCCAACCCGGTGGCAGGGTGGTAGGCCAAGTCACACCATCAACCATTTCCTGAATGGTACCTGCAAAAATTATGCCACAAGCAAGGCTGAGTATACTAATACTCAGCTAGACTTAACCGGTGTGAGGAATCTACTCCTCTACCTCTAGACTATGCAGCTGTTTGGCTGAGGGGGGGGGGGTTTGGTTTGCCAAAAGCACTAGCTGTTTCTAAAATCAATTTTTAGCTTTTCGATTTCTATCATCATTAACTTAGCTAGATTTGCTCCTTCTAAGCATACATGGTGACAAGCATTTAGTTCAATCAACAAATTATCTCATGTAACCTCGTTTCACTTCTTACTCGATGCAGTACAAGGGGTCAAACAGTCTCATTAGCTGCGAGAAGCAGACGATTCGAATCGAGTTTTAACCTTGCAAGGTAAACCTAAACACACGGCATGTCAGGGTACTCTGACCCCACACATGACAACCGTCCCCATCGATTCCCCGTTCGCGTCCAGGCCTCACCGCCTTGGCATACAATGCTCGACTGACCCCGGCTGCCGCCGTGCAGTGACCGCACTTGTACCCACCATAGATAGCATGGGAGACCCAGTCTCAGGTCGCATGAGGGATAAAGTCCGCGCCCGGCTTCACTCAGGTACTAGGTTTACCGGTTACCATTTTTCCCAGCATGTGCTTAGTACGTTCAAAAGCTTGACTCAGGTATCCACACATTAATCCTTAATTCTTTTTTCCGTCTCATGGTCAAGGCATCCTCCTTGGATCCAAGTCCATAGACTAACATAGATCCCGTTATCAAGATGAATACAATCAATTCCTGACCTCGCGCGAGTGCTAGAAAATCACTCGACTTCTACCGAGATCCTGGTTAGCAAAGCAGCTACTCGACCTAGCATACTAGTATTCATCTCATAAAGGAATCCTAAGTTCATGCAACTAGAGGTTTCAAGCAACTCCTACACTTAAGTGCACATCACAATCCTACAAGCATTAAGTGTAGTAAAGTAGCATATAATAATACGGTTATGCATAAAAACCGGGGCTTGCCTTCAATTGCTGGGGCTGCGGGGAGATCCTCGATAGCAGCCTCGGAAGCTTGCTCCTGGTCCTCCTCTTGGATAGATCCTTGCTCGGGGATGAGCACGTACTCTCCGTCGGCAAGATTACAATCTAATGAATGCAGTGCGTAAGATATATGCATGATATGATATGTGCTTTAGAAATTACAATTTTTGACGGTGTATGATCTATTTGAGTTAGACAAGGTTAAACCTTACTTATGTAAGACTTCTGGGTGGTATACTTGGTAAATTGGATCAAACTTAGCTAAGGTAAGTGGTAGGTTTTATTTTGGGGTTCCACTGAATTCCTTTTAAGCCTTAGTGAGTTTTGACAAGAATTCAAGTTGGACTCATTGGAGTGAGGTTTATTTCTTCTTTCTTTTTCTTTATTCTCCCTAAGTTTTTGGAGTGGGTTTGAACTACAAGTTGTTTTAATAAAATTCCAAAAATCCTGTAAAAATTACAGTGGCTTATTACTGGTGTATAATTCTCTGTCTCAAAATTTAGCGATCAGAAAGTAAATAGTTTTCTCTGGACAAAATTACCAAATTCTAGGGTAGAAGGGGTGCTTTGAACTACAACTATTACTTAACAGTAGGTAATTCTCTAAAATTTATTTTTGCTGGCTTTTAGGTGCTATAACATGACTTGACACAAATTTCTAGTTATTATTACCTATTAATTATTTTACTAGGGTTTTCTCAAGTTTCTAGCCCAAGAGGTGCTTTCTACTACCACTATATTTGAAAAATATCAAAAAACAAATTTCTGTTTTTTCTTAGCTTCTATTTTGTGCAAGAGCAATCATTCTGAAGTTTGGCATCTTTTTGCTTAAGGGAAGGGGTGGTATGCATTAATTGGATTAAATGACCTTTCTTATACAATATTAGCAATAGGTATTATTTTACATCTTTTCAATGGGTTTGCATTTTTCCCTGGTGGCTTATCTCATCATTGACTTAGCAAAATTTTGGTTGCCCATTATTGCAATATTATGGGTTATTCATGATTTATTTGGAAAATGCCTCATTATCATATTATATTTGTTTGCCTTACTTATAATGATGGGCTGATTGGTTCATTATTTTTGCAGTGGGGTTCTGGTGGTTATAAGTCCACTGGATTTTTATTATCAATTTTGGGTCTGGTTTTGTAATTCTAACAATTGATTTCCAGTTGGAATAATGCTAAATAAAACATTTTATTTTTAAACTGATCTGGACTAAAGGTCTCTTTATTTTTTTCTAGGTTCTCTGTTACTTAAGCAAACTAGGAAAAATAATTTCACTCACTGTTCATTAATTTCTAATGTCTTTCTGATTTTTCCTAAGTTTTGGGCAAAGTAGCTTGAAATGGATATCTACACTATATTTTTCAATACTGGGGTTCCTACTATTTTTAAACAGTGTCTAAAAGAGGTTTGAATACCTATAAATTTTCTTAGGTTCAGCACAGAAGAAAAACTAATTTTCCTTAATTAAACAAGGTTTGGTCAGTTTCTGTTTTTAATTGTAAACTCTAAAAATTAGAAGAGAAAGCATAGGGTTTATTATTTTTAAATGATAGTTCATAATACTTAGGATCTAGCAAAATTAGTTTGACAACTTTTGATTAAGAATTCATCAAGTTATGGATTTTCTAAGTTCTCTGGTTATTTAAAAAGATTAACAGAATTGATTAAATGGAAAACTACTTTGCAGTGGGGTCCCTCGCGGGTGTTTCAAGTTTTTCTCATGGATCAGTCCCTGGGCTACTTTTCACATGAGATACTGACATTGCAGAAAACCCCCCAGGTTCTTCTAATCCTAACCCGAGGTCCTTCTCCTAACTTAAACAGTAACCACGGCGGAAGAAAAGACGGAGGGGCTTACCGGCGGCGAGATTTCTCCAGTGAGGTGGTCGAGGACGTAGGGGAGGTCTCGGGGATCACAACGATGTGCGGGTCACCGTCGGGGATGGTCGGAGTCGGCCGGTCCACGTGCGCAGGCGGAGATGCTCGTCGGCGGCGAGGAATCCGGCCTACTCACGGTGCGATAGTTCAATTGAACGGGCCAGAGAGCTTCACGGGATGCCAGAGAAGATGTGGGTGCAAGGAATTAGACGAAGACTCACTGGTTAGCTCGGTCCACGCGCGGCGGCGGAAGACCGAAGTCCGACGAGGGTGAAATCACTTCTCCGGTGAGGCAATGCCTCAGCTCAAGCTTGGAGAAGCTTCACGGCGTCACTGGGAAGCGATCCAGGGGCTAGGGCGAGGCTGGAGTTCAATAGAAAGGGGGTGGCCACGATGGCCGAGCCTAGGCAGGGATGGCGGGCGGCGGTGCTCGCTTTTCATGGCGAACTCCGGCGATCTTAGGCTCGGGCGAGGCTCGGGGTGTGCGGTGCCAACGGCTAAGGCCTCTTGGACGCATTTATAGGTGAGGGCACGACAGAGGCGTGCGGGGCGAGGCGACCACGCGCGGGGCGCGCGCTGCCGCGGCCAGTCCGCGCTCGGTCGGTCAGGTAAGCGATCGAACACGTGGCTTTTTGCTTCTGCCCGAGTTCAAGCGCCCATAGGTTGAAGATCTTCACGAATTTGGGCATGATCGCTGCACAAGATTTGCTCCCCCGACAGAGCTTTGTCGTTTGTGTGTGGAAGTCGAGCGGTTTGGGGCAGTGTACAGAGAGTTGTCGTGTCACAAAGGTGGTAGTGTCACAAGGTGAGTCCCGAGGTAAAACTGCGCCAAAACCGAGTCAAATGAAATTGGTTTGAGTTCAAACTTTTCCAGGGCGTGTTCAAGGGAATTTGGCACAACTTTGATGTTTGGACTTGTTTGATTTGAGTTCTGAAAAAGAGAGAACAAGGCTGATCTTTGAGAGGGGGCTGAAATTCAGATTTCTGAATTTCTGAATTTTTCCCAAGTGCATTAGTTTAGGGGCTGTTTTGGGGATTTTAAAAAGTTCAAAAGGCAAAACTTCCTTACTATGTTTTGTCAGTTAATTAGTGAACTAAAACTTTATAATTTGGTTTTCTTCAAAATTGTATTCTTCTCCCAAGGGTTTTTCCCATTTACCCTTTATGCATAAATAGTTCACTTAGGGTTAACTAGGGTTTAAGAGTTTTTCTCCCCTTTTTTTTGAACTCATGAAAGGTTTAAGTAGACTTCAACTTAATTCTTTGCTCTCATTTTCAATGTTCATCCTTTTATTAAGATTGCATGTGATCATGGGTTGGGGCTAGCTTAAGGAAGAACCCTAAGTGACACTAGGGTGTCACAGCCTTCCCCCCTTAAAGGAATCTCGTCCCGAGATTCGGGCCAGAGTCCTCCCGGGGTGAAGCGAAGAGTGAGACTTATAGGAAGTGGGTGCTTTATTGTTATTATTAGAGCAAACTGCTCTTCGAATGTCATTCTCTTTGCAACTTCAGAAGGAAGTCCTTTTTAAGTTTTGTTTCATGATTACTTCATTCTGATTTATGATCATATTTCTGAGAATTAGATTCGAAAGGCAGGAGGAGGGGTTGGGGGTGTGATTACGTACCAGCTTCCTTAGGTAGGTAATCAGGGAAGTTGGATCTCAAGAATTCCTCGGTTTCCCATGTAGCTTCTTCCTCTGAGTGATTACTCCACTGGACCTTGTACATCTTGATCGATGTAGCCCGAGTTGATCTTTCCTTGCAATCCAGAATCTTGGAGGGGTACTCTTGGTACGATAGATCCGGCTCTATCTCCAGTTCTGGCTCTGCTATGATCTCGGTCGGCAATCGAACACACTTCTTCAACTGAGATACATGGAACTCACTGTGAATGGCAGACATTTTTGAAGGTAACTTCAGCTTATATGCCACGGGTCCACATGCTTCTGTGATCTCATAAGGTCCAATGTATCGAGGGGCTAGCTTGCCTTTGATCCCAAACCTCTGCACTCCCTTGGTGGGTGATACCTTGAGGTATACAAAACTACCCACCTTGAACTGGAGAGGTTTCCTTCTTCTATCATGGTAACTCTTCTGCCTGGCCTGAGCAGCTTCTAGATTCTTCCTGATTAGTTTGACCTTCCTTTCGGCTTCATTCACTAAGTCAGGTCCAAAAACTCCTCTTTCTCCAGGTTGAGACCAATTGAGTGGTGTCCTGCACCTTCTTCCATAGAGAGCTTCGAAAGGTGCCATCCTTAGGCTGGATTGATAACTGTTGTTATAAGCAAACTCTGCCAAGGAGAGGTTCTTATCCCAGTTCTTGCCACAATCGATTGCACAAGCTCTCAGCATATCCTCCAGAATTTGGTTTACCCTTTCCGTCTGACCATCAGTCTGTGGGTGGTAAGCTGAACTTCTGATTAGCTTAGTTCCCAAAGACTCCTGCAGTTGTTCCCAAAATCTGGCAACAAATTGGGCTCCTCGGTCAGAAACAATGGTCCAAGGTAATCCGTGCAAACACACGATCCGGTCAATATACAATTCTGCATACTTCTGAGCCTTATTAGTGGTGTGCACAGGAAGAAAATGTGCCACTTTCGTCAGTCGATCCACAATAACCCAAATCGAATCATGATGACGAGAGGTGTTGGGCAGACCCACAATGAAATCCATGCTGATGTCATCCCATTTCCACAAAGGTATAGATAGGGGTTGCAAAGCTCCAGCTGATTTCAAGTGGCTTGCCTTTATCCTCTGACAGGTGTCACATTCCGATACATACTGGGCTATCTCCCTCTTCATTCTGGTCCACCAATACAAAGGCTTCAGATCATGGTACATTTTGGTGCTTCCCGGATGCATAGAGAATTTGGAGAGATGAGCCTCATCCAAGATTTTCCTCTTGAGGTCCTGGTTTTTAGGAATCACCAATCTGCTTTTGAACCATAACACACCCTTTTCATCTTGGCGCAAACAGCTATACTTCTCAATCTTCTGATGGAGATTCTTCTTGATAATCTGCACTCCCTTGTCACTGAGCTGGGCCATGATGATCTGGTCTTGCAAAGCTGGCTCAACAGAAATGTGAGACAAAGAACCAGAAGGAATCACTTCTATTTGCATCTTGCTCAACTCATCACACAAGGTGTTAATGCGAGAATCCATCAGAATACAATTGCATTGCAACTTCCGACTCAAGGCATCTGCTACCACATTGGCCTTTCCTGGGTGATAATGTACCTCCAGGTCATAATCCTTGATCAGCTCTAGCCATCTTCTCTGCCTCATGTTGAGATCAGCCTGAGTAAAGATGTACTTAAGGCTCTTATGATCAGTGAAGATGTTGCAGTGGGTTCCCATTAAATAGTGCCTCCACATTTTTAATGCATGAACCACTGCTGCCAACTCGAGGTCATGAGTGGGATAATTCTGCTCATGAGGCCTAAGTGCTCTTGAGGCATAAGCGATGACTCGGTTGTCTTGCATCAAGACACAACCTAGTCCAGTGCTAGAGGCATCGCAATATACATCAAAAGGCTTGCTGCTGTCGGGTTGCGCTAATACTGGTGCTGTGGTCAGATGCTGCCTTAATGCATGGAAGGCATCTTCGCACTTCTGACTCCAGACAAACTTGGCTTCTTTCTTCAGCAACTCAGTTATAGGCTTCGCAATTCGAGAGAAATCCAGAATAAATCTTCGGTAATAACCAGCTAATCCCAGAAAACTCCGAATTTGACGGACAGTCGTTGGTGGCTTCCAGTTCATCACCTCCTGCACTTTATCAGGATCAACAACTATTCCTGCCTGGGAGATAGTGTGACCAAAGAATTTGATTTCCTTTAGCCAAAAATCACACTTGGACAACTTGGCATAAAGGTGGTGCTCTCGCAGACGTTGAAGCACTACATGCAAATGCCCGACATGTTCTTCTTCGTTCCTTGAGTACACCAAGATATCATCGATGAAAACCACTACGAATTTGTCCAATTCAGGCATGAAAACAGAATTCATCAGATACATGAAATATGCTGGTGCATTTGTCAGCCCGAATGACATCACCATAAATTCATATAGCCCATATCTGGTTGAGATTGCCGTCTTCGGAATATCGCTTGCTCGTATCTTGATCTGATGGTAGCTAGAGCGAAGGTCGATCTTGGAAAACACCTTGGCCCCGACCAACTGGTCAAAAAGAACATCAATACGAGGCAAAGGATACTTGTTCTTGATAGTTACCGCATTAAGAGGGCGGTAATCTATACACAACCTCAAGCTTTCATCCTTCTTCTTCACAAATAGTACTGGACATCCCCAAGGCGAAGTACTTGGGCGAATAAATCCCTTATCCAGCAACTCTTGCAATTGCTTCTTCAATTCTGCCAACTCAGCGGGTAGCATTCGGTAGGGCCTTTTGGAAATTGGGGCCGTTCCCGGTTGCAACTCGATGGCAAATTCAATATCCCGGTCCGGTGGCATCCCTGGCAATTCATCAGGAAAGACATCTGCATACTCACAGACCACTGGGATCTTCTTGAGAGGTAACTCCATCATAGAGAAAGCACATGACTGAGTAGAACCTTGACTAGGCAGAATTAAGGTGAAGTTCCCACAGAACGGAGAATTAACTTCCACGTTACGGCTGGCTACATCAAGCACAACTTGGTGCAAGGTCATCCAATTAGCTCCCAGAATAATGTCCACATTTTCCAATCCCAACACAAGAAGAGTGGTTTTGACAATGTGGCTCCCTAGTTGAATAGGCACACTTTGGTTTAATTGATTAGTTGAAATTTTACCCCCAGGTGTGACTATCATGAATGACCCTTTTGAGTGAGAGTATGGCAGTTCACATTTAGCACTGAACTTCTGGCTAATGAAACTATGAGATGCACCAGAATCAAACAGAATTAAAGCAGGTTGATTATAAACTGAAAAGATACCGGTCATGATAGGAGCTCCCTCAGGTACTTCCTCCAGATTAGTGAAGTTGAGCTTCCCTTGCCTGACTTGTACCTTCTGCTTTCTTGCCTTGTCTTGATTTGGTGCTGGCATCTGCTTCTGCTGGTTCCTGGGACAATTCTTGGCATAGTGGCCCACATTGCCACAAGTGAAACACTTGTTCCCATTGCCCTGACGGAATTGCTGCTGCTGCGGAGGCTGATTGTTCCTTGGAGCGGGAGCTGGAAAGCGGTTGGGTGCCGGCTGCTGCTGCTGAGGTGGCCTGATCACTCATCTGCCTGCCTGCTGCTGGAAACCCCTGCTCTGATTGTGAGAAACAATCCTGAACCTCTGAGCCTGAGCGGATGGTGCTGCCATTGGTGCCTTTCTCTTCTTCTCTGCCCGGTGAGTTACAATGCAGTCCTCCTGGGAGATGGCCATGCTGACCAACTCATTGAAGCTATCAGCCCGGACAGTGTTGAGTCATTCCCGCAGCTTGGTATTAAGACCCTTGCGGAAGCGGTCTCTCTTCTTTTCATCAGAATCAGCATGGTACCCTGCATACTGGCATAAGTCGTTGAAGGCTTGCGCATACTGCAGTACCGTGCGGGTTCCTTGATTAAGGGCCAGAAATTCATTCAACTTCCGATCAAGAATGCCAGCTGGGATGTGGTGTCCTCTGAAAGCAGTCTTGAATTCCTCCCAAGATACTTCACGATCAGCGGGGAGCATAGCACGGAAGTGGTCCCACCAAGTCCGAGCAGATCCGCGAAGCTGCTGCGCGGCGAAGCGAGTCTTGGCAGCATTAGGGCAGTCTCCCATGAGGAGGGGAAACTTGGACTCGATGACGCGAAGCCATACGTCGGCGTCCAACAGATCCTCTACCTTGGTGAACAAGGGTGGCTGCATGCTCAGAAACTGTCACACCCGGATTTTAGGGGTCCAAAACCCGGGCGCGAACATAATCACCAGGTGTGCTGGGACCAAGTCTCACACATATGATGAATCATGGCACAGGATCGAATGTCATATCTTTACTACATAACAGGAATTCTGTACAAAATAAATAATTACATTATAAGGAGACAACGGTCCAGCAACCCAAAGTTGACTGGGAGACGACGGCCTAGACCTCTCTCGAATACACCACGGCATCCTCCAAGCGCCTCATCCTGCGGTACCTGTTCTTGACCTGTGGGGGGTGTGAGACAGCAAGAGTGAGCTCACATACGTTCATCGCTCAACAAGTTGTGGGGAATAATGTGCATGAACTCGCCAAAGGTGGGAGCTCACGTGAAGTGTAAGGCTTACCAAAGAAGATGGTTAGAGCTGACCATTGCTTTTAAAGTTGGTCAAAATTTTATTAGCAGTTACTAAGTATAAGTAAATACCAACCCAGTTAAATAGTAGAACAAAAGTAACAACTTCACCTGCGACGCAATGCATATGACAAATTGAGTTTAAGTTCCATAATTTAATCATGTGAGGGTCCGAGCTGCTCATGACCGTGAGCACGGCTAGTATACCAGTTTTACACTCTGCAGAGGTTGCGCATCTTTACCCACAAGTCATGTTACCCATCTGCCAAGGGATCGTGACTTCCCATACACCTCTACCGAGGAGGCGAGGCAGGGTAACACTACGAGGCCTTTACAAAGTTCCACTAGCTTCAGAAAACCCGCTACAGTTTATAGGAAGCTCCAATGCAGGAATCCCTTGCAGGACCGCCATCGCAGCAAAATCCTCCCGAGGGCCTCCCTACACTGACCACTCCCCTACTGCCCTTGCCCCTTTCGGGTAAGGTAGTCTTCCACTAGCTTTCCTAATTAATCAGCCAAGGGGTCCCATTCCTCCCTTGTGGTAGCACTGTTTTCCCGAGTGGTCGCTCCATGTTCCAATTAACATAATGATCTTATCATGAACAGTAATAATAAACATATAATAAAAGTGTGATCATGAATAATGTACCTTCATACCCAAAACCACATAAAGCACTAGCAAGTACTACCCAAAAAGTTCAGTGGTAAACAAGGTATAAAGATAGACAAACTAGGGTAACCTATTGGGTCCCATCAAAATTAACCTATGCAGATCATTATGATTAATTAGAACATGAGTGGGTAAAAAGAAGTGATCAAGGGCACAACTTGCCTGGGACTTGAGATTTTAGGTACCAACTTGCTCTTCAGATGACTCGTGTCCTCACTGCTAAACGTAGCAATACAGACAAATATGGTATAGGCAAAATTAACATCACACCAAACATAGTCGTAAACTACATAATAATACTCTACGCGTTACTACGAGATCGTGGGATCGAGAACCACTAACATCGGAGTTACGATTAAGGAGTTAAAATGTCATAAAAGATCTGTTTGATTAAAATATTAAACTATATTATAATTTGGTTAATATAAATCATATGAGAGGTCATTCTATAAATAATTATCTTTAAGTTATAAATTTACCATAAATCATCTTCTATTGCATTAATAAGCAGATTAACAAACTAATCAACATAAGTTAAATAAAGGTCTAATTATTAAAGAATGAAACATGGTATAATAAATGTTGTTATTGTATAGTAAATATTCATACGATACTAACGCAACTGGAATGGATCAAATCGGAGTTTTAGATTTTAAGTTATGAGTTTCTAAAGATTATATGTGTCTTGCACAAGATTAAATAGGATCTAAATTTTAATGTGATTTTCATGTCCAAACAGAGACACTAGATAATAAACAATAATATTACAAAATTATAAAAACTAGAATGGATTAATTTGGACATCATATGAATTTTCTATAAATTAAACAAAATCTAGCATCTATTTTTACATTAAAATCATTTCCTAATTACTTTTACTGGGTTTTATAAATCTCTGGACTGGGCACACTAATATTAGGAAGTGCAGGGGCCCTGGCGCAAAGTGCACCAAGACACAGAGAACCCAGGCGATAGACCGCGGGTTGAATAGCAAGTTTTCCGGGGTCTCTTTTAGAAGTTTGCTCGGCTGAATCTATTTGGGCGAGTATGAGCCGTTAGATCCCGATCTGACGGATCCGTTATAACGACGAAGGGGTACGCGCTATTGACCGTCGATCCTGAGATCCACGATCACGAAGCTCTGACCGAACCGGTATGCAAGGCGCGATCACAGCCGTTGGTGACCAGATCAACGGACAAGGCGCACCAACCCGAAGTTGTAACCCTAATCCAGTCCCCACCGTGAATCAGCCGATCAAAGGCCCAGATTGAATCTGGCCGAAACGTTATCACCTTCTAATCGTGGCCACACGCCCGTAGATCAACGGCCAGGCCAGATGATCCCCATCTTACAATCGCAGACACCGGTGGTGGCGTTCACCAGGGCCGGCGGCGCCATGGCCGATGAGCAGGCATCAAGGTTCCGGTGTTCGATTCCTAGTGGATCCTAGAGCAAAACGTCATGATGACCATAGGGAAGCGCGAGCGAGGCCTCACCGATGGAGAAGGCGGGAACAGGGCCAGCCATGGCGCAGGGCGGACCGGCGGCAAAGATTCATCAACGGCGAGAAATTCACAGTGCCCCATGGCTTGGAACAGGGTGAGCGGATGGAAGAGGGGCGGGTGCGGATCCGTTCTTATGCACCGAGGTCAGGAAGTCCGCGCGGGGATCACGCCATGGTTCACGGAGCTGTTGGCCGAGCCCCCGCGATTTTCGCGCCCATCTGTTCACGATTGAGTCCGCAGACTCCTCCGAGCTTGCCACGAGGTGGGGGACGAGGTCGAGATGGATCGAGGAAGTCGCGTGGATTTCGGCAGTCGTTGTGCGCGCGACGGACTTGGTCCACGCGCGGGATCCACGACGTTCGTGCGGCTGTTGCGTTCGTCACGGAGTAGAGGTAGGAGACAACCCTGTCGATTGGGGCCCATACGTTAATGAAACAGACGCAAGTGAAGCGGCTGGAGGGTGATTCCGACGAGCGGGCTCCGCATGGAAGTGTCCCAACAGAAAATGCAAAGGGAGGAGTAGCAGATGGGCTGGCGCAGACAGGGGTGAGTTGGGCCGGATTGGAAATCAGCCCACGAGCGCTGGTGGTTCTTTTAATTTCCTTTCTTTTTCTTTTCTCTATTTCTTTTTCTTTTCAGTTTTAAATTCCAAATCCAAGGACCTAATTCCAATTTAAGTTTTCATGGCACATTTATATTCACCTTAAATGTTCAGTTTGAACATAGTTTAAATTTTATAAGTTTTTTTTGTTTTGTATTTTAGAATATTTCTCTCTTTCTTATTTTCAAATCCGAATTTAAATTTAAGGCTAAATCCCAATTTGGCCCCAAATTTCAAATCTGAGTTTTGGGTTTTCATTTCAAATTTAGTGCACAATCAAAATCCAGTATGGATGCTAATATTTCAAATGTATTTATTTATTACCCACTTATAAAGGAATGATTACAAAACATTTATTGATTAAGTGTTCTTATTCATCAAAAATGAGCACAATAAAAAAAAATAAACTACATAATAATAGAATTATTAGCTCTCTCTATTCATATAGAATTTGGGTATTACAAATCCTACCCCCCTTAAAAAGAATCTCGTCCTCGAGATTTGTAAGAAAAGGGATACAATAAGTTTGGTCTAGAATTTTAGTTTCTCATTTGGGTTTTGGAAATCAAAGTTTTATTCAAGTTTTTACATAACGGTTAGTAGACGATTTGGAACACATGGATATTGTATGTCTAGCCATCTATTAGGTCAGATGAGGTACGGTTATGGCAAGTATAGGTCGTGGCAAGGATGAGTATAATAAGGAAAGACTTCATCTTGGGTGGTGAATCTTGAATTATCTCGAGATCTGATTTGACTCGTATTCTTCCATGTCAAGGTTGATCTCCTTCTCCTTCCTTGACGATGTTGGTCTTCTTTGGCCTTCCTCCTGGAGTTGCCATCCGAGTTGAGGACATATGGCTATGGCTAGGATAGCCAGGGTACACGAGGTAGGTAGGTTTGAACAGAGTTGTATTTTGCTTTCGGATCAAATGGACTAGGCAGCCTGTGATGTAGGTTATATTGTTGTTTACGGACGAGTGGGTATAAGATATTAATTTAGGTTA
Organism: Zea luxurians; assembly: GCA_029449295.1. Taxonomy (NCBI): domain Eukaryota; kingdom Viridiplantae; phylum Streptophyta; class Magnoliopsida; order Poales; family Poaceae; genus Zea; species Zea luxurians. Next base: position 38,510,664 of record JAOPSE010000009.1, on the reverse strand, counting down.
GGTTATGTTTGTTGAAGCAAAGTCTAACCCATATCACCAGATTAACTAACTTGTTAATAACTTACTTTTGATTGGATCATATTAGATTAGATGGGATCTAGATTAGATCGGTTAAGATTGAGGTCAATTAGATCTATTAGGATAAGATTACATCTTTTCAAGATAAGATGAATCTATTAAGGTGAGAGGGTATCTTTTAAGATAAGATTGATCTATTGAGATGAGATAGATCTTTAATGAAGGTTAATCTAGATTTATTTAGTTATCTTATGAATTATATTTATGCCTATATGTATGTGCAGATGTAATTGTGGACATTACTCCACAACTCATCACACTCAATCAAAGATCCAAATCAGACAAGTATCATAAGAGCAAACGCTCAAGCATACCAATATCTACAAAAATAGTTTTGCTTTTGTTCCTAAGATTAGGTCTCCTATTCCTAAAAGTCACTTTAGGCACAAGATTTCAAAGTGTGAAATCCAAGTTTGTCTTTAGAAGGAAAAAGGTAAGAGTAATTAGAGTAAAGCAGAAAATAGATAAGAAAGGATTAATATAAGTTTAGAAAAGAATCAGAGTAGCAGGGGTAAGTAGATAAGGGTTGTCCAGTTCTATCTAGGTTTCGTCCTACAGTCAACATTCCTCTGATACCACTTCTGTCACACCCGGATTTTAGGGGTCCAAAACCCGGGCGCGAACATAATCACCAGGTGTGCTGGGACCAAGTCTCACACATATGATGAATCATGGCATAGGATCGAATGTCATATCTTTACTACATAACAAGAATTCTGTACAAAATAAATAATTACATTATAAGGAGACAACGGTCCAGCAACCCAAAGTTGACTGGGAGACGACGGCCTAGACCTCTCTCGAATACACCACGGCATCCTCCAAGCGCCTCATCCTGCGGTACCTGTTCTTGACCTGTGGGGGGTGTGAGACAGCAAGAGTGAGCTCACATACGTTCATCGCTCAACAAGTTGTGGGGAATAATGTGCATGAACTCGCCAAAGGTGGGAGCTCACGTGAAGTGTAAGGCTTACCAAAGAAGATGGTTAGAGCTGAGCATTGCTTTTAAAGTTGGTCAAAATTTTATTAGCAGTTACTAAGTATAAGTAAATACCAACCCAGTTAAATAGTAGAACAAAAGTAACAACTTCACCTGCGACGCAATGCATATGACAAATTGAGTTTAAGTTCCATAATTTAATCATGTGAGGGTCCGAGCTGCTCATGACCGTGAGCACGGCTAGTATACCAGTTTTACACTCTGCAGAGGTTGCGCATCTTTACCCACAAGTCATGTTACCCATCTGCCAAGGGATCGCGACTTCCCATACACCTCTACCGAGGAGGCGAGGCAGGGTAACACTACGAGGCCTTTACAAAGTTCCACTAGCTTCAGAAAACCCGCTACAGTTTATAGGAAGCTCCAATGCAGGAATCCCTTGCAGGACCGCCATCGCAGCAAAATCCTCCCGAGGGCCTCCCTACACTGACCACTCCCCTACTGCCCTTGCCCCTTTCGGGTAAGGTAGTCTTCCACTAGCTTTCCTAATTAATCAGCCAAGGGGTCCCATTCCTCCCTTGTGGTAGCACTGTTTTCCCGGGTGGTCGCTCCATGTTCCAATTAACATAATGATCTTATCATGAACAGTAATAATAAACATATAATAAAAGTGTGATCATGAATAATGTACCTTCATACCCAAAACCACATAAAGCACTAGCAAGTACTACCCAAAAAGTTCAGTGGTAAACAAGGTATAAAGATAGACAAACTAGGGTAACCTATTGGGTCCCATCAAAATTAACCTATGCAGATCATTATGATTAATTAGAACATGAGTGGGTAAAAAGAAGTGATCAAGGGCACAACTTGCCTGGGACTTGAGATTTCAGGTACCAACTTGCTCTTCAGATGACTCGTGTCCTCACTGCTAAACGTAGCAATACAGACAAATATGGTATAGGCAAAATTAACATCACACCAAACATAGTCGTAAACTACATAATAATACTCTACGCGTTACTACGAGATCGTGGGATCGAGAACCACTAACATCGGAGTTACGATTAAGGAGTTAAAATGTCATAAAAGATCTGTTTGATTAAAATATTAAACTATATTATAATTTGGTTAATATAAATCATATGAGAGGTCATTCTATAAATAATTATCTTTAAGTTATAAATTTACCATAAATCATCTTCTATTGCATTAATAAGCAGATTAACAAACTAATCAACATAAGTTAAATAAAGGTCTAATTATTAAAGAATGAAACATGGTATAATAAATGTTGTTATTGTATAGTAAATATTCATACGATACTAACGCAACTGGAATGGATCAAATCGGAGTTTTAGATTTTAAGTTATGAGTTTCTAAAGATTATATGTGTCTTGCACAAGATTAAATAGGATCTAAATTTTAATGTGATTTTCATGTCCAAACAGAGACACTAGATAATAAACAATAATATTACAAAATTATAAAAACTGGAATGGATTAATTTGGACATCATATGAATTTTCTATAAATTAAACAAAATCTAGCATCTATTTTTACATTAAAATCATTTCCTAATTACTTTTACTGGGTTTTATAAATCTCTGGACTGGGCACACTAATATTAGGAAGTGCAGGGGCCCTGGCACAAAGTGCACCAAGACACAGAGAACCCAGGCGATAGACCGCGGGTTGAATAGCAAGTTTTCCGGGGTCTCTTTTAGAAGTTTGCTCGGCTGAATCTATTTGGGCGAGTATGAGCCGTTAGATCCCGATCTGACGGATCCGTTATAACGACGAAGGAGTACGCGCTATTGACCGTCGATCCTGAGATCCACGATCACGAAGCTCTGACCGAACCGGTATGCAAGGCGCGATCACAGCCGTTGGTGACCAGATCAACGGACAAGGCGCACCAACCCGAAGTTGTAACCCTAATCCAGTCCCCACCGTGAATCAGCCGATCAAAGGCCCAGATTGAATCTGGCCGAAACGTTATCACCTTCTAATCGTGGCCACACGCCCGTAGATCAACGGCCAGGCCAGATGATCCCCATCTTACAATCGCAGACACCGGCGGTGGCGTTCACCAGGGCCGGCGGCGCCATGGCCGATGAGCAGGCATCAAGGTTCCGGTGTTCGATTCCTAGTGGATCCTAGAGCAAAACGTCATGATGACCATAGGGAAGCGCGAGCGAGGCCTCACCGATGGAGAAGGCGGGAACAGGGCCAGCCATGGCGCAGGGCGGACCGGCGGCAAAGATTCATCAACGGCGAGAAATTCACAGTGCCCCATGGCTTGGAACAGGGTGAGCGGATGGAAGAGGGGCGGGTGCGGATCCGTTCTTATGCACCGAGGTCAGGAAGTCCGCGCGGGGATCACGCCATGGTTCACGGAGCTGTTGGCCGAGCCCCCGCGATTTCCGCGCCCATCTGTTCACGATTGAGTCCGCAGACTCCTCCGAGCTTGCCACGAGGTGGGGGATGAGGTCGAGATGGATCGAGGAAGTCGCGTGGATTTCGGCAGTCGTTGTGCGCGCGACGGACTTGGTCCACGCGCGGGATCCACGACGTTCGTGCGGCTGTTGCGTTCGTCACGGAGTAGAGGTAGGAGACAACCCTGTCGATTGGGGCCCATACGTTAATGAAACAGACGCAAGTGAAGCGGCTGGAGGGTGATTCCGACGAGCGGGCTCCGCATGGAAGTGTCCCAACAGAAAATGCAAAGGGAGGAGTAGCAGATGGGCTGGCGCAGACAGGGGTGAGTTGGGCCGGATTGGAAATCAGCCCACGAGCGCTGGTGGTTCTTTTAATTTCCTTTCTTTTTCTTTTCTCTATTTCTTTTTCTTTTCAGTTTTAAATTCCAAATCCAAGGACCTAATTCCAATTTAAGTTTTCATGGCACATTTATATTCACCTTAAATGTTCAGTTTGAACATAGTTTAAATTTTATAAGTTTTTTTTTGTTTTGTATTTTAGAATATTTCTCTCTTTCTTATTTTCAAATCCGAATTTAAATTTAAGGCTAAATCCCAATTTGGCCCCAAATTTCAAATCTGAGTTTTGGGTTTTCATTTCAAATTTAGTGCACAATCAAAATCCAGTATGGATGCTAATATTTCAAATGTATTTATTTATTACCCACTTATAAAGGAATGATTACAAAACATTTATTGATTAAGTGTTCTTATTCATCAAAAATGAGCACAATAAAAAAAATAAACTACATAATAATAGAATTATTAGCTCTCTCTATTCATATAGAATTTGGGTATTACAGAAACTCCTGGTAGGTTGCCATTGCCGGAGGTCGCTGATGCTGGCCTCCACCATGCTGCTGAGGGTGGGGCTGGCGCTGCAAGAGCTGTCGCAGAATCTCATTCTGCTGGGCCATCAGCTCCTGCACTGTGGGAGGTGGAGGAGGTGGCGGGGGAACCTGCTCGTTATGCCCGCGACGCTGCCTAGCTGCCATCTGAAAATAGAGATTGCCGCCATTGTTATCCCATCTCACAGTTTCGAACGACAAGATATCATCTCATATGGAAGGAAAAATGCCATAATCATAATATTAGGTTCGAAATGAAGATAACATGGTGACAAACATCCCACAGATTTCAAAAGTTCATAGGGTTACATCAATCAGGGGAAAGTACCCGTAAGCCTAGTCCAAAATCTGATATTAACTAAGCTCGCATAGGTTTCTATCCGCCTAAAAGTGTCGAAGTGACTGATCAACCCTGAGCGGTGGAAGCGACACTGGATACGGGTGAAGGAGGCATCGCGGAGGTAGTCCCATTGGCACCAGGGGCTGGTCCTAGCTCCTCGGGAGCCTCTTCTCCCTCGCTTCCGGCTTCATTGGCCTCCATCTCCAGGTGGTGCATGTCCAGGTGGTCATTCGCTTCTTCGAGTTCCCTCTGCACATCGTGGAGCTGGTTCTCCAAGACATCAATGGTGTTGTCTCGGATCTCCACCTGCTGCTCCAAGGTGGTAATGCACTGGCTCAGCCTTTCCACCTGCAGATCCTTCTCTACCAACTCGGTGGATAGATCGACCACAAAATCTTCTCGACTGTCGAGAGTGAGCTTGGCGGTTTGAGCGATGTTAGCAAGGAGTGCCATAGCGTCGCTCTGAAGGGCCTGAAGGCGGTACAGCGCACTCATGCACTGAACGGTGACCCTCCCAACCAAGTCAGGATACATCGCCCACACATCCTTCACATGGCTCACGCGGTTACACCACATGGGATCATCTCTCTTCTCAGCAGGGAAGAGTCTCAAGGGGTGCATCACCATCTCCAGGGGATGGTAGCCACAAAAAGTCGTCAGAGTCTTCATGGCTGCTGCTTCAACGGTATCGTCCGTCCTGAGTCCAATCGTCTCGGAATCAAGAGAACGCCAACCTGGCTGAAGGGGATGAGCCTCCAAAGTCAGCCAGACCCGACAACGAGGTACCCGATGCTCCTCATACAACTGCACCGTGTACAAAGGGGGCGTAGGGTAACCGGCGGAGTTAAGCACTTCCCACAAGATGGAAGGAAAGCCATCACGAGAAAGGAAGTCAGAACTGAAACGAGTGTCTCCTCCACTGGCGGGGGTGGGTGAATTCATCTGCGGAAGGGAACCAAAGGTAAAGATTATGGTGGAAGGGGAAAGAAAAAGAGAGCCCGGATGGTTTTAAAGAAGGTGGGTTAGCTCAAATTTTTAATTCCTCTTTGTGTTTATAATGCATGCATGCTGAAAGTAACGTTGCCTCTCCAAAAATAGGGTGCTTTTAGGGCATCCTTAGAAATATAAGTACGACCCACGGGGCCTAATTTAATTAGCCACCTATTTCTCCCTCTATGCCTAAGGCCTTTCATCCTAGGTCTAGCGATCTAGTCCTGACGATCCGTAGCAGTTTTCTAGGCAAGTTTTAGGTTTTGAAAATTGGTATTCATGGTTTATTGTCCTTCTCTGTGGTGGAATTTGCTCCGATACCAGCTGTGGCGGAACCACCCGAATTATTCTAGCTTAAGTGCCTAAGTCACGCCTCCGGGGTCGCGACACACTTAAATCGGAATAACCCGTCAGTCCCTCAGATCTAGTCTGATAGAGCCACTTAACCAGGATCAAATTCCAAAGTCTCACTCGAAGGTGTCATAGAAGAAATACAATAAAACAGGAAACCTTGAATTAAGTACTGAATTATTACATAGATCGGAGTTTTTCAAGTAGCAAATAAGAGTTCATGAAATAAAATGCAGCGGATAAACGATGTCGTCGGTATCGAGGAAATGGGCAAGGCCTAGCCCACTACTCCTCGTGCTCCTCTCCTGCCGGAGCAACATCCCACTCGACCGTCCAACCCGGTGGCAGGGTGGTAGGCCAAGTCACACCATCAACCATTTCCTGAATGGTACCTGCAAAAATTATGCCACAAGCAAGGCTGAGTATACTAATACTCAGCTAGACTTAACCGGTGTGAGGAGTCTACTCCTCTACCTCTAGACTATGCAGCTGTTTGGCTAAGGGGGGGGGGGTTGGTTCGCCAAAAGCACTAGCTATTTCTAAAATCAATTTTTAGCTTTTCGATTTCTATCATCATTAACTTAGCTAGATTTGCTCCTTCTAAGCATACATGGTGACAAGCATTTAGTTCAATCAACAAATTATCTCATGTAACCTCGTTTCACTTCTTACTCGATGCAGTACAAGGGGTCAAGCAGTCTCATTAGCTGCGAGAAGCAGACGATTCGAATCGAGTTTTAACCTTGCAAGGTAAACCTAAACACACGACATGTCAGGGTACTCTGACCCCACACATGACAACCGTCCCCATCGATTCCCCGTTCGCGTCCAGGCCTCACCGCCTTGACATACAATGCTCGACTGACCCCGGCTGCCGCCGTGCAGTGACCGCACTTGTACCCACCATAGCTAGCATGGGAGACCCAGTCTCAGGTCGCATGAGGGATAAAGTCCGCGCCCGGCTTCACTCAGATACTAGGTTTACCGGTTACCATTTTTCCCGGCATGTGCTTAGTACGTTCAAAAGCTTGACTCAGGTATCCACACATTAATCCTTAATTCTTTTTCCCGTCTCATGGTCAAGGCATCCTCCCTGGATCCAAGTCCATAGACTAACATAGATCCCGTTATCAAGATGAATACAATCAATTCCTGACCACGCGTGAGTGCTAGAAAATCACTCGACTTCTACCGAGATCCTGGTTAGCAAAGCAGCTACTCGACCTAGCATACTAGTATTCATCTCATAAAGGAATCCTAAGTTCATGCAACTAGAGGTTTCAAGCAACTCCTACACTTAAGTGCACATCACAATCCTACAAGCATTAAGTGTAGTAAAGTAGCATATAATAATACGGTTATGCATAAAAACCGGGGCTTGCCTTCAATTGCTGGGGCTGCGGGGAGAACCTCGATAGCAGCCTCGGAAGCTTGCTCCTGGTCCTCCTCTTGGACAGATCCTTGCTCAGGGATGAGCACGTACTCTCTGTCGGCAAGATTACAATCTAATGAATGCAGTGCGTAAGATATATGCATGATATGATATGTGCTTTAGAAATTACAATTTTTGACGGTGTATGATCTACTTGAGTTAGACAAGGCTAAACCTTACTTATGTAAGACTTCTGGGTGGTATACTTGGTAAATTGGATCTAACTTAGCTAAGGTAAGTGGTAGGTTTTATTTTGGGGTTCCACTGAATTCCTTTTAAGCCTTAGTGAGTTTTGACAAGAATTCAAGTTGGACTCATTGGAGTGAGGTTTATTTCTTCTTTCTTTTTCTTTATTCTCCCTAAGTTTTTGGAGTGGGTTTGAACTACAAGTTGTTTTAATAAAATTCCAAAAATCCTGTAAAAATTACAGTGGCTTATTACTGGTGTGTAATTCTCTGTCTCAAAATTTGGGGATCAGAAAGTAAATAGTTTTCTCTAGACAAAATTACCAAATTCTAGGGCAGAAGGGGTGCTTTGAACTACAACTATTACTTAACAGTAGGTAATTCTCTAAAATTTATTTTTGCTGGCTTTTAGGTGCTATAACATGACTTGACACAATTTTCTAGTAATTATTACCTATTAATTATTTTACTAGGGTTTTCTCAAGTTTCTAGCCCAAGAGGTGCTTTCTACTACCACTATATTTGAAAAATATCAAAAAACAGATTTCTGTTTTTTCTTAGCTTCTATTTTGTGCAAGAGCAATCACTCTGAAGTTTGGCATCTTTTTACTTAAGGGAAGGGGTGGTATGCATTAATTGGATTAAATGACCTTTCTTATACAATATTAGCAATAGGTATTATTTTACATCTTTTCAATGGGTTTGCATTTTTCCCTGATGGCTTATCTCATCATTGACTTAGCAAAATTTTGGTTGCCCATTATTGCAATATTATGGGTTATTCATGATTTATTTGGAAAATGCCTCATTATCATATTATATTTGTTTGCCTTACTTATAATGATGGGCTGATTGGTTCATTATTTTTGCAGTGGGGTTCTGGTGGTTATAAGTCCACTGGATTTTTATTATCAATTTTGGGTCTAGTTTTGTAATTCTAACAATTGATTTCCAGTTGGAATAATGCTAAATAAAACATTTTATTTTTAAACTGATCTGGACTAAAGGTCTCTTTTTTTCTAGGTTCTCTGTTACTTAAGCAAACTAGGAAAAATAATTTCACTCACTGTTCATTAATTTCTAATGCCTTTCTGATTTTTCCTAAGTTTTGGGCAAAACAGCTTGAAATGGATATCTACACTATATTTTTCAATACTGGGGTTCCTACTATTTTTAAACAGTGTCTAAAAGAGGTTTGAATACCTACAAATTTTCTTAGGTTCAGCACAGAAGAAAAACTAATTTTCCTTAATTAAACAAGGTTTGGTCAGTTTCTGTTTTTAATTGTAAACTCTAAAAATTAGAAGAGAAAGCATAGGGTTTATTATTTTTAAATGATAGTTCATAATACTTAGGATCTAGCAAAATTAGTTTGACAACTTTTGATTAAGAATTCATCAAGTTATAGATTTTATAAGTTCTCTAGTTATTTAAAAAGATTAACAGAATTGATTAAATGGAAAACTACTTTGCACTGGGGTCTCTAGCGGGTGTTTCAAGTTTTTCTCACGGATCAGTCCCTGGGCTACTATTCACATGAGACACTGACATTGCAGAAAACCCCCCGGGTTCTTCTAATCCTAACCCGAGGTCCTTCTCCTAACTTAAACAGTAACCGCGACGAAAGAAAAGGCGGAGGGGCTTACCGGCGGCGAGATTGCTCCGGTGAGGTGGTCGAGGACGTAGGGGAGGTCTCGGGGATCACAACGATGTGCGG